>CM026181.1:9786315-10431238 GCA_014825925.1 Bombus breviceps | reverse complement strand
AAAAAAAAAAAAAAAAAAAAAAAAAAAAAAAACGATAATCTAATCAAACATTAAAATAGAATTTCAATTCAACTTTATCCATTTATCACACATAATACCTATTATGCACAGACAAATAAATATTTATTTCAATTCCGTTTGTTTTTTTCTTTTCCTACTCCATTCATTTATCTAATAATTTTTATACTATCAATATACCGATCTTATTAAAAAAAAATTATTACTAACATTTAATATCTATGTATATTATTACAATATATTGTAACATATATATACATAAATATCTAATATACTGTTTATTTTTGCAATTATCCTAATCTGTAATCATCAGTAGATAATGGATTTTTACGCAATTTTATAATAATAATAATAATAATTTATTTTTCAGCTCTTCAGTTATGAAGAAAGACTTGGTTTACGATTGTTATTTTTATTTGTCTTGCATTTTTAATCGTAAAACTTTTATGCAAATTTATATTTTTATGAATATAACCAGCGATTTGTCTCATGTATTTAATTTCATGACAAGTTATCTACTTTAGATGTTTTATACATTTATACATATCTTTTTTATTCATGAAGCTCTAAAAAAAATGTCCTTATGAAGAGTCATGTATATCATTTTACATTATCTCTCACATAAAATTCTTACATTGTAACTTTACTAGGTATATGAAATTTTAAATATTAATTGTAGAAAATACAGAGGAAAATTACATCTTTTCAAAGAATGGTGTGCATGAGTACACATTTCAATGCGTATATTCTCTGTATTTTTGAGTCTTCAAACTTCTCATACATGCATATAAATCCGTATTCTAATCATCATCAAAGTATCATTCTAGAAAGACATCAAAGTTCAATTTTTTATCAATTAAAATTTGATTCTGCATACCCTTTTAACTTATTCATGCACACGTTCAATTGTTACCGAATTATATGCAGATCATTACAGAGCGAAGGCCAGTAAAGATCAAGGTTTCACAGATCCAAATTATTTGAAACATGTTAGAGTATGTGAGACGTGCCATCATCATAGGGTTACAGTAGTTACTGATAAGCGAGCCGCACTCTCTATGAATTGTAATTAATATTATAACTGCCTAACATCGGCATATGCCAGAAATGGATGTATATCGCAAACATAGTATCGATAAAATTAGTACGGCATTTGAGTGCAGACTATTTACATTGCCGTTTATTTATAAGTACATTGGTGAATGCAAGTGGCAGCCCCACGGATATCCACTGTCGTATCTAGTCGAAAATGCGCCTTGTTTCCATGGAAATAACGCGTGGACTCGGTTATTCGTATCGTTGTCACCGTTGTCTGCATTGAAACATAGATCGTTAATATCCATCTTAAAAGAAAAGAAAATATTACGTTTCATCTAACATATTATCAAAATTAATAAGGTAAAACTTTTGTTATTATTTTTACTTGTTTGATTATTTTTTTTTGTTCTTGAGAATCGTTCGATGAAGCCACTATGAAATTGATAATATAATATTTGAAATAAATTATTTTATTGTCATATCGTTAGTTATTATTTTGCTTGTTTTATGATTTCACTGATTCTTGAAAATCGTTCGATAAAATAATTGCATAAATAATCATAATTCGCTAAAATAACCATGTAAATAAGCCTGATATAGTTCTATAGATATTTCTTTAGTAAAGTAATACTTAGCAAATACTGTAAATTTATGATAAAATCGCAAATTAACTTTCGGGATAATATATATAAATAAAAAAGATGCAAACATTCCCATATTTAATCAACTATCAATCAGCAAGATACTCATAGCTTTGGTATGTATTACATAAGCTAAAAGCAAAATTGTTGCTATGTTATTTATTTTTGATATTTGATTTGTATTTAATGTTTAATATAATATCCTCGATTAGTAAAAATTGTCCATTTGATTCATTTGATATACTTTTTTTTATAAACTCCAATGTTTGAATAAAAATTTATTAATTCGTGGATTGCATGTTTAGATCTAAAGGAAGTTGTAGAGGAAACCGGAAATGTAAGCACAACTGCGAAGAATGTCGTTGAGAAGGGTGAAGTCGAAGCTACGAAGGAGAAAGGGAACGAGAAAGAGAAGGAGAAAGAAGAAGACAAGAATAAGAAGAATGACAAAAGCGAGAAAGAAGATAGTGATAAGGATGCTGGGAGCGAGCAAGAAATCCTTCTCATTCAAGATATGGGATTCACTGTTAAGATCATCTGTCCAAATGCTGAGCCCTTTGATATCCAAGTTTCCAGTATGGAGTTGGTTCAGGTAACTAATCATCCATTCAAGAATTTCTTCTCCTATGACAACAATTAATAAAAAAGCAAGTTAATAAAGAAGATTAGATAATAAATTTTATTATCTTTTAGGAAATCCACCAATTACTCATGGATCGCGAGGACACCTGTCATCGCACGTGTTTTTCCCTTCAATTCGATGGTAACACACTGGATAACTTTGCTGAGCTGAAGAATATCGAAGGCCTAAAAGAAGGTTCCATTATTAAAGTTGTGGAAGAACCGTATACGATGCGAGAAGCTCGTATACATGTTAGGCACGTGCGAGATTTATTGAAATCTGTGGATCCTGCGGATGCTTACAATGGCGTCGAATGTAGTAGTTTATCGTTTTTAAATGTGGTTACTAACGGCGACATCCTTGAGAAGAAGAAGAGCAGAGCAGATTCGGTTGATTGTACTCCGCCTGATTATATTATACCTGGCTGTAAAGACAGGCCATTACTACCTCTACAACCTCAAGCCAAAGAACAAAAATGCCCTCCTTGTTTAAAAGTAACTGATATAATATATCTATAAATAAATTATTTACTTCGTCTAATTTATTATTAATATAAATATCTAATTTATTAATTTATTTATTGTAGGTATTAACAACATCTGGGTGGAATCCACCACCCGGTCACAGAAAGCTTCATGGTGATTTATTATATCTACATGTGATAACGTTAGAAGACAAGCAATATTATTTGACTGCATGTGTCAGAGGTTTCTTCCTCAATCAATCGACAAAGGAAGTATTTAATCCGAAACCAGCGACTCCGAGTCATTTGTGTCATAGTTTAATTGAACTACTGAACCAGCTCAGTCCGGCTTTTAAACGTGGTTTCACTGCTATGCAAAGACGAAGAACGCAGAGACATCCATTTGAACGAGTAGCCGCACCTTATCAACTTTATGCCTGGTGTGCGCCTCAAATTGAACATACAATCGATGCAATACGCGCTGAAGATAGTATGTTTCGTTTTATACAAATTAATAAAACTCTTTCATATTAAATGCTGTATTAGTCATACATACGTATAACGTGCAAAACTTGAATTAGATTTTTTTCATTACAAGATATATGTTTTACTATTATTACTTCTACTGACTTTAAATTAACTGGCTAGTTAAGGTGTTAATTATGTTGCATCACGAGTACACACGATTCTATGTTTAATCATTCATCTTATTTATTTGCATACAGCTTTCTCTTCTAAGTTGGGGTACGAAGAACATATTCCCGGCCAAACTCGAGATTGGAACGAGGAGTTGCAAACAACGAGAGAGTTACCTCGTAAAAACTTGCCCGAAAGGCTGCTTAGAGAACGTGCTGTTTTTAAAGTATGTCAAAACTTGACATATTAATTACATTTCGATACGTTGTTCCAGTAATACGAATTGACTTTCATGGATGACGTGTTTAGGTTCACAGTGATTTTGTTACTGCTGCTACTCGAGGTGCAGTAGCCGTGATAGACGGTAACGTAATGGCAATAAACCCTGGTGAGGAGGCAAAGATGCAAATGTTTATTTGGAACAATATTTTCTTCTCTCTTGGGTTCGATGTCAGGGATCATTACAAAGAGCTTGGCGGCGATGCAGCTGCTTTCGTCGCGCCTAAAAACGACTTACAAGGTCTTAGAGTATATGCTGCTATTGATCTACCCGGCCCTTATACGCTTGGTACTGTTGTAATCGATTACAGGTTTGTAGGAAATTAGACACACGCATTCCTTTCATCACATTATTTGTACGACGTGGATATTTTGTAGCGGATCATTTGTACATACTTGTTCAGTATTCTATCGCAACTTACATCTCGATCGAAAGGATGTTAAGTTTTCGTGGTAATCACTCGTATTCCTCTGCATAGAGGATATCGTGTCACCGCTCAGTCAATCATCCCTGGAATCTTGGAACGCGAGCAGGAGCAATCTGTTGTTTATGGTTCTATAGATTTTGGGAAAACGGTTATCTCGCATCCAAAGTATCTTGAATTGGTTAGTTTACAATAATGCTTTTTTGTAATTTCTGAAGAGTATTTATCTAGAATTTTATATCATATGTGTATTACGTTTTATAGTTGAACAAAACTGGTCAACTATTAAAAATTCTTCCTCATAAAGTTATCAATGATGTTGGGGAGGAGGTTGAACTCTGCAGCAGTGTAGAATGTAAAGGTATAATCGGAAATGACTCTCGACATTATGTGTTGGATTTATTACGAACTTTCCCTCCTGATGTCAATTTTCTTAAATGTAAGTTTATATAACTAACGAAAAGTTCAGAATTAATTACTGCTATTATTATTGCTAAACTTTTACTCTGATTTTTGTAGTGGAGGGTGTTGAACTGAGTAAAGAAGCTAGAGCTTTAGGTTTTCCAATTGAGCACAAGCATAAATTAGCCTGTCTTCGTCAGGAATTGATCGACTCCTTCGTTGAGGCTAGATACGTGCAATTTATTAAACACGTCGCTTTTCATCTACAACAACTTACATCTGTAAGAAAAGTACAGAAGGAAAATGAAACCACTGTTAAAGTAAACAAAATTTTTCAAACTTTATAGTAAATATCAATTTTAAACATTGTTATTATTTGGCATTGTATTAATTTCAGGAAGATAAAAAGGAAGAATTGAATGTCGTTGCAGTGGATAGTAACAAAGAAGATTCTTCTCATACTCTAATAGAAACGGATGAAGCCAAAAAAATTGTGGAAAGTATAACTGACTCTATCACTGGTGGAGAAAAGCAAGAGTGTATGTAACTTAATTATTCCTTTTTATTTATAATTTTTTACTTCAATTCTTCATTTAAATCTTTTTTCTTTAAGTGGAAGAAAGTACGAAAGAAGTAGTTCGCAGTGCAGCAGCAGCAGTTGGTAGCCTGCGGGAAGCCGAATTTGATGTCAGGTTTAACCCAGACGTATTTTCTCCGGGTGTTAAACATCCAGATCCAGATGGGCCTGCTTTAAAAAAACAAAGACAATTGGTGCAAGATGCGGCCGACTTTTTACTTACCGTACAAATACCCACTTTTGTATGTTTCGATATAGAATACTTTTATATTTGATGCATCGATACAGTTTTGTATACAAAAAATATATATTTAGTTCAATTTTTTTTATTACAGATACGAGAATGCTTAGATCATACAGCTGCTGCAATGGATGGCAGCATATTGGTAGAAGCTTTACACGGTAAAGGCATCAACGTACGATACCTTGGTAAATTAGCAGCCATGTTATCTACTGTTCCACAACTGCAATATCTGAAACGTATTGCTGTTTCGGAACTTATTTTACGCTCGGCAAAACACATTTTTACATTTTATATGCAGGTATATTTATAAAAATTGAAATTAAAGTGGTTATTTTAAATTTTATGAATGTAAGAACCTAATACTTTTTTTAGGGTACGGAATTAATGAGTCTTTCTGCAGCTATTAGTCATTTCTTAAATTGCTTGTTCTCTTCTGCACAAATTATTCATCCACAACAAAATCTAGAAGAGGTACGACAATATTTGTTTATCAATTAAATAATATCAATAGTCGAAATAATTTTCTACATAAAAATTTATATAATCTTCGGTTTCAGCTTCAAAGTAAAACTGCTAAACGACGCAATAAAAGAAAAGGTAGAAATAACGGTCCACAACAGTCTGAAGTGGAATGGGCTTCCTTAACGCCTAAATCTCTTTGGCAACAAATTAAAGCAGATTTGAAGAGTTATTATGATTGGGAAGCACCATGTCCGGAATCGTTGGATGCCACGATAGAACATTTTCACCTTCAGAAAATTTCTTTGCTTCGTAATTTCTGTATAAAGACTGGTATTCAAATTTTGTTACGTGAATATAACTTCGAGAATAAGAACAGAGCCACGTTCTTCGAAGAAGATATACTTAATATATTCCCTGTTGTAAAGCATATCAATCCTAGAGTAAGTAATGCATTTAGGATACAAAAAATAAGTCATATAGAAATTTCCATAATAAGTTATTGGAAGTTATTCTATTACTTCATTTAGGCTAGTGATGCATATAATTTCTATACAACTGGACAAAGCAAAATTCAACAAGGTTATTTGAAAGATGGATATGAACTGATCAGCGAGGCACTCAATTTATTGAATAATGTATATGGTGCAATGCATCCCGAAATTGCACAGTGTCTTAGAATGCTTGCGCGATTGAATTACATAATGGGTGAGCATGGAGAAGCTCTTGCCACTCAACAAAAGGCAGTCCTTATGTCAGAAAGAGTCAACGGTATAGATCATCCATATACCATTATTGAATATGTAGGTATAAAGTAAACGCGCTTAATTAATTATTAAATATATGTAATAATTGCAATTATTCTAATATTATTTTTCTATTTGTCAACAGATCCGTCTAGCTCTATATTCTTTTGCCAATGGTCAAGTCTCTGTGTCACTTAGGTTATTATATAGAGCACGTTATTTAGCCTTACTAGTTTGTGGTGAAGACCACCCAGAAGTAGCACTTCTTGACGTGAGTATCTATGCTGAGTGAGTATACTAAAAATTTTAAAGCTTTAATACTTTTAACCTTGACCAACATTAATTGTTTGTTTAGAGCAATATTTCATTGATTCTTCATGCTGTCGGAGAATATGAATTGTCGCTCCGATTTTTAGAGCATGCTTTGGCTCTAAACCTTCGATATCACGGGCCACGATCTTTGAAAGTTGCTGTTTCTTATCATCTTGTCGCAAGAACTCAATCTTGTATGGGTGATTTCCGAGCGGCTTTAAATAACGAGAAGGAAACTTACGCTATTTATAAGCAACAGTTAGGCGAGGATCATGAAAAAACCAAAGAGAGTAGCGACTGTTTGAGACATTTAACGCAACAGGCCGTGGTTCTACAGAAAAAGATGAACGAAATTTATACCGGAAAATCCGGTGTTAGCCTACCACCGATTCAGGTGCAACCGCCCAGTATGGGATCCGTACTTGATATGTTGAATGTAATCAATGGTATTCTATTTGTTCAAATTAGCCAACAGGATATTGAGAATTTTAAAGCGGAAATAGAGAAACGACAGAAAGAACAAACACCTGACAGAGAGATAAAGGCGCTTCAAAATGGAAACAAGAAAAACGAGAAGGAGAATAAGAAAGAAGAAAAAGACAATAATAAAAAAGAGGAGAAAGAGAATAAAAAGAACGAAAAGGAAAGCAAAAAAGAAGATAAAGAGAATAAAAAGGACGAGAAAGAAAATAAGAAAATAGAAAAGAAAGCGGAAGCACAGAAAGAACTGAACAAATTGGAGGAAAACAAAACAGTGTTAGAGCCAATAGTAGCAGAAAGCTGAGCTCGCTTTAAACCGCTAATGATGATACTTAGTAGTTTTTTCTGAATCCTAGTCTTTCCCTGCCCGCGTCTGATCTTTTTTTAAGAGTAACGCGAGTACGGCATGTATAACTGATTGGGATAAAATGAAAATGGGAAGTGTTTGCTCGAGATAAGGATCGTTATTTGATGTATCGTATATACGTTTATAAAGTGCTATCGGAATCGAACTTTTATAGTGTGGCGGTCAACAGCATAGGTGAAACATTTCGAAAGAGTTAGATTTCCTAATGGCTCGCGATGCTCAACTACAATACGCCAGGCTACAGAATTTATTTGACTGACTTATAACTGCATATAATACATACACGAAAAAAATTAATTCTTCACGTATGTAAATAATTCTAAATGAAAAAATTCATTGCCTTAGCACTTGCTTATCCAAATCTTATTCGAAATTTGATGTATGAATTTCACAAGTTATCGAACAGACAAAAAGAGAGTATGATTTGATAAAAATATAAATAAATATCTGTGTCGCCTAATATTGTCGCGTTTTTCAAAAAGCTCAATTAATTCTATGTCATAACGATAAAAGTTATGGATATTGCATACGTTACTCTTCTATCGATTGACGAAATAGTAAACTAATATTTGTTCCAGTGTATTGCACAATTGCTGCTGAAACTCGAAGGAAATGCATTGTACCAGTAAAATTAAAATGCTACGATAATTATTTGTAAACAAATAATGGACTTTATTATCGTAGAATATAAGTCAATTGTTTTTTCCTACACTTTTAATAGGTTATTTTATTACTACATATTTGAAATCATTATTTTGTTCCATTTAGGCATTGCTGTCACTTTCCCACTTTAGTTGTCATTGAACTCAATACATAATGAAGTCATATAATTGTTTTTTTATCTTTAGATACTATTAATTTGAGGTGAATCTTGTTGAGTTCAATATAAATGCTATAGGTAAAACTGAAATCACATGAAAATCAACGAGGAACGGTATCTGTATCGTATTCAACAAGACAAATTCGTTTAGTTTTGTTAATCGTTTTTATACTGTATGCATCACATGAAAAGCTTCCTTTCATCTTTTTATCATCGTTGTTTTATCGTTATTTTTATCATCTTACATGAGGATTTAAATCTGAAAATAATTTTGAATATAAACAAATTTCCTGTTATATGGAAAGGAAAAATGTTTTTAAAAAGATGTGGTGGTGGCAGGAAAAGCATGGTATAATGACAAGTGTGCTGTTATATTTCACGATCATTAATAACAGTTATCAAAAAACGACTCATTAATCAACATATTATAGAAGTAGCGTCAATTTCCTAATTACAATTAGAAATACTGCAGTTAGTTCTAGAGTTATAAACACTGAGAATTATGTTACCGAGCATATATCTTTAACAAATAGCATTCGCTAAAACGAATGTTAGAAATATGCTATGTTAAAATTTTATCATATTACCATAAAAATTAAGTTGAGAAATAATACCTATAATTTGTTGACATTTGTTTTAAATGAAAAAGTTTTGTTTTGAGTTCATTATGTTTATAATAATAACGTCGATAATAATAGCGAAAGGCGAATAAATGAAAAGTTTCTAATAGTTTCTGTTGAATGAATTTGTATACTTAATGATATGAATTAATATGGAATTATACTGCACTTGTTAGCCAAAATGTACGATAAAGAATGCTAGTTAATAAGGATTATTCATTATGAATAAAGTTAAATACTTCATACATATGTTACCTGTTATATAATTTCATAAAATTTGCGTATGAAATAAATCATTTTGTATAGAACATAAATTGACATCTTAAACAGATTCCGTATCATTCTTGTGCAAGTTACCGACTTGTTCCGAATTTATTTCGATTTTACTTGTTTCTGATCGTTTTCTCTTCCTTTTATTTGGTCTTTCATGCTGCTTCTGAAAATATTCTCTAACATGTAATTTGTTTATTAAATACTGTCGGAACGTTTCTAAAGTAACCTTGCCACCAATTCCTTTTTCAAAGATCATAGATATTTTTACTTCATCGTTTTCAGGTTCTTCATGTTCTATCACTTCAGCAAAAAAGTTACATATTAACAAAGGTTCGTTCTTTCTCACGATACCTGCCGAGTTATTCTTTATTAATTTTTCTGCATCGTTTTCTGTAATATCATTTATTACAGATGTTTGTCCTGTGTCATGGTTCACAGATTGATTCATTAACCTTTGAGCTAATCGACGTTTTCTACGTGCATGCGACCATGTATCATTGTCCGCAATTAGTTGACACGACCAGCCATTAAAGTTACCAATTGGCAAATTTAATTCTTTGATTTGTATCTATATGAAAATGAAAAATATGTCAAAAACTAAAATATTATAAATACAACATGATGGAAATATAAATATAATGTTACATGTAACTCTTCCATTGCTTCTTCCAAAAAATTAACGAGGTTGTCAAAAGAAGCAAATTTATGTCGCATTGGGAATTGTATCTCCATTGGACGTTGTTCTTTCAGTAATTTTGCAATATAATCTCCACTTTTTCTAATAACAGGCGCATTTGTCAAATTAATAACATCTTTAGGTAAAAATGACCAAGCTAATCCCCATCTGTTAAAAAATAACATTCATAAATAACGAAATAAAAAATTAAAAATAAAAATGTTTGTAAAAAATATATTCACCTTTTTGTGTGACCTTGACAAAACTCTGTCCATGTTGAGTTTTCTATGCCTTTTTTCTTTAGAAATTTTAATAAGAATAGTAAATTACTTCTTCTACCAAACATAGTGGTGTAAATTTTTGCCTTTTCTTTAATTTCCATACTTTCTTCAATCATTTGCATTATAAATGCTCTTTCACCACCTTGAACTGTAAGTTCAACTTCGTTTCCAGTTGGAGCATTTCTTGGTGGTAATTGCTTTATAATTTTCTCTGATGATCCTTCCATTTCAAAAAAGGGAGGATTACACATTGTAAAATGATACACATTATCCTCTTTTATAATTTCTTTCAATATTGTTCTTTCATCCACTTTATATACTGCAAAACAATATTCTAAAGTAAAAAATATAAACTTGTGTATATTTTATAAGATAAATAATGTGTCATTAATTTGCCTTTTATTATGTCTTCCAAATTATTATTTTTAACATGTTCAATAGCTGTCTGTATACTTGTTTCGTCAACTTCTGTAGCGATCATTTGATTTCCATACATTTTTGCAAACAATAGAGGATAAATACACACTGCCCCAGTACCTATAAAGAAATGATTATTATCATTAAAATTTTCTAACACAAAATTTTATTCTTAACTTGATTTCCAATATACCAATATCTATGCCAATTACTTCCTTCATTTCATTGAAAGAAGCATGTTTCATTAAATCTTCAATCCATAAAATGTAATTTAAGCGTAATGGCAGAGTTGGTACTAATTTATTTGGAGGTATTTTTACTTGCAGATTAAAATCATGTTTTAATAATACCTCTGTGAGTACTCGCAGAGTACCTTCTCTTTTAAAGTCAATCTTTATCTTGCCGGTTAAATTCTATAATATAATAGTATAATTTATTAAATAGATAATATATATTATATTTATGTACGAGATGGAATATATAATAATAGTAAACAATTGCTCAAATATGTAGCTTACAACAATTGCAATATCACGGAATTCTGGATATAGTAAAACAAGTTTTTTAAAGTCTGGTATTTTCTTATATATATTCCTTGGGTGCATAAACTTTCTTAACGACATTTTTAAACAATTATTTTTTCTTCTTCTCAATAACGATGTCAATACATATTTTATGATCTTAAATTACATAAAATATATGTATCCATAACAATCAGTAACAAATATCTTTTATTTACAAATGTAAAACCATAGATGAGATACAGAATAGACCTGGCATCTTAAGAGACTTTGTATAACATATTCTGAAATACCGACTGTTCAATAAACTAGTAATATAGTCATAGACGAGTTATAGAATAGACGTGACATGTAATCAGTTCATGTTACACATTTTAGGGTGACTGATCACCTTACCATTTTCGTGTCATATGTGATGTTATCGATTCAGTATAGTACTGGTTTGAATTAAGGTTATGGCTTTTTATAAAACTAAAAAATAATAAAACAGAGCACCCTATAATTGCAAACGAAGCATACTTTGTATTTCTACAATACTTCAGAAAATATTACTTCATTACTTATACTTCAGATTATAGAAAACAGTTCATATTCAGTCATAATCTCGTTAACAGTTTTTCCGATCGCAACTGGTTATCATCTGCATGCGTGATCGGAGGAATAAAAATTGCATTCCGTGAGGATATCTTCATTTAAATTCGAGCAAAATTCTACACAAGAGGCCGTCCATGAGCCACTTAACACTATACATAAATTCATTCAAGCTGTTAACAAGAATGTCGATATCTGACTCTATTTGGTCCGTATAAAGAGACGTAAAAATTTCATACCCTTTTTGTGACACACTTATCCCCATATAGAGATTACATTTAAATTTGTTTTGTAATATATTACACTAAAAATTTGTTAGCGTGCACTTTTTAAATGTTTGCCTAAATGATTGTTTAAATAATTGTTTTTTGTTTTATTTTTCTTAAGGTAATTCACTCGTTGTTTTCGTAAAATAAAATTTATTTTTTCTACATAGCGAGGCGCGGAGTATAAATTTTATATATTGGTACAAGTCTGCTGTAATTTGTAATATAAAGCTATCCTAAAATATTAATTTAATTGATTTATGATCTTAATTACTTGCATTATTTTATTTATTAAAAGAGGAACATTACATTCATTATACTTAATTATCCATTAATGATAAAAAAAGATTAGCGTTGAACTGAATTCGGTTAATATTATCGACGTAAGGAAGATAAAGATCGCAAACTTTAAAAACTCCTTATATTTATCTGTTTTGAAACTGTTATATTGGGTTGGTATACCACCTAATGATAAAATCCGCTATCACTTAGTTGCTAACCCAATAGTTCATTGACCCAAACAAAATTCCCGGCATACAATATTTCAATTTTCTGCGCAGCTTTGAACGAAAGAAAAGCCATTCCGCTTCAGCCAATCAGGAATCAACTGGGCAAAGTTTTGGCGCGGAGCGTCACTGTACCGTTGAAAAGCGTGGTGTCAAGATGTAATGTTCTGTGAAATAGGTAATTTCAATTACGTATGTTTCTGTTAGTATTCTATTGTCTTCTATCAACTATTTTCAGGTTTGTTTAATAATAATGTGTAATACGTCCTTATTTAGTATTTTATTAAGTATTGTTATATAAAAATTCTATAGTTTCTTAAACTTATTCTAAGTGTTAGTTTTAATAATAGTAGCTAATAGCTTGTATTATAAGCTTCTAAGACAGAATTTGAGTTTAATTATTGTTTTATTCTAATACAATTAGTTCAATTTTATACATTAATTCTAAATTTTTGATTACGTTTTATACAGGTCGTTGGTTGAGTACGAAGATGGCTTCGAAAGGATAAGAAACGTACAGACGTTGTCACAATTAAGGATGATTCGGTGTGGAGGATGTAATTTGATGACATTCGATGCAAAACATTTGATATCGTTTGATTTATTTTAACAAAGATGAGCGTACGTATACGTTTATATTGCTTTTTAACTTTAACTAATATGTAATATGATAAACAATTATATAGTTTGTTAATAATGAATAACATAGATTAATTCAATTTTTATTATATTTACACAAGGAATTGAAGTTTGAAATAACTTTTATATTTTGCCACATTTCGATCACGAATTTTCTATGCGTAGTTATTGCGTGATCTTTTGGTTTAAACAAAAATCTTCATTATTTATCAATTTTCTATTTTTAAACTACAGATAAATAATTTTCATTAACCTCAAAACTTGGATTTATTTAAATAACATTAATTAAAACTAATTTAATAAAACAATTTTTAAATTTCTAATTAATTTTATAGTCTTATCATTTTAAAGGTTTTATCACAAATAAACAAAAGATTATTTAAATATTGATTAATAATCAACAATTACGAACAACATTTTCAATTAAAAACGAGCGTATTACATATAACATATAATATGATGTTAAATAAAATTATAGTCATACGAACTAAAATATTAGAATTTTATGATATTTGAAATTCGCGGCAAAAATATTAAACAGATTCCCGTCTACGTTCGTGGTGTATCAAGACGGACACGCAACGTTTACTATTGCCAGATTGTAACATTTGAAACGTTGGCAGCAGTGTAAACGAACGAATCTATCGTGATGACAATTTTAAGTGGTGACAGCCGCGTATGTGTTCTTCAGCTTCAGAGTAGCATTATATACGTTTTTGCTGACACGAAACATAATTTTCTTAGTGCGTGATTTGTTTCATAAGAAGCATATGGAATATTAATCACACTTAAGGTATGTGTTTTACGATAATTTTAACGGATATCAGAAACAGATGGTCGTCGTCGATTTCGTTTCGCCTGACAGTTTGTTAATATGGACAAGTGCCACTCTGACAGTTTTCCTCTCTCGTAGTCGTATTGTTAGGCACCTGTTACCGATTCATCGTTATTTACATTCCTGTTATCTGATTCTCGTCACTTTATTATCGATTTACGTTTCATCTGCGTGAAAAGCGGCACGATGTGAATAAACTATATGTGGAGTAACGTTTAATGATGTCACGTTGGAAATATTTATTTCTTCTGGTTTGAAATGAGTTTCAAGTCAATGAGAGCACATTTCATATTTTATATTTTCATTTCTCTTAAAATAAATTACGATAGAACTACGCTGAGATGATGTGGTTAATAATTAATTTAAAGATATAAGGACGCTTTTAAGTAATAAATGAATGTTGGAGGTTGTTTTTTTAGATTATATTAGGATTGAAGTAACTATCACATAATAATGCACAGTCGTTATTTTTTTAATAAGATTGTAATTAAACATTGTTATACTGTGGATGTGCTAAATGTGCAAAATTATATAAAATTTATATGTTATGCATTTACATATTATTTACATGTCATATAGAATTTATTATTATATATCCAGAGTAAAATATTTGAAGAATGAAATGAGTTTCTACTTATGTTCCATTTTGTTACTTGTGTTCACAAAACTATAAATCTACGTAAATATCCATTAAATATTGTATAAGTCAACTCAATTCTTAAAATTTCATGTGATAGATGAATTTATTCTTTAGACTTTAGATGAATCTTTAATATAAAATACTAAGAACTATTATTTCATTAACATAATTTCAATTTATGTTTAAACTTGTTTGTTATCAAACAAATATCAGATCATATATTTATATTTTTATACTTCTATGAAGTTAATTAAGAAAATGTAACTTAAATAGATGTATGTTTTAACTATTAAATATTAGAATAAGTATTTCACATTAAATATTTCATACATTTTCATATATTATGTGCATTCTATATATTCTTGTATTATCAAATTTCCAGTGAATGGACTAATTATAAATGATCTAATTGTAAGGAACTTTACATATTTGTATACTTTATATATTCGACAGGAAATGGAATGAAGAACCTGATCGATAAATCCTTCGTTGGAAAATAGGGCTATGCGTAAATACCTTTTGTAGTCACTTAGTGGGAACCACTCAATAAACCTCTGCAATCATGTGGAAAGCAAAAATACGTGTGACTAGACTGCAACTGTTCATGCATTTATGGGAATTTTGAATGTATAAAATTGGGCAGAATGTACATATTGTACATGAATATACAAGATACCCAAACTAAAGTATTCATTATAACATTTAGAGAATAAAACAAATCTTTATTTAGGTTTTATTCCTTTAATTGTATTTATAAAAATTTGCATAAACATATGCAAATGACCAAAATCAAAGAGTGTGAGAATCATTGTAAGATAAAATAATTTTCTTTTAATTACCCAATCTAACGATAACAGAGTTCATTTAAAAAATTTTATCATAGACCAACGTCTACCAAATTTAAGGTGAAACTAGGTTTTTCAGACTGTTGCTGCCTTTATTTTGAGAAAACTTTTTTCATTAAGCTTCATCACATTTTATCCATACCAGTGCATTCTCATTGGAATTTGATTGCTGAAACCGTGCGAAAGAATTCTTTTTTTCAAATCATCGCATTCCATGGTGTGCAACGAGTGTGCTTTCTTCCTTCCCTCCGCGCGTTTCCCGATCGCTTTGTTTGCACATGCATTTGGACGATTGCTTTCCACGTATACAACCGCGTATACGTTGTGTAATCGTAACGGTAAAGCGATCCGTCATTCATCGTTACGGAACAATTAGGAAAACATATTGTAAGGAGCATGAAGATCCGATGTAATGCGTCGAGCGCAAATCGAACACTCCAGAATACAGTGGTTCATGAAAGTATTTGAAAACTTACGATAGAAAACTTATACAGGGTGATTCGTAATTCATAGTACAAATGGAGTCAGGAAGATTTCATGGCTCAAAATAAGACAAAATAAGGAGATCAAAAACAACAAGAATTGTGTTTGGAGGCTTTGTTTTTGAGAAAATTAAGTTTGAGAATTTGTCTAGTACGTGTGTAGCGGGCTAGTTTTTGACTAACGTATTCAAATTCTATTTTCTCCAAAACGATACCTTAAACGATAGAATTTTATTATTCATTTTCGTCCAATTTTCACATTTTGAATAACTTCTTGTAAATTATCCATTCATGCCCAACTGAGAATTGGCAAAATTCACGTATACCTCACAAATTTTCAAAGTTGATTTTCTCAAAAACGAAATCCCCAACACAATTTTGTTATTTTTGATTTTCGTCTTATTTTGAGCCATAGAACCATTTGCACCATAAATTACCATAAATTTGGGCCATTCTGTATATTGCATGTATTATATAAAACATTAAAAAATTCCATTATCGCTGTAATGAGACACGACCGCCATGATTGTTTGATAAAATTTGAAACCAGTCTGAAAATGTACATATATTTCACAAAAAATTTCCATACAGCATGAATAGCGATCTTAAACATATAATAAGTGTTACGGATAGTTCACTGAATATCGAGGCTTGTTAACATAATGGATAAACTGTTTAAATGTTTCTGTAGTATTTGCGAAATATATGTATAAGTACACTAGTATTAAATATTTCATAATTTTTATATATTTTCAGATTAGTTCCAAATATTACCAATGGTGATAGTCCCGTCTGATTGCAATGCGAGTATTTTATTCAACACACATAATATACTGATCAAAAATTTCTATATGTGTTTAGATAGTTTTGTGAACCAGTGCAGCCAACGTAACGAATTTGTTTCGGTAAACAGAGACCGGTGAAAGGTTCGTTGCCTTTTTCCGCGTGTAATTGTTCCTTGCGCGAGCTGATACGCGCTTTTTCTACGATTTCATTTTGGATCCAGTTCGTCGAGATATTTTATCGCGTTTCTTTTCTCTCCTCAACCTTCTTAGGTATAATTCTTGCTTCAATGTCTCAAGAAATAATTTCAGATATTAGTCTAGAATACGGCAAGAAATTTAACTGCAGTTACGCAATGACAAATAAATTATAGTTATGTAATTACGTATATATATTTTTCAACGTATCAGGTGATATAACTTTTTCCATTAGAAAAATGTAGCAGTCTGTTATTAAGAAAATAGTAATCAACATAATTTGTTGAAATTTTTATTGGGAATTTTCAAATTATAAAAACAAAGGATTTTTTTTATAGATGCATAAACTTAAATGTTTAGAAAGTTAGTAAATCCTCATTGGATTTTTTCATGAATGATGAATTTACTGTTTAGTTTAGTTGAGTTTTTCATTGAAAATTTTACAAGTAAGGAAATGAAAGAATCCTTCATATATAGATTTACTTTTTATAATGCTGGTCATTGTTTTCTCATTGAATTTTCTCGCGAAGTCCTATTCAAAAGATAACAATTGTATAAATAAGCGAGTTTACTATAGTTATACACAAGACTAATTTATCGGTTCTACAATAAAACCAATCAATTTTGCCTCGTTACAAAGCAGAACCTGCTATGCACGAAACGTATGTTTTTGTTATTAATTGGAATTCCAATTGTGGAACGAGAAAGTTCCACATCTATATCTCCTTTCCTATAAACTTTAACAACATTCGCTATAATTTATATAAACTGTGACTGTAACTTATTTTTGTAAAATATATTTATTCTCCTCGGTATCGACGAAATAGTAATTAAAATGAAACAAATATTGTACGACATTTTTATTATATATTTATACATGGTATTTTTATTAATTCATTAAGCAATAGATAACGTTTAAAGGTTGCACAAATGCAATATTATTTAAAAATGTAAATAAACTAAGTTACTGTTAAATTAAGAAGAAATAGAACGATGTAGAGTAACAATAAAAAAGTTATTAGAATAATAGATACATTACAGAAGTCCATTACACAAATAAATTCAACGAATATGTAATTTAGTCAAAGTTACTGTGTTTATTGTCCGGAAGAATTTTCTATCTGATCTCGCTTGGTGAAGAGCGTTTTATTAAATATGCGTATCAGAGGTCATTGACCAGTTATTTGATTTTTCGTCGAAATTTAAAATAGAATATCAATGAGAATGAATATTTCGGCCGATAAATGTTTTAAGACGAGGACACACTATCTTTCTTTCATTTTTTTCCGGTTGATCGGGCATTATTTTCGATTCTGTATTATAATATAATATTGATAATATCGCTAATATATTCTCATTATTCGATACAGGTTTTTGAAGTTTTGCAATATTGCATAAAAAAATATTTGTTCAATCTCGACAATTTAATTTCTTATAATAAAGAATGATATGCTTCTATCAATATTTTAATATTCTTATATTTTCTTAATACCTTATATATATTTTTCAATATTTCAATAATTCCACTAATCTTCGCGATTTAATATCCCTCTCATTTACCGATACGATGTTTCTGGTTAATTTCTCCCATATGTCAGTCACTCTTCGGTCTTCATTGAAAAAACCTACATATCTAAATTTTACTTTTTATCGTTCTATTCTCCACTTTTAATATGTTTGCTTCGCACATCTGGGATCCGAGGAATTGTAACATTTGTATTTATCGACGAAGTATCCGTCTTAATTTTAAAACTGTTCCTCTGTAAAAAATGTGACTTATCATATTCTTGTCTAAGAGGCTTTATGGTACCATAATATCGTATAAAATATCGTAAGCATCTGAACGACGCCGTTTCGTGAAATGCCTCGACCATAGCGCCACACATCACGAAAATTGAGATCGAACTATGGTCATAGGGGACGCGCGTCTGCATGTTCGGACGAACTAGCGTTTTGGCGAATAAAACATTCGAAAACTGCAATGCATAGCACTCATAAAAATCTAGAAACATATTTACATTACATCGACGTATTGAATTCATCAGAACTTTAATTTGTCCGAATATGTATCTACCTTAACCTTTAACCGATCGAGTGTGATCTTCATAATTTATTCGAAGTCAGATATTTCTGTACAAAACCACGGAAGAAATTTACATCGTGTATAAGTTCATCGAAAGATCTGATTAATATAATAGCGATATAATATAAGAAACAAGAAGCCAACAATCTTCTTGTAATGTTTCATTAATTCGTAAATCTTTGAGTCTAAGCTGCAGATAAATAAATAAAATGAAAATGGAAGTAAATCTATGGTGAGAGGAATTTTGCACTGCAATACGAAAAAGACATGATAATAGCGTGGCCTGCCGAAATCAACAGAATAAATACATAAATAAAGTAACTTAATTTAGTTAGAAATTAACGGAATAAGTGACTTAACTGAAGTATTAATTATCTCGACTGATCCAATGCCTCGCTTTGTCCCTGAAAAATCGACATAATCAATATCACATTTCTTCGTAATATTTCTAGAGAAAATTTGCTGTCGTTCCGTCGGCGGAATCGCGTAGGTCCTTTTATTTACTTTCTCGTTACGAAAGAAGAAAGAGAGGTCGGTGCGCATGTGAAGCATCCTGGCCTGCGCGGGCTCCATCGACCCTCAAACCATTTCGTATACGTTTCCAGTACGTGTTTAGCGATCCTACTGTGCCAGTTTGATCGGAAAAGGGAACGAGATAAAATCACCATCGATTGGCCAATTAACCGGCGCCCCTTGTCGGACAATCGTGCCTCGACTGCATTCGAGACCAATCGTTATCTCTGTGTGATATCGTGATATTACCGTACATCGGTTAAGGCAATCGTCCACACCTGTCACGCCACTTGATCTCGATCCTCGTCTTTTCTGGTTAGACGCGTACGGTCGTTTCGTCGCAGTGAACGATTTTAGTTTATTTCATTCCGATTACTCTCTTTGTTGTTTCGTTATCAACACGTTGACTGTCGTTCGAATTTCATATATTCTGTGCTGGCAGCAGCGACAGATTGAAATGTCGATGGTTTACTCTACAAATAATGTACGTTCGATTTTAGCGTTTCCGAGAAAAAACAGTTTTACAAATTCGACGGTATTTTATAATTAAATAAATATCTTCTACGTTGTATTCGTCTTTATCAATGTTATCGTAAAATTGGTCGGCAAATTGTCCATTGATCCCTTCTAGGAACGTAAAATGACAAAGGTCATATTACGATTCAGGATCATGGCTCTTGAAAATCTCTCTCTCTCTCTCTCTCTCTCTCTATCTTTCTCTGTATATATATATATATATACATATAAGTACAACAAATAAAAAGATTATTTTTGAGAAATTTGCGAGATAGATGAAAATGCGATTTTTATACGACGCAATGAAACAGTCAAGAATTATTTGTTACGTGGAGAAATTCAAATTTCACAAAAAGTAGACGTACGATTTTTGTGCAGTAAGCCATTGATATATTTGGCGATAATATTTCGTTTTTCGAAAATACTATATCGTTCACTTCTTTTCTGACAATGTTATTCGAGTAATTCACGTTGCTGACAATTGATCAGTCTGTGAAATGTCTTATCTTAATTATTCGAAAGAATTTAGTAACGTGGGTCACCGATGGCCACCGTGGCAGTCAACGTATTACTATGTATTTTTTCCTCTTCTTTATTTTAAATGGTATTATATCTTATTATAGAAGGAAAGAAGACGAAAGAAAAAGACGATGGTTGTCTTAAAGGGGACGTTTTAAAGGGGAGCGAGTTCTCGAGTTTACGTAATCGTGTTTTAGACGATTGTATACACGGTGACTTGAAAATCGTGCTGCAATAGGAAAAGAGGTGAATCTCCGTGTAGAAACAAAACGAAAACGTAGAATAACGATCTTCAGGTATCCCGCGCGAGGATTCTGGTTTAGAATTGAATTAAGGTATATAAAGGGTGTTGGTATAATGATACATCAAAATTGGTTTGATCGGAAACGAATAGAAATTTGTGGATGACTTAATGGAAGAGTTTCTTTGGGATTACTGAGATTAAATCGGCTGAAGACTTAGAAAGTAATTCACAGAGAAGATTTTAGAATTTACGTAATCGTACTTTAGATAATTCTATGCTTGTTAGAGCACGTTCTAGAATTTTTGTTTAGAGGAAAAGAATAGAGGACAGAAATATAAGAGTATTATTCTACGTTCCTGTATGTGTAATAGATTAGTAAAGGCAGAGTTTAGAACGGAAGAGTTTAAGCTTGCTTTTATTGAGGTGGAAGACGGATTGAATTTAACGAAGCCCTACGAGATCGTTTCTGTGGAATCTTAGAGTTTACGTAATCCTTCCTCAGACGATTATACGTTCGTTAGGTTAATGTACTACTGGTGCTTTTATTTCGAGTTAGGGGATATACCAACATACGACATAATGGATAGAAAGTGTTTGAAGATTTGAAGAAGGAAGGGTGTATTGGGGATGAAATAACAGAATGCTTCCTCTTCGGTGATTGAGATTTTATCTTTCGTTTCTTTCTTATTAATCAAAGTTTCTTTCATATTTATGAAAAAATACAATTCTTTATGTCGCAATTAAAATACTAAAAATAATATTTTTAACTTATCTAAAAATTGTACATTTTATCGTACTAATTTGAACACTGATTTTTCGAACAATTTGAGTCGATCAAAAGGCTGGTAACTATGAGCATCATCGAGCCTCGATATTTATAAAAGTCGCATCACCGCGATATATACAGCGAGTCAGAAGCGATTCTAAACAGGTTTTTTCGTTACAAGCGATTTCTTCGTAGATTCTACGGTATATTCGACTCGTCGCTTTATTCCATTGTATATCGAACAGAGAAGTGACCGCAGAACTTTATACGTATATAAAACACGAAGAGTCTTTACACTAGGTCTACATTGTCAGGCCGTTTAACAAAGTGAAACGCAATCGATCATCTAACGTCTGATATAAATTGTGTCTTGTTAATCGCACAGCTTGCAATACAACTGTAACGTACACATAGCTTTTCCTATGGCTTAGCCCTTTGTGCACTTTAAAGCATCCATTTTTATTAAGATATTATCGTGAACGAAATATGCTTATGTCCCTGATGATTCTTAAAAATAATACTTTCTTATAGTTTCATATACTTTCATATACTTTTCTTGTAAAAATTATTTTTATAAATACCATTTAAACTTTTTTTTTTTGGTAAAAACTATTTATAGGTAGCACAAGTGCTAGTCGAAAAGTTTTGGAATATTTCGAAGAAAGAAAGCAACGAGAAAGATAAAAATAATGTATGTAATTCAGGATGCAAATGATTAAGTTAGATCTGCGTTAAATTTCGTTGTTGATATTAACGCTAAAATTATAATAAATTCGGTATTAATCGCAAATATTAATGTACATTTACGAACATATACAGGGTGGTCGGTAACTGGTGGTACAAGCTGAAAGGGGATGATTCTACGCGAAAAAAGAAGTCGAAAATATAGAATAAAAGTTTTTCCTTTGAGGCTTTGTTTTCGAGAAAATCGACTTTGAATTTTCGCTGGGTACGCGTCCACTTTATCGCGTCTCGTTATAAAGTGGATATTATCGCGGTTTAAGTTTGTTTTTGCCGTAACGGAAAATTAAGAATACATAATGAAATAATGTGAAGTAATCATAAAGTTTATTATTACAAAAATTGCTGAAAAAAACGAAAAATTTTTATTCTATATTTTCGACTTCTGTATATTTCTGTATACAACACCCTGTATATTTCTCTTTATTTCGATATATTGCGATGGTAAACGCGTTATTAATTAAATCTAGATGTTCAAACGAAATTATAGAATGTTCCTGCAAATATCTTTCTTTTTTGCTTGAAATTAAATTCCAGTTTCATGATCATTTCTTCGAATAAAATATTCGTTCTCTTATCAATATACATACATATGTACTACAATATCAAATATTTATCATACGGCTTGGGTAAATATTGTTATTAACGATAAGCTTACCACGCTTTATACTGAAAATCGCTATCTTTTGAATAATTACAAACAATATACATTATCAGAGACACTTGTCGTACCTATACAGCTAGATATTATGTGTCTCTAACACGAATGTAGAACGTGAGATACTCAGATATGCGATCAAAAAGTTCTGTCACACCTACAATTAGTTGTTACACTTTTGCGAGTGAAAACGAAACGGAACGTGGGTGGGAACCATGGGTCGGTGATCACGCGATTTTACCTTGGTTCTATTCTCAGACAGTTTAGAATTAATTTAACGAATAGTTTTTACGTTATAACGGTAAAAAATGCTTATACACGAGTTACAAATATATCTGTGATTATACAATCGCGAATAGAAGCACGAATTATGCAAATAGTTTTAGATTCGTTGATATGTCTCAGTGTTTATATTATTATTATTATTTTTTTATTTAGTCCGTACCTTTCGGCTTTGCACGAACTTTTGGTTTACATTTCTTACATTTATTGTATTGCACTCCTTAGCATATTCTTATCTCTAGCAGCTAAAATTAATGACTACAAACTATCGCAACTTGTAACTACGCATTATTGCCACTTTGGTCTTTTGTCTCCTTACTGTGCTACCTTGTTGTCGTTCCTCCCCGTCTTGTATTGCCCTTGCCCTTCTCTTCTCTATTATTGCTTCTAATTCCATTAATCCTTCTCTAGTTTCATTTAGTGTTTTTTCCATTTCTTTTGGTCCTCCCGTGTCTCAGTGTTTATATTTAATACTCGTTAATTTTTCATTGATTTATTATTGTAAATATATTATTATACAGGGCCGTTAATCGGTACGTTTATTGAGAAATTTCAACGAATTCTGCTTTATTTGATTTTTTATACTACAAGGCATTTACGACGCGAGATAAATTGGCAGATTTGCGATAAAATAAGTTGAAAATAAAAGCAACCTAAAGGATACAATGCGTTTACCTACGTTGTTCTCTTTATCTGTTAAAACTTTCAATATCGTAAAAGCTGCGCGAGAATAATAAATATGGGAATTTTGAAAGATATTAAAATTAACATGATTAAAGTAATACTTAATTAAAATAATATTTATTCAGAATGGTGACGTGCTCGAATGTAATTACGTGGAATTTGTAGCAAATAAAGTAATAAAGAGGAAGAATAGACAGTGTTAGTGATAACGTTCTGTAATGAATTATACGCAATCCATCATTCTAATTTGCGTTAATTTCAATGTAAGATATGAAAACACATTGGACTTCCTTTTCATTAGCATATGAAAGTAGCCTTTTGTATGGTACTATACTTCCGATAAATGACTCACTGTTCACTTACCTTTTTAGAAAAACATGAAAAAAAGAAAAAAAATAAAATAAAAGAAGAATGTTTCTACTTATTCGAAAAGAAAAAAAAATGGTCAATTCTCTTTTCTGCTCTCTATTTCTGACACGTTTTAACGTATCCTCAGACTATCAATATACAGGGTGGTTGGTAACTGGTAGTACAAGCGGAAAGGGGGTGATTCTACGCGAAGAAAGAAGTCGAAAATATAGAATAAAAATTTTTCGTTTTTTTTCAGCAATTTTTGTAATAATAAACTTTATGATTACTTCATATTATTTAATTATATATTCCTAATTTTCCCTTACGGCAGAAACAAACTTAAACCGCGATAATATCCACTTTATAACGAGACGCGATAAAGTGGACGCGTACCGAGCCAATATTCAAAGTCGATTTTCTCGAAAACAAAGCCTCGAACGAAAAATTGTTATTCTATATTTCCGACTTCTTTTTTCACGTAGAATCACCCCCTTACCGCTTGTACCACCAGTTACCAACCACCCTGTATATTTAATAGATGATCAAGCACGTATTTAATTCAGTACTATTTGTCGTACAATCGTTTATCTTTTAGTACAAAATTTACCATGCAGACGTACTTATTATACAATACGATTTAATTTAGTAAGACCTTTTCCAATCGACCGTCGAGCGATCGTTTAAAGTATTTAAACGATATGGTTGCTGTTTGCGCAGATGTTCGTACGCGCTTGAAATTCCACGGTAATTCAGAATACCGAGAAACGCGTATTATCCCATCTCGCAGCCGATGTATGGCATATTGCCAGCAGTGTTTCGCGCGTTGCATTTGTTCGCTAATTCATTCGCACGCGCTAATTGCTCGGCTTTCTTCTTGACCTTTTGTCGTTCGTGCGCGTCTGCTCGCTTCGAACTCGACTGGAAAATTCGAGGCACGAAAGTTTAAACACGAATTTCAGTCATTTTTAGAAAAGATATTGAGCGGTAAATGTGCACGAAGAAAGCTGCGAGTAATAAAAACGAGCAAACATATGAATCGTGATAGTTGAAATTTGAAAAATTAGTCGCAGTTATTCTAATAGAAGTTGTCGAACGAACATGAACGAGATTGTACGTAATAACGAGTAGCGAAGATATAAATTATGGTAGCCAAAGTGGGAAATATCTCAAGGAAAATTAATTCGAACGTTTGATTGGAATAACTAAAGGATTTCCTGGTTGGGAAAGGAACCGTGAAACTCTTCGATCGACTAGAGAAACTTCGGTCTCAAGGATAAAGTTGCGAAGCATATTAACGTTAGACAGCTGCATGAGTCATTTCGTAGGATTGCTCTGCAGATTCCAAGTAAAATGCATTCGTTTTATCTAGGATGGAAAGTAATGGAGGAAATTTAAAAGAAAGTTTAATTTCTCGTATTCTGACAATTTTCTACGGTTTCAATCTAATCGTAGAAACTTTCGTTCACGGAATTTTCACAACTACTGTCTTTATTTATAAAAATAAGTTTCTTAATTTTATCGAGTTCCATTGTTTCGCGAATTTGCAAAACTCCGCTAATTTTGATAGATTTTCGCAATAATTATCTTCCGGTAAACCGGAAAAGGTTTATCTTAATTAACGTCGGAAAGTACGTAGAATAAATTTTTTCCCCGTAGGAATTCACCGACCTACTCGGGCAGAAAGTTTATTCCAAGAAAAAGATGCTTCTGAACAATGCGAGTAAAATGGTTCCGGGGGAAATGGTTGGAAAATCGTGCGCTGCGACGAACGTTTCGCGGAAAGATGGAAAGTAATTTGGTAAATCGAAGGTGGCGTGTCTAAAAGTCGATTTTTCGATCGAAAGTTGCGCGAGTCAGGGAGACGAGAAAATTTCTCGATGGTTCTTCGTGGTTTGCTGGCACCAGCGGCGGCGCGATGGACACGAAATAAAACAACGAAAAGGTAGAACGATTGCATTAATTGAAGTTCTTAATGAACGTTGGACTGCGTTCAAAAAGAGAACATAGATGAAACATATATAATGCTTGTTACGTTGATGCGTTGGAGATAAAACGGGAGATTCAGAGAAATGGCGTTTTAATTTAAAATTCGAATTGTGTAATCCTTTTCGCAAAATATTTAAATAACATCAACATTCTTTAGATTATGGACAAGGTTGAGTCGTTGAAAATATTTGATGCGAGCTAAAAAGTTGTAATTAAAATTTCAAACTGACTTGAGCAATGAAATAACGATGAATGACAATTATAAATTGTTATTTGAATTTTATTACGCTCAGGGTACATTGAAATAAAATGTAACAATAACGTGTATAAGTTTGATTGGTCGATCTTGCATAATCTTGATTAATTTTTGTCGTATTGTATCTTGTGTCTTATAGCTACATAAGAATTGAAAATGTTAGGATCTTTTTATAATTATGATACATAGCGTATAATAAATAAATAACAATAAAAAGCATAATATATGAATACAAACATTAATTGTGAAACACGGAATATTTTTTACATTGCCGAATGTCCTCTTTTCTATTCTTTTTTTCTTTTTTTTTTTTCAAACGACGTAATATTATATCAATTTATAAAGTAATTTATTTTCCTTGGTAAAGATTAGCAATGCAAATCATCTGTCTCGTTGTTACGTTTCGTATAAATTGCTTGAAAACGCTGTTTGTTCTATTTAGCGTGTTAATTCGTTCATATTCAAACATACGCCTATAACAAATACGTAAAATAAGTAGTTGAGTAGCACACGAGTTGGTTTTAATTGGACGTATATGAAATACATTCGTCGCTACTTGAACCTCATTGATCTCGCGTGAAACGATATTTTATTTAACGACGAACGATTAATACAAGAAATATAAAATCGATGTTAAGGCCGACTCGTTAACGAGGTGTTTTCACACTTCTTCGTTTTATCCTTTTTTGTTAATTAATTTCCACGTCGAAAAGGTGAGAGGTGTATACCGTACGGTTTATCGACGATCTCTCTAACTGCGTAGACGAATAATTATACCAAAATAGAAAATAGTATTTCAAATTACACGCTTTTCTTTTTCGACTATAATTTTCGCGCGTAACTCCATGTTGTGTCTTATTAAGTGCAAATAAGAGAAAAGCAAAATGACTAACGGTAATGTTAAGAAATAAAATTAAAATGTAGAAATTATTAATTAATTCAGATTAACTGTGAATGATAATATAATATCTTTTATAATAATCGTATCTTCTCTTTATGTACAGGTGGTTGGTAACTAGTGGTACAAACGGAAAGGGGGTGATTCTAGACGAAAAAAGAAGTCGAAAATATAGAATAAAAATTTTTCCTTTGAGGCTTTGTTTTCGAGAAAATCGACTTTGAATTTTCGCTGGGTACGCGTGCACTTTATCGCGTCTCGTTATAAAGTGGATATTATCGCGGTTTAAGTTTGCTTTTGCCGTAACGGAAAATTAGCAATACATAATGAAATAATACGAAGTAATCATAAAGTTTATTATTACAAAAATTGCTGAAAAAAAACGAAAAATTTTTATTCTATATTTTCGACTTCTTTCTTCGCGTAGAATCATCTCCTTTTCGCTTGTACCACCAGTTACCAACCACCCTGTATATACGTAAATCGCAAATGAAAGGTAACATTTCTTCAAGTAAGTTTTCGTTTATGAGAAAATCGATTTGTAGATTTATAGATGTATGTACTTTAAGTTATGTTGTGCTTCTGTAATATGTAGAGAGACCAAAATCGATAAACCGATAGATACCAACAACTTGTCACGATAATAAACCAGTAGAATAATAGATAACAAACCAGGACGTTCATAAGTGTATAAAGCAGGAACAGAAACAGATATGTATGTACACCAAGGTTTATCATATCGTTACTTCGAAGTTCAGTATACGCGTAAGTATACTTGATATATTGAAATATTCTCAAAAAATCTTGTTCAATTAAATAAATAGAATATTGTCTATAATATTCTGTTCCTTATATAGACGTTGCATTTATTTATTTATTTTCTATGTACGTCTATCTCATTTAAACCACAGTTGATAGTAACATGTACATATTTTTGCATTAAAAATAAAATTTTGTCACTTCCCAATGAGGAACGTAGCAGCGGATGATTTGAATAATGAGACGACAATTTCATTTAATCCTAAAAACGACTCAATTATATATAACTAAATTAATAAATATAAGTTTTATCATATATCATTATTACATCGTTCCAGATATAGAATAATATTCTTTTGGTATTTGTAATGCAACAAACTTTCACAATCACATTAATAATAAATAGACTATGGATGTTTACGTATTATAAATTCACATCTGTGTGATCCTAAATTTTTATTTATTTGTACTTCTTTGCATATGCTTTGCGTATACAGGGTGGTTGGTAACTGGCGGTACAAGCGGAAAGGGGGTGATACTACGTGAAAAAAGAAGTCGAAAATGTAGAATAAAAATTTTTCGTTCGAGGCTTTGTTTTCGAGAAAATCGACTTTGAATTTTCGCTGGGTACGCGTGCACTTTATCGCGTCTCGTTATAAAGTGGATATTATCGCGGTTTAAGTTTGCTTTTGCCGTAACGGAAAATTAGCAATACATAATGAAATAATGTGAAGTAATCATAAAGTTTATTATTGCAAAAATTGCTGGAAAAAAAACGAAAAATTTTTATTCTATATTTTCGACTTCTTTTTTCGCGTAGAATCACCCCCTTTCCGCTTGTACCGCCAGTTACCAACCACCCTGTATAATCACTTTATAATTCTCCATAGATGCCTAAACATTGGTAGTTTACTAATAAAGTCATAATATTTTTTAACGATATACCAAAGATGATAACGATATACCTAGAATGATAACAGTAACTGGCCTGTGGAAGGTGTGCACGTGTATAACATTATTGTTACGTCACTTTACATGCTGACACGAAACAACGATCATTTTACAGGGGTCAAGAGAAGCAGGCAGCCGGACAATTAGGATTGTCACGTTATGGACCCCAGGTGATGAGTGTGTTGTGTTTATGCACCACGATACACCAGACAGGTCAGAACAACAATCAGGCCAGCAAGATACTTCCGAGCACACCACCGATCTCATCTGAGGAAGAGAGGATAAACTCGTCGCAGGAAATACCCACCGACGAACTGGCTCTATTAGCTAAGCTGGAGGAAGCCAATAGGTGAATCGTCGCGCTGACTAACGTTCAACATCGACATTGCATGTGCAAACGAATCCTGCTTTAGATACTGCGTATACATTGCCGCTTACACGTTCAATTATGTTGTGTTACGTGACTCAATATCATTCCATACACGATCAGTTGATTGTGAATGAGAGAAGGTGTAACTTGAATGGAATGAATCGAAACATTTCTACATAAAACATAGCTTATGTAAATCGAAAAATAAATATTTGGCGCTGTTCTGAATACAGTAGAATATACTAAACTCTAAATTTTTTTCTAAGCTTTCAATTCTTTAGTAAATATAGAAGAGGAAATATATTGTATGCGTTTCTATTCTATTCAACGATAGGTGAATAAAAACACTTTTAAGCAAAAAGTGGTTTACGTGAATGGAAAGACAGATATTTGTTGCTACTCTGAATATATTGACAGTCTTTCCTAAATTTCTAGCTTTCCAATCGCGCATCTTTGCATTTAGAAAAGAAGAAATGTTGTATGTTTCTATTTAACTCGATAATAGGTGAATACAAATAGATATTGAATTCACATTGATATGAAATCCTTTAATTATTCCGAATGAAATCCTTAATTAGTCTGTTTATGTATTAATTTGGCAGTTGTGTTTATCTTATATTTTGATATTTCTACAGTTGAGACTCGACTGATACTAAGCACACGTTTAGAAAAGAATATATATACTCTTGCATTAATTAGGATATTTATTATAGTCTTGGGTTGTAACATATGAAAATATAATTTTGTATGACACTACCTATCCGTAATGTTCTATTAGCTGAGAGTAATTATACAAAGAACTGGCATTTGTTAGTAAAAAGTACTTCAAACTTTATAGCACCACTTGATCGTATTAGTCCATTATATATCTATATTTATAAGTAATTTTTATGAATGTCCGAAGTTAATTGGATTTAAAAATTCAAGTTAATTGAATTTAGCAAGATAATTGTATTTAACTAAAATTGAAATCTAATTGATCAACATATTTGATTTATATCTAATTCATCCACTGTTACTAATAAAGATGAATTTATTTCGTATTTATTTTTATTTCAACCAAGATGATCAGATATCTCATATGTTACCACTCAATAGTGCTTTAACGAGATTGCATTAATGTGAAGTACGTGTCTAAAGAGTTTGATGTAATTAATAACAGGCTTATCGAATCGGATGCAAAGTCGTTGAACTCGCTCCAAAGCAATCACAGTAGAAAAGGTTCCGACACATCTCAGGTGTCCGTGGCGTCGGGGGGCAGCGGAGGAAACAGCGATGCCGCACCCCGACGCCACAATTCAGCTGATGGTGAAGAGAATACGTGGACCCTATGGGGTCACATCGTCGCTGATTGGGATTATCATTGGAAGAAGAGGAAAGAGTTCGTCAAAGAATTAGTACGTCAAGGAATACCTCATCATTTTAGGTAATCAACTCTTTAGCAAAAACTTAAATTTATCAAGTTCATTAGCATCTTTGGATGATCTACGTATTCTTCTAAATTTAATAAGAATCAATAAGAAGTAAAATTATAAGATAAAAACATATTATAATGAGTGGAAAACTGATTCATGTTCATCGTTACAGAGGTATTGTTTGGCAACTATTAAGTGGTGCTCATGACTCTCCTGTGAAAAAGCAATTTGCTGAGTATATCAAGGCTACGTCAGCATGCGAAAGGATAATCAGGAGGGATATAGCCAGAACGTATCCTGAGCATGATTTCTTTAAGGAGAAAGACGGACTTGGTCAGGAGAGTCTATTTAACGTTATGAAAGCGTATAGTCTTCATGATCGTGAAGTGGGATACTGTCAAGGTTCGGGATTTATTGTAGGATTACTCCTTATGCAGGTACACTTTAATATTTGAGCGGGATTAGAGAGCTATAAAAGAATAAGAATAATTATTTTAAAGAAAAAAAGAAAAACGAGGACATGGAATGAATTCTGTTGAGTCAATCAGAATTAAATAGGTATATCAATTTGTTACAGCAAATGCCAGAAGAAGAAGCTTTCGCTGTACTGGTAGCGCTTATGCAAGAGTATCGTTTGCGAGACATGTTCAAGCCGAGTATGGCTGAATTAGGGGTGTGCATGTATCAGCTAGAACATTTAGTTGCTGACACTCATCCCGAGTTACACGCTCATTTTACGGCTCAAGGTTTTCACACGTCAATGTACGCGTCGTCTTGGTTTCTTACGCTTTTTACCACAGCGCTCAGCCTACCGCTGGCCTGCCGCATTTTTGACGTGTTTCTGTCCGAAGGCATGGAAATTATTTTCAAAGTTGCACTGGCCATGTTGCATTTAGGCAAGGAAGATTTGTTAAGCTTGGACATGGAAGGCATGTTGAAGGTAACTGTTTATCATCAGAATCCAACATCTTGCCCATAAATAAGAACTATGAAAAAAAAATATATATATATATAGAACATATTACGTTTATTTGTAGAAAAACGTCAAGTATCGCAAGCTTGATAATTAAACAATGTTTTCTCCACGCGTGGATTTACGTTAATACTGTTCTTATTTTATTAATATTTATCAGTCTTTTCGCGTGTAGTTCTTTCAGAAACAGCTACCTGGAAGAGGCGAAAAAGATCCAGATGGCCTCATGAATCTTGCCTATGGTATGAAAATAAATCCGAAAAGAATGAAGAAACTCGAGAAAGATTATACTGTGCTGAAAATGAAAGAGCAAGAGGAGATGGTTGAACTTCGTAGGCTTAGAGCCGAAAATAGGTTACTTAGGCAAAGAACTGAACTTCTGGAAGCTGAGTCCGCGGAGTTGGCAGATAGATTAGTCAGAGGTCAAGTTTCTCGAGCAGAAGAGGAGGAAACTGCTTTCGTTGTACAAAGAGAATTAGCAGCGCTTCGACACACGCATCTTGAAACCAGTCATCAGCTTGAGCAAGCTCACGAAGAACTAAGATCATTGTCGCTTCTGCTAGAAGAAAATGTGACATCGAAACAATCCTCTTTGGATGAAATTTTGTCAAAGCAGGAAGCATTGTCACAAAAAGAGGAAATGATACAGTGTTTGCAAGAGGAATTGGTAAGAGTTCGACTACACGAAGCAGAGAACGACGCAACGATAAGGGAACTTAGAGCAAGAATACAAGAATTGGAACAGGATAAAAAGACGTTGCGTGAATCAACGCCGGATAATTCTGTTGCTCATTTACAAGAAGAACTGATTGCTGTGAAACTAAGAGAAGCAGAAGCTAATCTTTCTTTAAAGGTAATTCACTTTTTTTACACGTTAAAAATTGTGAATTTTCTATATTTATAAAGAATCGCTTAAGGTTCTCAAATATTTGTAAAGTATGTATTATATGTATTTAATAAACTTATCATAATATAAGAAATTTGTTAGGATCTTCGGCAAAGAGTAGTGGAATTGAGCAGTGCCTGGCAAAGGCATCTGCAAGAACATCGTTCAGCTCAAAATCAACCTGCAAGCGATTCCACGCCGAAGAAACTTTTGTTTTGGGAGAACCGAGGACATGAAGTGCAAAAGTTCGAAGAGGATTTAATGACAACCAGAATTCGAGAGATGGAAGCTTTGACAGAAGTGAAGGAGCTTAGACTTAAGGTGATGGAGCTTGAGACTCAAGTGCAAGTTGCCACGAATCAACTTCGTCGACAAGACGAAGGAGGGAAATTAATTAAAGAGGAATTAGAGGCTGCCTTAGCTAGGGAGAAGGAACTTACTGCCAAACTACGGGAGCAACAACATAAATATTCCGATTTGGAGTCTAAGATGAAGGATGAAGCTATGATGGCTAGGATACGTGATGCAGAGCATGCGCAGCAAGTGGCAGAACTCACCCAGAAAATATCTCTTCTTGAATTAAAAGTACTATTTCTTTATTTGTATTAATTTCTTTAACTATCCCAACGTGAATATTTACATATAGATATAAAAAATATGGATTATCCCTATTTTTTACAGAACGAAGAGATGCACGCGGAAGGTGAGCTTAGAAATAATTTAGATGACAGTGAGAGAGTCAGAGAATTACAAGATAAAGTTGCAGAATTGAAAGCTGAGGTATGTGAAAATTCTTTGCTTTATTCATGCTGCATTAATGAAAGCATTGATTAAGAAAGAAAAAAAAGAACTGCAGTAAGAGGTGAATGGAAGAAACATTGTTAAAATGTTATTTAGAGCAAGATCCAAATTTAGCCTTAGTACTATATTTTTTGCATGTATTGCTCAATTTGCTCAGGATATTTTTATTGTTTCTATAAAATTTATCATTAAACGATGTTAAGTTAAAAATAGAACCATTCATGTGAATCTCGAAGAAGCATACAGTATTTTAGTACTGAAAATATAGCTGCAAATGCTTTCAATTATGCACAAGTATAATTATTATTATACATATTTATGATCGACGATGATCCTCGTTAAATTTCCTTGATTAAAGTTGAATCTTATCTCTTTGTTTAACGTATTAACTACGCTATAAGTTCAAAGTATCAATGGTAGAAGTAATGATGGTAGTTAATAAAGATGTAGAATTATGATCTTATTACAGTAGTTTAAGGTCTAATTTTTATTCAATTTGCTATTAGACTGCAACATAGTAAATTTTAAAGCTTGTAGAGTTACTTAACTATTAAAACATATCGTACATTTGGATATAGAAGTAACTCGAGTTGTTAGCCTGTTATAGGATCTTGATTTCTTGTTTCAGTTCATCCATTTTCATACGTCTATTTTCATATAATCATATACATAAATTCTATACAGTTGTCGTAATCATTGATACATTTAATATTTCTAACAAATTATTTTTGATTTTAGTTTTTTTAATATTTTTACGTGATAAAATAATAAACTTTATTTGTATAGAGATGATATTTTATTAAATTTTTTGTTTCTAGGATTTTTCTACATAAAATCATCAATTTTAATGATACTTAAAAATCATGGCTCAAGTTTTTTCATGAGAATTTTGTACAATTCACTGTGACAATTTTTTTTTAATCATGTTTACATATCTGTGATAATGCACATTTTTTGTAACACCATCTTGTGAAGTACCCATGTTTTTCACACACACATTTTTTCTCTATCTGGAAGTTCATATTTATGGGGGTTTAACACTATTGTTGCTCTTTTCTGTTGCACTGTTAATTCACATATCACAAAAGATTGAGATGTGATACAAAGGATTGATGTGTTACTAATAATGTTCTAACTGACTATTCTAAATCCTTTCAACAAAAAGGATATATGAAAAGACATGTATATAAATCAATTGTATTTGTTGGGTGCACAATATTACGTCTATTGTTATAATATATAACATAAGCGAGGATGTAATTTATGCTTTCATGTTATTGTGACTCACAAAATTATGCACCAAATTGCACCTCTTACTGCAATGTAATGCTAATCGTCACGCTGATAAACAACTTTTTTTATTGATAAAATCATGTGCTATAAAAAATTTAATTACAATTTTCCTTCCAGAATATTTTTTTTCTGCTTGTAGGTGTAATATTAAAATTAATATGAAATTTTATTAACATTATTTACTATGATATTAATTAATTAATACCGAAATAAACGTTTTATAATATTTCCAAAATTAGTCAAATGAATACTAACTATGTGACACATACTTTTCATATTTGTAATTAACAATTAACTGTTATGATAAAATATAGCTTTTCTCATATTTTTCATATTAAACAGATAACATGTTCCTTCAGAGGTACCTGTACACATTAAGAATTCATTGTGCTTTCATCATCAAAAGTACATCTGTGGTTGTTTTAACCCTCTCCTGATTTTGTGTGAATTTTCTAAGTCATGGGAGAAATTCTTGACATGTAAAAGCTTTGAGGTGCATTCACAGCTTGTTATGTCTCTGCTGCAATGCAAAATATAAGTAATAAATGTCGAATCGCTTCTAAACTTAATCGTGGTTACGATAGTCGCTCATTTAATGTTATTTTTTGCATTTATGAAAATAAACTAATCATCATCGTAACTAAACTAAAATTTATATCTTTGAGGGCATCATAATATGATAAAGTATGTATTTGAGTAAAATATTTATGTTTTAATTGTATTGTACATTGAAAATTTGCAATAAATTAATTACGAGATTTTAAAACTTAAAAATATATTCTATCTAAAATTTATTATGAATTTTTTTTACAACATTAAAATAGATATAAGTACCAAATTTTCAATGTTATAGCATTAACATTTAAGGCGTTTTGTGTAGTCACATATTAAAATCACTCTATTATAAATCAAGCTTGCCATTTATAATACTAATTGTGCTTCAAGGACATTGTATTAGATATTGAGAGCTAGCACAGCACGGAGTAACAATTGGTTCTAAATCTACAAGTAATTTTAATTGGAAAAAAATGCAGAAAGTATGATTTCGAAGATACACCTTCAAAGATATCTCATTTATTTTAACACCTTTTCTTAATTAGACATTCAGCAGAAATGCATTGCAATATATGCTATTAAAAAGATATATCAAGCAAAAACAATCATTCATGTAAACAGATATAGTATCAATTGAAGTTGATTTTAATATGAACATAAATATGAATGGAATTCTTATTGTGTAAAGGTACCAACCACTAACACAAAGAAATTAATGGTCTTGTAAAACTAACCCTCTATTGCTGTGTTATCTCTGTCTCCTTAGTTCCCTACGCCAATCACCAGCCCGGAGACTGAGCCTTGGCGCTGGCTCGAGTAAGTCTTTACCCATCCGTAAGCATTATTTTCTTTCCATTTCATGTTTGTAGCATGACGACAATGTGTACTATATCAAAAAACTGTATTTTCTTTCCATATAGTTTTGTACATATATTTCATAAGATAATTACATGCTATATTAAACTACAGGACAATTTATCCTTATCTATAATAAAGTGTTATGAGACTCAGAAAAACATTAAAATGAATTTCAATCTCGTCCTAATATCTCCTTGGACTTCTCATTCATCTACATATACACATATAATTCCCCATTACGTTGTTTTTGTGCGCTGACTTACAATTGCACATCTAACAAAGCACCGATTTAATTCACTAACTGTGTTTGATATATGCTTGCAACTTGCACATTGTAATCAGTGTCTGCTTGCTTTACTTTCATTTTTTTCACTAATTTATCACAGGTGTAAATAAAGTTCTTTATTGTAGAAAGAAATAGGAAGGACATTTGTGAAGTGCTTTAAGAACATTTATAAGCAATATTACAGATATCTTTATGTAACACATTGCTTAATCAACGTGTTAAGTAGTGCATGCTATCCATTACAATTTTCCACACAATTTTCAACTCTGTGTGCTTTATATGAAACATAAAGTTGATGCTATCAATAATTTATTAAATATAGTAGAAGAAATGGATATTAAGGATAATTTAATAGTTAAAAATTTGTGCTATATTCATAGAGATGCACAATCAAATAACATTATTTTCATTTAGAATTCTAGTAAGAATAACTACTTGATAATTTTTTATTATTCCTTGTTGCATTTTTTTAATGAATTTTCAGATATACAAAAATAAAATGCATGGTAATCATATTTGGTTCATTTAATCTTAATAATTTATATTTATTTGTTGCAACTTTTAGAACACATCATCATCTGATTTTAGCCAACTTTTATCGCTTTAAAAAATGAAGTGAAAGACTTCAAAAAGTAAAAAAATTGAAAAGATTAGAATAGAAACATCTGAATAAATTTCATAAAGACTGCATACATTATAAAAATTACATTATTTTGTGAAAGAAAAGTACCCAGAGATGGTAATCTCACAAAATTGTCCTAGAAATAATTTTCAACAGAGTGATTGTTATAATTAATAGAATACCAAACCATACAAACTAGAAACTACAATGCACATTTGCCTAACAAACTAGAAAGTAGTTGAACCATGTCAAATGGAATACTTTTAGAAAAAGAGGCATAAAGCACATTTCTTTTGAAAATGATGATGTACATCTGCAGAATCTCATAAAACTCTTTCTCAATGAAATTTACAAATATTACTATATGTTGAATGTGTGTCACAGGTCATGAGGCTAGAAAGCTGGAAGCAACGTTGGACAGGCAATGGTGGGCAAAATGTAAGAAGTTTCAGTGTTGACACTGAAAGCGAGCTGGACGAGCGGGATCTCAGAATTTGTTTACAGGATCATATCAATGCAACTACACAGAACTCACCAGAGGTATAGAATTCCATGCATACCAGACATTAGGCAGCTAATTGTCGTTCGAACACACACAGAAGTATTCCATATGTCAGAGCAGATGGGACTTTTTACGTTTCATGATCATGCTTTCGCTGTAGAGAGAATACGACGAGTTATAACACACATATAGAATATTATAAATCGAGAACACATAGGAATAATAGCGATATTATGTTTTTAGTTTACGTGTAATATCACTATAGCTCGTGATGTATTAACAACATAGTAGTAATTAAAATAGGTGTAATATGGCGGTCATTAATAACGCAATATAAAATTATCTGACCTGGATCGATTATTCGTTGCAATCAGACTTCGAAGTAGTATGTATTTGTGAAATATGTTCGTTTAATACAGAATGGTGTCTAGAGTGTCTCAATGTCTCGTAGACATTTTGTTTCAGTAGCATAGCAATTAACATTTGAAATTTTAATTATTTTATCACGAGTCTCCGCAAAACCAGAAACCACCTTCAATTCATTCCATTAATTTTTATAATAGATAGTTCATTGCATTTCGAAGTCTGTTTACAATCGACGAATACTATAGGTTAAATATAACTATGTGACGCATAAACGGCACGTTTTTATACGTATTACGCATTCTGTGTATTTTTTGTAATTTAAACCAAATGTAATTCCATTTAAGGAATTGTATATTGAATAGAATGAAATCCGACGACGGGGAAATCGGAGTCTTGTACGAAAGACTAAGAGTCAAAAGGAAAAAGAAGAAAATTGATAAAAAAAAAAAAGAAAAAAAAACGCGTTTTTCCTGATGCGACGGAATACTTAGAGTCTCATTAACAAGTCGCAGTAGCGTATTACTCCGGTTTGTAGAATATTATAGGAAAACGAAACAATAAAACAAAACACAAACATATATGAGTAAATAAAGTATACCAAATACTCTTTGGATTCATCAGTATTCTTCTCGCGTACATTCGCGTATTTATAATACGCTAAAAGTAGTAAAGAAACGACACGAGGTTAATTTCAAACGGTCCAACTATTGAGTGGAAAACTTGCGCATACAATTAAAATACAGTACTGTGCAAAAATCTTAGGTTATTTTTTTAGTTTTTACATTTTGCTTTTCAAAAGTGATTGAAGGTGTGGTTGGCATTATTTTAATACTATAGTTATACCTAGAAAGTTAATACCTATCTTTAAGTAATTAATATGTTAAAGTTATTCATATTTTATTCGTGAATCATGTTTTTATAATGCTAGAAATATTTGATAGTATTTGGAACAGAGTTCTGCATGTATTGCAAAATTTAAAAAAAGTTTGTGAATCAGAAAAGGCAGCATCTTGAATAAAATATTATACAATTCGTTTCCATATAATAACATATACAAAGCAATTTTTATTATAGTAACTAAAGTAATAGTAGCATAGATAATTTGGGATTTTTTCACAGTATTATGTACACATACACAAACATTCACATTAAACATGATTAGAAAAGAAAAATGATCTTGATTAGATAGAGAGGGGTAAGTAGGCGCTATAAAAGATTCGTAATTTCGTTAAAATTGGATCTAAGCAGCTGCTGATTAGTGAAGGGTGAATCGGTGTTCTTTAAATCAATTTACTAATTGCAGATTATTGAAAGTGAAAGTGAAACCGAACGAGATAATCGGGAGTACAGTTGTAAAACTTAAATAGCCCGGATAGCTCGTTCCTTATAGCGAGGACGTGATAATTACTTCCAACGTAAGTAGTTGCGCAAATCAGAACGTCAAACTGCTTTTATCTCAAATTTTTTTTATTCATGGATTTGTTTTTTTGTTCATTTCTTTTTTCGGTTTATTTTCAGCTTAATCGAACCCTTAACGATCCATTCTCGTTCCTGCAATGATTGTACGTGTTTTCAGACGGTTTAAGAATTCAAGTAAATAGCCTAAACGTATTTACTTTTAAGATAAAGGGAGCAGCTGATCGATAAAGAGAGCAACTTTTTTTTATCGTTCCATAATGATACACAATACATAATTTTCAGCCATTTCGGCTTCGTTTTATCACTTTGCCTATTCTTCCTTTTTTTTTCTCTTTTTTTTTTCTTTTCTTTTTACTGTTTTCATTCGACGAGTGCAATATTTTTTTATTTTATTTTACTTTATCTACGCTCATTAACGTATCTTCAGAAGAGTGTTATTAAAAAGTATGTATATTGAAAAATGATTTTATGGAGCAGTGTAAATAGGCAATTTTATTATCGATTATTCTTTTAACTAGATTTTGAAACAGAAAAATATCTTCAGTGATGTAATATTTATAAACATACGCATGAACTTGGCAAAAGTTTTATTACTCATAAAGAGATAACAAACTAGAAATTGGGAAGAATACTTAGTAATTAGTATATTTAAAAGTTGATAAATGTATGTTTGATACTGATTCTAATTAACCGTCGTACATGAATATTCATTTTAAATCGTTTTATGTATCGTCTGTATTTTTATCTACAGATTACTTTTATTAGAATAATCATTAAAAATTTTTATCAATTTCTAGAAATTAAAAATTTATGAGGTATATAATTTATAATTTTTATAACGAAAATTGTGTTCTTAAAGTCGATGACAATTTTATTTACTGTACCTTTTAACTAAAGGTAATCTTTTTTAACTAAATATCAATTTTAAATTAATTTATTAATAACAAATTTTATTATAAATAACGCTGGAACGTTAAGGGTTAAACGCGTCCACAGTTTTTCGCTTTGGCCTAAATTGTACTGTACATAATTTCGTTTTGTCACGAATAATTGGCACCAGGATTATAAAAATCGATCGTGAACGCACCGAACACAAGAATTCTCTCAAAGAAACGAGACTTTCTGCTTTCGTGCACGTTTGATCAGAAAGGAAATTGCATGTAACCTTTGCGATATCATCAAATCTTATTAATCGAGTAAATTATTAATGTTGAGTAAATCTGCTAATCAAAAAGGAGGGCTCGATATTTAGACTTTTACAACGTGGATGATCTTTACTCTGCAGCAAATAAAAATTCTATTTGCCACTCGAAACTCACATTTTCACTCGCTTTCCAGCTATTGTAATTTAAAAATCAAGTCTAAAATTATTTTATTGCAATTGTCTACTGTATTTAAATACATATGTATTTATTGATTTGTTATGGGGATTCCTGTGATGTATTTTGTATATGAAGATCATAGGAGACAAACATAATAAGTACATTTTTGTTGATCCTCTGACTTTAATATTATTTTACGATTAAGCAACAATGTGATTAAATAACTTGTTAGGTTTAAAAATAATATTAATTATCAAGACATGCAATGTTTTAATATCATGAGGAAAATTTTAAAGAGGATAAAAATACACATGTCTAGCTTCACAATCAAATAAAAGAGATGACTAACATGAAAGTGATTGACATCGTACTGAATTTTAAAACTGTTTCCCTGTAATAAATGTTTCTCTCCTGTACTCTTCATATAAGATTTCAATGCATATACATGGTAATTTATATTTACAAAACTTTTGTAATTTTTACTACGATTTCTAAATTTTGTTATTTTATAATATATAAGGAATACTTGAATAAATCAGTCCTTGAATTCGGTTCTTAAACATTTTTAACATTGTGATTTTTTTAATAGATCGCTTTTAAAAGAATACTTTTAAGAAGGAAATTTTTCGATTAAATTTTTCTAATCTTTGAGGAATATTTGTATTGTGAGAATAATGGATCCCCTGTAGCAATTCGGTATTTTCCAGCAAATCACGAACGAGTCAGTATGTTGTGTCGCTTTTACACAATTCACGAGAAGGGAAAACGTTTCTGTAAGAGACGAAAAATCATTCCGTAGAAGTCTATACTTAATTTTAAACAAATCATAGAAATACGCTAAGGCAATGCTTAATGGCACAAGCTCAATAATTTATTACTAAGAAAGGCTTAGTTTCTCGTCTTTTCAGATATTTCGCCAGAGAAATCGAAACATGTTTCTTTCGTCTATTAAAAATAAGGAGAGTAAATAGGAATAATTTCGATACTGCCTGATATTCGAAACCGAGTGGATTAAACCATATAAATGGCTAAAGAGAAGTGTCCATTAGAAAATATGCAAAATTCTTTTACGTCGCTTTTGCGAATATAGGTGTGCGATTATCTGAAAATCAATTTTTACGCAGAGTACTGCATTTTCTTAATTTTAAGCTTGTTCTAACAACTAATGAAAGAAAATAACGATATGAAAGATAGGGGAAAAATAATGATTAATTGTATTTAACTGGAAAATCGTGAAAATCCAAAAAAAAAAAAAAAAAAAAATTATATAAATTAATACGATTTAGCTACAGCTCTTTTATTAAAAAAATGTAGAATTGTGATATATGTATATGTACGTGTGTACTTTAGTATTTGTTATTTTAAACACTTGACCAGTAAATGCATTTAAAAAAAAATAATTTGATCTGTTGCTTTTATCGAAAAGAGAAATTATTTATTTATTCGATTTTTTTATCGGATTTTTTAGCGCTTCTCGAAAATACTGATCGAGTTTAACACGAAGCAATCTCTCTTGTACACTCTCGAGTACTTCCTTGAAAAAAAAAAAAAAGTTTGGTACAGAGAATTGTTTTATTTATATTTATAAACGATTGCTATATTTATATAGCAGTTATTTGTACAGTTTTGACATGAATATTTCTGTTTATTATGAATCATATAATTTATATGCGTTCAATAAAACTATCTTAAATAACGTCGCTATAGTAATCTATAGTAAGAAAGTATTTATTATGATGGCAAATATTTTCCCAGGTATTGTTTGATTTTTAAAAATTGTCTATTTATTGCCTTTATACTAAAACTATGTACAGTCATTATATTCTTTAAAAGCTTTTATTATTAGAAATCACTCGTGCAATTTTTAGAATCGTGATACTGGTTTTAATAAAAATTAATCTTTATTTTATATATTTACAATATATATTGTATACTTTCAGTTTGAGGTTTAGAAAGAATTCTTTAACCATATTTTTTAATAATTATTCTAGGTTAAATTTTAATAACAATCTCAGTCATATCTCTTCTAACAATAATAATAATAATAATATAAATAATTATATAAATATAAATTTACCGGGAAATATATCGGCTATCATCGATCAGTATTCGTAGATATTTATCGATCAGTATCAATACTGGATTAACTTTCACCATTAATAGCGCCAACTTCAGTCGAGAAGAAAAATAGTACTAAAGGACGTACAGAACTCTTTTCTTATCGTTATCGAAAGTATGCGAGTGACTAATATATATCTTACTAACGTTATTTATCCTTTTCTACACGTTTGTACTTTAAGAAACTATCGTGAAACTCTTCAGATATTATATTCATTCAACGTTTTACACAATGCAACGAGTCTCTGTCTGAATATACCTCGATATCTTGTTACGGATCATTTTGAAGTAACTATATGAACTGTACGTATTCTGCGCATTTAAACTGTATTTCTAGAACGAGCGTTCGTTAACGAATCATTTGTTAGTGATTTTCCTGTTGTATACAAGGTTTTTGGACAGATAACGCGCACACTACGAACAACGATATGAATTTGTCACGAACATTGTGGGGAATATTATAACATCAGGAGTAAATAAATTTTTATTCACTTTTAATGCTGTAGTTTTCTTCCCTTTGGTGTTCAAACATCAAACTATTTAAAGAAAATTCCATAGTATTGAAAAATGGTTCGTTTCATGTTCCAAAAATTTATATTTGATTTTTACCTTTCTAAACGACACTTTGTGGATAATTACAAGACGTTCATACATATGACGAGTGACATGTATACAGAGTATCACAGTATTCATGGTGCATTTGGCAAGGGGAAATAATAGGTTGAAACTGTAGAATAAAATTATTTCACAGGATGCTTTGCTTCTGAGAAAATTAAATCGAAAACTGCTCGAGTACGCGTATACTCAATTCATAGTTCAATACATTCAAACTCCATTTTCTAGAAAACAGAGGGACAGGAAAATTTTATTCTACATTTTTTATTTATGTTATAATTTTTTTCGTAGAATCATATGCTTTTCGATTGTACCGCGTTTGCTGAAACACCGTATAATATATAACAATGAAAATTAATTATGAACATCTTGAAATTATCCACGAAATTTTATTTGAAAGTATAAAAATTACAGTAGTTACCAAAGGTATCTGTACACCACTGCATTTATTATTTCATTTTCATATAGTAATTAACTAGATCCGACTGTAACACATTTTGTATCATTTAATGGTAACTTTCGTATGATTACAAAAATTTGATACTATGGAAATGAAATGTAGGACCTAATAAAGAAACGCTTTAATGGAATATGAGGATATGTACAAATTACAAATATATACTTTTTGTAGCCACTGTAAATATAATCTTTTATATAGTATTTATGTATCCTTTATTTCACATTTAGTATCTATTTATCTTTTTTCCGGTTGGTCGATAATCGAAATCGCCTCGAACTTCGGTTCTTACCCTTCGATCATTAATTCGCGCCTCGAGACAAGGGGACTTGGTCGTCTCCTTACGCCTATTGTTGGTCCCCAAGCGAAGCGGTAACCCACAGGAAAGGTATAAACCCGCTTACAGACTTAACAATCTCGATACGATATTCGGAAGGAGCAAGAAGGATGAAAAGGAGAGAGAACGTTGAGAAAAACGTGTGAGTGAGAGTGTGAGAAAGAGAGAGCGAGAGAGAGAGAGAGAGAAAGAGATAAAGAGATAAAACCAGTGAGCGCAAAGACAAAAGCAAAGAACCAAGGACCAGGGAGAATTTGCGTTCATGGGCGGCGCTAGTTGTGGCAGGTAGTTTTCCAAATGGAGTCTATCGGCCAGAGAGTGGAAAAAAGTAATCCGTGAAAAGGGGTTCGTTGTTACGCCGATCTGATGCAACGTTGCCGATTCTGTGCGAATGAGAAGAGCGGTTGGCTGGGTTGGTCCAGGACCGAAACTAGAACATTATAGAGCCCCTCCCTCATATAGCCTCTCTCTCGGGGGAGCGAGAAACGTTGAAACAAGCGCTATAAATAATATAAATCCTAAACTTTGGAATATTTGAAACAAAAATACAACTCATTGATGAGAGGAGAGAGAGAGTGTTATTTATATGAGTATAACAATTAATCCATACGATATATATTTCGTAAAAACAAACAAAAATTTCGGTACAAAATTCGATGAATAGAAATAGAATATTGTTATGACAATATATGTATTTGATAATTCGTGCAGGGTACCTAAATACATAGTTGCGAGTTTGTTCGGCCCTCTTGAGGTGGCGGTGGCGGCAGTGTTGCCAGGCGAGACTAACCACGACGAAGTGGAAGCCGTAGCCTGCTTATGGGGGTTCTCGTGGGAGGGAAGGAGGGATTGAAAGGGGAAGTTGGATGAAAAAAGAAAGGTAGAATCAGGGCAAAGAAAGAGAAAGAGCGGCACGCGGACCGGGCAGGGGTGGCGGACCAATTAAATATGGCGACGGCAGTGGGGTGTGGCGCTTGCGCATGCGCAGCGCCGGTTTCAGCTGGGGGGACAGGAGCCACGGACAGAACGGAGCAGCGACGAGAAGGAATCAACCGGCCGGCAAGCAGAGGGATCTAGACGAGTACTCGGCGTACGTTTGTGTGGTGCGCGCTGTCTTCGAGAGGATAGGCTCTTCCAGTGTCGCTCGAGAACTTGCCCGCCGACGTTTGTTCGCTTGGCTTAGCTCCGCTCCGCTCTGTAACGAAGCGTTTTCTTCGTTTTCACTTCGAGACCGGGTCGGACCTGTGAAAAAGTAAGAGTAAAATCGAGAGATAATGACGATGGCAACGGAGACAGAAAATACCGGGCCCGAGAGCAAGGAGATTAAAGACGTGAAAGAGATGAAGGAGGCACTGAAGGACGAAACGCCGCCGGACAACAAGCAAGAGGAGAAAGATGCGGCGAAGAAGGAAGATAGTGGTAAGAAGGAAGAGGCCGCTGACGCCGCGGCCGCTACGCCATCCAACGCACCGACCAAGGCTATCAGCGTGCATAAGACCAACTACGAGAAGGATATTGTTTATCTCTATCAGTTCTTTCGAATACCGCTTCTACCCTCCATCTCGCCGTATTGTCTTAAAGTGGAGACATGGTTGCGGCTCAACGGCATCAAATACGAGGTAAGTATTTTCATTTATCGTAAAAAAGATTTTACATACTTACCGTTTTCAAATTCTTGTTTGTTTGCTAGAGTAGTGACAGAATAGAAAGGTGATATATAAAGTTTGGCGGATATTACTTTAAAATAGTACATTCGAAATAGAGAATTATTAATCTGGGAATTATTATCTGGGAATAAAAAAATGTTTTTTTTTACAATTTAAATAATCCTTAGATTCTTAAGTTTCCTTTCATAAGATATTGTTTCTGTTCAGTGATTACTATTAAACGTAGGGTTAAGATATACTTTGTATTCTGACATCATACTTATTACATCGTAATCTTGTTAAATAATTACAACATTTCCATAGCTCCATTTTAGAGTTAATTTTTGAAGACATCTTATAATTGATGTTTTTCTAGATGTCACTCTTTTAGCAGATATACTTTCCCCGTACTCTCCGATCATTTGAATTTTGAAACTCATGACACGGGGCAAAACAGAGAGATCGATGCGAGCACAATGCTCCCAAGGTTGTACCCCAGGCGTCATGTTTCTTCCGGGTATATCCAAGAACGCTTTTTTTTGGACTTCCGTCATTATAAATCTACCGAGTTAAGTTTCAATGTATTCATCACGCATCATCTCGGGGATGTATACAATTTCATCGAATCGATGAGCATGATATATTTAAAAAATTGATAGAGAAGGTGGATCCTTTACCGATTATTTCAAAATGGCGACTCTTGTCAACCTTTGTGCATTCAAAGTAATGTTTAAATGCACCTTCGATACTGTTTTCTGTCACTTTTCGTAGTTTTCTGCACAATCAGGATTTCGTTTTGATCACAAATTCGTTCTTCTTATTTTATTAATCATTCGTTCTCTCATGATTCGTGATTTTATCGAGAATTTAAAAATACCTCTTAACACGATATCGATTTCTCTTGACTGAAAACTCGGTGGGCATTTGCATGAATTTTTCGAATCATTAACTTAGGTTCGAATGCATGAGATGTTGCATTGTTAATTTATTATTTACCAGAGTAAATCTTGCAACTTCTGTATGCACTGTTTAGTTTAGAACTTCTTAGGTTCCTTTAAGACGAAATAAATTGATCCAATAGCCTACCTTGAAACTTTATTGTGTAAATATTGATAGAAATCGTACTGTTCATACTCGAGCTTGTAGACAAGCGTTAGATAATATACTCACGACTCTTTGGACGAAGATGAAGCATGTAATCGCGCACGTAATAGCTAAACATACAAGAATCTTATTCCTATTACACGATACATACAGTGTCTGCAAAAATTATTGGCACATTATTATGTGTGTTAGTGCATTTAGATACAATTAGAATCAATTAGATTCAAGTATATTAAATTTCGCATCATTTAATAGTGCTCTCATACGATGACAAAAATTTGATACTATGAAAATGAAATGTAAAATGTACAGCCTGACAAATGGACTGCAAATTTTTATGAAAATTAATATTTATGTTTACCTAATACAAGTTTGTGAGGGGTATTCTGCTGTATATATATTATGTATCGTTGTACACTATATACATTCTGTTCACTGTTGCATCTTCAAATTTTGCATAAATGCATAAAAATCCGCTGTCTACTAATAGAAGACTCCTCCATTGGAAAATAAGTACATGTGCCGATACTTTTTGTAGCCATTGTATACATATACGTATCAACTTAATCCGCTGGAACATCAAACCTGTTACGCTCTTTCGAAACCCAGCGATCTTATACATATCGACCTCGTTATAGTAGATCTCGCTCTGTTACACATGCTATATAAATATAATTCTACGAATCGTCCATTTGAATAAAATAATAAATATGAAATATCCATGACCCGTGTCGGGGTCACGTTCTGATTTCCAATGTAGCGTTTCGAAAAAAAAAAGGATATATACATTAAGAACCGATTTCTCTCTCCATGCGCGATGTAGCTACCGTTTTCTATCGTAAAAATTGTATATCCGGCGCGAGAGTAAGGCAGCCGGATGACTGGCACACGCGATCGAAAAGCATGAAAATACATTTTCTCGCGAAAGAGGTGAAAGGCCCGGCGGCATGCATTCCTTTACGGACTTTTAAAACGGGTTTCAACGAGTCGCGTGGGGGGCGAGCCGGGGAAGCCTATTGGAGGGCTTCCAACTTGAACAGAGGCAAAAGTGCCCCCGTATGCGCCGCTGATCCTGCGCGTTTCTGTTTCCGAGGGGGGTGGAAAGGACGCGTAGCAGACTACTTCGCTTCCGAACATACGCATCAGAGATACTACTAACGATTATCGATGTGTTAGCGATACTAGGGGACTTCTGAGGAATCACAATGTCTAATTTTTAGTTCTATAGATTTACGAACGATTCACGATGCGTTCCTAGGGATTGGAATAATTTCTTATACAAATATATAAATCAGGAAATACGTAACCTGTTATTACCGATACTGAAATTACCAGACTGGACAAAATGATCAATTCGTAATTTTTAATTTTATAGATTTATAGGTAAGATTAGTTTATGTACTGATACAATTTAGTGACTTTTCTCAATTTTCGCTATTTGATTCCTTTTTTTTCTTTACGAAATAGAAGATTTGAACAATTGAATGGCTTTTCGGTTTAATCCATTTAATATTGAAAATGTATCAAACAAATTTTTAAACGAAGAGAGTACTTTTATTTATTCAATTACGTTGTATAAATATTTAAATAAATCTATCGAAATCTAACCTAACTTAACTTGTTTAGCAAATTTTGAACGTTATAATAACAAAAGGTACATTAGTTTCATCGTCAATTGATTTCTTGTTTTAGTGGTAAAACGATTCTTCTTTAAAAAAAGAGACTGAAGTTAAATAGAATTGGGAAGAGTTAGTAAACTGCTGTGCCAATTCTCCAGCAATGATTTCTTTTTACCGTCGTCATAAAATTGTTCTGTCGTATTTTTAGGCGACGTAATACTTGCTCTTTCAGGATAGCGAATATCTTTCTGTACACAAAGAAAGAGACGGAGATAGTGGTTTCTTATTGTTACTCTCGGGATAGCTGTGATATGTGATCAACTATCTTCGCGGCTGTTTACGCGCGTTTTTGTATCGATTTATTTATATCGTCGACGACGGCGATATTGGTCGCGGGTCACGAAGCAGACAATAAATAATCGGAATGTCTTATTACGGAACTTACATGTGGAACAAGTACATATCACGTTAGATAGTACTTTGTATTCTTTCTTGTTCTACTTGTATGAAAGTTGTATGTTTTTATATTTGTTTTAAAATCAGTCTTAAGTAGGTATCATATTCTATCAAATATATAGTACTTTTTACAAACGGAACTTCCGTTTACTTGGTTGATATGGTAGAACTTTTCATATTAGCAGTCGTATGTTGTTATCGTTGTATGATAATGATGTTGATTGATACATTGTAATACAATTTCAAGTGGCAAACGAAAAATTTCCGTAGATGGTAAATGATATTGCGTGTAAATGTATATTACGTTTTTCGAATGAGAATAATTTTTAGAAGATAGTTTATAGTAACCCATCATAATATCCATCATTGCGATACTGTTACAGACACAATGTATAGTACGTACATTAACAAAACACGAGTAACTGTAACGTCAATTTTTAAAATTATCAGACTACAAATCTTTTTTACATTATATATTAAAAATAACTTAAATATTATATATATAAACTATATATCATATCCTTTTTATATAATAAAACAATATACTGTATACATCGTGTCATTCTCTTCGTTCGAATAATTTCCATAATTAATGTAACATAAACAAAAAACTGTTCGAACTTTTAATCTTGAAAACAATTAACGTATTTCATACTATTACAAAAAGCAGTATTTTCTCTTGCAAATATATAGCGAACCGTCTCCCAATAACGGGAAACAAATTCTTCGCGTATTTAGTTTCGTGTTTAAAGAAGGGAAGAATTCAGGAATTTTTCTGTAGCGTGTTTGGAACGAATGGAATTTCATTCTAGGGTGGTCGCCACTTTTGAAACACTTTTGGAAGCTATCTCCATCTCTTTCTAACTGTTGCTAGAGCGGTGTTCTTTTTCATCTGGCCGCCAGAATCGCAGGGGTCTTCTCACAACATCTGTTGAACATATAACGCTTTCCCCTGAAAAGGGACCACAGATACTGCTTGCAGGAACCTTCTAAAAAGTAGATTTTAGACAGTCCATATTTCTCTACCTAATTCTATACTCTCGTCTATTCTTCATCGATAAACCAGAGATATATGGCATCCAGATGTCATTGTCGCATAAAAGAAATGGTATTATTATTATTATTAGTATTAATAATATTATTACGATAGTATTATGAAATTTTACGAGATACAAATTACGAGTTACTAATATTAAATGATTACTGCTAAAGTTGCGTCAAAAGCAATATTCCTAATATCTTTTTAATAAATTCTCGTTTGTAATTTTCTTTTTTTATCAATTTAAATTATCTAATTTAGCGCAGTCGCGTTGCATGTGGAAAATTGAATTTGAAAAATTTGTTCAACATTCTTTTTGTTCTTAAAATTATAAGCAAGGTTTATAAGCTATAAATCATAACTCGTCAATTCTCTGCGTGTAATATCGATAATTGATAAATTGTTCCGCAAAGAGTATGTAGAGAATTTGTGTAATTTTCTATGAAAATATACCTTCCAAATCTCAAGTATCTCAAATTCTCTCAAAATGTTGGTTGAATAAATATAGCATTGTTTCGTCTGGTCTTTTCGGATTGGAAGGGCTATTTTTAGACATCCTAATGGAGGATTGCGCTTTATGTAATTTATCAGTCGCAATTGTCAAGTGTTACTGACGCCTCCACTTCCGGTACCCGCTTCTGGATTCCCCGATCGCAGCTCTTGATTTCATACGCATGCTCTGACTGAATCATAGTGGTAATTGTTGCATTAGTCACCTAATATAATGATATTTAACACCAAAACTACCAGAATAGGCAAAATGACCAATTCGGCATAATAAATTTCGTCAAAACTTTGTAGATTTATAAGAATTATATGCCTAACAATGTGAAACATATTTTTGTGAAATATATAATTATTATATATATAATAATAATTATTATTATTTAACGTATATAATATCTCTTCTCTTATGATGTATCTTCCCATACACCTATATTTGCCATCTTAATTTCTCTCATACAAATTTTATGCCGAGTCAAATTAACCGATCTGTGTTATTCATATTTTGTAAGAAAATGCATATTTAAGAATTTTAATGATTTCTTATTTCTATTATATAAAAATTTTTCGTTTTTTTTCTGCAATTTTTGTAATAATAAATTTTATGATTACTTCGTATTATTTCATTATGTATTGCTAATTTTCCGTAACGGCAAAAACAAACTTAAACTGCGATAATATCCATCGAGACAACGATCTACAGTGAGGTCCGTTATAACGAGACGCGATAAAGTGCACGCGTACCGAGCGAAAATTCAAAGTCGATTTTCTCGAAAACAAAGTCTCGAACGAAAAATTGTTATTCTATATTTTCGACTTCTTTTTTCGCGTAGAATCACCTCCTTTCCCCTTGTACCACCAGTTACCAACAATCCTGTATAACTTGTTAGTCACTTATTAGGAATATGTTAAGAAAGAGATTATTGGGAATATTGTAAAAAGAGTTACATACAAATGCATAAATTATTTTTCATTACTATATGTGTATGTTTACCATTCTCTCTGTTATTAAAAATATGCATTACTATCTTCTAATATAAATGACTATTTCTTATTACGATATGCATGTATTTATCGTCTTCTTTATTAATAGGAACATTCCTTCCTAGTGTAATTTTCTACCTCTATAGGAAATTCCATTAATTAAGAGCTTCGATCTCCGCAAACAGTAATTAAAAATCAATTCTTCGATGGCTGGAATAGAACTTATTTAACTTCTTCGCAATACTAGACGCTTCGAAGAGCGTAATTCCTGGATTGGATGAAGATGGGAAAATCTTATCTTGTTTGTTGGAATCTGGCCGGAAATCGCGGTCTGCAACCATTATAGATCGTATTCCCATCGAAAGAATCGTAGTAACTCGTCCGCGATATATGGCTGTTCGAATGGCAAAATGACAGAAGCGAAACAAAAGAGGTCACAGGTAATACGGAGGAAGTTCCTATTGAACTAATCATTACCAAGATAGGTATAAATAACGCGTGGAGTGGCCCGGATCAATTGGCCAACTTGACCAATTTTGCACCGGCTATAAACGATGCCTGTAATTTCTAAGAAATGCTTTCTATCCTTCCAGATTCCATGATAAATACTATGCATCCCTATATTTGGTGTTAGATCACTACATTTGGAATAGTACTGTTGTTATTATTATGGTACACTGAACAACACTGTTCTATCGTCTTCTGTCTTTAGAAGAAATTGTCGTTTTCAACGGCAAACGCTAAAAGAAAACGTCGTTTTTCTTTTTTCTTCCTTTATTCGTATTTCTAAGATTTTTTAGATCTTTTTCAACCCTTCTGTGATTTTCAAAATCTTATGTTTCAATTTCGCGCTTTTTTACAAAAAAAAAAATTGTTAATCGAAGAAGATGTGTAACATAAAATTAAAACGGACCAAATCATGTATTCCGTTAATAATTTCTTTTATTCCAGCTTAAGACGTTAATTAGGCAAATGCAATTTCGACAAAAACGATCGAACGATTGCAACGGGATTGTTTCTTTCTTTCAATCTGGAATATTAACCATCATTGTTTATTGGAAACACAATTATAGCCTTGTTTAAGGCTACATAATTATGCCACAGAAATCGACGTCGCAGCCTCGGTTATTGTGCATTGTCTGTTAGTTATTCTCTTAGCCTGAAATTATATGGGGTGTGTCGTGTGAAGTATTACGAGCTGTTCTCTTGGTTACCGTGTTAAGATCAGCCGTGGAAAATACAGAATTGATATTTTGGGATTTCTCAACATCTTTATGGCGGCCTGAATGTGCTACACTGTACCTTTCATCCAGTTTTAGAAACCAGTCGAAAGAAGCCTTCTTTTCGTCATTTTTTAATTCCACAGATATTTGGATTTGCGTAGCGAAATATTTATTTTAGAGACAAATAAAAATATAAAAATGCCGGGCAGTATTAAAGATAATAACAACGGCCAAGTCCCTTCTTTCTCTCTGATTTTAGCTTCGTAAATATTTAGCATTACATCTCGAAATACCTATTTCAGGAACGAACAAAACATCCAGATAGAAACTTTTAAATCGTCATTGTATCGTATATACACACGCTATTGTATCAAAGATAAAAATATTTCTCGCACGTAGATTCGTCTCTCTTGTCTCTCGCTGATTTGAATAACAAATAAAGATTGTGAAAGATATCACATAATAAAACAGTAGGTTAATCATTGTTCCAGTGAGTTTTAACGAAAATTTACAATACAAAGGGCGACGATAAGTTTGAAGAAAATAAGTTGTCTATTGTACGAACGTGTTCGTTACGAAGAATGCTATGGTAAATGAATATTCATCGGAATATTGGAAGTCCTTGAAAGGATGCGCGATTTGCATAGAGTTGCGAAACAAAAGAGAAGGAAGAGGAGGCTACTTTCGAAGGTGTGCAGAGAGACCTGGAGCAGCGCTAATACGCGAATCTAGGTTATGAAAAAATCTGAAACAAGAATTCTGTTTCATATCTGCTGCTTCTCACGCTTTCTTGGCAAGACGCGCTTTTCGGTGCGAAAGTTAGCGGGACACGGGAACGCGTGAAATTGTGCTAATTTATCCGTAATGCCTTCTTGCCTTCTCCTCCTTTAGTTTTTTTCCCCCAACCTTGTACGGTCATGTATGCCCTGTTATGCTGCATATTTCTTGATATATTATTAATATATATTAATATATATTGCAGTCTCTAACGATATATTTAAATGCCTGCTTTTCAGGAAACTTTTATATCATAAAGATGTTCGATTCATAGTTTTCTTGTTCTGAATCTGTTGTCTCTGAATCTGAAAAGTTAGCATTAGCGTCGTCGAGACTGTCATTGCTATAGAAATAACTGCTTTCTGATAATTTATTATGTGCTTCACTTTATTGGGCTTCTTATCTATATATAGCGTATTATTGTTGAAATTTGTAAGGCGGTATATTTAGTGTAATGTTCTTTTCCATTAATCAATTAAAAATTCCACACGGTCGTAGGTATACCGATTCATAATTCCAATATGTAATTCTTTCATATGCATATGTATATTTCTATTCTGAAATTTTACCATTATAAACCATAAGACGTAAAAATTACGTATTCGTGTCTTCATACCCCGCAATCGTTCTATTACTATACTCCCCTGTACAAGAAGTTCGTAGCGTGATATTTTTTACTGTCATCTCAGCAACGCTACGACCATTTGGTAGGGCGAGGAATGCAGCTCATAGCCTTATCTATAAACAGATTAAATTTCGCGAGTCTACGATAAGCCGTTCGCTTATGGCAACTTCTTTAGTATGCTCATGTTTCTTTCGGCCGACACGCGTCCTGGAAACGTCTGGTGATCTTTTTAAAGACCGAAAGCATTCGTGCAATATTTCTCGTAAAACTCGGGAAGAAAGGAACTGAACTGGTTGATATGCTAAAAGAACCATAGGAAGAGAATGCTCGAAGCAACCATTTACAAATGGATGAAGTGGTTTCAAGCAGGAAGAAGAGACGTGAAAGACGATGATGCTTGCGAGGCTCGACCTTCTACCTTGCACACCGATGAGAACATTGAACGTGTTCGTAAATTTGTCTTATCAAATCGGCGAATCACTAGCCGGATGATCGCTGAAAAGCTTAGTAGTAGGTAGGTCGATTTAACAAGTATGCGGTCGATTTTAAAAATTGCAATATATCGTTGCACTCTCATTGCTTTCGAAGCAGCAATTTTTAACTTAACCTAGTCTCTTTTCTCAAGAGAAAAATAAGAGAAAAAATGAAATTATAACCTAACAAATCTCCCATAAATTTCCATTACAAAACTTGCAAATCGATCAGGAAAGATTGAACGGGATGTTCGACGAAGGTCGAAACAGGTAGGGCAACGAATCATGCGTGCGAACGACCAAAGAAAGAACGAGGAGGATAGAGGGAGAGAGAGAGAGAGAGACGCGCACGTAATGCGCATGTCCAACGAAGGTTTGTCGGGCCGAACCATTTGTGCTCGGCCAATCGATTGTTTCCGACGTTTCTCCAACACGCTAAACTCGTTTCCGGTCCGATTTACCCGCGACCAGTATCCGCGATACATACTGAACACGAGAAGTCGACTACGAAAGCGATACATTATAATTGCATCGTACAGTCGCCCGTTAAACGGCCGATTGTAGCAGTGGTTTTATCGCCAGGAGTGGGGGTAGAGAGATGTTGGAGGGGAGAGAGTAGGGGGTTGTATCGGTTACTTTTACAATAAGTAGAATACGAATTTTTATGTAACATCATATCTTTATGAATATAAGTAAAAAAAAATTGAATTTTCAGTGGCTACAGAAAGTATACCAACTGCATTTATTACTGCATTTGTATACTAATTAATGATGATTAATGTATGATTACAATATGGTTACAAGGATTCGATACTATGGAAATAAAGCATAGAATCAAATAAGAAGAACGTTTCGTTGGAAAATAAGGGTGCGTGGAAATACTTTTTGCACTCATAGTATAAATAACGATTTGTTTCATTTGGATGGCTGTGAAGGCATTCGGCGTAAGTGAGGTTTCCATGAAAAATGATTTATCCTGTGAAAATACCTTTTCGTTGGCGGAACTTTCAATCGACGGAACAGTTAAATAATTACGTTACAATAACTGAATTAATCAATGAATTATAAAGAATAAATCGTTCCGTCGACAGGAAGTTTCGAGACAAAAGAGCGTAAATGAAAAGCTAACTTACACCGATTGGCTTCCGAGCCCTCCTCGTGCTAAATGTTATAACAGGTATTCTACTCTGAATATTTCATATAGTTTTGCATATTATGCACAGCCTATGCTTCTCAACACTTTTGAATTTTCTATGGACACATAAAAATTCGTAGTCTAGCAGTAAGCTTGTAAGTAACCACTTAATATTATATGAGGATCTCTCGGTGCTCCATCGAGCATAAGTATTATACTTTCATGACGGCGTAATGAGAGAAAGCAGATCTTGTTGCAAAGAACCCTGGTAAACTCGATCGAGGTCGCGCATCTCGGTTTAACGATCTCGTATATGTCTATCTTATGGCTTTTAGGAGAATCGATCAGAGTTTAAGAAGCTTGACGATGCTTTTAGATATTTAGGAAGATTCAAGCGTGTAACAGGTGGTTGTTGCTGTTAATCAAGGAATGATAGGGCAATGATGACTTTTTGTTCCTATGGTAGAATGTTCAAAGATGTGACGATCTAGCGGAGAACTTGTCCATGAACTGCAGGAATTAATAGATAATTAAAAATAAATAATAATTGGTAGATTCGAGGGATCGAATCTTGCACTTGGACCAAAGAAATTGAATTTTAAATGTCTAAAAATAAACTAACTAAGCTAATAAAATAATCAAACTAAAAATGTCTAAATTAATAAATCGTTTGCAATTTTTCCATTTTGCAAAATTCGATACTGCTGCGGAACGAGAATAAAAGTCTTCTGTCATACAAAAATCAGTGCCGATGCTGGAATAACGATAGATCGTATATGATGATAGACGAGTAATAAAGTACAATGTTTATTACGTGTACAAGTACAAAATAAAACGAGAAGGAAAAAATCGTCTGAAAAGTGGTGCAAGGTTAAAAAGGAATTCGAAATCAATTTTCTAAGACAAGTTTCTCCTATCGAAGATGAGATAACGTATCCATCGTTAATTGTAGATAAGAAGGTGTAGATGAAAAATAATAAATCAGACGCAAGTGGCAATGGCAACAGTGTTGCAATTGTTTGAGAGAAGACTGGTTCCAGAGGAAACGGTCCAAAAGATCTCCAGTTATGGCTTGGGCTGGGTCGGGATTTAACGAGCCATGGAATGAGCTGACTCATAGGAATTGCGGAGAACGCAGTTCACGAGGAAAAAACAAAAGTGGGCCTGGTATTTAGGTTGGGAGGAGTTATCAGCCATGGACACCTTTAGCGAAACTTTATTACATCGTCTAAGTGTTTCCGATTAACCGACGTGCAGTTTGGTCGAGTGCTTAAATTGCATGATTGATCGGTCGCTTCGTATCGTTGTCTATCTATTTTCATATTGTAAATTATGGGACTGACCTTCGTGAATGGTTCAGACGTGGATCATTATCGAATATAAATGAACTTGATAAACGTGATACGTTGTAATTGAGATGAGTTTTATTTTATATAGCGTGCATTTATTGACTCGATTATATTTTCTATGTTCTCTAACGATGATAAAAAAAGGAGATAGACTTTCTGTTCGAAGAATTACAAGAGGAGTAATATATTTCTTGAGATGACGGAGTACTTGCAAAAAGTTTTCGAGAGGTTCTAGTTCAGAAGTTAATCGTGGCGTGTATGTTCTACAACTTTGATGCTCTATGCTTTTACTATTATTATTATTTATACGTATACGAACGATTTGAGGAAAGTCTGCCAATTTACGAATGCATAGCACCTGTTAAAAATTAATTAATATTAATAAAATTAATATTAATCTAATTAATATTAGATATTATTGTGTTTAGCAATGTAGTTTGTAGAGTTATTATATACAGGGTAGTCGGTAACTGATGGTACAAACGGAAAGCGGGTGATTCTACGCGAAAAAATAAGTCGAAAATATTTTTTTCGTTTTTTTTCAGCAATTTTTGTAATAATAAACTTTATGATTACTTCATATTATTTCATTATGTATTGCTAATTTTCCCTTACGGCGAAAACAAATTTAACCGCGATAATATCCACTTTATAACGTTATAAGCGTGATAAAGTGCACGCGTACCCAGCGAAAATTCAAAGTCGATTTTCTCGAAAACAAAGCCTCGAACGAAAAATTTTTATTCTATATTTTCGACTTCTTTTTTCGCGTAGAATCACCCCCTTTCCGCTTGTACCACCAGCTACCAACCATCCTGTATATGTCCTTTATTTTCATACTCTTAGCCCTTATTATTATTTTTATTAGTATTATTATAGAATATAGATATCTTGATCCGTCTGAATTTCGTTTATAAGAATGTATAAGATAATAAGTACGATTATTCGTGATAGATGAGGAGGAGTATTTTAAAATTCCTATTCATTTTCTATGAAACATGAAACATGAACATTTCTATGTAACACGTTCTTGCCACGCGCTAGCCAAGTTTCCACATGGCATCGTGTATCTTAATCTCCATGTGCATTCTTAGAACTGTTCCTCCTTCGTAACCTGTATCTTAAAACAAATTCGGCTGTCCGTTATATTTTCACCATCGTCACATTCCCAAATTCGGATTACATTTATTTATACTTCCAGACATATCACATAATACATAAATATTATTTTGCGCATTATTTTAAGCGTAAGCAACAGACCGGTTTAAGATAACGTTTAGAAATCGATTAACATTCTATAAGATAAATAATTAATGAATACTCCTATTCATAAGTGTTAGGTTTCTGACGATGGTTAGGTTTCTGATCAAATATTTATATACAATATTTATATACAATAATTGACTGGAATTATCAAGAAATTGATTATTTAATTAGAATTATCTATTCATGCGAGAGCATCGAAAGTTAATTAGAAATTGTATATCAACGCCCTCCTTGTCATCATTTCTTAAGATCGTTTCGAAATGGGAACATTTAACATGGCCGCTTAATAAATTCGACCGCTAAATTATACACGTTGGAAACTGTTAGCAAAGCGTACTAAACTCAGCGTACTAAATTCCTGAGTTTCAGAGTTACTGAACTCGAAGTTGCTGGGTCTAGAAGTTCCGTAGTTAGTAAATCCAGAGTTCGTATATTTAAAAATATCGCTGGCTTCATTTATTTTCACTTCCACTGGTTTTTTCTTCGACCAGTTCTCGAGTAGTTGTAAATGCAGCTGAAAATCTGCAAATAATCCTGATAACCCTTTAAACGGTGCTTCAATTACGAAGAAGCGATAATCGAGACTCGTAGGTTCTTGTTTTGTAATGACGTTAAAACGCGATGATTATCAAAGCGGGTGGCAACAGTTATAATCATTGTTTATTAAAACTCGATATATTTATCTCTGAGCTGTGATAAATGTCGAATTCAGATTGTTCGAAATAGTTTGAAACATTTGAGGAATTAAGTAAGCTTTAAATCGTATTTTGCTGATATTTTCAATTTCCTATACGTGTGTTCTAGTTTCTTGAAAATGGATCATTTGAATTGTTTAATATTTGCTTTCATAGAATTTAAATTTCTCCGTTTTTATCCTCCGAATTTATTTTGTATGAAACACGACATATATACGCAGCTATAACGCAACTCTACATAAACAACGAGATCTTATTCGAGCAATAATCTAACGATAAGACAGTCTTGAACAATAATAGTCATCCTATTATTGTTGTATCGCGTGTGAACCGACAAGGAGCGTCTTGGAGTAGTTTTCAAAGTTTGTTTCGTCGCATACGAGTTACACGAGCGTGTAGGCCAATGCCTGTGTTAATTTGGAAAACCGATTCGTGTTCTTGAAGTTTAGGATGTTCTCGAGAGTTTATAACGCGCCGATCCCTATTGAGTCAGGCGAGACGAGTTTCAGATCTAATTAGAATTCGTAACTTCCCTACCCATAAATAACTAGGCTGAACAGTGGCGGGACAGATGTTTGGGGTAGTTTGTTCCCAGTTGTCGAAAATTGCAAGAAGCTATATGTTTAGCTGACGTTCTAATATTATATCGCGTTTCGTTTGAATAAATTTCAAAGTTGGAACAAACTTCATCTTTGATTATTATCACGTTGCATCATTCGAATGATACTGTGCTTAAGAAATTGCTATATTTAGTAGGAATAAAGTTATATTAAGACAAAGTAATATGAACGATCCGTGAAGGAAAAGTTTCGTAAGATGGCTTGAAAACTTATTCCATTATTTATTCTATTTGTTATTCTATTAATGTTAAAAGATTATAAAATCTTTATATTTTACACTATATATATAACGTATATACATATACGTAACTTGTAACTTGACAATTTATATTATATTAGACACACATTAATATATACATTTATAATTGGAAGGATGTACCGTTGAGATAGCAAGGCAACTAAGAATAACGATTTATCGTAAATCGAGTCTCTTTCCAAGAGTAGGAGGTTGAAAGATATACTATTACATATCAAGTATTATTATATACATTTATATATACGATATACAACTTGACAATTTATCGATATTATACATACATTAATATATACATTTATAATTGGAAGGATGTACCGTTGAGATAGCAAGGCAACTAAGAATAACGATTTATCATAAATCGAGTCTCTTTCCAAGACCAGGAGGCTGAAAAATAAACCATTACATATCAAGTATTATTATACACATTTATATGTATCTTGTAATCTCTTCGCAGATTTCTTTCAAATTTTGTCGATGGAATCGCGATAGTCGGGTTTCGTTCATGTTACCTTAATAATATAATAATATAATAATAATTCAATTATACAGGGTGGTTGGTAACTGGTGATACAAGCGGCAAGGGGGTGATTCTACGCGAAAAAAGAAGTCGAAAATATAGAATAAAAATTTTTCGTTCGAGGCTTTGTTTTCGAGAAAATCGACTTTGAATTTTGGCTGGGTACGCGTGCACTTTATTACGTCTCGTTGTAAAGTGGATATTATCGCGGTTTAAGTTCGTTTTTGCCCTAACGGAAAATTAGAAATACATAATGAAATAATACGAAGTAATTATAAAGTTTATTATTACAAAAATTGCTGAAAAAAAACGAAATATTTTTATTCTATATTTTCGACTTCTTTTTTCCCTTTCCGCTTGTACCACCAGTTACCAACCACCCTGTATAATACTAATATCAATATAATGCAACAAACATAGCATCATATAGTAAACGATTTTACAAATGAATTCGTCATTTTTTCAATTTGTCCACCTTGTTTGTCGAAATATACCGCTATTTACTTTAGATCACGAACCAATTGCAACGTCAACGGCATCTACACCGCGCATAATTGTTGAGCGAAATGATCCCGTGCTCGCTATAATTTCACAATATTATCCGGCTCTATTAGTCGCAGTTGGCGAGCGTGTTAATTCAGCGATTACGTCGGGCTATAGTACGTGAAATAGCGTTAATAAGACTTTCATTCTGTACGGCGCACGGTTGGCCTACTGCGCCTCCTGCCGATCGACTCGAGCCTAAAGCAAAAGGGGGATGAGGCGAGACAAGGAGGCGAGCCGTGCGTATATATGTGCAAGCGTGCACGCTTCACGCTTGAGGCAGGTCGGGCTCTTTAAATCACCGGAAACGCTCAGGTAGAGAGAAGATGTGGGTAAACTGTTCTCCCTTCCCCTATCTTCGCTCTGTCAGCCTTTTAAAAACAGTTTCGTGGAAGGTCTACACGCCTGAAAAAGCGCGTGCACCACCGTTTAACATGGAAAATTTGTCTCGTCGAAATTTCTAGGCGGCCCATGTACATTTTAACGGTGCAGCGGTTTTCTTGTTAGGGATCCCTTCGGGATGTTACCGTATGATTATGGTGGTAAATTCTTGCCGTGGAAAGGTTTGGAGATTAACGCGAAGATTAGGTTTGGTCGACCGAGAAATTTCGAGGGCGTTTGTATACTCGTACACTCTGTTCTACTGTTTACATAGACGTTTCTGTATTCGTATCTGCGCTTACAGGATTAAGTGGAATTTCGAAGTGGGTTGTTGTACAGGATTTAGTACTTAGCAACAGTTCGAATCGGAGTATCGTGGCATTACGTGGTATTTGCGGTATCTGTAGCGAACACCGTTTAATTCTCTCTGTATTCTATTTATCGAGATTTTATTGCATAGCGTACTTACGGAATATGCTGTTCGCATCTAAATTTCGTTTTATCGCGCCGTCTATAGAAGCGGGGTTACATTGTGCGATGAAATTGCACAAAAGATTGGACGGGGAATTAATTCAAGTAGAATTTCCTGTTGTATCGTAATTTTCGAGCGGAACAATAACAAAGACGAGGACATGGAAAGAATTGGAGAAGGTGGAGTACATACGCGAGCGATGTTTTTGAATTTCAACGCTCAAACCTTCTCGCATATCGCACTGCGACAAAATTATTTATAGTATTACGCCAGCGGTACTTGGCTGTATTAATACGATGCCAACTTTTAGCATATTTTTTTAGATTGGATCAGTTATGTGTATAATTATGATATTATTCGTAGTAGCAATAAGTAAATGGAATACATGCTAAGGATATTACACGAATCAAAAATGTATAGTAAAATATATTCCAAAAAAATATTTTTTTATCTTAAAGTATAAGTATCTATAATTTATGTGCAAACTCGTTAGTTCTGCTAGGCTTTTGGCAATTTTTGTCGAATTTTCTCAGGATTGTCTTGCGAACATCGAATTAAATTAACAGTGTAACGAAAGATACGAAGGTAATTTCTGCTAAGGATTGAGAAAGCAATATTATTTTCGAGTTTCGGAACGAAAATGATTTTGATTCGTTGAGGGAAGTGCCCAATATGCCTTCCGGTTGTTGGAACGCGTAATTCGATTCTCTTTATCGAGGCTATTGCACGAGCCTCATTGAGTGCCGGATTTTTTCTTTAATTCCCGATAATAATCTTAATGGAAATGTTAATGGAATGGACGTATTGGTGGATGCTAATAATAGAAGCGTTTTAATGGAGGCTTTACGAGGCGTTATAACGGTGCTGTAATGTTCAGCATTTGAATATTATAGCCGTATAAATTAGCAGCAATTTTCGAATGAAAGTAGTGCAGCTTTATCATCGATATTTTTATAACATTCCATACTTGTTGGTAAAAAATTATTGTTTCTAAATACATTTTGCAATGAGTTTATCATGCGATATCTATTCAGCAATAAAAGCTTTGATCGCGTAGATAAATAAATTTAAATCAATTTTTTCTGCCGCTCTAGCTTTATCTCAAAATGAAACGTTCATGTTTGCGCAAGCCGTACTATTCAGCTTTGAAATGAGGCTAAACTCAACTATACATCGTTTCTTTGAAATCAACGAATCAATAAGTAATTGGTTGAACAGTTTTTTATCGTTTTTTTTACTGTTTCCTAAATATATTCTATGATAATATCTTTAATGCGTATTTTACGACGAAAAGCGTAAGTTTTTCCTCGGATAAGAAATTATGGCGGTAATTTTAGCGCGTGAATTCGCAATATAACTGCAAATTTTTCTCCGTATAGTATCTCTTTGTTTATAAATAATGCTAATAAAAAATAGCTTACGATATTTCATAAATAATATTTTACAAAGTATTTTCTATAAATAATATCAGACACAGATATATAAAATCTATAAGAAAGAGGGAAAGTGCGATGTAATTTTAACGATGCTATGGAATTCTTCTCTGTTAATGAAAAAGGTAACAAGGAACGCGGAAGTTTCTCGTTAACATTTCCAAAACGTCTCGGGGCGAATTTAATTTGTATCGCGCATATCGTCACGTATAAATATAACGTGACAGAGTATGCAAATGAAATTTTTCTTTCGGCTGAAACGAGGCTTGAAAGAATTTTACAGCGAGAGAGAATTTCGTAGTGGCGCTCTCGAGTATCCTTGAATTGATGATTCTACGTACATTAAAAGTATATGCATTTTTCTCATGCCTATGCGTGCACCATGATTACCTTGCGCAGACTGCGACGTGCCTTGCTATTTTATGGCTTATGCTTATCTTTGTTCCTCGTCCAAGTATTTGCCTTTTTATTTAATGATAGAAAAGTACTAGCGAAAACAAACTCGTCTATTGTTCCTTTTTCTCTTTCTATTGCGATATCTTCTTAATAAGCATCAGGAATAATTAAGTATAATTATGAATATAACACGCAATGTAATGTCTAAAATAAAGGACTATTATACCAAGGTACATAACGATATCGATATAAATTTAATTTTACATAATAATATAGTTATTTTTAATAAAAAAACTGCTGAAAATTTTCGATAGTCCAAAAATAGTTCGAAGAACTTTAAGAGCCTAACAGACTTGAGAAAAAATTGCAATTTTTCTAATAACGTTATTCCTCGGTGTATTACACTACAGATTTTTCACGGTATTTAAATTGCAGATTTAAAATTTTAAAAAGATATTTTTCCTGAATTACATTTTAACATAAAAATATTTAGACTATAACAAAACTCTCCCATGTGTTAATTAAATAAGCAAATAGTATATTTTTTTACAGGTATTTTAATAATCAAGATAATACATAGACAATAAATGTACGATTTTCTAATTGTATTCTTTCGCGTTTGTTTTATAGGCAGAATAAACCTTTTTCTTAATTGAGACATTTATTCCCGTAACCGTAACATTAGGTTCGTTTAACTTAAACTCGTCAGCTACCATTTCCTTCTGATTTGTTCTCCAAGGAAAATTTCCTAATCACGTTGCACGTGATTCCCCTGTGCAGTTTCTTGCTTTGCAACTTAAGCAACTTGCCGCACGATCGTAGGCAGTAGTAGATGTTATCTTCAATTGAAGACAGAATTTCCGACGTAGTAACATGATCATTGTCGATGCACCAGACCTTTCTTCCATTCCTCGCGACTTTATCTTGCAGTCTTTTTGCTTTTCCACTTTTTCTTCGCTGCAACTTTTACTTCCAATAGATTATCCACATTGCGGTTACTCAAATCCTTTTTTCGCTATTTAGTTTGTTATTTCTGACGTAGATCGACTTCGATCAACGATAAATTGGCTTCCGTCGATCGCTTCTTTTCGCTACTTTTTTACCTGTAATTACGCCAATTGTACCTGTACCGCGTAAAGAAGACGAAAGGAAGAAACAATGGAAATTATATCACTGTGCAAGAAAGATGGTTCATTATTCCAAAACTTCGGATCTTCAAACCTGTTCAATCTATTTCAAACGCGTTAAACAATCATCCATATTATCATGAAATTTGTTCATTATTTCAATTATTATCTTTCATGCTCAAAAGTATTCTTTTATTCGTTCGAGAAACAAAAAACCAAAAGAGAGACCAAGAGAAAGGCTAACTCAATTCCTCAAACATCTTCAATCCAAGTCAAATCAATTACCGATTCCCAATTTCGGAATAAGCCAAGTAACTCCATCTCCCCTTTGAGTCTCTTGCGGACAGCGGCATTATAGACGTCTGGCTATTTTATTCCAGATTTCAACTGAATACTTCGCACAATAACCTTGCATACAGACACATTCATTTACCTACAGAAAGAAATCAATTTCGATCGAGCATTGAGCGCGCGCGAAAGATCGTCATTGTCTGAGCGCACGTGATACATAAAGAATGAAACGTACGTGTAAGGCCTTACACACGCACCTTGTTTTCCATGGACAGCCGTCAATAGGTATCGCATTATAAATCAACGCGACGCGGTTTCCGTCCGAGGACTGTCCATTCGAAGACGCAATACGCGATATACGCGTTCTTTCGCTATATAAAGCATCCTCCGTTCGATTTGTTCGACTCGTCCATGGCTGAGCTATTGAATCGCCTTTCGTCGTCCTGTCGTGCTCTATGAATACAGATTTACTTTGTCGCTCGCACATATACAGCAGCCGACGAAAGTAATTTGAATACTTGCGATAGAAAGCATTGATGTATGCGTATATTGTGTACGTGTTACGTAATACATTTCGAAATTTCAGTGTAACGGGATACGTCTGCTTCGATTATACTGGTCAAATTTGAAACCGATCTGACGATTTATATAGAAGTTAGGAGATATTTAGTCGAAATATACAGGGTGGTTGGTAACTGGTGGTACAAGCGGAAAGGGGGTGATTCTAGGCGAAAAAAGAAGTCGAAAATATAACATTTTTGTAATAATAAACTTTATAATTACTTTATATTATTTCATTATGTATTTCTAATTTTCCGTTACGGCAAAAACAAACTTAAACTGCGATAACATCCATCGAGACAACGATCTACAGTGAGATCCGTTATAACGAGACGTGATAATAAAGTGCACGCGTACCGAGCGGAAATTCAAAATCGATTTTCTCGAAAACAAAGCCTTAAACGAAAAATTGTTATTCTATATTTTCGACTTCTTTTTTCGCGTAGAATCATCCTCTTTTCGCTTGTACGGTGTACTGTACCAGTTACCAACCATCCTGTATATTTCATAGAATGTTGGTATACCGCACGAATGGTAGCCTTGAATATATAATTAGTGTTAAAGATAATCTCGCTAAGTATTGTTTGGTTAGTACCGAGATAGCGAATAATTGAGTATTTAAATACTTTGGTAATTTCTGCGAAGCTTGTGGTAAATATTTCGTCGCTTCTGTATATCGTAGATTTTGAAAAACGCAAACATATATTTGGTAAAAAATTATTTCACAGCGCGAATGCAACGATCTTAAATATATAACAATCGTTAAAGATAGTTTCGCAGATTTCTTTCAAATTTTGTCGATGGAATCGCGATAGTCGGGTTTCGTTCATGTTACCTTAATAATATAATAATAATTCAATTATACAGGGTGGTTGGTAACTGGTGGTACAAGCGGTAAGGTGGTGATTCTACGCGAAAAAAGAAGTCGGAAATATAGAATAAAAATTTTTCCTTTGAGGCTTTGTTTTCGAGAAAATCGACTTTGAATTTTCGCTCGGTACGCGTGCACTTTATCGCGTCTCGTTATAAAGTGGATATTATCGCGGTTTAAGTTCGTTTTTGCCGTAACGGAAAATTAGCAATACATAATGAAATAATGCGAAGTAATCATGAAGTTTATTATTACAAAAATTACTGAAAAAAAAGAAAAATTTTTATTCCATATTTTCGACTTCTTTTTTCGCGTAGAATCATCCCCTTTCCGCTTGTACCACCAGTTACCAGCCACCCTGTATAACAATGAATTATTATATCAGTAAGGATTAATAAAACATCCCTACGATCGACCAAATATTTTCGTGGTACTAACTATACGTTACCATTCCGGTCTGTTTTGAATTTGTGCGCGTGCCTAATGAAACGCGTTCACGCGACTTATTTGTAACGCGTAGAAAGCGTTTCCGTTTGTTGGGTGAATATTCGGTAGCAGCGAAAGTTCTCGTTTAGTCGACGATACTCGATATTAGTTGACGAACGCAAATATATAAAGCGACGCCTGCCAGATGGTGTAGGTAGAATGTAAAGGTTAGATATGTTAGGAATGTATTTATGGGAATGATTGGCGTTTAGGTTGGGTGTTGAACTGTAGGCTGTGTTCGAGTAATTTATTAGGTACGATGGTGTTGTAGGCTTTGAAGCCTACAATTGAAGGTTGAATCTTTCGTAATTACGTCGTTCCTTTTTATTATAGGCAGAAATATTATAAGGGGTCAGTTATTCAATTGAATAATTGGTTGGTAGTAGATTTTGTTTAAAAGCAATCGTGTAGTATAGTTATATATTGTATAACAATACGGTTACATGTAATCGTACCAATAGCATTTAGAATACTTTACAATTCAATTCAATTTTATTACATAGCTTTTATCAAATATTCTAATTTAGTTCATTACGCGATAATTAGAATATCCCTGAATTTTCCAAAATTCTCCTTGCCAATAACGTTTTCGAAGAATTTGTATACGTAGAAATGTAAACACTGGCTCTTCCTTAGAACGATGCGAGCAAACGGTTTCACTGTTTACGCTGTTTTCTAGTCCTTTGAATCCGGCCAACGTATATATACGTTCTGTATATTTTGATTGAATCCGGACGACGTACATATACGCTACTGTATATTTCGATTGAATCCGCGGGAAATTTATGCGCGGTTTTGTTAAGTAGTTATTTATTTTACTTATTTATCTATGAAGTGCGGTTTGGGAACTCGGCGTTGGTTTCGATACCGGAGCTGCACGCTTTTTCTGGCTTCTAAATTACATCGAATTAATAAACGAATTAATGAACATTCGAAAATGTTTGTTTTTGCGGAAATTCCAAGATAAATAGTCAGACAGATAGGAATTACAGTTGTTTATATGAAAAAGGTCAATGAAAAGATAAAAGTCAATAGTGAAGTGTCTGTTGAAAAATTAAGATGGAGGAGTTTTGAATTCGATTTCTTAATATTAAGTAGTACAAGTTACAAAATAATGAAAGTAGTTGCCGTGAGATATTAAATTATATCGATGAATATAAGTCGCGGTATACGGTTAAGCGTTTGAGCAATCTGAAAGAAAATTGCATCAAATTGTATATCTAATTAATATAATTAAATTTAGAAGCTTAGCAGTTTCTACAATAAAATGATAAAAGGACTAGGAAGAAATAAAATATCGAGAATATAATATGTCATAAGTTTCGTTTTCCTTACAATTTTTGAATATTTAGTATTTCTAATACTTTACTAATGTTCATCGCTTGTATTCGTTAAATTCCTTTCCTTCGCAGACAGGTGGTTGCATTAGAACGTGTTTCAACATACGTTTCAAAGCGTCAATTTAGAAAAGCGATTGTGCTTACACCTACTTTGCTTGAGCAACGAATTAAGAAATATCTGTACGCATGTAATAAAAATTGTATGTATATAATTGTGACAATTATCATGGATCGTAGGTACCACACACGTTAGACATTAATCTTCTTAGTTAAATTTCAAATGTTTAAGCATTATAATGCAATCAATCAATTCCACCGTGGAAATATTATTACCTAGAATCGTTAAATTCTATTTCTGATAATACCTCGTTATTTCCTAATTAGTTGCAATTAGCCCGCAGCGAAATAGATTCCACTGTTTGTGAAAGAAGATGGAAATTAGTCCAACAGTCGATTTTACGACAGACTTTTTCAGTACTGTAGTGAAAACTACCTGCATGCCCTAGATATTTTCACGTTGATACTAAATAACGATAAATGATGTAAATTGCATGAGCTGCGACGCAATATGAGAAATTTGATCCTAGAGTTTGAGATTTGAAATTTCGAACAACGTAAAAATGTGAAGATTTGAAATTTGCCGGAAATTTTGCAAGGACATTTTGAAAAGGGATATTTTGAGAATTTAATTCGTTATATTGCAATTTCATTCCTAATGTGTTATACAATAATTCGTAATAAAATAACACAACGTTTTATACTCGAAAAATAATGTGTTTCTTTTCGAGGAAAATTTCAAATGAAAATTTGAGGTCGAGTTGTTCGTATATCGCCTCGTATTATTCATAAATGTCGTTCAATCGTGTGCATCAATATAAATATACAGGGTGGTTGGTAACTGGTGGTACAAACGGAAAGGGGGTGATTCTAGGCGAAAAAAGAAATCGAAAATATAGAATAAAAATTTTTCAGCAATTTTTCTAATAATAAACTTTATGATTACTTCGTATTATTTCATTATGTATTGCTAATTTTCCGTTACGGCAAAAACAAACTTACACCGCGATAATATCCACTTTATAACGAGGCGTGATAAAGTGGACGCGTACCCAGCGAAAATTCAAAGTCGATTTTCTCGAAAACAAAGCCTCGAACGAAAAATTGTTATTCTATATTTTCGACTTCTTTTTTCACGTAGAATCACCCTCTTACCGCTTGTAACACCAGTTACCAATCGCCCTGTATAACGATAATAATAAGATTCAATTTATTCTGCCTGTCGGTTGAAACGAAATATTCGTATAGTAAAGCAATAAATTTCTCTCTTTGATCATCGATACTTCTCACTCAGTGACCAGAAGGCATTGATTCTCGTCGAGGATAATTATTCAATATCGATGCGAATGGATCGGTATACGGGACGATAAACGCTTTATCCTAACGAGACGGTTATAAATTAGCGGATTTTAACGTAACGTAATGCGATTATGCGTGGGTAACGTGGGGATTCCTTATCGAGCAGAACGATCAGAAAACAGACGGCAATTATTCATGGTCGATGATTTACTGGAATGGTATGTCCTGGAATCGACACAGTAAAGTCTCGATCGTCGTTACATCGTACAGAATGTAAAAGTCATAGTGGGAAGGTACATTTTCCAAAAGTAAATACAATTCACAATAGAAAATGTAATTTTTCTATAATAATGAAAGAGTCGATGATCGATGGCTTTTCGCCACATTTCCTTGAAAAAGTATCTTTAATCAGATAAAGATTACACACCGAGGATAGAATTTTCCAAAATACGATATCAATTTGGTATTTAATTAGATGATTATGCTTGTCATCTGGGCAATTTAGGATTTGAGAAATTGCTTGAAAATTCGCAGTTTACATTGCGGCTGTTCCCTCTATGTTCACTTTATCCGAAATTGCGATATGAATAGTAAATTGGAAGATTCGTCTGTGTGTCAGAAAGTACCAGGTTTACTTGGGTTCGTTAAAATTTCATAACTTGGATCTCGAGATTGTTAGTTCACAATCGATGTACTATGAATGCAATTAGAAGTCTCAGTCTTTAATAGTTGCTTTTGATGTTCCATCCAAGCAGAATGGAGCTGGATAATGAAGAAGTTGAACCTCAGCAGTCTGGGTCGTTAGACAGTCATCGGTAAATGAAATAAATTTAGAAATCATCAGTCTTAATCTTCAGTTACTAAAGAAATTACTCTTTTGCTATTTAGAATACCTCTTCTCAGATATATTTTTACTTTCTTATAGATTTTTATTTCCTCTATTATCCACTATATTTAAGTAATAGAAATATTTCTATTCCAATATTATAGTACTACTATGCAGATTTTAATTCTCTTTATATTATTTACTATTAAACATCAGAATAATTTGTGTTCCTATATCATGGCCATATTGTACGATTCTCTTTTCATCAGATTCATTAGTCACTTTTCCAGTTTCTTCAGACAATTTTTTCATTAATATACTCGATTTCTCGTTTCAAGTATATCTTCTTCTTCTAAACCGTTCTTCACGCACTGGAAAACCTGTTTCTTCGTGGTAACCAAAATGAGATTAAGATAAAAACTTTGAGATTTACAGGAAGTTCGAATTAAATGATAAATTACCTTACTCTATGTTTATGCACTTTTCTCAATTTTGTTTCAACATTGGATAAGTCTGAGCTATACATTACGAGGCTCCGTAAGATCTAAGCAACGCTAAACAGACGTGTAATACAGCTTACTCGTAATGTGTAACACGACACCAGCAATATTAGTGATCCCGTTACGTTAGCACTACTTGGGTGCCGAGAGCTCACCAACCGATTCAGAGAGCCTTCAGACACGTAAAAGTGGTGCTGTCCACCAGCTGGTGCATCGATGACACTGTAAATCGCGAGTAATCATGTCTGCACTTGAGATATCCTGCTCGGACCGATTTCGTTTCGTTTCTTACCGTAATAATTTATATGTATATATATATATATTTATTTATTTAATATTTATTTAAGACACCTTATATATGATGTGTTAAAATAATCGGTAACATCGAGTTGTAGATGATCTTATATTAAAAAATAGGTAAAGAATACGAAATGGAATTCTCTCATTTGTGGCTTTGCTACTGTGACAATCGAATTTTTAAATCTCTCGAGTTTTCGCGCGTTTCGTTGACTATTGATGCAGTAAAGGTATAATAATAATACCGGGTAGATGATAATTTTAAAAGCAAATATAAACGGTTTGGTTAGGAAGGTTTAGTTAATTGGTTAGTTAATTAATAATCGGAGTTTCAAAATGTCGATTATTTTGGGACTCGATATTATCGAAAACGATGCGTTAAGCAAAAAAGGGACATCGATTCGAAAATGTTTATTTCTAAATATACGTATTCCATAAATTCTGAAATTTGATTTTCTTGAAAAGAACAGCTTCGAACGAAGACGTTGTTATTCTACGTTTCCTATTTATTTTTGCACACGCGATAAGTTATTGCTCGCTTCTGATACCATCTGGAGACACCCGGTATATGTGCACTGTACACATATCTGGTGATTATTTATATCGGTGGTATAATAACGGGTTATGCGTGGAACGCAGTATAGACGGCAATTGAAATTCATGGCTCGATAAAGCTTCATCTGGATCATTGCTTGATAACGTTTGTGGATCTAGGAAATCATTGGCATAATTGCGATTTAGTAGGAAAGGGATGTGTGGAAAGAAAGTTATAAAATATTGATTATTCCAGGATCTGTGATTTAAAGCAAAATCGTAGTTTATCACGCGTTTCATATATGCGATAATTACGAATGTATCAATTTATTATTGGTATTTAAAAAATGTTTAATTAAGCGTTTAATTTCGGCATTCGAAACGTTAGAGTAAGCTTGGAGTTTAATAAAACTCAAAGCCTTGGAACGCATATAATGTATATTTCTTTCAAGGAGATACAGTTTTTAGCTTCGATGTGAACGTGGAATGTAAAATATAAAATCGAGCAACGACGAGTATACACGTCGAACGCAGGGCAAATGTTTCTGTTATAAATTTTACGAAAGATGTAAAGCAGAACGAGGAAGAATTACATTTTTATTCGATAGGAAATTAACAATTCATGGTTGAAGTAAGTGTTGTTATTAAAAGCTTAAAAATTGCCAGAAGATAATAAAATTCATAAACAAGAAAAATTGAAGGAAAAAGAATTTAAGCAATTTCGTTGATTTCAGTGTGGTATTTTTCAAAGCAAAGTAGTTTCTATAGTAAATGGTAATTCTTTATTTTACAGGATGAATATACGTGTCGAACTTAGCTAACTGGAAAGAAAGAAAACGCTCGAAGAGCCATTGAAAGTTCCTAGAAAAATTTCACAACGTAAAATAACTATTTTAATATCCTTAGTCTATTAAAATTAAAACTAAATTTCGCTGCAAATTTTGTCATTTTTGCGCAGTTACAATTTATCGCAAAACAGATTTCTCTGTATCAGTCAAAATCGAGGATTCCAGGCGAAAGTTGCGCTCTTTCGAAAAGAATTTTTCAAAAACACACTGACACGAATCGATTTCGATAAACCCGCGATATCATACAACATCGAGGACTCGAAACTTCGATCTTTTTTTTAAATCTATTTAAAGAAATTAAAAAGAAAATTATGATGAAAGTATACCATTTAAAACAATCTAATTAAAATCTTTATCTTATAATCGTCTGAAATTATCCTTAATTGTTTTACAATTGTTATACAATTTTTAATGTTCATTTGAAAGATTTACTTTTCCTCCAAATCTTTTTTACACGCTCGCATTCTTGTTTGAGATATACGCAATAACTAATTCAACGTGCCACGCTTGAGAAACAGGCTGACTCACTCACCTGGCCATTTAAATCCCTGGAAAAGAAATAAAATGTCGCACCTGGTGCAACGTGTCGTCATTCGCAAATCCTAAAATATACACACACATACGCGCGTGCAGACATAAATGTAAATATTACAATCCATTAAATTTCATGGTGTCCATTTAAGGTGCATAAAAAGAAATCTGTATAAATTTCGTAATATCGACCGCGCTCCCTAAATGGAGATTTTGCTGTAAATCCAAAAATATACAAGGTGTCTCAGGATTCTTTAAAAGTGAAGGATATCGGTATAGAATTGTCGTTGAGGCGAAATTCGATATGTAGAACGCAGTAAGAAAAATAACAGAAAGGATACCAGTGGCAGCTGGTCGATCGTTTCAAGTGTACAGTACACTTTTATTCTTAAAGGCGATCGATAACTATCGATCGCCCGTCGTTTTATTCTTAAACCTTGCTTACTTTTAATGTTTCCTCTGGATAATTATAATTTTCTTCTTATTCGCCTAAACATTCCGATTATGGGGAATCGGAACAACCCAGTTTTATATATAGTGTGACAAACTTGAAGTATGGGAACATAAATATTTCTAAAAATATGTAAATAAATAAAAAAAAAAACGAATATGTATGTACATATAAATTGAAATACAGGGTGGTTGGTAAGTGGTGGTACAAGCGGAAAGGGGGTGATTCTAAAAATTTCTCAGCAATTTTTGTAATAATAAACTTTATGATTACTTCGTATTATTTCATTATGTATTCTTAATTTTCCGTTACGGCAAAAGCAAACTTAAACCGCGATAATATCCACTTTATAACGTGACGCGATAAAGTGCACGCGTACCGAGCGGAAATTCAAAGTCGATTTTCTCGAAAACAAAGCCACAAAGGAAAAATTTTTATTCTATATTTTCGACTTCTTTTTTCGCGTAGAATCACCCCCTTACCGCTTGTACTAGAACCACCCTGTATTTCAATTTATATGTACCTGTATATCAAACGTGTAAATGTTGATGAAATATTTTGGCTTAAGTTGTTCCTTGTACATGAAAATGCTGGTTTTATTTGTATAAGTTTCTCGACTGATCTTTTCTTGGATGGAACATTTTGAACACGAACTAGTCTGATTTACAGTTTGAAAAACTCGATAACTATGGTTATTAGATGTTTGAGAAACTTCTAATCTACGTATTTTTCACAATGTCAACCTTCGACTGAGATCTGTTATCGAGTCATAGCGGACTCTACCACTTAATTTTCATCTGTTCAATCTTATTTCACATTCAAAGTATATTTATGAGATAATTATCTTAGATATTCTGTATTAATCGCATTTTTGAAAAATATTGTGCATGTGTGATCATAATCATTGTGGTAGCTAAATTGTCGATCCGTTTCCTATTTGCACTTTTGTCTTATGAATTTCGATTTTTTTTTTTTTAATTTTCCCTATGTCTTTTCTTTTATAGAATAAAAAGTACGTAGATGTTTTTGTTTTACGATCTTTATAAACCTGTTCATGTAAATCATCCATTGAGAACACGAACAGTATGTACATTGTAGAGCTTTTACTTCACGAAGCTTCTTAAGTATTCTAAAGCGCACTATATAAAGACATTTGCGACTGATCAAAGCATGGAAATTCCAAGAATATGTAGCTGTCATAAGTATGGCCTTAGGCAAATAAGTAGAACTTAGAATCGGAAACTTTTCCGACCATATAGAATTTTCCAAATTTCTCCTACTGTTCCCGAGTATTCGATTCAAGTAGAAAATATTCGGAAACCAGGAAATTGTCTACTGAAGATCGACAAAACATGGAAAAACAACACGAAACCGTTGATAAAATATCAAAAGGTAAGGAAAGTGACAAGAAATTAGGGTGCAAGAAATGCTATAATTTTTTACTTACCATAATAAACAATAGAAAAATACAATATTTTGTGGAATATCCAAGTATGTAGAAATACGTGTAGCTGTACAAACTGTACAAAGTAAAATATTTGTTATAATATTTAGAGGCTGAAGTAAATCTAGGATATTTCTTTTGGTGTGTTTATAAAGATAGGAATTTGCATAAACATGCATAATTTATTATGAAACTCAAGAAAGCTATAGTAATTACAGATGGCTATAATAAGAAATAAATAGAAAAATTTAATCAGTATGATAATTCTTTTAGCTTTTGTATTTACGTTCACAGAGACAAATATCAGAAATATAGAGGCTGATTTTTAAATGAAATAAGGAACAGAGTTGAAAAATCGTCTCTCTGGAAAATACGTGGTCACAAGTTTGGAAAGAAATTTCTCTGAGTAATTTTAAGCTCCTTAATGGATCCGCGTCGCACGAAATCCTGACACGTGTCCGCCTAAGGAGATACAGGTGTTAGAACTCTGTGCGTGAGATAAAGGAACTTGGAAAGGTCATTTTTAATTTCGTATGACGCAACTGGTTTAAGTAACATGTTTGAACATATTTGCTCGTCGTTATCGCTACGCTCCTTGCTACGCGTGTATATAGGATGCAGCTGGGATAAGTCCGTGTTTCTTTTTTGATCGCGATCTGCAACGAGTGCAAATATAAATAAAAGAAAAAATGGTGTGGTTTCGAAGAATCATATTTATTTTTATATTCACAAAGGTAGATGTCCATTTGCGAGACAAGGCCATCGTTGAAATTTTAATCCTCCATAGGCAGGCTAGATCATTCTAAATTCCACATCTAAATTCGTTTTTGCTGTTCTGAGCTTTCAAGAGATCTCAAAGCTTGACTACAACAATTCTGAGATATTTGTTGCAAGTCTTCGTTACGTTAGAAAGTCAATGTTTCAATGAAGAAATATTCGAAAGATTTTTCAAAGGGGATGTTAAAAATTCGCTTTGAAGAATCTGGAGGGGGAGGGGGGTAAAATTTCACTAGAAGGTTTAATCTGAATGAATTGTTCTATTCATAGAAATATCGTGACGATATCAACGAGCGTTTAAGAGATGAAAAAAGGAAAGAAGAAAAAAGGGAACAGAAGATGATAAAGAAATTCTGGTTAATCTGTTGCAACGAAATCATTCCCCTCGAACGATCTCATCACCAGACACCATCATGCGTTTCATAGTAGACGAAGCATACGACAGAAAAACTGTTTCGTGGCCAAATGGGTGCTGGGCGTGCATCTCGATGGTTTCTATCGCGGCAGAAATAAAGTCGCCGGAACGAATGCGGGGGCAGAGGCTTCTTAAAATAGCGTCGAGACCTCTGGATGGACCTCGCCGATTGTGCATATCTCTTGGACACGATGAAACAAAGAGACGAGTCGATTATCGTCATTCGTTATAGAAAATCGGAGAAGCAATATAGGAGGATATTTCCAAACCGGTGATAAAAACCAAAAATGGGTGAATTTACACGAAAGATGAGACGAAAAGTAACATTTGTTTAGCATACGTGTGTAGGAAGACTCGTTTCCAAGTAAATTGATGTTAAAGGTTCGTTAAATACTCGAACAATTGCTATAGTCTCTGCTTCTTTTAATTGAAAAGATACAGCGAACGTTTTTGCGAATAAATGAATCGCCAGGGAAATTAATCTTAATCTCTCGAGGTATATTAGCATATAATGTATGCAATTAGGCTTTCTTTTAATTTAAATGTGATTGTAATTAATTGTAAGCGATAAGCAGTATTTTAGAGAAATATTTCTCAGTATACGAGATTCTTTTCCAAATCAACCTGCATTTCAGATCATTGTGTTCGATAATCAAGTATTTGTACATTATTTTTTGCAGAAGAAAATTTCTGTAATTTTGGTTAACTTGTCTGTCCAAGAAGTTACCGTTTAATGAACAAGTACTTGGATATTATTCTTGTAAGAAAAGAAAAAGATAATTATCTTGTCGTGGTCTTAAGAAATTTGCCCTTCAAGAGGTTAACATCCAATGGTCACATATTTGGATGTTATCTTTCCAAGAGAACTAAGTAACAACTCTCGTCTTCTGGTCTTAATAAATTCACGAAGAAATTATTTCGTTCGATCTTCTCAAATTGTTGGATTATAGTGAACTTCTCTATATAGTAAATTTTATCAAAGAATTATACGACAATTACCGTCATACAAATAAAGCTTAATAAATTCCATATTACAATGTAAAATCCTATTATGATAATATAATTATTATTGTTATATCGTAAAATTAAAATAATTCAATATCTTCTTATATAAGATTCTAGTACATTACGTACAGATTTTATCAAAAATTGTATAAAAATTTTGGCCCATCATAAAAGTAAACTTTTCAAGTTTCAACAAATTCCATATTACACTGTCGAATTACAATTACACAGTGATATTACAAGAATTCAGTATCCAACTATGTTGTACGTACATAGATGAATCTTTGTCGACTAAAGTGAATAATAAAAGAAAAGAAGGCTTAAATAGACGTGGAATAGAAGGCGGAGAAAAGAAGAGAGACGGAATAGGAGGAAAAAAAAAGGTAGTCGTTTTGCTCTCTTGAAGTCGTTGATTAGCCAGCGACCAATTGACGTGCTCCGTAACTCATCCATTCCCTTTCCCCATCTTTTTTCTTTCTCGTTTTTTCTTCATTCCTCTTAACGAACGATCTCATATTGTCGGATAATTTAAGCTAGTTTCCTTCGTGACGATGCTCGTTTCGGGAATGCAGGGTCATTTAACCTTTGACTTCGTAGTCACACCGGAATCGCGTGAAGAGTATTCGTGGGATTTCGAGCATCCGTCTACGAACTTCAGTTCTACTTATCTTCGACTCTGTTTAATGGCCGATTATCTTGAAAACAAGATATGATAATTAGGAGGAGGAAATTGTGTCGTTCCCTTGTTTCCATTAGATGTCGTTGAGCAAAGAAAAACGAAAACTACGCGGTTAAAAGTTACGATATTTCTGGTCGTTTCTGACTTTTTTGTAATAGTCGATCGTCGTTGGTGAACAAGATATCGTAATTAAAAGAAGAAAATTACGTTTGTTCCTTTTATTCGTTAGATATTCTTAAGTATAAAAGAAGTCGGACTATTATGATATTTTTTATAGTTATATGTAGTTAGAAGTTATTATTTTTCTATGAAACCATTCAATTTTTATATCGTATATATTACATCATATACGGCTGATTGGTAACTGGTAGTACAAGCGGAGAGGGGGTGATTCTACGCGAAAAAAGAAGTCGAAAATATAGAATAAACATTTTCTAGCAATTTTTGTAATAATAAACTTTACGATTACTTTATATTATTTCATTATGTATTCCTAATTTTCCCTTACGGCAAAAACAAACTTAAACTGCGATAATATCCACCTTATAACGAGACGCGATAAAGTGGACGCGTACCGACCGAAAATTCAAAGTCGATTTTCTCGAAAACAAAGCCTCGAACGAAAAATTTTTATTCTACATTTTCGACTTCTTTTTTCGCCTAGAATTATCCTCTTTTCGCTTGTACCACCAGTTACCAACCACCCTATAAATGATACAATATATACATATATATTTGGTTTCGTTTAATGGTTAATTAAATTGTTGATTGTGTATATATTGTTGAACTAATATATATATATTTAGTTTCGTTTAATGGTTAATTAAATTGTTGATTGTGTATATATTGTTGAACTAAAAAGGAAAGAGTACATATTTTTATAATTGGACTGAGAGAAAAGTTACATGCAAATAATCGCGGCTACTATATATGCATTTTGAAGGAGATACGTATAACAAAAGATATATAGTAGTTCATTATGGTTTTCCGTCTGGTTGGTGTAATTTTATTTTTGATCAAAGCTGTTATTGTTGTTTCATCAGACCATCTCTCTCTATCCTCCTCTTTATTGTGCGATCGATAGGCTATTTATACGAGGTTCTTTACCTCTTACGGTTTATTTAAATATAATATGAAACGGATTATTATTAACCACAGTGTGAGAGAAGATCTTGAAATTAACTTCGACTTACTTTTTACTCTTTAACATAATTGCATGCATTGCGTTATACGACAGAACGTATTAACATAAATACAAATAAAAATTACAAACTGCTAATTTCTTTTAGCATACTGTGTCAGTTTAACGTGACATATAAATAAAATCTTCCAAAATTGGAAATGAACGGTAAAGAATTTCTCGGAAACGAACGTACGAGCGCAAACATTTAAGGAAGTGTTACATGACCTGATCCACTTCTCGAAGAAAAATTCCCGAAAAAGTAAAAACAAAAATTTCTCCTTAATTCAGCTCCAATTAAGGTGACCCGAACCACTTCTCAATGAAAAGTTTCAGAAAAAAAAAAAACAAAAATAAGAAACAAAAATTCCTTGATAATTTATTCTTCAATTAAACAAGACACTATAATTACTGCGTTTCATTATATTAGAAATTTCTTCGTTATGTACCAGATCAACTCACGCGTATGATATATATATATTACAGGTAGTAAATCAAACGATGGGTAGACTAAAAAAAGTTTTTAGTTTTAGAAAGCAGCGCATGACTCAACACACTTCTCAAGAGAAAAGATTAAAAAGAAGAGAAGAGCAGAAAAAAAAGAAAGAGAAAAAGCAGAAAGAAAAAATTTCTCATAATTCAACGTGGCTCCTATTAAACATGACAGTATAATTACTATACTCGATCATGTTGGAGAATTCTTTATTATGTAGTGGATGAACTCGTAACCTCCTAGGTGATGGATCTATTTCCTCGTATCGTGAAACGAATGCCGATGCGTAAGTTACTTGTAATGGGAAGTTATATAACTCTGGACAGGCAGGGAAATTGAACAGTACCGTTATGTACCGCAACTGCGATAATCGAACTCCGCCCATAATTAAATTATCATTTAATTGGATCACAATGCGACTATACACGGGGCCCACGTTTCCTCGCGATGCATCATGTGGGCCCTATAAACGTTTCTTTTTCGAATCCATCGTTAATACAACCTCCGCATCTGCCATAAATCTTTGGTTGCTCGTAATTCTTCTCGTTCTCTCCTACTTACAGTATTTTTAGCTCGTCCTGTACACGCAAAACCGTTTTCTATTTACTCTTCGAGTTTCTCGTCTCTTGTTCCATTCCCATTAAGTTTGCCTGTTAACCCATTCAGCGTTCCATGAAAGTTTCTTTCGTAGACGTTACTTCTTGCTGCTTGGCATATTTATTGCATCTTTTTGCTGTCTTTCTAATATTTATTTATTTTCATCGTACGATAGACAGGTGTATTCACAAATTGTAAGAAATTTGTTCTTTTCTATGAAGCAAATTATATTTCCTATAATTAATATACAGGGTGGTTGGTAACTGGTGGTACAAGCGGTAAGAGGGTGATTCTACGTGAAAAAAGAAGTCGAAAATATAGAATAAAAATTTTTCGTTCGAGGCTTTGTTTTCGAGAAAATCGACTTTGAATATTGGCTCGGTACACGTGCACTTTATCACGTCTCGTTATAAAGTGGATATTATCCCGGTGTAAGTTTGTTTTTGCCGTAAGGGAAAATTAGCAATACGTAATGAAATAATATGAAGTAATCATAAAGTTTATTATTACAAAAATTACTGAAAAAAAATAGAAAAATTTTTATTCTATATTTTCGACTTCGTTTTGCGCGTAGAATCACCGCCTTTCCGCTTGTACCACCAGTTACCAGCCACCCTGTATATTTATATAGAATTAAACTTTTTTTAGGGATATTTGTTATTAGATATTTATTATCGGGTGGTGGATATTTGAAATTTAAAAATGTAGAAGAAAATTTAAAGATGCAGAAGTATGGCAGAAAATATTAAAACTGTAGCGTTCGTTGTTTATTTTGCACGTAAAGCTTTCCGTGGAAGGTTTAGTTTTTTAATTGCGTTGATTAAAATATGAATTTTTCCACAGCCTGTTTATTATACGTATATCTTGTCGCTATCTTTCTTATCCCCTTTTCACAACAGAGAACATGCATTATGCTATAATTCTGATTTTCAATCTGTATCCGTATCTACATCTTCATTTTAATGCCATATTAATGTCAAACGTAAACAAAGGATACCTACGAGTATTGCAGATATCATTCACGTAAATATGATTCACCGAGCAATGGATTAACCTTTAATTCGATCATGCCTCCTAGGCGTAAGTTACGTTTCTATTGAATATCGCTGAATGTCATGATGCATATACAACACAGCCTACAAATTACCTGAATTAATATTATAATTACCTGATAGAAAACCGAGTGCCCAATTTTACAAATTCCTCCTTAACCATCACGTTTCTACCGTATACTTTTACGCTCATATAAAAACAATATTAAAAAATATATATAGTAAATATAATATAATAAATATAGTAAAAATAATATTTTCATAATAATTCACAATAGGATGTAAAAATAATAAATAATTTCTTTTTTTTTTATTTAATATTTAGCATTCACAATTTGTCCGATTTGGACATTTGGTAGAATTTTTTAGCTGTTGGATTATCATGTGGATGGCTACCCCCAACGGGATACCATCGTCTCGTGTTTGTTAGGTTATATTCTTTGTGAGATCTGCTGGGTATTTCCTTTTTAGTCTTCTAAAAATAATAAATAATAAACATGAAAATAAAAACAAACGATATAACGGTATATAGTAGCCGACATCATGCACATTCTTCTGGCAGAATTATCCTAGTTGACATAGCACTCTGCTTAGTACGAATTCTGTTTTTTTATTTTTTTCCCGGTTACGGCGAAGAACCCTAGGACGTTCGGTTTAGCGTAGTGGCAACAGAAGCATCGTGTCGGCATACCACCGCAATGTACCCAATTTATCCCCTTTGCCGCGGGTCTTAATTAATTAATCTTCCAATTGAACCTCATCATTGCTTATCTTATCGCGTTGGAACGCTCGAAAGACTGCACGCGGCCAAACGTTCTGCTCTCTCTGTGGTATTCCTCCACCGCGAGAAATTCATTTCGTCGCGTGGGTTCATTGCACCGTTTCAACATAGAACGAACAAGAATATTAGACGTTGCGATATACAGGGCGATTCTTTCCCTAGGGGTCTCCCTGAAGGAGCTCCGATCGATCCGATCACTGCGATTTTAACCGGATCATACAGAGTGTTTCGTTTAGCTTGGATTCCCGCATTGGCTTTTAGTTACTTTTATCAACAGAACAGATCGGGGCGAATTTCGTTGGATTAAAATGGCCGAGATCCTGACTCGTGATTTTTTCTTACCTAAGGTTATTTTTTAACTTTTTAAGATTATAACGAGATTGTTTTAAACAAAGATGTTTTTTTAACGGATTAATTTTTGTACATATCGAACGTATCTTTTTATCTTCGATAGAAAAGTGTTAAGGCAGTCTTCAAGTTATTTAGATTCTACCTAATTGATACGAGTACTGTTATGACAAAATCTTACGACGATTTAAAAGGTTAATGAAAATCTGAAAAATCTTAAAAATTAAGTAAAATCTTAATAATCTAAAAAAATAAATAAGAATCTTCGTATTAAAAGATACTAGATAATGTAAATCCTAATAAGAGTGCCTTCAATGATAAAACTTCTGAGAAGAAAAGAACCTTCGCATGGTTGCAAGAATTCATTGGAAAGTCTTACTCGTAAACCTCCATGTCACGTAAGCGCTATCTATTGAGTATCTCAAGAACGTGGAAAGAACTGGTGTCCCTTAGTGTATTTCGTTCGACGTTGGTAACCCTTATCAAGGATACGTGATGCCGTAATCGCATCGAGTGGATGATGGGTTGGCAGGCCTTAGACGAGAAGACGCTTCCTTCGAGTCTGTTCTATTGTCCAGATATCAAGGAAGAATTATCTTGAACGTTTCGTAAGACGTCTCACACGCGGCAATGAAGGAAGTTCATTGTTCGATCGCCGACGATCTATCGGAACGCGGCCATAGAAATAGTCATTTCAAGATAATTCTGTATACGATGAAAAAACGAGGATCTTTATCTGTTCGATGGGTTGGAATATTTTTCCTTTCTTATTGTCAGTATGATGCATGTTAAAGCAGCGATGTATAATTATATAATCCAGCAATGGTTTGATAATTTTGACTCGTGTGTCTTGTGCGTTCCATAATTTTTATAATATAAATATCTATATTCTAATATATCACGGAATATTTTCATTTAAATTTAAAAATATTCTTAAAGCGTTTATACGATATAACAAAATAAAATAAATTATCAGAAAACTAACATGTAAGAATGTTACATAAAAAATCATCTGCTAACAGAAAAAGCAATAACAACGATTTTGTTTTACTGTATCAACGATGAAAGCGACGAATGCGATATAATTTTCTAATTGCCCTCGATGTGTTCACAATTGGTCTCCCATGGAGCGTATCTCCCCAGTCGGCATACTATTTACTATATTAGGTAGCTATAAAAAGAACTGACATTTATCGTTCTTTTCTAACCATGCGTTTTTTTTTACCAGAATCTATATTTCATTTCGATATTATCAGATTTTTCTCAGTCATATGAAAGTACTATTTCCTACTAAATGACAAACTTATTTAATTAGCATATAAATGTTATAATAAATGCAAGGATATACAAATACTTTTTCTAGCCACTGTATGTATGTATGTATGTATGTATGTATGTATGTATGTATGTATGTATGTATGTATGTACGTACGTACGTATAATCTAAGTATACACGGTAGAATCTCATATCTGTCTATAAACGTTGTCGTTTCACACAACGCTAAAGAGGTGGTAGCCCGTGAAACGACGGTGCTGGTGCACGTTGACGCGGAAACGCGACGAACAAGGTGAACTATCTGGACACACACGTGTTGAACTGCTGGCCGACATGTGAGGCATCGAGTGTCGATACGTTGAGGTAGGCCGGCCACCGACCTCTCTACCGAGTTCTAGAGTCGACTCGCTCGCTCGGGCCGACTCGTTCTCCGTTCTCAACCGGTGTCCCGTCGCATACCGCTACATTTTTATTTATTTTATCCTCTATACGTGGACCTGTTCCAAATGCGTAATCGAAAATCGCCAGGGAAATCAAAATAGATAAAAAAGCTATGGGATGATTTGTTTTGGCGTTTTGATGGGATAACGAAGAAATTGGAATATTGTTTTTTCCTTATCGTATCATATGTTGGATTTTATATCTATTATTTTATTTGTTTAATTATACCTCGTTTGTATTTGCGGACCTTGAGGGTCTATTTGGTCTTTACATCTTTGAGATTATTTGTTTCTAGGTGGATGGTAGTGGATTTATTAATTCCTTTTTATTTTTAAGAAAAGATCTTGGTTTGGAGGAAGGAAATTTGATCTTGAAATTAGAAGACGGAGAATCGAACATTTTTTTCTTATTCTATTTATTCAGATAATGTCAGATTTATATGAAAGATACTTGCAATATCGTATTTCTTGAAATTACCATCGAGAAAAGAAATATTGTCAAGTAGGTTTTGAAAACACTAACGTTCCAACGTAAAATTCCAACTAAAAAGAAGCTTAAGTATAATCAATGTTTATTTTCATATTTTAAATTTGAAAAGCAGGAACTTCATTTTCATTTATGAATGATTACGTAAGAATCGTATTGTCACGTTCGTACATACAAATATGTCGCACATTTACGTAGCAGTAATTAATAATCAATCAATATGCATACAAGTGTTAGGCTTATCTGGTTGGCCGTAATATATCATAAAAGGTACAAGTTAGTATTCAGTTAGTTTGTAAATATATAGCTTGGCGAATGTTAATTGCAGGCCTGCCATTGAAACAATCTTTTAAGAAGATCCTCATAATTTCCTACTTCCACCAGTCAAAAGTGTTTATCGTTCGTTAAGTAGGCGTTTCGAAATGAATGTAGCCGGGGATCTTCATTATACACGTTCGTGCTATGAAGAAACCGTTGTTCTCCATAATTAACGCTGCGATCTTCTGATGGTAAAAGGATCCTTAACCCTTTTAATGTTTAAACTAAGGTCAATGTGGGTCAAATAAAAAATTGTACGGAACAGAAAATTAAATACTAGTCGTTAAAACACAAAAAGTTTTCGTCATTACGCTGGGAAATTTAATTCGTTCAATGGATTGGTCACGATTAGTTTCGTTAGACGGAATATATAATTAATGAAACTTTCAGGCGTAGGTTTAAAACTCACGTTTTAATTAGCCTTTTATCGTAGTACGTAAAGAGTACATATTTTAAATGAAGAATCTTCAATGTACCAAAATATAGGAATTTTCAGATTAGAAAATACAACTTTTCTTTAAATAAGAAAATAGAAGATAGTAGACAAATGTAATGTAATGTAAAGTTGTTTAGTAAAATTTTTTTAGCATTATACTTAGAAAATGTAAGAATTTGCAAAAATGCAATTTTTAGGCTGTTAAAATATCAAAAGAAAGTTCCATCCATTTAATAGAACAAAAAATCCAATTTTTTATGATTTGAAAATCCTCGTACATTTGATAAAATGTTAAATACTAAAATTTAACTAGAAAATTACGAACTAAACGTGCCAAGAAAACTACGTGTATTTGTGAATCTGTTAGACTTAATCTACGGTCTTGTCGCACCTTGAAGAATATGCAGGGTGGTTGGTAACTGGTGGTACAAACGAAAAGGGGGTGATTCTACGCGAAAAAAGAAGTCGAAAATATAGAATAAAAATTTTTCCTTTGAGGCTTTGTTTTCGAGAAAATCGACTTTGAATTTTCGCTCGGTACGCGTCCACTTTATCGCGTCTCGTTATAAAGTGGATATTATCGCGGTTTAAGTTTGTCTTTGCCGTAACGGAAAATTAGGAATACATAATGAAATAATATGAAGTAATTATTAAGTTTATCATTACAAAAATGTTATATTTTCGACTTCTTTTTTCGCGTAGAATCACCCCCTTTCCGCTTGTGCCACCAGTTACCAACCACCCTGTATATACATATGTATACAAAAGTCATTTCTAGCTTACAAACTTGCTTGGATACGTTTCAATGAGAAAATCAAATCAATAGAAAACATAAAATAAATCAATAAAACGTGTGTCTAAAGACAAGTCCAATGTTTGCAACTTCAATAATCGAAACGATTATAATTGACTATAATGTCGTACAACTGTTGTACTGTATCTCTTGTGTTAGTCAGACAACGTAGAGCGTCAGAGACAGTTCTGCAAGCACGTATGGTGCACGCTGTCCGTTAAAATTTAATTGTATGATTATGGATCGGAATTTCGTGGCAGGGGGCAGACAACGAGCAGAAGATTAGGCGTTATGCAGCTACTGCAATCTTCTTCCGAGTAATTTCTTCTCATAGGCTTTTCAGATTCGTCGTAAGTGATGCAGACTGCTGCATCCCACATTGGACCACGCATTACGTAGGATTTCCTTCTGCCATTCCATCAGTTGCCACGGATAGTAATTGGCACGTAAGTGCAGCCTCGAGATTCACGAGGTTCTCCTTCATTCACAATCTACCTATGAAATTCTACCGGGGAAACGAGGATTTCTAATTTATGGAAAACGATACATTTTGCATTACCTTTCAAGTAGGTCATCGTGCGAATTATAAAATGGTTCGATGGAGAGGAATTTAGATGAGTAACGCAGAGCGAATTAAACGATAAAAAACGAGGAGAAAAGAGAATTATTTTATACTAAGTCTTCTTCGATTCATCTCGCTCATTGTTAGATATATACTTTCTGCATAGTTTCAAAGTTCTCCCGTTTAATACTTTATATCTCGGTCGTTTCGTATTTTCTCAAGTACCGTTTTAAGGTAATGGAGAGCTGAAATTGGATTGAAATTGACTTGGCTTTTGAATCATCGTATTTCGCCTTATGATCAATTTTAGTAAATTATTAATCCGCCTTTTAGTATTTCATCCCTGTTTTTTATCCTATACACGATCGTTCTGTGAATCTTATTTCTAAATTTTCCACAGATGCATAAACGTTCATACTCTATCCGTTATTAGAAATACAAACACTCTGTGAATTTTTCTATTTCTAAATGTTTTCACAAATGCGTACACGTTATCCATTATCTTTCTATTCGTCTAAATCTCCCATAGATAATCCACAAAGAAAATCCATCAGAAAAGACACAAACTCCTCGCACTCGCGTCAAAACGACAAGCTTTTCTTCTCTTGCCGTGCCCCGCTCTATATAGGCTTCTGCCTCTTCGAATCCCGCCAAGTTAATCGTCGGTAAAGACCACGAACAGAATATAAGGACCCACTCGTTTTACAGCTTCTGAACATCGCGACAGGGCGCCCATTAGGAATATTTATGGGGTACCACGATTCTGTCACGTCCAGAAAGTCTCTGTTTCTCTTTTATAACCCCTCGATATCTTTCTCTCTTTCTGGTCAACCGGTGGATGTAATCGAGCGATAGGGTCATTTGTTAACGGTTAGATAGGCCGGCCAGCCTGGTGTGTACGAGTTAGAGAATGGGGACCACTTTCAGTCCTCTCCATTACAGTGGTAGGTATACCGGCGGTCTCGAAAGGTCGAAGCGCATCAAAGTGACCGAGCTACGGCCATTTTACGCAACAAATTACCCATTGTTTCAGGGATACACAAAAAAAAAAAAAAAAAAAAAGGAAAAAGAGGAAAGAAAGAACTTCTTCCTACTTTCTGTATTCTGGGATATTTTCCGCGACAATCGTCAACGAAGAGACCCATTGTCAGATACGCTGCGCAATTTCACGTTTCCGTTTTTCTTGAAGCTATATTTCTTGGAAAAAGTGGATGCTTAACGATGAGAACCGCCTCTTTGGGTTAACTTGATGGTCTCTTTGGTGGAGTATAGCAATTCTTGTGTATTAACAAGTTATAAATGGAAAAGTATTTTTTCTTGGTTTATAGTTAGTATTCGTTAATAATAGCACGAACAGAATTATTTCTATAAATCTCGTTTGACTATATTAAATATTATTTTTGTCGTAAATTTATATATGTAGAGATTTTTGTTGCTATATAATGTTAAATTTTGTGTATTTGGATAAGATTAAAAGCGGTGCTAGAAGCTCTATGATGCGTATAATCGTTTCTCTTGTTCTGAAAAATGGTATTAGTATAGAATGGATAATGTGATACTAGGAATCCTTATAACGCTGTATATCATATTACGTTTCATTAGTCGCCAGTTTCATTAGCAAAAAAGAGATTCTGGTGGATAAGATTGCAAGTGCATTATATAAAATTACAATAAGATTGTAGCCATTAATTTAATTTTAAAAGGGCGTGTAAAAAACATGTTACAGAAAAGTAGGACACATTCAGCTATACAAAATGTCTTCTTCACTCCTCGTGTTTTGACACTTTCCTTCCACAAACCTCGTGCCACATTTAACGACCTGTAACTATAAACTATCAATAACATATTCTGCTTTACAACTTCCCTTCGCTGTCATTCTCTCAAAGTAGTTCTTCGCGTATTACGTGGCTATAAATTACCGCGAGACTCTTTGTAAACTTAGTTGCAACGATGCTCATGCATGAATTACACCCTGTGCACCTATTCCCTCGTGAGTCATATACGTGACTCATCCCTGTACATCAAATAATAATTTCGTGTGTGTGTGTGTTTCACGTCCGATTAGAATCGTCCTATCCATCCCCTAATTCAACGAGTCTCGTTAACACGGGGTAAGAAAGAAACTCCATTCAAGAAAATCGGCTGGCTCGTCGGTAACCGTGTCGAACGGATCACCGGCAATTTCATGGATGCCAGTGACGGTTTTCTGTGCCAACATCGGGCACCGACACTCCGCGGTTAAAATGGATTTAGGTTTAGCGGGTTCGGTGTATTAAAGACACTCTTGAGCAGGGACGTCGGCTGCCAAGTGGCAGGTTCGTTGGACTTGGCAGTCACGGCTCGCGTTTGCTTTCATTTTCGGCTCGATCGGTTCTTCGCGGTAGCGGCCGACTTTACGACATAGCCTTGTGTAGTGAAACTATTTTCACGTGCCGCGAACCATTCACCTCTCGCTGGTATTTTCATCGAGACGACGTGTTCCAACCATTGATAGCCGTCCGACATTTCTGCACGACGTGTAGGTGTCGGTGAACGCGCGCTTTCCTCTTGCAATTGGCGAACAATAGAAATGTTGTGGACGTATTTATGTTCCCTTTGTATGTTCCATACATTACTTTTAATCCTTTTGGAAGCCAATGTATTATTGTCGTGCTGGAAAATACAGTGATATATTAATGTTATGATTTTGGTTACAGTGAAGGATTAAAGTAGTAGAATTAGTACATGTAGAAAATGATAGAGATATATAAATTACACTTACTCATGAGTTAGATGTATCTGTGCCTCATTTGTATGTCTCGTGTCTAGTGGAAGAAATATGGTTATGTTGTGAAACATGTCGCTTTCCTATTTTATATATGGTAAAGAAAGAGCATAGTATTGGTACAAGCGATAGGTGTAGTTAGCTGATGATGAAGTCTGGTTATTTTGAGATATATTGCGATATAATTAGACGAAGGTTCGACGTTTGATGGGGAGAAGACGCGGTAAGGTCATTGATTTGATGTTCACATTTTGCACACATGTAGCACATGTGATGCGTGGCTAATGGATTTTGAATATGTGAACGATATCGTATAAAATTATGGCCAGAATTTTCTCATGCATTTTACATATATATTTAGATCTTTATATCATTATCATCTCTATATGAATCTTCTACATTCAAGTATCATAGTATTTTATATTATCTTAATGTCTGTAACATTTCCCAATTTCAATTTGGACACATTTTCTCTTCTAAATACGAATCGTTATTTTATTTTTTTACGGTTTCAAGAATGAAACAGTATGAAAGAACATTCATTATCGCATCCCTATGTTTTTCTATAATCATCCAACTACCACACCTATCAAATTAACCAACTAGAAGTTTTTCTGGCATCTAGAAAGATACAGTAACAATAGTTTATTGCATTTACTTTCATTTTTGGGCAACCATAATGGTTGGGTATAAGCCGAGTAGAAAGTCAAGAGAGAGAGAAAGTGGTGGTCCTATTGGTTCTTGGTGTAGGGCTGTGGCTAAAGCTCACTGTTAGCCGGTGCTGGAGCAGCCAGCAACCAGCAGCAGCTAGCAGCAGCATCCCGTACGATCAATACGCAGCGCAAGCTGCGAGCCACGACTACGTGAAAATACAACAACGACTATCATGATCGTCACTGACGAAGACGATGACACGACTACTACGTCCATGACGAGGACTGCCTACGTACGATACCACGACATAACGGCTTGGAGCCTCAGGGAGAGGAGGAGGAAAAGGGAGGAGAACGTTGCCAGGCGACGGAAGCTGCCTACCGCCAGAGTTCATCGTCCTCTGGCATGTTTCTTCTCCCTTCCACCCACCTATTCACCCTCCGTTTATCCTTCTCCTCCCCTTCTCTCCCCGCTCCACTCGACTTTGTCTTGTTCTCGCTCTTTCTCGTTTTTCATGCTCCTTCTATCTCCCTCTCCCTCTCTAACCCCACGCCTGCCCCCCCCCCCCCCCCCCCCCCCCCCCCCCCCCCCCCCCCCCCCCCCCCCCCCCCCCCCCCTCCTTGACGGTTCGCCGTTGTACCACTCCCTGATTCCCTCTCTGGCTTCTCTTTTACATTCTCGTTCCTTCTCATCTCATCTTTTTCTCTTTCAATCTGTTTCTTCCTCCTCCTATGTAGAGTACTCTAGCCCTTTTTCTTCAGGTTTCGTATTTTCCACATCGTCCCACAATGTTCGGTCAATGTTTTTCCCTAGTCCGATTTTTCCTAGACTGTTTTCTGCAGCTTTATCGAAGAGTCTATTTCTCTCGGGGGCTCTTCTCGTCTGAAGAAAATTACTTTGCTAGGTTATCTCTCTTTCGCTTAGGATTCTCGCCCTCCTTCCTTTTTCCTCTTGTGCTCGTCTTACCTCCGCGCATTTATTTTTCCCTTTCGCTTTGGTTTGTTTTCCCTCTTCAACCCTAGCTCCCCTCGATGTGCAAGCGAACGTACACAGAGAACGCGCATGCGCGCATCATCTCGTGTTATATACACGCGAGTCGACGGCAAACGGAGGGCAGCTGCCCCACGGTAATTTGTACTCCACGGACCTTCCGCCTCTGCTCGACTTTTCATCTCTCGAAATTGATACACGCTTCTCCGCGATATTCCACGGCGTCGGTTCGCTCTCTTTTTCCCGGTTATTATGCGCTTTTGAATGCGCGCGGACGTTTTTTAACGATCGTCGCCGGGCCACACCGGTGTACCACGATCACCGCGCCATCTGCGGAACCGTGGACCCGCGAATTAATCAGTACCGACCGCCTGCATTGATTTTACGCCAGAGGATATTTAATTCCGCCACGGCATATCGGGTTTTCATGCTTTCTGCTCAAGTCGTTGTCCTTCCGTTCGGGTACGGCTTCAACGCTCAACTCGCGACCATTTTTTCCCTCCATTTTCTCTCGTCGCGCGTTGTGTTTGTTTCGAACACAACGCGCGAGTTCAATGTCCAGCCTGGATGCTCGTTTCCAATAATATTCCAGCGAAAACGAGAGAGTACATATATAGTGTATCTTCTCCATATCCCTTTATCTTTCCGGCTACCGTTGCACATGTGTACCCGGTTTCTTCTTTTTATGCCCTCCAGTTTAAGCTTCTCTTTTTCTCGATTTGTTTCCCCCCTCGATTGTTTGTTTTTTCTCCTTTCCCGCTTTATGTCTCTCTCCCTAGACCGTTTCTCCTGCCTGAAATTCACATTGGTATATATTCTCCGCTGCTCTTCGTTTCCCCCTTGTCCTAACCTCTTTTCCCCCTCACCTCTTTTCTCATCTCCTACTCCCACCCCTTCTTGTACCACCCGTTCGTTACTCACCATTATCACGACGCACTCGTATTGCAAAACAGCAGTTGCACCTCCGTCGCTGCCGTCGTAAACGTCCACGTCGTTTCCATCATCGCTATTATCACTCACACAGGGAAGATGCGCACGGAAGCTGCGCGTACTGCGCTCTTTAGGGCCTGTCCTCAACGCGCCTCCCGCCTCTCCTCTCACCGTCGAACCGAGAGATCTTCCTATTCGACTTACTTTCGTTTATTTCCGATGATGGTGCAGCTGCACGCGGCAATCGCTGATTGCTGACGATGATGAGCTCTTTCCGAAGAGGTATTCCCACGTATATATATCGCGACGTTGTTCCCCTTTTCGTGGGACCGGACTCGATGCGCCGGTCTCTTCGTACATTATTGTACGGTTAATTCAGGTGATTTCTATAGACATGAGCGCGCACCGTTTGTTCCGCTCGTCGATTCGTAATTGACATGTTTCCTTGGCATTTTTCTCTGTCCTCGTGTTTCAGTATCCTTTGTTCTTTATGGATTTGGCCGACGATTCGACAACGACGCCATATTGATTTTTTAGGGAATTGTTGAGAACTAAATTGTAGGTGCATACACAATTAAGAACAGTAATAAGTGAACAGGTAGTAGAAATAGATATTAATGAAGTTTCGTTAAATACGGCTTCTTTTTTACACAGAAATGTAAATTTTAATTATGCAATAAATAATTTATATACTGTGAGTATATAAGGTAATTAAAACTTAAGTATATGACACTACTACTAATTCGATTAAACTTTATCGATATCTATGTACTGCTACTACCTGTCCTTATTTTTGTTCTCAACTATATGATACATAATATCTATTGACATAGATATATAAACATCCAATGTGGTCCACATAAACAGGTGAAAAGGAGAACGGGGTTAAAATGGAATAGGTTGGAATGTTCTTTATGTTAAAACTAGTAATTTTGACGAAGAGCAGATGGAAATACGAATAGAATGTATAATTTGTGAGAACATTAAAATGAGGAGTTATATTCACTGCACCCGGAAGAATTTTTAATATTCTACTATTACTATATTCACTGAATCTCCAAAAATGTATAATAACGTTGCATACACATGCTGTCATTTATCATTTTGTACCAATTTGCTTAAAGAAAGTCGTAAATCGAGAGATTCTAGGTCATTCTAGGTTCATTCACAATAAAATGTGCTAACAGATGGCCAGCAAATAGCTAGAAAGTTTCTTATGTACTGAGGTGAAATCTCAGGTAATATAAATGTTATTATTCCCATTGACAGTGTTTTAAATCTTACCCATTGTAAACGGAGATTGAAGAAAGTGGATCACATCCGTATTAATTTTCATATCCTTACATATCATTGTGTCATATCAGAATGATTAACTCACTGGAATTTTATTTTTTATTTGTAGAAACATTAATATAGATTTATTACTCTTCTTAAGTATTATTATTATCTATCGTCCTTCATCGAAATCGTTCTCTATTTTGAAACTATATATGCATTGAAATCATTTGCAGACCTATTGTTGTATAATATAGTATAATGTAGTATACCACAATACTGTTTTGCAATATGATCCCACCTGTAAAGGAACACCAGAGATATCTTATTGACTGATGTGGGATGAGGATGTGTACTCTTGTGTGTGGCGCTGACGCCTATAGATGTAGCGTGTTTTGCTACAGGTGCAACTGTTTGTATATTTATTTCAATGCACCAATTAAATACTTTTCAACTTAGTCATACATCTGTTTATTTAGAAATCCATATTGATAAAGAAAAATACGTTTTATTTATGTTGAAGTAGAATGGAATGAAAGATGGAGTAGTATATAATCTTTATTCGTATCAGGATTCGAACTCGAGCCAACAGCACTAGTAAGCGCGCGCCTTAGTCGTGACGCTATTGAAGCCCCTTAGTGTTTCTTTACTTTTTCCGGTTTTTTTCCTGTGAATTTACGGTTTGTATCGCAAAGGCTTCCGATCCCACGAGAACACACGCTTTCAAACATTGCGTACCAAATATTCAATATAAAGCATGTTTATCCCGCGAGAAATATGTATTTATTGCATTATACATTGTGTATAATGTGAAAATTATATTTCTTTTGGATAGATTTTATTATATCCAAAATGACGAATCCACATGAAAAGGGTGTTATTAAAAAATGCGTAACAATATTCTAGTGATTTTTTGAGGAACCTGCCGAAATTTTGGAAAGCATCAAATGCTGCTTTCCACCAAAAGCTGTTTCCCAAATTTTGCAAATTAACTTTCAAAAGCACGAAAAATATTTTGGTTAATATCAAATAATACTTAGGTTATTTAGTACTTTCCACTTCGAAATACGGAATTTCAAATTTATAAATCTTCGTACATAAAAAGAAATTTGTTTTAGCAATTAGAATATTAATAATTACAATAAAGGAAAAAGATTCTAAAATTTTATTTTCTAACCGAAAATATTTCTTATAGTAATAATATATTAATGATTTCAATAAAAGAAAAGATCTAAAATTTTATTATTTTCCTTCTGATTTCAGAATGTGGACCATAAGATGAAGTTCCGCTCTAAGAAGGGTGCATTGCCGTTCGTCGAGTTGAACGGCGAGGAGATCGCGGATAGTACCATCATCCTTCGCGACTTAAGCGCGAAATTCGACAAGGATTTGGATGCCGTCCTTACGGCTGAGCAACGAAGCGTTTCTCACGCTATGATATCGATGATCGAAAACCATCTGGTATGGGTTGTCATGTGTTGGCGTATCAAGAATCTCGATCAGGTTTTGAAGGGTTACAAGGTGAACCTTCAGCACGCGCTCGGTACTCGCATCCCTAATGGTATCCTCAACTTTTTCTTCAAGCTTACATTCGGGCGTAAGGTAATTTCCTATTCTAAATTCCGTTGTTGTATCTAAAAAATTTCTTATATTTTGAATATTCAATCTTTGAGATAGATTATAATTAAATCTATCTAATTAAATGTATCTATCACTAGATTAAGACAAATTTTCTAAGCATTAATTATCTATTGTAATAATTAACTTAGATATACCCAATATCCTTCGAAGAGAATGATTAAAAAGTAATTTTATCATGTCTTACTTAAACTTTATGGTGCTATTTCTCGCAATCAATCTTTTTTTTTTTGCAAAGATGACCCTCTTTAAGAAAATTTCATTTAATAATATGAAAATTTTTTAATTAATATATAAGGGAGGGAACAATATTTCAAAATGTTTTATGAGATGGATTGGGTATATTTGAGTTAATAAAATATGATTACGTCTATATGAAATGTAATATTTTAAATATTTGAATCAGTACAATGAGTACTTGTTCCAGGGTGCGAAAAAAGTGAAGGCGCAGGGTATGGGTGTGCATACTCCAGAAGAGATATCCCAATTCGGTTGCGCCGATCTCAAAGTTCTCTCCGACATGCTTGCCGACAAGCCCTTCTTCTTTGGAGATGAGCCGACTACGGTAAATTTTTATTCACTTTCTTAGCAAATCTATTTGAAGACTACTGCGGAAAAGCACGATAAGTCACATTTTCTATTTGCTATAGGACAGCAATTTCTAAATTCAATGCATTTTCAAGTAATAGTGTATTATTGAAATTCCTCTTTGGGGCTAAACATACATTCCTACCTTAATTTGAAAGATATAAGATACTAAAGATACTAAAGATACTAAGATACTAAAATTCAATGCATTTTCAAGTAATAGTGTATTATTGAAATTCCTCTTTGGGGCTAAACATACATTCCTACCTTAATTTGAAAGATGTAAGATATTAAAAGCGATGACAGCTTGTTATAACATTAAAATAAAATATTTTAATTTCTTCCAATACGTTAATAATATAACAAACTTTCAAGCTTCTGGTATTTTACATTATACTTTTTAAATTATGGAGAAAGTAAAATAAATAACAATTGTGGATTAATTGAGAAACAATATTTTAGCACCTTTCAATATTTTATTAAAATGTGTTAAAATATTCCCTTTTAGTCATACAGTAACACTGAAACTGTAAATTCAACAAAAATGTACTTATCATGTTTTCTCACGTAATCTTCATTCATATTTAATCTCTGCTAAAATACTTTTATATTTGAAACAGTTGGACGTGGTAGCATTCGCCCACCTTGCCCAAATCCTCTATATCGACAAAGACACGCCGTACAGTCTCCGAGATTACATGCAGGAGAATTGTCCAAACTTGGTTGGTCACTGTTCGCGAATGAAGGAGAGATGCTTCCCGGATTGGGACGAGATCTGCTCCACCCTTGACATGAACACGCACCTACCGAAGCCAGAAAAGCAAGAGGAGAAGGAAGGCAAGGAGGACGCGAAGGAGTCAAAGGAATCAAAAGAGGAGAAAGAAGGTGACAAAGAAAAGGCGGATAAGGAAGAAAAAGAGCTGGAGAAGGACAAGGAAGTTGACGAGAACAAAGAAAAGGAAAAAGAAGGGAAATAAGCTGTCTCGAGTGGACACGCAAACAAATAAATCGTTCAAAAAAAAAGGGGAAAGGAAAAAGAAGATTTGAAACTGAAGAAAATTGAGGGTGTGATCTGGTGAGATATAGAGAAGGGGGGAGGGGGTTGAAAAAGAAAGGAGTGTGGAAGAAAGAATGTGTGCGTGTGTGCGCGCGCGTGTGTGTATGTACGTGTGTGTATGTGTGTATGTGTGTATGTGTGTGTGGTATAAACGAGCGCGCGCGCGCAAGTGTGAATGCGTTTTGCGTGGAATGTTTGACAGAAAGGAATAGAAAGAGGAAGAGAGAGAAAGAGAATGTGTGCGTGAGAAAGAGAAAGAATGGGTATATAGAGAGCATGATGATAAGGAGGAGGGGTAAGAATGTGCGTGAAAGATAGAGCGACAGAAATTCGATGAGTGCAAGAAAAAAAGAGGGTAGTAGGGGGGTTTCAGGTTTAGAGCTCTCTACTTATACGTATGGATATTAAAATAGACTCATAATGTTAAATACTTCGTTTATACGTTCGTAACACGTTACGCCATTTCTCATCGACACCCCAGCACACCCAGTATCGAACAACAAACTTTATTATTATATTCGACCCAGGGCCCTTTTTTTCCCCGCGAAAGATAATACATACAATGAAAGGTGGATTAAAAAAGAAGAGTGGAAGGAGTAATAACAGAAACGGGGCTATCTTATAAGTCATTAGAATATCGTAGGTTTGCAATATATCAAATGCAATAGCCTGATACATTCAGGTGTGTGAGAGATCTTCTTCGCTGGACAGTGGCCAAAATGAAATGCATCGTACTCGTCGTGCGGATAGACACGATGTGTATTGTATATGATGCAGTTTAATGCGAAGGAGTAAGATCGTTTATGGTTGCGATACAGGACGATAGATAGCGCCCCTGACACTGATTCAGGGAGAAGGCGTCTTGTGGTCGCTTCTTATACCATTGGCTCTTACTGTGCAAAATGAGTTACGTACCTAGCGTTCCAGCAACGTACCGTATATCACATTATGATCTTCGTTCACATATGTACATGTCCGTACTTTTAGAATTGCTATTTAATATGTGATGATTTTAATATTTTGCATTTTTTAACCGCTCTTTCGACACAATCGGACTCCATTCGAATAATCATCATTCAAAATGTAATATATCATAGATTCCTTTTTGATACATTTGAATACTCGAATGACCTCTCAGAAATCGTGTTTCATGCAACGATAATCAGAGATCGAATTGTCAGGTGCATCAGAAAAAGAATAATGACTGTTTTTCATATTGTCTTGAATTTGCATCGTGATCTTTATTTTTTTATACGACTCTCACCCCGAGTAAACTCATTTACGTATGTGCGTGCGTCGAGTTGTGACATTTTTTACGATTTATTAACGTCTCTTCGACGAACGAAGGATCATTTGCGATTGCGGATCGACGGTAAATGATAATATTTACGATGATTTGTATATTATTAGAGATATTTATATTGCGTGCACGCGGATGCAATCCGATCGATGGCGCCGCTGGAAGCGGAAACGGCGCCGTCGCCGCGCTCTGAAATCGTTTCAGGCGCTTTGTTTCTTCTTTTTCTTTCATCGAGACAAGAAGAAAAAATATAAATGAAACAAAGAGACAAAAGGAAACTATGAAAGAGGCATCAGGCAAATATCGATTCCCTCTATCTGTGTTTCCTTTCGATATTCGAAAACGAAATAAAAATTTTTAAAAATAAAAGAAAAAGAAAAACGAATGAAACGCTGTGCTGCCCCCGTGTGTTAGTTGAACTTTATTAGATGACTTTTTTCTTCGAATGTGTGAGAAAAATTTTACATAACGAAGTAAAAGAAGAAGAAAAAAAAAAAATACAAAAAAGTGTCTTTCACGCATCGAAATGAAGGGGAAAAAACAATTTACACACAGAGAATACACAAAACACATACACACTCACATAACACACACGTACAGACATTTTGATGTATAATGTTATATCGAACGGGAATTGAGTGTTTTTTGTACGAGACCCGCTTTTTAGCAAGCGTTGGTCAGAAAAATAATTCCACGAGGACACGAGTTTAATATAATTAATATTTAAGTAGCTTACTATAATTAAACGACGATTACGATTACATAAAGGACAAAAGGAAAAAAACAAGTAAACAATTAGTGTGTGGAAACTGTTTATACCTTAGGAACAACACATACGTTTACACCCGTGGTTACATTATTATTATTATTAATTATTATGGATTATTACGAGTACGAGTAAAATAATAAGATAATGAAAAATTAGACGAAGAGGAAAGGAAAGAAAGAAATGAAAAGGAGACAGCAAGTAATAAGAAAACACTTGGACAAGACCATAAACGTTGTAAGCACAGTAGGTAGGCACACATCCAGTACAGTAAGATTATTATAAGAGGAATAATAATAATAATTATAATATGACTGCTCGTTTTATGCTCGGCGCTATACATTTCATTGTCATTATTATATCACCATTTATTAACGAAATACATACGAACAAATAAAATGTGTTTATAAATATAATGTCATCTTTACGAAATTTTCATCGATCTTTATTGAACCGACCTGATACGATGAACGTTATTTTTTACAAATAACAGAAAAAAGATGAATCAACGTTTTATTTTATATTGCTTGTATTTTGCGACACATATTTTCTCCTTGTTCATTTTTAAAGGTAGCACGTATACACTGCATGCAAATTTAGGTTAGGCGATATACGTAATTTAGTTTTCGTTTTTAAGAGAAATCTTCATTTTTTAATCCTCCCTTTTTAATTATGTTATAATTATAACGAATATGTACATACGTCGTGTATAAGCTGTACGATCAATAATTTTTTTCACACAAACCTTGATATAAGTTTTATATTGATATACATATATACATAAATGAAATTAAAGTATAATTAGAAACAAGTAGAACAATATGTGCATTATATTATAAATAATGAATAAGAACAAAATTGTCGATGTCGAGTTAGAGATTTAATAAAACACAATAAAAAAAATATATTCACAATGGTCGATATTAATGTTTATTTTAGTTTATTTTCAAAACTGCCATAAGACGAAGATGATAAAACCGAAGAAGCATTTAAATAGAATAAAAGTATGATTAGACCAATTCTCGTTTATTATCTAAAATCTGAAGATTTACATAACAACGAACGATTGAAACGATTCTGTAAGATAGTTTACAATAGAATACTTTTAATTTGGCGTAATTTTCAACTGTAGCTGTATTCTTTTTAAATTCGTTTGTACCAAATTGTTTGAATTAATGAAACATATAACTCTTTCATTTTTATCATACAAGTTTGAGAAAATTTTACTGTTGATTGCTTTTAAAAGAATACAGCTTAATAATACTTTTTGTTAATTAAAGCTTTATTTTACGACCTTCTACTCGGCACCAAGATATGTATAATATTGCTATAATTTAACGCTACGATTAACCTGTATACAATTATTCAGTGCCACGCAGATAGCTTCTTATCTTCCGAATCTTTTAGATTTGATTATGGTTACACATTAATTTTTATTTTCTGTTTAACTTTTCCTAAAACTTCTTTTAATCGATTTTTTTTTCAACAATGCTTAGTCTATAAAGATTAATAATAGGTTTGTAAAAGCAATAATCAACTCAGAAATCAACTTTAGAAACTAAAAACACAAACTTTTAGATATTAACTCTCCTTTTATTACATTAAAATATTTTTATCAATCATGTAACTTGATAGTAAGTTATTTTCTAAAAGTCAGAAAATTCTCTAGATATGTAAAAATAGACGCAAGCAACTAATATTGCTATACATGTGGTCCCTACTGATTCAAAAATATAATCATGTTCTAAGAATTGTTGTTAGAATATAACCAATGTTTTACTTTCTAAAAAAATAATTTCTGTCTATATAAGGCTAATATTTAAAGAAATTAATATACATATTGGTAATGTTTGAAATAAATTACTGTCAAATATCTCATAAAACAAAAGGAAGTTCAGCAGAAACTACATAGCTTCAAATCTCTACAGTTTATCGTACATTTATTTTTATATTTTCATAGATATAATTAATTTTCAAGATTATATATATTAATCTAAATATCATTATGGACTCGATCTAGAGTACCATGTTCGAGGTAGTGTAATTAAGATCTTAATATTGGTTTAATATTTTACGTTCTTTAATATCTCTTAATATCGTCCTTCCTAGGATTTTTAACTCTCTAAACTTTCGAAGACGTCAAATCAATCAGATTCACAATTAAATTTAGAAAATAATTCTTTTGATTCATTTAACAGGATATATAGCAAAATATTGTAACACACATTAATTCCATGGTCGCATAATTCCATTTTACCTTATTCTCTTATCTAACAATATTTTCTGCGTTTTTGAACTCATATCACAAGAAACATTAATATTTGCAATTCGCATATTCTAAAAAGTGCCATTGCAACATATTAACAGCATAAAAAATATGATAGGTACTTGTTCAGTTCATCTCAAACTTTACTATTGAAGGTTTCTCATATGTAATATCTTAACCATCACTCTCAAGCGAGTGAAACAATTTGAAAGAACTGTACGAACGGTAAAATGCAAGGAATCATGACAGCCTCCTCAAAAGGCTGTGCTAGCCGTAGACGACTGCACGCCGGACTTTGAATTTGATCGTCCGGCGTGTGACTATAGCTACGTGGACGCAGCTAGGCTTATCGATGTCGATTCAGTGACGGCTGATCGTGGTTTCACGTCCAACGAGTCATAAAGCGGAAACTCACAACAGAAGAGGCATTTCAGAAAGTACGGCACCTCGACGTAGAAGGATGGTGGCATTGGAATTAATGGCGATGTGGATTGCTTGTAATAGCGATACTCGGCGTTACTGAAAGATGATAGAATATTTTTCTCGACAAATCTTTCTTATTATTACATACTACATCTTATAAAAGATTTATATAAGACTTAACCCACTATCTTAAGATCTTTCCAATATTTAAAACCCTCAAACAGTATTGTTGGGTTAATTATGATAATTGTTACAATAATTATTTAGTTCGCGTCTCTTAATCTCACAACCAGATAAAAAGTCAGTTTTGGTAACATAGAAGTGATTATTGAATTTGAAAATTGCGTATCATATTCTTTTCCCTGTGATATACGGTTTAAAGAATTGAAGGTAGACATTGAAATACACAATCTACCTTTGTTGAATCATAACAATAATCTATACCACGATTATGACACGATATTATAAGACAAGGAATTAATAAAGATTGAAGATTTGGTAAAATGATATATGGGTTGTAAATCGGGAACTTACTCGCGATACCTCTCATCAGAAGCTCTTTCCAATAGAGGCATACCAGACAAAAATAGGATAATAATTGTAGTGAAGATTGGGGAAGCTATAGCGATCCATTCAAAGCCTTCAATCACGTTTAACGATATCGTGAAAATACCCCACCATACCACTATTTCCCCGAAATAGTTTGGATGTCTGGAGAGTCGCCATAATCCTGCAATTAAATATAAAGTAAACAGCACACTTTGAATAATACTTTAAAAAGTTTAGTATAGAAAATATACCATCATTGCACCATTTTCCATTATTTATTGGATCTTGTTTGAAAGAGAATTTCTGTAAATCGGCATATGTTTCGGCTAATAAGCCGGTCACAAAGAGCCCTGTACCAGTGCTATCTAATGTTGTCATAGTTTTAGGAGCTGGTGGTATTTTATGCCGCGGTGAATTGATGATAATCACTGGTAAACTTACTATATAAACCCATATAGCCTAAAAATAAATTTTAATTAGTTATATATATTTATTGTGTTCTAAACAAATATTTGATTTTGACTAAACTGTGCGTAATCTTAAAATTGTCTGTCACCTGAAATGTCCAAAATACAGCGAAACGGATCACGTTACTGCGGCGATCTTCAAACCTCTTGTCACGACCAATTTTAATAATTCGATACAACAGATATCCAGAAAGACGAATACCCCATAAGCAAACGAATATAGTGACCATAAGCTGCCTGCTGTCATAAGGCTACGATACAATTGTTTATAAAAATATAAATTAATAATTTACAAATTATTTATACGATAATAAATCAACAATTTTAGAAGTTTTACCTATTGATGCATCTAACATACATTTTATATGTATGATACGTACTATAGAAAGCAATTTTCTTTTTAATCTCTAATCTCTCTATAGAGAAAGATTTAATGTTAAATACTATATTTTTTATAATAATCTTAAATCATTTGCAGTTATAATTTAATAATTTACAATTATAGATAATGTAAATTTTTGATGAATTTACTGAAGTGGATTATATCAATCTATTACAATATAATATAAAATTACTATAAGACACTTTCCCAAAATACCTTATAATAAATTTCATAAAGATACGTTAATAGTTCCTCGAACCTGAGAGGAAGTGTTCGAATTACCTCTTAATGGCGGCCATAGATCTCTTTCGAAAACAAACGGTCGTGTAAAAATAAACTGTGGCGGTTGAATCAAACGTTCAAACGTATCTTTCCGCGCATTTTCGATTAAATGATTTCCGTCTGTTGTTCATTTACACGAGCACAAGCATGCAAGCGGTTTTATAATTAGAATACCTTGCCCACTTGGCCAAGAAAAAAAGTGAGAAGGGCGAGGATGATGAAGTTCGTGCCGCCGGCAAAATCCGTTAATTTGTCCAGCTGAAAGGTCGCCGCAATCGTGAAGAAGATGATTTGCATGCCAACGGTGACGATCGCGCTCACCGCGAAGTGGTCCTCGTCTAAAATATCGACCGCCATTGATTCTCGTTGATTGCCCACTCCCGCGCTCGATGAACTATTTTCGAATCTGGAATCGTTAATGAAGATATTACATGTATATGCTTTGTTAGATAGAGATCTAGAATTTTACTGTTTTAATTTCATTATAGAATGGAACTTTTGGTCACTTATTCATAACTTCATATGTAATTACGTAAATAATTTTTTTATGTAATTTTATTTTATGTAATTAAATATTTTATGATATTTCTTTAAAGGTTATATTTTTTTATGTATTTAGATATTTGAACTACTTGTTTATAACTTTATGTAATAATTAAATGTCAGAGTTATTTGTAACTTTTTATTTTCGTACTTCATAATAGTCCTTTACAGGTTATGTTTCCTTCTTTAAGTTTGTTTAAATTATGTAGTCAGTCTTTCATAATTCCATAATTATTAATAATGAATATAATCAAATTAAGTAATTTAATAAAATAATTAGTAATTAATAAATAAAAGAAAATTTATTCTTTGTGTTCTTGTAATATCATTTATATATAATATTTTAGCAATCTGTGTTACTGTAGTTGCTTATAATACGATTGATGTAGTAGATTACAAGCGTAATAAGTGTAGTTGGAACAGCAGTGTTATAACTGGTAAGTAGTATAAGCAACGGTATGATCAGACTTGAGAAGATTGTGTGTTGATACATAACTCAAACATCTGACATCTTTATGATTCTATTTTGTTTCTTGTATAAGCAGCCTTGATATCTATAAGCAGGCTCATTTATAAATTATATCGGCTTGTGCGTACTGCAATTGCATTATTCAATCGGAATAGTATATTTCCAAAAACGTAATATACCTACTTGAAACTGAAGAAAAAACATCAATAATTTTATTTTATAACTTGAATGGCTTAACTTGGAGTCAAATTTCAATAAAATTATTGATAGAAAATGTGAAAGATTGAAATAAAGGTACAATGTTTAAAAATTAAAAAATTTAAATTCAAAGTTAAAAATACAGATGCTATATATTCCCCTGCTAAGCAAACATTAGTTTGGTTAATATATTTCATTGTATAACTTTGATTCCTGCGTCAACATTATGATCATTTAACTGCCACTGCATCGTAGAGCGTCGCAATGCAGTTCAGTTTGTTCAATATCCTCACAAAAAATATTCAGAAAGATACCATTCCTTTTACAACATATACTCATAACACTTAAATAATCTCTTTTATCTAATGCAGTAAGATTTCACAAAATATTTTCAGTCATAAAAAAAGTAAAAAAGCAAAAATATCTTTATTTGTACTTACCGTTCTTTAATTCGAAACTTTTGTATTGTATACTCTCACAATTCTATCTTTAATCAATCATAAGACGAAACGTATCTTCCTCAAAAAAAAAAAAAAAAAAAAAAAAAAAAAAAAAAAAAAAAAAAAAAAAAAAAAGAAGAAAGGAAAAGAAAGAAAAGAAAGAAGCTCTGAAATATCAATTACTTATTCAAAACAGTACGAGTTTCCGGAAGTGCACATTATCACCACTTTCGAGCCAGTATAAAAAATTCCTACCATTTTTCTACTATGAACATTGAAGAAGCAACTTGTTCGATGTTATCAATGAAAAACAACGCGAAGCACCATTCACGAACTCGAGTATCGCCAAATATCAAAACTGAAATCGTTAATTGTTATTCGATTAACCATTTTTAAGTTACGCATCAACACTACGTTTAAGATGAATGCGGATTACACGAGCCACTGTCACCTCGAGAATACCACGGAAATTTCAGCGAAGTCACAATATCTTAGTAGCGCGAATTTTTAGCTAATAAAGAACGTACAGAGTCTGTGCGATGGTATATACATCGGTTAAAGGGATACGACAATTACCTCGACAGAGAGGGACATCATCGTAGTAACTGACAGAACGGGTGGACTTACTTCCACCCGCGGCGACAAGCAGCGGCAGGACTACGAGGGGATTCAATGTCGAGTCGAGTCTAAAACGAGAAACCCATGATCACGTGCTATGAAACGACCGCGAGCGCATCGGCGCTTTTCTTCTAGCTCCGTCCTTTTCTCGCTACGCTACGCGTCTCTCTTTGTTTATTACTCTATGGTGTCGACCTATTGGATTTCCCGATTCAGATTGACCATCTGGCATTATGGTTTATTATAATTATTTCCATAATTAATACTTTTCCTCATGATTACTTTATCATTAATGGTTTCATTAGAAAAAGTTTATTTTACTTAAAAGTAGGTAGAATTAAAATATTTTACATTAGAAAAAATTATTAGAATTTGTTATTTAAACTGATTTAGAAAGGGGTAAAGGTATACTATAAGGTTTTTAATTTATTTCATGTTCTTTAAGATACGTGTATATGATGTTTACTTTTGATGTGTATATACATTTTTTGTAAGTATAGGTAACGTCTTCATGAAAGATGCCTTTTGCTCTTTTTTCGATAAAATGACACGTGATTGTTTTTCTGCTTTCTGCATAGTTATTTTATCACAATTGCTCTTTTCTCTCGGAGCGCTGTGATCTGCGCCCATTCAACATGGAATCAATACGTACACGCGAGCGCGGGTGTTTCCAGTTAAATGGAACATGGCGCATTACGCTTTTCGTTTGTATTGTCATTCATTTGTACTTGCAAAAACAATGGGCATCCTTTAAGAGACATCTTTTAAAATGCTCGAGTTTGGTATTGAACTTAGGAATTTTTTTTGTAATTATACAAAGATGGATGAAAATAAAAAGGATTAGTAGATTGCTTCTTCAAATCGAATTAAGAATAATTTATTTTAGTATTGTACATTATATTATTATAATAGTAACTTTACAAACAATAACCATGTCTTATATAAGATAACGCTTCTCAATGCGTATCTTCTTATAAATGTTATAAAATCCAGTTTGATGAAGATAAATGATTATAATAAGTGTTTCATGATCGCGCGTTAAATTTTGGTCTTCTTTCGCGATAAAAAGGTATAGAGATCCATTGTGTATGGAAATGTAATAATTTATAACTTGCAGTGTTCTGGTTCTCTTAAATGAATTGGAAAATAATATTAAAAATGTAGCATGTTTTCTTGAATCGTATTGATCTTCCGTTTTTACAATATCCTCAAATTCTTTTTAATTCATTTCAACAGCTGCACTGCACAACTCATTCCAATTGCTTCATTTTTTTCTTAAGCTAATATCTATCTTAGATCTTAAGATCTAGTATATTTGCCCCAGATGTGAAGCATGAAGACAGATGCAATGAAGAGAAGAGACATAACAAGCACAGGCACTGGTCCTCTGTAAATAGATATTTAGATTATTAGCATTTGACTCAAATATATTAGCCCATGAAACTATTTCAACACCTCTAGAAACATTTTATGTATATATTATAAACAATATTTTGAAATTTCATTAGCACTAGAGCAAAACACGACTATTGTCAATAAATGTAATATTGATAACATTTGAAATGGATCTGGACATATGTAGTACTTACAAGATATTTCTTAGAAACATAAATTTAGCAAAGATTATTACAGTATTTCAACAGTCAATAATTTCCTATATTAATAAACTAGAATATTTAGCGAGACCATTTCTAATACTAATTGTGTGTTTAAGGCTACTATTCATGCTTTATATTAATTTTTCACTAACCATATGTTTGCAATAAATGTCTTATATATTATATATATTATAATAAATGTCTTGAATATATCTATAAAAAAATTCTACAGTTGGTATCCAAATATTTTCATGGGCAAACATACATATTTAAATTCTATATCTCTATATTTTTTCTCAAGACTTTATGTTTACTTACACTTTGATGCCAGGAGAGTCATCGGTATAAAACCTCCACATGCCATCAGAACCAGCTCCTGTGTTTCTACTCCTGGTTGAAGTAGTTGTCGCAGTTTTCCTTTGCCTAACTGTACCACCACCACCTGTTCTAGGTACTATAGCTTTGCTTGGCGATCGTCCCGCGGCTCCAACTGAAGTAGCACTAGCTGCAGCAGGCTTAAAAAGATAAACAAAATATAACCATAAATTTCTACACAAAAAAACTGTCTTCATTTCCTATTTAAAATTCTTACGAAAATACTTACCATTGTTTGTTATGTTTCCTTGACGCTTGTTCGTCAGTAAGTGCCAAATAAGAAAAAGTTTGTTTTATAATTTAAAATTTTGTTTAAACTCACAATGAATTTATATGTGGATTCGCTTCACTTTTTAAAGATACGTTTTGTTATCTTATTGTGAACAACATTAAGAGAATATTGGAATAAAGTCACTTAGTAATATTGTATCGTGCAAAGCCAACCTTCTACCAATTAGTTTTAAACGTTTACTGCTAGCATAAAGCACAGTATAAAACGACGTGTCACATGCATACCATCCACGTAGTGAACTCCAGACACGTCATCATATGCCGTTAAATTCATAGTGATGCGGAGCGTTGATCTTTATGCCGCGTTTTCATGTGAAGAATTTTAACATTTTATCAAATTATATTTAATTACAGTCTGTGAATAATATCGAATTATCTTTAAAAGAATGAGCAGTTGCATAAATAATTATTTTCAAATGAAATTAGCAAGTTTTGTAGAACTTATTAGATCATAAAATAAATAGAACACAGTACGGCAAATTTAATTGTAAAATATAACTTGATATTAATAATTATCTGCTTTATCAAATTTAAAATAAGATAAAAATGAAACAAAGATATAAAATAATATAATAAATATAACAACATAATAAAAGTAAAAAGTTTTGAAATATCACGAAGCGCTAATGATTTAAGTATTTGTAATTTTATAAAATGTCAAATTTCATCGATTTTGTTAAATAAAAAAAGACTATAATGTTACATACTTATGATTGTTTTTTTAGGGCATTTATTTGTTATTTACAGAATATACGATCATCAGTTTGTGTTTCACAGTTTTCTATATTAATTATATTTTTGGTAATAAATAACATATAACTTTTATATAAGTATAGATCGCGCGAATTAATGCATGTAATTTGTCATACTGTGATTCTATACAAAAGATCTTAAGTATTACGTGCATGCATAATGGTCGCACGCATAATAATTTATGTTCTACAATTTTATCCTTTAATCTTTCCCGTGTTTTAGCAGACTAGTTATAAAATTATGACAACATATTACACTATCTCTTACAAAATTTTTCACACCATGATTGTGTGATAGAATCTTGGGATATAAAAGAAAATCGTACATATCGTTACAGGAACTTTCTCCTTTTTGTTTCACTTATTGTACATTTTTAGCCAATGTAAGGTGAAAAATACGAAACTGTGTTGCCGTTGTTTACATGTAAATCTTTACACAAATGCATTCATTATTGATAAAAGTAAAAAGTTTATAAAATACAAAGTTTAATACTTCTATTGGTCTCAAGGTGTACAGTCTCAATGATTCTTCTCTTTGCGCCAATAACAGAAAATATTCTGTAAATGCTTATAAATGCAGTAGTTGCATGTAATATACAATACTTATTTGTGTAAATTAGATATACCTTCTCAACGGTATCAAAACAATGATTATTGTATGATTGTTCAGTCACTGTAGAGTATTTTAAATGCATAAATTCGAAATATTTCATACGAATCTTACAGTAATATATTGATATACTAGCAATACAAAATTTTGTAAAGGTATGTTGCATATCTAAGCTACTGTAACTTCATTATGCTTTGGCATTCTGTTATATATTTTACAATATAGAAATACTTAAAAAATTAAAATGACTTTCTCATCCATATAATTATTTCTTTTGTTAAAAAACCAATCAGGAAATACGCTTCACTTTCTTGTCATTCAAATAAAACTTCTTTTTGTATGTAAATATATACATAGTGTTAAGAAATATTCATATGGACCCAGCACAGCAGTTACTGTTTGGCACAAGGAATATTGTTGCAAATTTTGATATACAATAAACATTATATAGTGCGATTTTTACGCAGGCGCATCTAAATCACGTTTTTTAAGCATAATTTTACATGAATGATAGCATCATTAGCCATTATCAGAAAAACATTCCCATACAATCACATTTTTTTCAACAACAATAACGAACCATAACAGGACCTTTATACATATATATCTATTGTTCTAATGCTCTATTTTTATTGCAATTAGAAACGGATATTATGCCTGCAATGTAACCATAACAATCAGTGAGTGTGCACCAATTAACATTATGCCCCTATTATAATTGGAATCGTAAATAATTGTTACAAATATGTTTTAAAAATAGAAATTAAAATACAAAGTATTTAATCATTTTGTGAAAACTAACTCAAAGATATCTTACTACTGGTCATAATCTAATACAATATTTGGCAGACATATAGCTCCAGTAAATTGACTTTGTTATTGTATAGAGCGAAATAAATATTCTTCTTAGACCAAATAGATCTCTTATTTGGTATTTAAGTACTTGTCACTCCCTTACGGGCTACTAATAGATTTAATACTGGATGCTTTCTGATATATGATACTGCTTTTTTATGAGTTACCATTGTAAAATCATACCCATTGCACTGTAAAATTTTATCATGCATACGAAGACCGCTCTTTGCTGCTGGTGATCCTTCATGTACTTCAGTTACATATATACCCTAAAATATAGTAAAATATCAGTTAATAACATCTGATAATATGGGATGCATTTACAATATCCTATATCATATTAATTTCCATTACATTATCTGTATAACCCTGAGGACTTTTTCTGAAATCTTGATCAATTCCACCTCCAATTTTAAAGCCACACTTCATCACTTCTTCCCCATTTTCATTAACATCCGTTTCTTTTACCAATATAATTGGTATCTAAAAATAAAATAAAATACATAGTAAAATTTGTTCATAATAGAATATTTTGTTTAATATTACTACATTAATATCTTTTATTATTATTATTGCATCGTATCAATTTATATTGTATGAAAACAAAAAAAAAATCAGAAAGAATTTAAAAATAAAATTATATATTGTCAAAAATAAAAAAAAATTAAATTAATCATGAAGTTCAATGCCTAAAAAATACTTGACAATGATCGAACGAATATCACTTGTATACTTACGCTTAAACATTCCATAGCAGTGCCAGCTTGATGCTGAAAAGCCATTTTCGCGCACATAATGATAAATCTTGTGTCTGATGAGATCAGATTGACAATTGCTTCTGATGATTCAACGTTACCACCAATTGCTCGCGCACTATACACACCAATGTACCGATCACACAACTATTCAAAGATGTGTGTATGAAAATGTATTTAGAAAAACGTGTTATTGAGTAGCAGAAAAATTTTGGTTCACTCTGAACGTGAAATCAATCGGACAATGTCGTTAAGCTTGGTACACTTCAGCGTTGTTAAGATCAGTTAAGTTAAGACAATTTCCTTCTCACATTGACAGCCATGCGTACTGTTCAATATAGATAGGAAAATATCGTTCCAATAGAGTGTATCGTAGAAAATATCATTGACTAAGTATAGGATAGACTTGACATTCAATGCTTTTTCGTGTTCCATGTTTTAGGAGTCACCTGACTCGCTTATCATTTATGTGTCACATGCGATATTATCGATATATCATGTATCTCACCACCGACGAGGTACAGAACAGATGTGACATTCGATGCTTTTTCGTGCCCCAAGTTTTGGGGGTTATAGACACCTTATGCCATTTTCATATCGCATGCAACGTTATCGATTCAGCATAGTAGAGGTTTGAATTGAAACTAAATTTCCTATGAAATTACAAATAATGTATAGAATAAGATATTTTGTCTATGAAGAATTTTTACGATTTAGAATTCTACACTTCTGCAAATATGTATTTAATTATTTCTGTGGGTATTTTCTTAATTTTCTCGGATGTGGTAAACAAGGCGTGGGATATAGGATAAGGGTTCCCGAATGCAAAAAAGTAGTGATATGGAGTAGGAAGTATTGAATGTAGGGCGTTAGTATTGGATTGTGTATATTAGATATGGGGTAGAGAAGACTTGAAATTGGGAAGTGAAATAAGGAATATGAAATGACAGTGAAACTTGACGCGATAAATGTCTGTTCCTCTTTATTAACAAGCTGAGTTAGCATACCTTGTGAAAGTTTGACACTTCGATAAGACATTCGATTGTTTTATTCTTTTTTTTTTATATTCTTTATTTTATTTTCGCGTTAACCATAACGGACGACGATTAATTTTATCGAACTCGTCCACGGATAGTTATACGAGGATATGATACATAAGTTCTAAGGTTCACGGATCTCATGTATTATACAAATAATTCGCTGGTTCGCAGTAGCTGCGACGAGTTTCTATATCACACGCATCTCACCTATGCACGCGTTCATCGGACGCACACTCGAAAAACCAATTGCGCTATTTTTTGTTTTCGCCCAAATTTTCTTCTAACTACGATCACGCATTTTTTTTTACTTTGAAAAAAATTTTCTAGAAACCATACGGTCGCTGCTATCGTACGTTTTGCGCACGATTTAATATTCATAAAATTCGCCATGTCTGTTACGTTTGTACAGACGAAATATGTATTTATGCACGTATAATAAATTACGTCGTTATCTCGTAAGAGGGCATACTCTGCATATTTGATGTCTAAATTATGAATTTTTTTCTAGGGGTTTTATAATTTAATTAGTTAAGCATATGTTGCACGTCAATAGTAAGGCGCGTCATTAAAAAATGTAAAAAATTTAGAAAACATTGGGATAGCCCTTAATAAATAGACACAGTAACTCACAAAAGTATTTGAACACTTATCATAGAAAACTTTTATATATATACTGTATATTTTATTTATCTCAAATTTTACCAATATAATCATGATAATCGAGTCTCATTAGAGATGCTAATGAAATTTCAAAATGTTTTGTAGAACACAAAAGTTTATAAAAGATTTCTACAAATGTTCGAATTGTTAATCGCTTTCCTGAGCTACTGTACATGATAAATATGCGACATATTATTGAGTGTGTCGTTAGCGAAAGAGGAACTTCGGAAGTTGAAGCTGTAGTCTAGTAAAAAATTCCTGTAAAAAAATTTGAAATGGAAAATTGTTACATTTAAAAGTTGATATGGCAGTTTATTGATTAATTTTCAACTAAAGTATCGTTATAAATATATTAGTACCATCGAATTCGATAGTTTCAATAGTACTTTTATACTGTTACTTATTAAAAACGTTTGTGTATTAACATTATTACGAACAACCTAGTCTGTTAAAAGTTTTCGTAGAAATATATCATTCGTATAGAAAATGAACTTCTTTCCCTCTCTTTCCTTTTGGATAAAATGCACGGAGTATGCCCTCGTTTGTGAAAGTTCTGATATTATGAGCAGTCGAAAAACGTACGGTCTTAGACGCCATGATAACGATATCTCGTTTAATTATTACGATTAAGGCAATAGCCTTATAAATTAATAGTCTTTGGGAACCGTAAACTCTGTTTGGCAGAAATCAACTTAAGCGTAGTTAATTAGCCTCAGTCGCATCATTTTGAGAATACGATGCGTGAGACTTTAATTGCTTATCGACATTTGAAAATGCCTTATCAGTCCGCGTAATGGGTAACTTATCGATCATCGTGAAAGTCGTTCGATTCGATAAGTTCTGCTTCGAACAAAATGTTTCACCTTTTGTTTCACTATGCATTTCCAGAACAAGCAATTTAGAATTTTTTACTCGTGCTTTAATAAAATTCGTATTAGCTTTCATAGAAGCTAACCTTTATTCTCAGAAACCGACTATCGATAAAAAAATTTCCTATTTGTTGCTCTTCCTTCGTTTCTTTTCCCTCGTTTCGAAACGCATGGTCACGAAAGGTTAAACATTAAAATATCTATATAGAATATTTCACGAATGAAAACAACGTAATACTTAAAGCTATCTTTTGTCGTTAATTAATAATCGAGCTCATTGTATGTCGATAAATTGTTCACCCTCTAAATATGATGCATACATGTATGTACATTTTTAAAACATACCGTTAAATACTCTTTCTCACTCACACTTCTCGATCTTTGATCGAAAATGCGCATTTTGACGCAAATATAATCCTCGAATTATTTTATCAACATAATTAATCAAAACGAAATGTTGAAACGCACAGTCGTGCTTTCTTAATGCCGATATTTAGGAATGTTGTTGCAATTAGCACTCTGCGTAAAGCGGAAGTTGCCATGATGTATTTGGAGATTCGTTTCTTTCTTGAAACATCGTTATATTATACTTTCTTATTCTTATTAATTTATGTAGCGGTAATTTTACAAATGATATTTGTATGAAAAGAAGGGAATATATAGATTTTTTATGCTAAAATGTAAACAGCGTCGATTTAGTATAGTTGCCCCGAATAGACTGAAATAAAGTTGCATTCATTCTTCTTAATTCTTTGTCAGTATAATAGAATTACAATTGTACTTAGTTATCATATCATTAGATTTTCAATGAACGCTTCATGTCAGCTTTTTTGTTTTATGATATAAAGCGAAGACCACAGGTAAAAGACACGATAAGCAATTTTAAAATTCAATAATCAATTCCATGTTACTAAAACTATTCTTTTATGTAATTGTGCAATCATATATTGCACCCTACTGGACATTCCAAAAATAATTCATCAGTTGCTTTTTTATATAATTTTAAAGATAAATTGCCCGCTTATTTGAGACATACCTGTGCACCTAACAAGTTGTTTAAAATCAAGAAGTTAACAAAGATGGACTTGTCACGTTCTTTTCGTGTGCTGTTCAAGTATAATAGAAGCGACTATAGATATTTAAACGATGTTTCTCGAGGATAGCAGCAAACGATTCTCGATACTTCACTCTCATCATGCCTCTTCAACTATACAATCCATGGTAACAGTGTGACTAACGATACGTACAATCTATACTATACAGTAAGACGATTATACACGTGTGTAATCCATCATTCCATCTTTAAATTGACTTGTAACGCTCTGTTGATGTTCTTGTTTCTTCTTCTTAATCGCTGTTGCAGAATCTTTACAGGAATGATTGCGTTTGTTGCTCTCACGTAATGTATGTGGTTGGGTTTTAAAAGATGAAATTCTTATATAGGGCTAAGGACTTTTGTCGATACTTTCACATGTAACTGGTTCCTGTCGTTTCGCGATTGGTCGATCGGAAAGAACTGCGAATAACGTAACGGCAGTATTCGATGCAACGATGAAGCGATCGTTCAGACGATTTGTCGATAACTTTTAACAGGAGAATGCACTGAGAAAAATGTTTAAATATAGAGAAACTATCGTTTTAACCTATAAGAACATTTTGTATATATACATATACAATATTGTGCGTATATCTACAAAATGTTGTATATGTATTGTATAGATGTATTGTATATATACATATACATATACATATTATATTAGATATTATGCTAACATTAATTTCTCTTAAGTAAAATGGACATTATCTTCGAAATGTTAAACGCTCTTCTCAGTGTTCCAACGTGAGCAAAGATTTTTATTTTTACGACGAAAATCCCTAGTTAATTCCGATTTTGACAAGAGTTATAACCAGACTCTGTCAGTTGTCGAAAATTACAATTTTTCACTGTACGTTGACGTTTCTGTAAGACCCTTAGATGGTCAGAGGATTCTTTAAACCTCCGTTTATACCTTTTCATGAAGAGTTCCGCTAGAATTGCTAAATCTTGATCATACATGTATAGTGAATTCTTGCCTTTCTTGTTCCTTTCTCTGTTGGTACCTGAAACGAAATTGTGTAATAATGTTTTAGTCGTACTTCAAATCGCAGGAGGTATGCTATTTTTCTTTAAATACTAATCTATCTTTTAACGCTAAACAAGCTTTGTGTCATTGAAGCTTTTGCTAGATTAATATGTGGCGTGAATTTTTATTTGAGTTCGACTGATGACGCTTTTCGGTGTAGCTTCTTTAATCCTTAGAAGACATCTGTTCGGTTGGAATCTTTAGATCTAGTTTGAGAGTCTTGGAATAAAGTAAAATTGATAGGTATCCTGTTTATTTGTAGCTCAATAAAATTTTACTACATTTATTCTGAGAATTCAATGAAATGGTAATTTTGGTCTGAATATCATGATTCGATCGTTACTTGCAGAGGGTTCGATTAGGATTCTTATAAAATACATTGAATTAACTATAACATCTATTGACTATAATAAGCAGTACTCGAAGTTCTTGAAGCAAACATTCGATATCAAATTTGCTTTGCATTCATAAGTACATATTGAACTTGATCTCATCATTAATAAATATAATGTAAATACTTTTGGTAACTATCGTATATCTCCTGATGAAACTCATTGGACAGGATATAGTCAACCAAAATTTCAGAGGCCTTCCCAGGATTAACATGAGTAGAGAAGGGAATCTCAACGTGTCAGCTTACTACGGTCTACGGAGGTTCGTGTCGATACCTAGCGAGCATAGATTCGACGGCCTCGATCGGCAGTCTACCCAAACTGCCGCCGTGGCGGGTCCCGGTCGACAGATCTTGCCAGTCCCGTTCACGATCACGATCACGATCACGGTCGCACTCTACGTCGCTCAATTCGCGGCTGTCGCTAAACCCGCTTGGCGGCAATAACGTCATGTCCTCCACCGAACTGCATAATGGATCAGAAACACAACACTTAGAAAAATAAGAAATTATACATAATATTATATTGGAAAATATTCTTATCGCCATTCATTAAGAAATTGATCTTTGATTCGAGTTTGACTAATTATTCTGGATCTGGTATTTAATGGTTAAATAAAGTTTAAATTAGATATTTGTATAATCTTAGTAGATCCAGATTAATTTAGAGAAGTTTGAAAGAATATTGTTATTAAATATTTTATATGGATATAATTACTTCATGATGATGAGAGATTATGATGACATATATGAATTTAATCGTCAAGGAATTTGATGAAATTTATGAAGATATACGATACGATATTTTCAAGTAATAGAAAAATGTAATCAATGTAGTAGTAAGAATGAATTTTTATGAAATGTATTGCATATGAAAGATTTTCATTCTTTTATTATCATCGTGATTGTTCTTATAGACTTTACATTTTTCTATTATTTATCAGACATGAGATTGATAAAATCGTGATACGAATATTGAACATAATCAGGACTGAGTGCTATGTGGAAACAAACAAACCTTGGCTACCTGCGAGTAGACCGGCTCGGCTGTCGGCTTCGTCGTCTCGCAAGTGAAGGTGAGCCTTCGTTGTTGGATTCTGTACTCGATTCCACCCCTCGTGAAAATACATCTACAGAATGATTTTATGCAATTAAGTGTGTAATTGTAAATTTATCAATCTATAGACTTATTCTATAAAAAAGGCAATAAATTAAATCAAAAACTGTTTTTACAAAATTACTGCTTTAATTGCGAATCTTTCTAAAAATTTAGAAAATAACAAAATTTGGTAGAAAATTTGCGTCATTCAGGGGGCAAAGCAGAAATATAAAAATTTGAACGAAACAGCAGGGTTATGTATTAATAAATTAAAGAAAAACAGTGAATTTCCAACAGGAACTAGAAACAATATTACAAAATTTACCTCTGCAAGGCTTCACTGGTACCCTGTAACTAGGTCCAGCGCACTCTCCGCATGGGCTTCCGGACGTGTCGCTTCCGGAACCTTGACGACTCGAGCGCAGTTTGCTCTCCGCTTCTGCGATGCTTGGGAAGTATCGTTGCTTGTGCCACCTTGGAGTTTTAGACCTGAACGTGAAAGAACACCAGAAAGAGGAAGAGAAAAGGGTTTGGGAGCAGGATATCAAGCTTTCTTTAGCAAGGAAGTCGAGCAAGGAATGTTTACTCTGTCTAGCATGCGTTTTAAATAATAGAAAAGGGTTGAAAGAAAACAGTTACCTCTCGAAGTCCACGCTGGACCTCTCGTAATCGATCGTGTTGATGTCTTCGTTCTCCAAATGTCCAAACGTTTTGAATTGCATCGTATAATCGAGCGTAGCTGTTGTTACTGAACGATTTTCTCTTCCTGGTACGCTGAACGTGGCGTACGGACTTATTTCGTACATTTCTACAAGAGAGAAAATTATTGTTAGTTAATATGTGTAATAAGAATGCAAGAATATTATCTAAAGATCCCTTTAGAAAATTATATTTTTAATATAAGTCTCCAACTTCTTTCTATTGAATCTAATTCTCCAATTTGACAAGTGCTAAAAACAAACCTGATCCATGGTCATTAGACTTATGATTCTCTTGCTTCACTGGCGAACTGGTATAAACCTGATGATTCCTTCTATTATCACGTTCAGCAGTGGACTTTAATTGCATGGTCGACATACAGCTCGAAAGATGATGATGTTGCTGATGCTGCTGCTGTTGCTGAACCAAACCCAATCCTGACTGCTGATTCTGTTGTTGTCCAGGAAGAATTTCTCCTAAGTAATTAGCTCTAAAAAGCATAAATAATATCATCCTTAATCATAAAAATATTTATTAAATAAATGACAATTTTTAAAATTTATACATATTAATGATAATGTACATAAACGGTAGTTTTTGAAACTTATATAATTCAAATTTTATATATAACTAAAATTATAATTTTGAGAATAATATACCTTCCACTGCGTTTCAGCATTACGTATCCCAGAATGGCGGCGGAAATAATTAGCACGATTGCACAAACGAGAGGTACAACCACGTAAAGTACTTTATGATTAGGTATAGCTTTTTTAACATCGTTATCCATGATCAGGTCATTCGGAGGACCAATACTAACGCCACTGAGAGTGGTCGTCGCGAATTCCATTTGCGTTTGCGTGGATCCAGCGTCATTATGAGCTGTCAGACGTAAACTATACCACGAGGCAGTCTTTAACTCTCTTATGACTAGATCTTCTGTAGCACGACTTGCCACTAAATTCCATGGTTCAGTGCTGACACGTCTACGGTACTCTACGGTGTAATATTGAATCGGACAACCACCATTTGGCCAAGATATAAGATTTAATTTGACAGAGGTGCCATTGGCAGAGATGATGTCTCGTTCTTTTGGTAATAAAGGAGCTATGAGAAAAATTTGGGAAAATTATATCGTATTTTAATAGGAGATTATGTAAGAAGTTAAACTTGTATTAAAAAGTTACCAGTTCCTTTGGTCGTGGCACTAATTAAAGGACTTGGATCTCCAGTGCCCACACGATTATGAGCTGTTAAATGTGCCAAATAGGAAGAACCGCATTTTAAACCTGATAAAATGAACTCAGTTTGTTCGGGTGATAATGCAATTTCTTCCCAGCCACCCTGGTCCCTTTTGTAGCTTAACACGTAGCCTGATAAAAGTAATATTTTTATATCAGTTTTATTATCATTAATACTAGAAATAATGTCATTCTATCGTTTGATTATTCTATTACGATTTTTGATATTCTATATTTCTAATATACCTTGAATAGTCGCACCACCATTATTAGGATGATTCCACCTAAGTCTTATGCTATTCGTTGTTGTATACTGTAGTTCTAACATTGGTGCTCTGGGAGGCATCACCACGACCAATGTGTAAGTGATGGAATCGTCACCGAATAAGTTGCTAGCTGAACACGTATAATTCCCAGCGACTGATTGTTCTAATCCTAAAATTTTTACTTTCTTTAATTTCTTCGTTTATATATTTTTTAACTAATTCGAAGTTGTCTGAATCTTACATAACATTTTAAAGTTGCAACGATTCTTTAAAATGATTGATTGAATGAATTAAAGTACATATAGGTATATTAATTGAGAAACTTCCTGAGAGGGCTCGTAGGTTTATATGTATTGTATATTATATATAACTAAAATTATAATTTTGAAAATAATATACCTACGACCAAATACATATTTAATCATTTTACCTTATCGATCCTTTTACCAGAGATCTTTTCAACTATTCTTAAACCGATATTATTAAACTAACCACGAATATTGAGATGACCATCAGCAGTTAATTCGTAATGTCTTCCAGTAGAAACTTGACTATTTCGATATGTCCATATTGGACGAGGCGTAGGATTACCCACGACCAAACAAGACAAGGTAATTGATGATTTAATCGCTCTTCTTAATAATTGTGAAAAAGACGCCACTCTAGCTGGAGCTGTAGAAGCAATTTTATTAAACCCTATTATGTATATTTAAAATTATCTATAAATTAAACAATTTACAAAGAATATTCTATGAGTAATCAAACCTCTAGTATTTGTAGTTTGAGTTACTATGGTGGTCGGTTCTCCTTCACCCAGCCCTGTCGTTGCTGACACCCAGAACTCGTACAATTTACTGATACGTGATTTTATTTTACATCATTATTTGCATTAAAATTTCATTACAGTAATTTTATAAAATGGCTATTACCTTTCAACCAAACCTCTTAGTTCCATAGTAAGAGTGTCAGTCGGTGACGATGGTGGTTCGTGCATGGTGTGCGTGTTATGGTTACTGGAACCTGCCTCCCTGCTGTAAACCGTGTACTTGGAAACGTTCCCATTTGGTTGTAGGGGTGGTAACCACGAAACTAATATACTCTCCGCGGTTAGCGCTAAAGCCTTGATACCAGCTGGAGGACCTGGTACTAAAATGAATGATAAGCAAGTTACAATAAATAGTAAAAATATTTATATTAGGCGAATCAAAAAATAATAAAAATATGATTCTTACCATCTTCCTCCGTTGTACAAAAAATCGGCGGACTTAGAACTCCATCACCAGCACCAGTATAAGCCAATACTCGAATAGAGTAATTCGTATACTTGTACAGAGTGTGTAGATAAGTTTCTACGCTGGATGTCTTCTTTACTTCACCCACTGTCGATATGTCCACTAAAATAAATTTTAATGCGAACAAGCCTTTAATGGAGAAAGAGAATCAGATATCTGTAATATAAAATGCTTAACTTGAGCAGATTCCAATGCTAAAAATTCTATCATAGATTTGTCATAGATATATCTGAGAAGTACTATAACTTTAATCCCTGTTACAGTACCAATTTTTGAATAAAAATTATACAAACACATGAAAACTGTTTGTTTTTATTAAAATGGATATAATTTATAAAACAGATCACTATTAAACAAAATATAAATATTTCCTTGTGACAGACTGAGATATTCGTTTGTTATAGAAGAAAAGTAGAAAAATATACAATTAAATTCACTGTTAAAAATCAGAAAAGAGGAAACAGCCTTATGATGTACTTGAAAATATTTATAGAATATAATAAATATTGTATTTAAAAATGTTCATAAGAAGATACAATACACATTATTTTACTTACTGTTGTCAGTGGGTACTGGTCTGTAATATACTTTATAACCCTGAATGATTCCACCATGTTGATGGGGTGGAGGTGCGCTCCAAGAAACTTTTACACTTTGGGAAGACAGAGGAATACATGATACTTGCGTTGGCGGAGTCTCGGGTACTAAAATAATTGCAAGACAATACAATAAATTAATAAGAGATCACCATCGTTCCATTAAACGGTAAAACAATAATATTCATAAAAAGGAAATGTTCTTGCGGAAAGTTTATGTATATCGCACCTCCTTCCTGAGTTGTTCCGACAATGGGAATGCTGGCTGGGCCGCTGGCTATACTATTGAAAGCTCTGATCGATATATCGTACTTGGTGAACTTTCTCAAGCCTGTAAGCTGCACCTTTGTAGTCGCCCATCCGTTTACGGTTAAACTTTTGCTTTGGTTCACACCTGATGTCGAAGATGAATGCTCCGACCATGTCACTATGTAGCCCAATAGATCTCCGTTACAGGATTCCTTTGGAGGCGGCTGCAAACGCAATAAACCTTTCAGCGTTTCATTAAAATTACTTTGAATTAACATCTTCCTCCAAAATCAATCAAATTTATCTAACACGTATAATTAATATATTAGGTTGCGTAATAGTATGTATTGAGTAATAGTCGAGTATTTATATATTTTATAAAGTATATTTACCTGCCAGCTAACCATGAGTTCTCCAGGTCCTGCTGATTGCACTTTAATATTTTGTGGCGGTTCAGTAGGTGCTGGTAAAAATAAAAAATATGGAAACTATGAAATAACAGTGAATAAAATATTTATAAATTTATTAAAATTATATTAGGCAGGGGTATATTTCTGTACCTTCTTCTTGAGTTTTGGCGACCACGGGATCAGTAGGCACACTCACATCTATTGAATTTATGGCAAATATACGAAACGTGTAAGTCACTGCTGGGTGAAGTCCTCCTACCAAAGCTACTTCCTGATCGTCGCTGGTAGTCTCGAAAGGAGATAAACCTAAAAGAAAAAAAAAATGAAACTGTAATTATTATATTGAATTATATTGAATTTAATTATTATATTACGTTATATTGAAATTATTATATTAAATTACAATGAATAGTACATAAAAGCAAAGATGTTACATTATCTAAAAGAGATTAGAGATTAGAGTCAAAGAGATTAGTTAAAAATTTTACTTTATGTGAATGTGAAGGATATCGATACTGTAAAAAGAAATCGAACTGAACAAAAATTTAGTGCTTTCGTAAATTGCATTTTTTGTAAACGGTATACTCTATACATATAGATCGTCCATTAAATATCACAAAATTAAGCTCGAAAGTATTATCGCTTATAAATATTAAAAAGAAGTAGAACAGTGATAAAAACGAAGACATTTTCAAAAAATAATGACAGTTATAATTTTACATGATTTAAAATGAAATTACCATTTTGCGTTGGATGTATGTTATTTCCGTTATTGGAACTTCCAGGGGTGTAAGTGACGTTGTGCGTTTTTGCGGGATTCCAATCGTCAGCTAAACCGTGATTCAGAGATCGATACTGAATAACGTAATTTCGTATCGGGCTGTTCCCATCGAAAGCTCTCTTCCACAATAATCGTATCGACCGCGAGCCGATTTCTATGACTTCTAGCGAGGCTGGTGGATCTGGTCTCTCTGTACAGGCGATAGAATTAGCATAATTAAATTATCATCCGTGATCACAGAATAAATTAATTCGTTTGAACACAGAAAATAGAACAATAAATTTATTCATGATGATAATATGATGTTTTAGGAGCGTGTACAGATATATTATAGAGATTAATTAAATATTTTTTAATTAATATAATGAGTCAATAGCAATTGTATTATCAATTATTGAACATACACATATGTTATTCGTATTAACAGATATCATCGTTATTAATTATTTGGACTTTAAAATATTTTCACTTGGAGAGTCTTTTAACTTGAAGAATTTTTTATTCTCAGTACTATGAAACATTTCGAGATTTTAAGAATCTCGTACTGGAAGTATTATCAAGGATTTTAATATTCTAAAAACTATGATTAATACCAATACCCAGAGTTATTATAGTATTGTATTAAAGATACTCTCTCCATTTTTAAATATTTTTTGTCACGCTTCTTCTAGTTGAATATTTTATTCTAAATATCAATATTTATATTTATATTTAATATTTCATATCAAATACGAAATTAAAAAAAAATTACCTAATTAATAATATTAAAAAATCGAAATATGATCCTAAAGGTACAACAATGAGAAATCAAAGGGAGATAAATCTTACTAATATATTACCTTGCACAGCAAGATAAATCAGATGTTCGCTTCTCCCATAGGCATTGTCCGCTGTGCACCTGTAAACTCCAGAATCTTGACGATCACTGCTTGCTATAGATAATTGTGACTTGAGGCCGTTGTCTGTTTTTATTTGACTGATGCTTAACCGATGACTGTTAGTATCTAAACGATCACTATTGTGCATCCACTGCACTTCTATGGGATTATCCCCGATGACAGTACAATCAAGCGTCACGGATTCGCCACGACGGATTGTCACGTTCTTACTCTGGAACTCGAACCTTGCTGGTTCTATAAAAATACGATAAAATATTCTCGTTTGACAAAACTTACTTTATAAGATTATTGCAACGAAATTCTAATAAATTTGATAATATTTTACAAATATTTTCACCTTTATGTATTCTTAAAAAAGAGAAAAGGAAATAAAAGAATGGAATAACTGTGACTATTATAAGGATGCCAATTTATTTTCAAATTTCCCAGACACCAAGAATAAATAAGCGAAGATTATACTAAAGTCTGTGATAATTGGGACTCGTAATAAATGTCTATAAAAAATAGTATTTGAAATGCTGTACAAATATTTCATAAACATATTATCAATACTAATATTTTAGTAAATTTATAGATATATGTTTAATATTTTCCTTCGATCCAATCGATATATATAAATATTAAATATTAGGGTTACAAATTTAATAATACAAAATAGAATATATTTTCTTAATTAATAATATAACAGAGATTAAATACAACTTTTGTCCTTTAACACTCAAGACATAAATGTAGAATAGATAATTTCAAATTTTGCTTAACACAAAATATGAATTAAATAAAGATAATGTCCCCATCAGATAAAATTCAGAAATTCACCTTGTTAAACTTGACTTACCATGAACAGATACATAGATCACTTTACTTAGACCAGATCCAATGCCATTATTTGCTCGACACAGATAATGTCCTTCATCCTGTGGTCCAGCAGATGCTGTCCACAGAGATCCATTCGGTAGAATAGTTAATCTTCCATCAGAACCATCAACAAGAGGTTGATAGTCGTTGGAAGTTCTTTCCCTGGCACGCAACCACGTGACACGCGGCGGAGGAAATCCCTTGGCCTCACAATGGACGTTCAATGGATTTCCCAGGAGGGTGGCCACGTCTTGCGGCTCGAAAATCCATTGTGGAGGTACTTTTACCAAAAGTTCCGCCGTGTGGTTGACTTTGGCCGCGCTGTTAGTCGCCACGCAGGTATATTTGCCACTGTGTCGTGAAGAAAGTTCCTTAAAGACGAGTAGACTGAAGAATTCAGCTACTCTCTCTTCGATCTGAAATGCAAATATTTGTGAATGGAGTTTTTTTTTTTCAATTTAGTAGCATCTAATGGCTTATTTTCTAATTTTTTGAAGTTGGGATTATAAATGGTATTAGGTAGGTACGTTATACTGGTTGTTTATATTTATTGCACTTTATATGTTACAGTATAATTGTACAGAGTATGAAACTATAAAAGACAGTAAGGGATTTCTTTTTAGAAGCCTAGAATTTTAGTTTGTTAATTATTTCTTTCTCAAGCAATAGAGTACAGTTCTCAAATTACTTTGAGACTAGCAAAGGATACAATTTTAATTTATTTGTAAATTGTTACGCTTGAGGTAATAGGTAGAAAGAAAAAAAATTTTATTGTTAAGTCTAATATTGGTTCTTAAATTGTGCAATTAAATATTTTTTTGTCATACGATATAATAGCTGGCTCAAATAAATTAGTTTTCTTAGAGAGACAAAGACGTACACGTAGAGAGGAAGGTAATGGTTCAGCATCCTTTAGCCAGGAGAAGTAAATTGGAAGATCACCGGAAGTGACGGTGCAGGTGACCTGGGCGCGACTTCCTTCTTGGAGGTTTGAAGGGAAATTGAAAGGACTCATTACAGGTGGACCTGAAACGAGTGACATTTTTTGCTCTTACTATTTCTTTAAATTTCCTTGTCTTTATTCATTCAATCATTATTTCAAATATATGTAAATATATTATATACTATACACGTAAATCACGCTAATTATTGCAGTAATTTTATACCTTTTTAATATAACTTTTATGTTGTTATTTGCAGCCATTTACGGAGTAAAAATTGACATACAAGATAAGAAAGTAAAAATAATTATTGTGGTTAACACTTATTAGTTTCCGTCCACGTGTATATCTTTTAGCTTACTTTCTCAAACGTCACGATAAATGAGAAAAAGTTGAGAAGTAACGCTAGAGGAATTCTTTCCGGCGTGCAATTTACTTCTTTCGCCTAGTCTCGTGACTTCTTCGCGGACGTAAGCGACCCGACCGTAAAGAAACAGAAACAAAAACTCGTTTCTCGTTAAAACGAATGTATGTATGTGCATAGTGGTACTTACGGTTTTTGTTTCTACTGAAATAAGATCTTACCGGGAGAAATAGATAATTATAGTAAATATTCGCCTTTTATAATATGTATAATATCGTACTCCATTTTTCATTAGTACTTCAATTTCCTATAAAATATGAAATCTAAGAAAAGCCATCTCGCATTTTAAACTTCTTAATACACTAATAATTAATTTAATCCTGCAATCACGAGTACTTCAATTTTCTATATCTTAATATTCCATCCGATAAATTAATATTAATATTAATATTTTATAATATTTTATAGTTAAAGAAATGTGAACATTCTATAACAAGTAAAAATTAAATATCAATATTCGATGTATATTCTATAGTTAAAAAATATTTAAACATAAAAGAATTACCCTATTTTTACCCTTAAAATACTCACTACTGACTGTTAACCGGATGTCTCTGCTCGCCGTTTCACCGGATCTTGCTTTAACCATGCAAGTATAAATGCCAGCATCGTTTGGATCCACATTGGCGATGGTAAGATGGCCCTCGCTGTCTACACGGTGCCTTATGTCAAGAGGCAGTGCAACTCCTCCACGAGACCACTCGACTGACGTGATAGGATAGCCGGAATAAGGACAAGCTATGGTGGTATCGACACCGGCTATCGCACGAACTGGTCCTATCGATCGGATGTACGGCGGTCCTGAAATTATTAATCGATGTGAAGTGGCTTCCGACACATTTCACCTGGCCACTAGTCAAATTATTATAGGTACCCCTGACGTAATTAGGAGCGATCAATGTTCTTTGAGATTTACTGTCAAAGTTATGTTCTAATATTATCATATAATTTTTTAAGTATTCTTAGTGCCAATAACGAATTTTATTTATTATTTATTTAATTTTATATTTATTTATTATGTATTTAATATTTTTAGGATACTAAGAATATTAGTATTACTATTTATGGAATTATAATAAAAAAATTAGTTGGAAGATTAAAAATAGTAATATTCGTGTGAGGAGAATATTAATATTAATGTTATTAACATTCTTGTATTCTAAATATATTACGAACTTTTATTCAACGATTCTAAATTAATCTATGTTAAATAAAGTTTTTATATTAATTTGCTAATTTCACTATTTTAAAACCACCAGTTTCTCTATTACAGGCCTTCTCCAGCGTGAAATTAAAAATCAATGAAATCGAATTAGCTTCGGTTAGATCAGACAATGCATTAAAGACGACGTAACCCTTGTCAAGTAAATTACCAAGTTCAAAATTACGACTACACCTCTCTGATTAATAATTTACCTATCAAATTCGCGAAATTGCTTATCCAATCTGTTAGATTAAATATTAAACTTTATTACAGATGCAACCTGCATACTTCAAATTGAAACGATACAATCTCTCTCGCTTGATATCATAAGCCAAATGATGATTCCAATTATCATAAATCTAAAACCACGACAAAGATAAAACCTTATCGCAAATACAATCTCCTTGACCAAATTCGAACAATATAATCCGTGTCACGGCATTAGTCAATGTAACAAGTCAAAGGATGAGTCGAATTACCATAAATATTTAGTCTAGCTTTGTGCTCGACTGTAGCCAAGGTATTGGCAGCGACGCAAGCGTAGAGACCACCATCTTCAGCACCAGCCGACGATATGTTCAAATGACTGATCACGTCTCCGGACTGATCGACATACTGTCCTATCGCGTACCTGTATCGGGCATTGTGCTCGGTTAAGAAGCTGAATATTGATCGATGAGAGATCTAGATACATACCTGTGTCCAGAGGCGATCTCGCTTAGAGGCTCTCCATCCAGCAACCAAGTGAACGATGGTGGAGGAGATCCGGTAGCAGAACATCTCAAGGACACTGGAGGACCTGGCCGCAGCGCTTGCTCGATGAACGTGTATTGCAACTCTGGTACAGTATCTGACAGAATAGATCGAGCGTTAAATAGTTAATTGGGCCAAGTTACGTAGAAATCTGTCAATCCTAAAAACGACAAAAAATTAGTTAAACACGGTACGGAGCTCGTAATTTTATGATATAGGTTGCAAAAATAATGACCAATTTATAGAATAACTCTTACATTATACAATTATTACATTATACAATTATTAAGGGTATCAAGCCATAGTTTTATTTTAAGCTTACGATTATTTTGCAGGAAACTTCTAAACTACATATTAATTATACTACTTACTATTAAATAAGTCGTCAAAAAACATTGTAGAACAGTAACAAGAAATAAAATGTACCTAGTAGAAATTTTGAAGGACACATCTTTCTTGAGAAATTAAAATCTTAATTTTAGATCATTAAGAACTGGTAATTGAGCGTTTTAACTGAGTAACCAGTCTATTGGAAAATACGTTCTTCTTATAATAAAAAATGCAATAAATATATCATAAATCATTTGTAAATTATTTCGCAAATGAGACATTTGTTATTATGAACTTCTATAAATAAAATATTTGCTGTATCATATATCTTTGTAAATGAAACACGTGCTAAGGAATAATATGTTTTTGACAAATATAGAATGTATCGTTTTGTACCTTTATTTCTGATTTTATTGATGACTCATAATTATCGTCATTATTTGATTTCACAATATTGATTTTACCATGTTCAGATTCTTGTTTCTGAGCCTTTCAATTTTGTATGTCATAGTGGGGATGAATCTCTCAAGATTCCAATAATAATCGAACAGATACTTCGAATAAGAGAGTAAAGTACATGTAGAGGTACTTGAAAGCAAACTTTCCAACGGTTTCTGTCCCATGGTTTGCTACACAAAGACCCTATCCTTCGGACAAGACGATTGCCAGATATCGAAACATCTTCATAGTATATTTTTAACTAGTCTAAGGATCCGCTATAAATCTTAGGATCTCTCTAGCTAAGTTTCTTCAAACGAACAAGTAGCCTTTGTCTTAGCATTCCCTAAATTTATTATCTACTACGGAAAGATACGGGAAATCTGTTTTTTCTCACGTACGATGCTTCCCGCTAGCAACTTTCTCTCGAGGGCGGTTAGCATCCTTCCTCAACCACCAACCTCGAGATTAATCAATTAACAGCAACGTCTATTTCTCTCACTTTCTTAACGAAGGTTTTCCTCGACGAATCCGATGATCTCGTATCCTTAGATACACCCCATCATAGTTTTTCTCCGTAGCATCATCGTGACGGAAAGTCAGGTGGTAGTTGATAGTTGACTAGAGTTCCTCGACGCATCTTGAGCAATCGTCATCCGAAATCGCTCCGCGCACTCTGCTGAATCGCTATCGTAACGCATCGTCTAGAAGTCGAACTTGTAACCGCGAACCGATAAGTGCAATCGCGAGCTCTACGTAAAGTGTACATCGAGAGTATAGTTAATAAACATACTGTTAATTAGATTCTAGTTTTTCTTCAGTACCTATCACGACCTAACTACCTCATACATTTAACACATTTTTGAAGAACGCTGTTTTTAAGCTCAACTGTTCCACAAGTTTCAAACATTACATCACCCTTTGAACAGATATCCGTCATTTACGCGTGTTAACGCAATCTACATGTGCTATAAGCCCTTATTCAATGTTTCCATTCAACTAACGAGTTCTTGAGGAAAGTGGTAGAAGCAAAGGAAATTCTTCATTTAAAAGCTTGAATTCAAGAAACTTGCCCAATCTAGATAAGATTTTATCAGATGTATCTCTCCATATAGTGGACAAATTAGTTCAACGAAAGAATATAGGCATTCAAGTTGTCATGACCAATTCTGAAACCTCTATCAGATTTTTAGATTTTGAGCTTTCACGATGACTAGATGATATCTATAATTCATCTTTCAGTCGTGTTGCACCTGATCTAAAAATGAAGGTTTAAAAATGGTGGCGCGAAACCTTCAGTTTCAGATCTGCTTCGAGCAAAAATGAGCTGGAATGTTCACGAAACGTCAGAACGAAGCGCAACGTGCTAATAACGCGATTGAAACCCAACGAATCACGAATACGTATGTCGTCTTTATCAGATTCAGTCGAATGTACCTCCAAGCTTCAATTCGGCGGTAGCTTGCGCGTTCTCCTTGTCGCTTCTGACCAGGCACTGATACATCCCCTTGTCCTTTCGGCCGACCGAGCCTATCACAAGCACCAGAGGAGCCAGCAATCTGATTCTCGTGTCCTGCGCGGTCAATACCGGCACACCGTCGTGCAACCACTCGACGCTTTCGACCGGATAACCCTCCACCGTGCAATTCATAGTGGCTGACTCCCCGGAATTGATGATCTGTAAATACCGGGAAACGGTTAACGATTCGTGCTCGAAAGTTAATGCCCGTGCCGCGATTTACGCAGCTGCACGATCCTTCTCTCTTTGACGCAAACACTGCACTGTTCATCCGCTTCGTTGATCGCCCAACCGTTTCATGGTGCTCGCATTTTTTCTTTATTCTCTCTTTTTTCTTTTTAGTTTGTAAGATTTAATCGATCTCACGGAAGAGTATAGAGGTTTGTTGCAATGTCGGAGATTATTGGAAAGAAAAGTCTTTCGTGGAAAATGGATGGAATCGTCGAAGTGGAGATTCGATTTTGAACTTACGCGGTAAGTGTTGAGATGTTTGTGAGAGTTTCCGTGTTAGGAAGCTCTTTGGGATTCTTCGTTACGACGTTAGATTTTCTGGATACAGTGATTTTATGAAATAACATAATGGTGGATTGTATGTGTTCTTTTTAAACTTCTTTGATTTGAAGCTTGTTAGGAAATCGTTATATGTGACGAGAGTTTTAATGACTTATATGTAATTTTATAGAACTTCCCTTTCAGATAATCGTCTCTTATATTCGATAGTGTAAGTAGAATGCTACTGTTTGAAATAATAGGAACAAAGTTGGAGAACAAATCTTCAAATGATTTGTTTCCTAGATTTTCATTTCTTATCTTTACTAATGTAAGTAGAATACGATTACTTAAAGAAAAATGGAAAGTACAAGACTCGTAAACTGTCAATAATATTTTCTACATATAGTAATATTATTAAAAAATATATGTGAGAATTCAAGCAGTACCATCTTCAAATCTTCTTATGACATCTTTCTAGCGATCTGCTGTAAGACGTCTGATAGCTACGAAAGTTTTATTCATCAATTTATCTGTAGGTATCCTTAGGTAGTCATCCTCTACAATTAATCATACGAAAGAAAAATTGTCTTCGGACAGTCATTTTTCACGAGCCTCTGCTTTTTCGTTATTTTGAGAACAAAAATATTTTTACATATCAAATTGCTTACAATTCAAGTACTTTATACTTGGTTCAGTTAGGACGTAATACATATGAATTGAAATAAAAATGACGCAAATGTACATGTACATGTACATGCATATGTACATTTTGACACAATTAATAATTTGAGATTAATAGGATCGTGAATTTAATAAATAATAAATAATACTTGGTAATAAAACTCTGAGGAATTTCACATTTTACTTGCAGTTTGTTAATTGCATATACATGTATATATATACACGCATATACTTTGAGTGATAGGAGGAATATGTTATCTGGAATCTTCATAGGATCGAATGGTTCGATCTTTACGTTATTTCCGCGATTCTGACGCGATAGACGTAAAAGTTAACAGTAACTGTTTTAGTGTCATAGCTGCCACTTATGATAAGTACTTCACTATTGTGGAACACGGGGATCAATTGTAATTAGATTTTATGACTCAGAAATGGTCGCGATTGAATTTTGTAGCCCGGGAGTTACCATAGTCGACTTCGACGGCATAACGAATCCTTGCCAATTTATGTGATTTATGAATTCATAAAAATCGACACCATTACCTATGACTTGATTTGTGAAGTCATGATTATGGTCTGTTACAATTAAAGCTCAAGATTCAAATTTCTTAAAATCGTGATCTAGAATTCATATTTAAAAATTCACAAGTTATAAAAAAGATATTCATATGCCTGTGTCCATAATAGTATTCTAATTTGACTTTTAGCAGGAGTAAAAGACTTTACAAATGATCAACATTATGTTATTGAGGGTACTAATAAAAAATACAGAATAAAATACGAGCAGATTTAAGAGGTCTGTAAGCTATGTAAAAAGCATGTAGAATTAATATAGTAAAAAATTATTACTGGAATAGAATTATAATATAATAAGAAAGTGGAAATGATAAAATAAAAAACATAGAGGACGTAAGAAGAATATAGGCTTACAAGTAGAATGAAAGATATAGTACATAAGAGATAGAGTTAAAGTAGAATAAAAGAAAATTGAAACATGTGCAATAAATAAAAAATGTATAAAATTAAAAATAGTATAGATAATTATATATGAACAGTGACATGAAACAGATTTCGGAACTTCTCTTTATGTTACAACAAATAAAGAAATGAAAAACATTTAGACATGTAGAGTGTCTTTATGTAAAATTCTGTCAATTCTTAAGTATTAAACATATCTCATCATAAAAAGTATCCCTCAACAGCTTCAAGAAAAGTATGAGTAGCATAATTGTTCACAAAGTGTGAAAAGGTTTTTGGAAATGACTTGACGTCATATTAGCTAATAGCTCACGATCAGTTCTATTTGACTTTTGATCCAGGTTAATCCTTTATTATATAATAGAAGTATAAAATAAATCATTCTTATTGTTATTATTGAGAAAATATAAATTATCCTTGATAACATGACGAAAAACGAAAAAAAATATAATTAATAATCTCTCATTGAAGAAAAGGCAAAACACTATAATCTATCGCAGATATGTTATCGTTGAAAAGGTCACAATCGATGATATAAGTACTATGTATATTTCGTTATTTATCGTAACATGAGGAGAAATTATGAAGATTGTTTCACACCACTGTATGTAGGTACGCAATTTTTAAGTCAAGTAAAGTTACACAGGAATGAAAGTGATAAATCCAAATCCTACCTGAACTCGGGGTTGTATTCGTGCGTTAAGTTTTGACGTAACCGACAGGTGTGTTTCCGCTCGTTGCTCGCCGACCTGATTGCTGGCTCGACAAATGTACCTTCCTGCGTCCTGAGCGTCCACGCGGCGAATTTGCATTAAATCGCCCCACAGTTGAATTCGACCAAATGACTCCACCGGTATCGAATGACCTGCAACAACAGGATATTCGTTGCTTGCTGCTCGATACTACTCTCGCTAACGTGGGATATTACATGTTATCGTACCTCGTCATTTTCATGCACACTTTCGTTCAAGACGAAGAATGGAAAGGAATTAAATTGTTAAATTGAACTGATTGGCGTAAAATTTAATATAGATGATGTATGTAAGTAAGTAAATGTAAGTTTTGATCTCACGAAGGTTTATCATTTTCATTTATTACAATTATTATTCTAATTTTATAATTCAGTATAATTAGGAAGTATATAAGTTAGTAAAGAATTGGATAGTATAGAAGTAAAAATTAACATTTATGACCGATCAATCAGTACGTAAAAATTCCAAATTTTGTTGCTACCATCAATATGACGAAATAATCTTACTTTTTATTACACTCTTTATTTAAATTCGTGGAATTAGTTAAACATTCCTTTCTTACAGTAAAATGCACGATATACAGGGTGGTTGGTAACTGGTGGTACAAGCGGAAAGGGGGTGATTCTACGCGAAAAAAGAAGTCGAAAATATAGAATAAAAATTTTTCGTTTTTTCGTTTTTCAGCAATTTTTGTAATAATAAACTTTATGATTACTTTATATTATTTCATTATGTATTCCTAATTTTCCGTTACGGCAAAAACAAACTTAAACTGCGATAATATCCACTTTATAACGAGACGTGATAATGTGCACGCGTACCGAGCGAAAATTCAAAGTCGATTTTCTCGAAAACAAAGCCTCGAACGAAAAATTTTTATTCTATATTTACGACTTCTTTTTTCGCGTAGAATCACCCCCTTTCCGCTTGTAACACCAGTTACCAACCACCCTGTATAGAAAATGGCAGTGAAAATTCTTAATTGTGTGTATAATTCTTTTCAGAATTGATCATATTATAAATCTTGTGGCTCTGGTATTGTACCATCTGAGAACAGCATTAATAACACATTAATGGCAAATATTTAATTGTGCATAAGCACATTAATTATTAAATTATTAATTATTAAATGCACAAGCTTGCAAACAAATGTTTTTGTATATATTTTATAAAGTGACCATTGTAACCAAATTCACATGAGATCTAGTTTTTAAAAGCAATCGTTGAAATTATAATTATTTAAACGATATTATGATCTGATATGGTTTGATCACGTTGGATTATATGATGTTATAGTGCATTTAGATTACACAGTAAACAATCCCGTAATTAAACCAACCGTTAACATCGCGATACCAGGTAAATTGCGGGGGTGGAGTCCCCTGGGCTGAGCAAGTTAGATGAACGTCCGAGCCGCTTTCAGCAGAGATGGCGATCTGAGATCTCTGCATCAACCGTGGTGGCATAGATCCCGTTGGTTCTAAAAGTTAAGCGATATATATTCTATTAAATATTCATTATCTTTGATAGTTCGATGAAAATTGAACTTACGTTAACATTTCTGTAATATAATTCATATTGTATAATAGGAAATGTGAGTAAATATAGAAGTCCAAGTGAAATTTTGATATCGACGCAATTATGAATGAAATAATAATTAAATAATGTTGCAATCGATATTGTTATTTAATACTTCAATTAAAATTTCATTTAAATTTAAGTTTCTGTAATTCGTAGTATGTTAAGTGAATGTGAAAGTATAAATTAAATTGTTAAATTCTATGATTATAAATGATATTATACATGAAGGGTAATAACAAATTAATTTTATAGCGATATAAAAATTAAACAGTATTTTAGTAATAGTTATATTATATATAAATTTGTTTTCTAGCAAGAGAATCTTGGTAATGTGGGAATAGAATGCTTAAGCAGAGAAATGTTCAGCAGTAAGAGAAAAATATGGTTTATGTAAAAATACAAGTAACATGCCTGCGACTGTTAACGTTGCAGGCTCGCTTCTTCTTCTTTCACCGGTCAACGCATGAAAAGTTAAGCACGAATAGGTGGCTCTGCCGTCTTCCGGTCTGGCGGCTCGGATATGCAGGTCCCCCTGAGATGTGACCACGAATCTTCCACCTGAGATCAAATCAATTTCTCACTAAGAAAAATCTTAAAATTGACATAGGAATAGATTAAAAAAGGGAAACATTGAATTTAGTTCAATTTACGATATTATGAAATTGACAATCGCGTAAAAAATTTATCAGATTCGCTTCTGAGAAGTTCAAATTATTATCAACTTTTAAGTGATATTTCTTAAAAGTAATATAATCTATTTGTTGAACGATACTGAAGTTTTTTTTCTAACTACTATAGTACTAATTTCACTTAAGCCTTCATCTGGATTGGATCTTGGCGTCAATAAATGTTTTAATTACAAGTTCAGCGTGATCAAATTGATTTCTCAGAGGCTCAATTTATTATCGATGATTAAATGGTACACCTCCTAAAAGTATCATAATCAATCAATTAAACAGCGTTGCAGTTTTTATTCCGCTACAGTACCAGCTTTCCTTAAGCTTTCATTTAGACTGTTTCTTGTTATCAGTAAATATTTTAATTACAAGTCCAGCGTGATTTATGGCGTTTACGGATGAGACTGGTGAATTACATCGTCAAAGTAACGCAATACGTCAGCGGCCGACGTTAATCTCCAGTATTTGACGCGGACTGCGAACGCCACGTTTCAAATAATCCCTTTGAAATAGCTTTACAAGATGTACAACTTTCCCACGGTTCAGACCATCGATATATATCGTGCATCGTATCATTTAATTCGTTGTTCGATTTCACGCGTTTTTGCCCAAAGCCTGCGAGAAATATCATTTTTCAACGTTTCGCTCGCGCGTCCTCGTTTTGCGCAGCTTTTTATTTAACTTCCGTTGCAACGGCGGTGTATATCCGGAAACACGTCATATATTACGAGGTCGTACATTAAAAATCGCGAAAAACAAAATGTTCTTCCGACTCGTGAAATTACTTACTGCTATTTCTATCCGCGAATGTAGCACGGCGAAATAATTTATTTAACGAAAGAATACAGATATTCCAGCACTTATGGACAATTTACAATGGAATTTATCTCTCAATTTAATCGTTATCAATAAATTAGATACACGAGATGAATGTCTACCCGATAAATAAAAAGTGTACGTAGATTATTTGAAACGAGGCTCAACTTGAAGTTACATCGAGTATCCCGTAGAATTGATCGTTAATGTTCGTTTTCCTCAATTCTTCACCGAGTAATAATTTATATAATGGGGACAACGCCTTCTATGATTTATTAGCTAGCGGATATAAATGTGAAATAATATTATGGAAGTAAGTAATGAATATAAATATTAAAATTGCTGGAAAGTATCATCAATCTCTTGATATCGTTCACGATATATTTGTGTGTAATAAAATTTGATAAACGAAGAATCGCGTGATAAATACGTTTTGTTGGATTATTTTGAGAACTATCTTCATGTATTAATTCATTTTGTGTGTAATATCTCGTTTCTTTTTCTTTTTTTTTGTTTTTGATATTTCGTGAGAGCTTGATGGAAAAAATACACCTTTAGATCATTATGCTCTGTACGTTATTTACGTTTCATTTATTTTTCCATCGAAAACAGTTTTTATTAACGGTATAGAAACATGTATCTTCATTTTGATGACTCTCTAAATAAATTTATCAATAAATTCAAGTTTTATGAAGTTTCCACGGTTCGAAAAATTATTGGAATCTTGAAAAATTGTTTCATCGACAAACGAGAAGTGTATCGTTTACATTTCATATCGAAAGAACTTTAATTCGAATTACAAAATAACTTCTGTTACGTACAGTTTAAAAATATTAATCATTCAACATGAAAATCATTCAAATGAATATAGAAATCGCAAAAGATAATTAAGGATTCACCATGGAAATTAAATAACATTAAATATAATGCTTATAAATTTTTACATATTTAATTTAATGAATGTAAAACATTATTAAATTCATATAAAATTCATTAAGAATAAAAACACATTAACATTCAATGCAATGTTTCATAATTTATAACGCTCCATATAATGAAGATAAAACACAAAAACGATTATAACAAATTGTTAAAAGTGCACAGAATGTACGAAATATGCAAAAGTATATAAAACATTCAACGTCATATATACATTAAATTCATTATAATATCCAGTAGATAAAACAATTTTCTATGTAGCTTCCAATCTTCTAATCGATATTAAATTATGAAAGCAAATTAAAGATTCAAACTACATTAAAACATGTATATCTATGGTAGATATATACACATTACAAACGGAAGATGTCTCAATCGACTCAATGTCTATTATTTACATACATTATGTTATCATATTTACCTGTCATTATTTATAACAGATCGCAAATAAACCAGGAAATTATTAAAAGATTTTATCTTCGATCGATCAATCGCATTCGGTACGAGAAAACAAAGCAATTTTATTTTCCACATCTTCGTAACGCGATCGAAGCCGATATTCCTTTTGGAGCGCGACTGTTTCCGATGGAAAGCCGCTTCAGGAGGCCGGAAGCAGTCGGCTCGATCGAAAACAAAAGCTGGTTATGCGTGGATTTCATGGATCCGGGGGAAATAACGCGATAGCTTCGATATTTTCGTCTCGATTCCAATCCGCGCGAGAGGTTATGCAAAATCCTCGGTATCCGTCGATGAAATCCCGCTGCCGAGGTACCGTCAGGCGTGAAATTTTCAATTTAGTCGGAGCCAACAGCCGCTCGATTCGCTGGACCTCGGCTCTCTTCTGCTTCTTTTCAAGATCCTTGCTTCGTCCACCAGATTTCGACTAAGCTGCTCGCGTGTAACTACCCTCCACGCCAACGTAAACGCTCGGATATTTCGAGTGACCCTTGAATCCTTCGGTTCAGCGAAAATGAAATTACTCTTCATAACGATCGTGATGTACAGATTGTTTTCACTTAGTGTCTTCATTTTTACTTGTCGAAGCTGTTTCTTAGTTTGGATTGCCAGCTTTTTGTGTCGTTGGAGTTTTCACAAGTTTCGAGATTCTTCGGTTCTATTGTTATTCGGTATCTTTCTATCAAGGAGCTTTTTATATTGTTAACAATAGTTAAAACTCTGTATTTTCTATATTATTAACAGTATCTGGAATTCTATATCTTCCGTAGCCAAAGAAAACGTTATTTGAGACTCTTTGCTTTCATTGTTATTTATAATATCATTTTATTAAGAATATTTTTATATCACTAACAATATGTAGAACTGTATATTCTCTATATTATTAACGATATTTAAAATCGTGTACCTTCTATTGTTATTGACAATACCTGAAATCTTATATCTTCCAAAGCCAGAAAAATAGGAATTCCAAAATCTACGCAACAGTCTTCCCCAACATTCTACGTCTCTTTTTTAAACTTTTTAAACTTCACGACAAAACATTTTTCTTTCTCTACCCAATAAATATTTCCAATCCATTTCCAATGGAATCGAACGAACCAAAGTAGCTATTTATTACCCTCGATCGAACATTCGAGCTGGTGCTTATTTCCTAAGTACGGACACAGTCTTTTTGTTCATTGCATCAAATAATGTTTTTACGCACGAAGGTATCCAACAATACGTGAATGGCCCTGAAAGAAACAGGAAATGAGGTTGCTAGACAGCCCCGACGGGGCCAAGTTTCTTGGATGTGAAAGAAGCAATTTAATATCGTCTCTCCCGACGGAATAAAAATACGGAGATAAATAGCTCGTAACTTGCAGCTCGACAGCCCTATGCGAATCGGAAGTACGATTACTGTCGTCCACCAGTGGGACGGCGCATGCACGTTCCTGTCACGAGGCATCAGGATGGATACGTGGACGTGGAGTCGCAGGAAACGGGCCAGTGGCAATCGATTCGAGCTTTATCGACTGTACCCCTAGTTTTTTCTTTCGTTCGATGTTCAATATATATAGACTTTGATAAATATGTAAAATTATCTGAAAACCCATTGTCAATCCCTTTCTTTTAACCGCGGAAGGCGTATAAATAGGCCTTTAACTTCGTTACAAAGCGATGTCTTCGTTATTTTAAACGACACGCAAAGATGACGAAGAAATAAATTGTTTGGTACGGAGGGACGGATATCATGGCGAATAAAAACTTTGTCTTAAGATCATATTTTTCGTGATTTCAAAATGATCGATGATTTTTTTTAACGGAACCATATATTTTTTAATTTTCTATAAAAAATTATTAATCTACTTATTTCGAAACATTACTAATTTAGTAGATATTTTGACTCTTATTTTGTAAAACTTATTGTATGAAAGAAGGGGAAAACGAATAGAAAAATAGTCAGCCTTACGTCTTCCTTTGTTCATTCCCTGAAAATTCCCTAAGTGGTTTCCACTGTAATAACGATAACGATGAATTCATAAATTTAAAAACAAGCTGATTATAAATTAAAGTAAACCGAGTGCGCCGCATACAGTTAACAGCGATTGTCTTCTTGCACTTTATCGATCAATGATAAAAATATCATTCGATCTGAAGACTAGTTTCAGAATGTACCGAAAACGGTACACGTGGCTTTCATTTTTACGACACTTCCATTATCCCCAATATCAGAAGGTCTGACACGTCTTCGAGGCTTCTATCCTCTCACAGGAACAGGATATGAGGAGAAAAGGGGTCTGCGCCGAGGTCTATCGATTCTTTTTGAAGTTTTTCTTCGAGTCACACCGGCGGCTGTTCGTGTCAAACGTCTGTCGGCCAAGCTTTGTCGTCTTCCCAGCGTCTGGATGGCGCATTTTCATTTTCTCCAAGGAGGGCAACATCCAGCCCCCTTGTCACGTTGTTGTCTCAGACACCGAGTGAAACAACGGAACACACGAACCATTCAGCACTGTTTTCCTCGAAAACATTCGTCCTTTCATGGAGATTCGTAGAGAAAAAGGGGATTAACGTCGAGAAACAATTCCAGTTTGGAAATTCTCTGGTAATTTGTTCCAAGTTTCGCGTGCTCTCCAGAGAGACACGTACATTTTTTATGACGTTGAAGAAAGCGTGCGATTTCGTTTGTAACATGGTTTTAAGGTTTGAATTGGAATTGTTTGTTATAGTTGTTTCTGTTTATTTTGCCGTTTTTATAATTGGCCACAAAAAGTATCTGGCTGTATTATGTATTTATTAAGTACTATAATTATGTATTATTATTGAGTATATACATATGATTCAAATGCTATATTTAATATATTATTTATAAAATTATGTTTTAGCAAAGGGAAAATAAATTGAGATTTATTTTTAACGAACACCTATCATTGTATCTTATAATGATGGATCAGTTGTTAATACTTACTAATTATTACACGCCACTGTAAAACGTACTAAAAACGACAAAAATAAGGACGATAAAAATCACAAATATCTCTAACATTTGCGTAAAAAGAATAATTTTAGAAGAATTATTTTAAAAAATCAAGTTTAATTATATCCGGCTGAAAATAATAATCGCGAACAACTTCGAGTATTCTTAAACCACAACGTTCTCCTCAAAACTGCCTTAATAATATAAAATCACTTGATACACATCTGGAAATTTCCATGCCCTAATTCTCGTAGGAGCCTCAAAATCTTGCAGAAACTTGTGGCAAATTGAAAATTTCGTTGGACGAAACTTCTCACTGGATAATTACGCGGCGAAAGCGCAGTGAAAGACGATCGTTCTTTCGTTCAACCGAAGTATCGAGAAGTTCATATAACGGAAGACGAGGCGTTTACGTAAAAGCTTCGAACTACTTTGTAAAATCTTCGAATGCCCTATGGACGCACGTTCGCGACAGATTCTCCTGGCACGTATTTCAATCGAGCGTTCGTTCGCCTGTGAAACTATCCCATTTGATCCCCTTTTCTTATAAGAACCGAGTCAAGAAAGAAGAATATTTTTACGAACAAAGGTAGAATAATTCCACGCACGATCTTTGAACCAATGCCAACGAAATATATACGAGCTGTTTTTTGAATAATTTAAAGAAGTAATGGAGAAACTGTAGCAGTGACGGAGCCTTTAATTTGAGGAAATTGCTGGCAAAGCTGAAAACATTGATCTTCGATTAATATCTTCTTGTTGAGTTATAAACGATTATAATAGTTTTGATTTAGTTATGTTCAATTATATGGTTAATTAGTTTCTGGAAAAATTTGTATTATTTTTCTAAAACGTATTATTTCTATTTGTTGCTTTTATTTATTGTTTATATTTATTTATTTATTATACATATGTATTATTTTTCCAAATATATTATCTTACTACTATGCTTCATCATTGATGAACATAAAAAATAGATTCTTCGATTTAGTTTCTTATTTTTTATCATAATTCTTCTTAAAATGGAAAACAATTGGGCTTTACGAGTTAGTAAAATAGTAAAATTATTTTTGATGTTTGAAAAAATAATTTCAGTTTAATCGATCATAGTTTGTGATATAATCTTTCTCAATGGAAGAATAATCCTATTTTCCGAAGTAATAAAATAATAAAATAACATCCAATTGAATTTCTTTTTCATGCGTGAAAGAGTAATTTAATTTGACTCGATTATGATTTGCGACACAATCTTTTTACGAAATAATTTTTCGTTTAACGAAGTAATGAAATAACAAACTGATTCCTAGATGTGGTATTTCAAGCGTAAAAAGGTAATTTAATTTTATTCGATAATAATTTATGACATAATCCTTTGTTGAACCAGAGATTTTGTTTCATCGAGTAATAAGATAATAAAATGATTTTTAGTTAGCCTCTTCGGAGCGTGAGAAAGTAATTATTTGGCTATTATAATGCTTGGTCTGTGATATTATCGAAACAGTGGAATTAATCTAACGAAGGAAAACATGGTCTATCTATTTTTCATCTATAAAAACTGATAAATTTTATTTGTACTTTTTCAAAATAGTAATTTATTGCAATAGAAAATCTGAAATAGTAAAGCACTTTGCAATCGCTATTTTTTGTAGACGAAAATGTAATTTTAAATAAATTTTACGTATACAATGTTTGATTGTTACGGGTAATAAAATCTTCAATCTTTCTTTTAAAAGTGCAATACAATTTTATATATGCGTATTTTTTTTCAAATAAGACACATAGTAAACGTAATTTTAAAGAGCTTTATGTCAAATTTGTTCTGAAATATCAACGAAACCATTCGAAGCAGCGATTTGTTCCATAAAATGATTCTATCGTTTCATTCTACTCCTATTCGTTATCGATTTCGTAGGAAACGCGAAGGGACAGTGAAATATTGGCAAATGTTTAAACATGCCAGCAAGTGTACGTTCCATGGTACAAATGCCTCTATGAAATACCGTTCAAAGTCCTTTCTTCGATTGACGTTATTCCGCTTCACGTGTCAATTCTACCTGTCGTACAATTCATTTTCAAACGACGTCCCTCGTAAATGTCTATTCTCCCTGATGCCTTGTAAATACGTACGTATCGAATTTTCATAGTGATAAGAAAAAGTCTTTAAACTATTAAATTATTCCCATCGCGTCGCGTTCTATTCGCAGCAATACGTATGAAAGTCGATGAAAATGAATTGAAATTACTCTCGATTCTTCGCGAAGAAAGTACAAACCATTCATACGTAACCAAATTCTACCGTGATACTCATCTCCTAAATATTACACTTAGCAAATGTATTATACTTCGAATATTTTATGTATTTATAAATATTATAGGTATTTCACCGTTTTCAAATTTCCTATAAATATCTAATCATCTGCAGTCCATTCTTCTCCTAAACCGAGGAAAAAAAGTAATTTGCAAACGCTTCCCTAATCGCCTAATCACAGTCTTGCGAAACCCACCCACCCCCTAAATATTAAATATATACTTAACAAGTACCATACTTCGAATATTTTATATACATACTTTTAAATATACTATGTGTATTTTTACATACTTTTATTTAGTTTCACTTGTATTTCCAATCAAAAACTCTAAGGTCCCTTATTAACGAACCCTGGTATGTCACCAACGAAGTAATACATAGAGACTTTAAGAAACCTACAATCAAAGAAGAAATATACAAGTTCAAAAGCAGATACAACATAAGAGTCAATAACCACCACAACCCATTAGTCACCCAACTACTGGACACGACGGATCAGACCCGCAGACTAAAAAGAAAATACCCTTTAGATTAAGCACTAAATTCAACTAGATACATCTATTATATATTATAATATATATTATATAATATAATCCAAATTACTGTACCACGCCAAATGATGTTACTTAAAATTCTCAATGAGAATTGCTTGTAAATTGACTACCAAATAAAAAAAAAAAACTTGTATTTAAGAAAATTTTGTAACTGAATTCTCGCCTACTCCCACAAATCCGATCAACTTGAAAATTGGCACGCGTGCATGGTTTCCGCGACAATGTACAATGCTTTAACGCATTTATATGATAAAAAATTTACAGGCCGATACGACTTTCCCGGGCCTCTCTCGATCGCAGCCGAGACGGTCATCGTGGAGGTTTTAGTCGGTTGGAGTCCGGCACTACCACGCCGCTTTCCTCAGAAGCGGCCTGATGTCCGTGCGGATTTCCTCCACGTTAATAAAAAAAAAAGGCCGATACGACTAAAAATTGCACATTCAACCACCGCGGAAATCTACAAACATCCACAGTTCATCTTTCTTTAAAAAAAAAAGAAATGTTTAACAAATTCTTTCGTAATCACCATCGCGTGGCGCATCATTCACAGCAACGAAATTACTCTCGATTCTTCTCGCGAAGAGTGTGCAAAACATCCATACGTAAACAGATATCCACCCCCATCCGTCCATCCGAATCCAGCACGGGCTAACGGGCCGCTTCTACTCTCGTCCTGTACACGCTCAGCCATTCATGTCCCATACATATTTATGTCGGTCGGTTGCACGTAACAGGTATCACCTTCCACCTAACCTCTCCCTCATCCTCTTTCTCTCTCTCTCTCTCTCGTCTCCTGTATCAGTACAGGTATACACGAGGCACCGTGTGTCCGCTGACGCAGGATATCACGGTGAACATCACGTCGTGTCTGCCTATGATACGTTTGTTTCGTAACCAACTGGGCCAACATTGTGCATGCTGCACGTCGCGTCGCACGGAAACACCTGCGCGTCGTCCTTAGTCATCGCAACGAGCAACGTTATCAGCGACGCTATCCTGACCCAAGAACAGTAGACGGAGCAGCCTTCGACGACGCCGTATCGCGGCGACGTGCCAACGTCGTTAACGCGTTCGTCGTTAAGGGGTGAGGTAACGGATGGGTTGGTGACGAAGGTGGATGGCGTGTCTCCCGCGTCTCCGGGGAACGATACAATCGATGGGACGATAGGTTTTCTTTTGTGCTTCAGGTTGAAGCATAGATAGGGATGTAAGATAATGGGCTTACTACGTGGCGAAGATGATGGCGAGACGCTGTTCGAGAGGGTTGATGATTGCTGTTGAAGGGTCTTTTCGGGGTGCGGATGAATATAAATCTATAATTTTAAATTTGATTTTCTTATGTTTTGAACAGATATGTTAATCGGAAGATCTCGTTACGCAGGTGAAAATTATTGTCTTATTAGTTATTATATTTTTCTAACTAAACGTAATAATCTTTCTTTCTTTGTCACTATAGATTTTCATGTATTAATATGCAAAATGAAATTTCGATTTATATATCGATATTTACATCGTATTTTGTATGAGATATTTGTATAAAAATATTTCGATAAAAATTGAAAAGCGGAATTGAATAAGGTTGGAAGTGACGAAACAAAAGTTTCGTACTTTAAAAGGAAAATACCTTTTTGTTTGCCGAAATGTAGTTTATCAATAAAATATAACGAAATTTATTTATTATAGATTCTGTGCTATTCTATATAATTTTACAATATTTTTAGTTTTATATTTTAAAGGTTTGTTAATCAATAACAAAAGGTATTTTATATTTTAAATGAAAGTACCAGGACACATTTTCTGTCTTGATGGGATAAACGAAGCAGATTTATCTTTAATGTCGATGGCGAGTAATTTTATTTTCTTCTCTGTTATAGTTCTTGTTTGATGTCCGAATTCTTTTTCGTTCATTACCTTTGCATCTCTCGTCACTTCGTCGTTCCATTTTTTTCCCAACATTCATATCACTCATCACGTTTTACGTTTTCCACAGATATAGCGGGTGTATATATGTATTTATATTACGTTTATTTATAGTATACGCTGCCCGCGTGGACTGGTCACGTAACGAATGACGAGCAACGAAAATAAAAATAAATTCTTCTCGCAATCCAAGACACAACGTCCGAGTACGAGGAGCTCGCAGGCACATTTAGCCTAATCTCGGAGACGAATCGTGTAACATACATTTTATATCACATACGAAATGCTATAAATTAATAACACTTGCCTCCATATTTAGCGATATTAGTTTCCATATAAACGGCTTTTTTAAGGGAAAAAGAATTTTTTTTGAGAAGGCACATACAGTCTTTTTTATTTCCCCCCTTTGATTATTTCGTTATCTAAACTCTTCAGGAAATGGTACAAACGATGTTCTTTTGTAACAGATATTGAGAAATTATTAGCAAATTGTTAAGGAATATCATTGTAAGAAATTTTCTGTTTGCTGAAAAAAGAGAAGGATATTTACAATTTTGTTTCTATGAAATCCGTTATTGCAATTATCGAGTAATGCAATGGGATCTTGTGATGGTGCAAGTTCATGGCCAAGACTCTAAGCTCCGAGTTTACGAAGTTTCAAAGTTTAACAAGTTCCGTGTCTATCGAATTCCCACGAGTTTGGAATTGTTTTCGCTCGAACTTCTAATTTGTTTTAATCGCGAATTCTAGTCATGATGTTCCAGCTAAATTGATTTGTTTAACCTATTTTTTTAATTTCTTCGAACGTTTACGAAAATTTGATAAACGAAGATAAATGTGAAAAAGTGGTTGAAATATTAATAAGACTTTTGTAGAACTTAACTTTGTGCAATTGGACAAATGTAAAAAGATTAGTTTTTAAATCGTAAAATTACTATTTTAATTACTATAAACCCAACATTTTCACTTCAAAATCTAATCTGATCGAATTTAAATTCTACGATTGACTTTTTCCCCTCCGATCTTTTTTATTTTATATACCTCGTATCTTATATGTATGTGTATCAATATTTGAATAAAAATTTCATCACATCGATTTAATATTTAGGCAAATTTACATATGTAATAAATATTTCGAGCTCAAACATTTTTCCATATTACAATTCTACAGAAACATCATCTGTGTTATAATTCTCTATGTAACTTCTGTAATATCTTTTCCTTTCTTCTTGTAATTTCGCATGATTACAATAAATTACAATAAAGCAATAAATTAAAATTTGAATTCTCTTTAAAAAGATATGGAATCAATTTAAACACAAATTATTTTATCATCGAAAGTGAAAAAAAGTCCTGTCATAGCCATTCAACAAACAGAACCAGAACTATCCTGAACCAAATCTCGTGCACGGTCCATCGACCGGAAGCTGGTGAATGATTCAAGCCTCCATCTTCCACCGGTCCAGTAATTGGTACTACTCTACGAGGACGGCTAATGTTGACATCTCATTCTCCGGTTCAAACTAGCTCCCATTTCTATTACCGACGTTCCAACTTAAAAATCTTCCTTTCCGACAGCGAAGCTTCGTAGAAGCTGGCCACCTCAAGCGTAAGTGTGTCCGCACACATTTGCACAGCAACTTCTCCGTGCCTTCTTGTTCTCCGGCTCATTTTCCTCTCTCTTTGCGTTGTCGCGTTACGACTTTATTTCTTCGTACTTAACTTCGACTTTTTCTTTCGCTTTTGCTTCCGTTTCTTTCACGTTTGTTTATTGATAGATTACTTGTATCGTGGAGCTACGATTCGTCCAGTGTGTTCACAGCAACTGTTCGTTTTACTTTGATTTTAAGTCTAATGTAGCGAGATACAGCCGAGGGCGAAGATAAGTGGACGTCCATGTGATAAGTGGATATCCATGAAGTTTCGTTAAGTAAGGCAAGTTTAGATAAAAATTCAGATATTAATTTCAATTATTTACTAAACAATGTGCGTACTATAAAAAACGCATATACAGAACCTGGCCGAATAATATGTAAATATAATATAAAATATAAAAGCGGTTACTACGTGATTCCTTGTGGAGAAAAGAATAAAAAAAAAATATAGAATAAAATTGTTTCACTCTCGGCTTAGTTTCCGAGCAAATCCAGTTTGAAAATTTATCAACTATACTAAAAACATGGCTAATCCTGGACTTTGCAATTAAATAAAATTATATAGGGTTCCACTAAAAGAAAATACCGATGATCGTGGAATCTGATAAAAGAATTACCTCGGTAAAAAATTTCTTACATATGCGTTTTGAGACAGTGTAACTTTCTTCTGAAGAACGCAATAATTAATACAATATACAATAATTCTGTCTATACGATAATTAATAAGTCAGATATTTTATGCGATCCCACTTAGCTGAATCACCCTGTACGGTAACAATCACGGATTACCTTGAATTAACTCAATTAATTTCGAATCAATAACCGTTCAGTTTAGAGATCAGAAATATGGAATTCCTTTCTATCCTCATAAGAATCGCAACATCTGTAGGGGATGTCCTCGAGGGCCCCGTAAAGAATCGCTACGACTCCTATGGAAAACTGAACGATAAACGTTCGCGTCGAAGTGGCGCGCTTCGCCGGTTTTAATATCGACAATAGCGAAAACAAATATGGCCACCGGAAGAAATATGGAAATATTCCGGGGGAAAAGCATTCAGAAGCGAACATCAGCCATGACGAGATGGTAATATACCCTCGTGCACGATGTCCCTCTCTCGATTGCAAACAGTGGACGCTTTCGTGACAAAATGTGGACAAAGAAAGAGGATGGAAAATGGACAGAGAAAGCAAAAATGGAGGGATAGCCTTTAGAAAATGTTCAAACTGGAAAGGTGCTTTAGTTGGGGGACGAAAATTAAATTTGTCTGAATGGTTCTTGGGAATTTTTAAAGTACATTCTTTTGATTTTTGTTTGTTTGTTGCGTTTCATGGGGCATGTCTTGATTAATCGTTGAGGTAATGGAATTTGGGAAGTTATGGTGAAGTTGGAAAGGATTTTTTGGTACTTTAGATACCAAAACAAAATCATTACCAAAAGAAAACAATTATTCTTTGCTCCTTTTTCAAATTCTTTATAAAGATATACTGTTACTTCTTTCGTTATATTTTTAAAACTTCCCAATCTCTAACAACAAATAAATAAGTGTCCATCACGAATTAACAACCTCTATCTTCCAAGCAGTTAGAGGCCAATCAATCTCTCCAAACTAATTAATTGCAAACACACAAAAGACGAATTATCCATCTTTCCACCATTTTCCAAATACATTACCAATAAATTCTATTACCTCTTCTGTTACATTTTCTTAATCCGAACATCTAACATTAATTAACATCTTCCGGCTTCTAAATATCTAAAAACCAATCAATCTCCTCAAACTAATGAATTGCGAAGATCGATCTCTCCAAACTAATTAATTACCCCTTTCCAGACACATTACCGTAAAGCCTCAAATTTCTAACTTCGTCTAATCCCGACCAAAATAAACCAAAATTATCGTGAAACTCTCAAACTATTTAAATTCACGATACTCGCTGGCCAGTATGAATAGTTGAATTTTCAGTCTGCTTTTAATTTGTATCGGCGGTGCGTGGCACGAATTTACTAATAAATCTACTGAAAAAGAAGTAGGGAGATTAAGTTTCGAGGAGGGTGGCGGTATTTTTCCCCGAGGGTGCTTCGAGGATTGTTTATAGAAAGGCACCAGTGAAAGTCTCGCGCCGTGGAAAATGAAGTTTGAAGATCTCCACTTCTCTTCTTTTTTTCCTTCTTTTTTCGTCCCCTTCCTCTCTCTCTCTCTCTTTCTTTCTTCCATTTGATTTTCTAGCGAGACTGTTTCGGAGATTGTTTATGCGGGACCCACCGATGAAACTTGCACGCGTGTCGGGTATAAACGTTTAAACTTCTCTCAGCCACTACGTTCGGCGTTTTAATTGAAATCAACCCCTTTCACGATTATAAATCCATACACGTGGAGAACTTCGGCTTTAAATGAGCGGATGCAGACTAAAAAATTATGTCGATAATGGAAAGCGTGTTGTATTAACGAAGTTTTCATACGTACAAATTTTGTAACAAGTTTCCATCAATTTTTCTCGGTTTTCGAGTATGGTAGAACGTTTTACGTTTCATGTTCGATGTTGGATATACTTTATATTGCATTTTTGATGAGTTATGTAATTATATAACGAATGTATAGTACTTGTGTAACTACAGTGGCTACGAAAGTACTTGTACATACTTTTACTTCCCAATGAAGCTTTTTTATCGGGTTTCACAATCGTTTCACGTAAGTATTAAATTTTTATAGTCATATGAAAAGTATTACGAAATGGTACGAAACTTAACGTGCTTGAACTTAATTAATTAATAAATGTTATAATAAATTCAATGGTGTACAAATACTTTCTATAGTCGTTATACATTTATCCATATGACAAGCATTAAACATAAATATTCATACTGAATATCGAGATTTTTAGTATAATGGATAATAGACCATTTGAATCTATTTATGTTTTTCACGAAATATATACTTGCAAGAAATATTTTGTAATTTCTATGTATATTTTCGAATCAGTTTCAAACTTTACCAATATAATCATGATAATCGAGATATTAGTACAACGCTAATGGAATTTCAAAATGTCTTATGTAACACGCACAAAATATTCACAAAACAGGTCTACGAATATCGAAATAATTTTGTGAGCCAACGTATATTTATTAGAGTAATCCAAGATACGTAATTAATGTTAGGTATACAAATATAATTTGTGTTTAATTAAAATAATCCGAAACAGCAGATTTAATGCTTTAAGTCCTTTAATTATCGAGAATGTTACATCACTCAATTTCTCGACTTTCATCATAAATCTTCGTATCCGTTAAATCTCTCGAATAATTAGTGTCGGATATGTAAGCATAATTGGTGTTTAATTAAAACGATTTGAGAAGACTTAATGCCTTATTACTGAGAATGTTACATCATTTAATTTCTCCACTTGCATTATAAGTCTTCAAACCGGTTACATCTCTTGAAATTTCACCCTTTCAAGAAAACTACACGCTACAACATACACGTCATCTTCGTGCAATTGCAAAAAGCTCGCTTCCATCCTCATCAGAAGCTTTCTTTCAACGCTTCGCACCTCAAAGATCTCTAAAAATCCGTTCGAATATCTGCATCCTGTTTGATGTTGATCTTTGATCCCTCTGATGTTTGATGTAACAAGAACAAAAAAAAAGCGAAGGAGAGTGAAAAAGAAAATGGAAATTCGTCGTCGACGGCGGATAAACGAAACGTCGCGAAATAAGAAAGAAGATGACAGTTGGGAAAGCTTCGAGATCGTCTGAAACTGCTTTGTCAATTACGATGTGCTGTCGATTTGGATTTAACAACCGTTACGCTGATGAGACGCATGAGAACACGCGTCGTCGTCGTCGTCGTCGTCATCGTTGAAAGGACAATGAGGCACGGGAATTGTACAAAGGCATAAAGCCGGAGAGAAGCACGGTTAAAACACGCTTGAAACACGTCTGAATCGCGCGTGCTCCGCTGTCTGGAAAAAAACGGAAAGGAGTCGAGCATCTATTTCCGGTGCTGGGACGTCCCAGCCGACCAGAGAGAAGGGGATACGATCGTTATTACAGGTATGAGGCTAGTTTTGTTTTAGTTGTTACTGCATAAAGATATTGAAATGCAAGATCCGAGAATGCTGGATTAATAACGAGCATCTGCGCATTTTAGCTTTTCATTCTTAGAATGTATTTTAAAATCTGGCATATTAACTTGAAGAATAGATAAATCTGATTCTCTGAATATACACAATCCGTCATTTTAAAAAATGACGTGAAATCTTATTTTCATAAAAATCGATTACATATACATTTTCAAAATTTAACATTTCATCTCGACAAATAGATGAAGATAATTTTGTCAATACACATAATCTGGTTTTTAGAAACGAGATCAAATTGTATTTTAATGGAGATCAACATAAGAAGCTTTCTTAAAATTTAGGATTTCAATTTTAACAAAATAAACAAGGATTATTCCCTCAAATATGTACGATCTACTTTTGCAAAAATAATGTCAGATCCTGTCTCAATGAAAATCAATATAAAAAGTTACATATACCGATAGAATTTCATCATCCATTTGTTACTCGTTTAATTATAAGCTACATAATTAAGAAAAGTTTTTACAAAATACACAAATAGACGTCGTTCAACTCTATCGATATCCATTAAAGTGTCATCCAACGTTTATTCCCAGTTCAGGCACGCAGACCGTTTAAAAACTATCAAACTCCGTTCACAAGTCCTACCTACCACCTGTTCGAAACACGTCCATCGAACGAACAACTTTGAAACAACTCAACAGTTAGTTGGCGTGTTATATTCAGCCCCATTCCTCCGCTTTCCATCTTTTCAACTTTATCGTGGACTCGTGTTCCTTTCGTCGAAACCGTTCCCGCCATCTTCTTTTCCCACGTTTTCTTCTCGCGATCGAATGTCATCCTCTATTTCTCTGGGGACCCACTGTGTTTGTACTCTATTCAAGTGGATATTTTTATGCTTTGTTGGCCTCGTTCGATCGTGTTTAGAATTTCATGGCACGAAACGACGATTTATCATCGTGTCGCTACTGATCGATTCCAGATTACATTTTTTGGTCGATTTTCGTTTGATCCGGCTGTTGGAGGTCTCTAAACGTTTGGAACGAGTTTTGTGAGAAGAATATGTGGATGAAAGAAGGGATTGCATTATAGTTTGACGATTTTGTTAATTTTTCGCAACGTACTGATGTTGTTAGAATAAACAACATATTTAAATTTCAATTTGCCGCTCGTTAATCGCAAACCTCGTAGTATCCAACTCTCGCTTCCGATCAAATGTGGCTCAAAATAGGATAGTGAATTGCAGAGTGAAGATAATGAACTGCAGCGAACAAGAAGAAAATCGTGGAAAATAACAGAAATTTTTGTAAGCTGAATGATACAGTTAAGAGAAGCGACGAATAATCTAGAGAATGGATTTTTTTAAATTAAATAATATAGCTAAGAAAAAGTCGCGAATAACGTAAAGAATGTTGTGAGAAAAAAAGGGAGTGAAAGAGAAAAATATGCATAGGAAATAATTTTTAAATTGAGTGTATGTGTATTATAGTTAATTTTATATAACAAAATAAAATTCACAAATAATCTAACTTCGAAACGTCTAATGTTAAAGCTGCATTGCCACGTTATATACAACGTAAATTATTGAAATTTGTTATAAATCGTTTTAAGAAAGCAATAAATTAATAAAACGATATTCTTTCAATTTCTGAGAATTTGATCGGAGAAAGTTGAATGTTTTATTTCACTTGTCGCGTTAGAATTTTTGTATCTTGTACTTTGAGATAGTAATAGTTGAATTTAATCGAATTCTTAATTTAAATTTGTTCTTTAATGCTTAAGTCAATAATTTCTCGTTATCTGTTCTCTAATATCAATTAAAATTTGAATAGCTTTATATTAATATGCTGTGAGAAATGCACAATTTTTACGAGTTTTTCATAATACGTGTATAGTAATTACATTTTTAAATATTTCTAATCAAAAAATGAAAAATTGAAGGGATGTAACATCTCCGAAAATACGGTCGTTTAAGGTTCGAATTCTCCTGATGAATTCCTGTGGAAAACTTGTGAACTTTAATGAACATATATCTCGACGCTAATATTTTTTTTTTAAATATCAACAAAGGTGTGCCGTTTGTCAGCAATTAAAGTCAACTATTTCACCAGAAAGAGCGCGCTTCAAAGTAGGTTATTTTTTTATTTTTTAGAAATACCTAGACAGCGGAATGCTGTCGGACATTTTATGAAATATTTTATGGAATATTGCTTCGTCGACAGGCATTCTAATTTTTACGCTCTCATTGTTTCGCGACAACAGGAAAATATTGAAATATTTATCATTGTCGTAAACATATAGTAGATAATATAAATGTATGGGATGCCAAAAAAGTATTCTTCGTGTCTTTGCAAAGTGATTCTACACTTTCGGGTCGATGGAGATCTTTTAAAAATGTGGAGCACAAAATTGACCTTGAGTATTAATTCGAATGTAAAATCTTTTTCGTTTACATCGTATGGTACTCATTACGAGGAACAAAAGTCTCGAAGGAGCCACGGATCGCAAATGACATCTTGGAGAAAGATATTTAAACTTCCATTAGTCTTTTTAAATTAATTTTATCTATTACATCTAGATAATATATAAAAAACAAATAAACAACAATATAGTGGTAGCATAATATAATATCAGTAGCATCAGCTCTCAAAACCATGACAAATACTTTTTTGACACGTATTCTATCATCTGTAGATTTGAAGAAATGATTATTTCTCCTTCAATAGGTGGAATTATTTCAGAACTTGTGTTCGTAAGTATCTATATGTAAGTAGTCTTGAGTACTTGCACAATAAATAGAGTGATGTATCTGAATAACAGATACTTTTCAAGTAGGTATTTCATTAACAGATTTGATTAATGATATTAAACCTGCTAAGTTGTTTTGGTGGTTTTCGACCCAATTGTATTCTTCTAACGTTACGAAGTATGTGGAGTTTGGACTAAATACGAAAGAAGTTTTATTCAAGCGCAAGATTTTTCGTTTCAATTTTATGTTAATATCTTCTCCAAAAATATTACAACTTCTTTATGTTTACCAAAATGAGAGAAAGATTGAAATACAAAAATTGGAGGATCGTTGCAATGTTAATAGCAATGGCCAGCAACTGATCTTGTATTTTAAGAGCTCGTAGCTCGTCCAGACGATATTGATTTTCGATCGATTGGATAATTTTACCGAATCCGTAACAGTCGAAAACAGCGTTCACATAATTCCTTGTCTTCGCTAAAGATCCTGATTACTTGCTTCGCTTGTTCGTCTGTTCTGCCATTTGCAGTCAAACAAGATGGATGTAAATATATTTTTCATTATGTTTTGATATTACGTTCGTAGAAAAAAGACCAATAAAAAAACATTGGTCACAATCTATTGTAAAAAGTAGACATCGATGTGGTTTCTATCAGATGCTCATGATTCAATTAAGAAGAGATGAAATTAAATTTTTGAACTATTTTCTTCTGTCAATATCTATTATTCAATGATCCGTTGAAAAGAGTGGAGAGAGGTTTAACAAAGTTGAAATCTTCTTTTAATGAGATTCGTTTCCCCTTCCATTCGATTTCTTTCGAATTTTTATTCTTTGCACGCGTATATCCTTCTACGTCATACAGCGCGCCTTTACTTTGTTAACACGATGGCAAAATTCTGTATTTATTTTTGCCATTCTCCACGGTTCGTGTACACTCTCCTCTATAACTCTTCCATAAATACGATAAAAAAGAAAAAAAAACGTATCGATCGATTCGGTTTTATTGTTCATTTTATACCATCGACAAAACCAAATGTCGAAAGCGAGCGAATCGGTGATTTCATCGAATGCACGGATAAGTAAATGTGCAATTACACAAATAAACAATTGAATCGACAAGTGAACGATTCGCCGTAGTGTGAATTAGCTATTATAGTAACAGCTATTACACAATTCATTGAATCCATTAATTTGTAAATATTGAAAGCTGAACGTGTGACATGAAATATAGAAATGTGTGGACGTTGATAATTCGACAAAATTATTGAATCGTTCAAAAAAACCGTATCGTGCGGACGATAAAGCTGTAAAACTGTAAGCTACTAAAAGCAGCTAGTAGCGAGTATAACAAAAATGAAGCTTCTCTAACATGAAACATATAAACATATGAAAGGAAGCATAAATGTAATATCGTGTGACGAATATATTATTTTTTATATATATTCTGATATTTAAGATGATTTATTTAGAATGAGTAGATTGTACAGATGTTGATTAAACAAAAGAACGATGGTTGTTTGAACATGAACTAAATACAAAAATCGTACTATATTTCAAACAACTCTCGCAACTCAACAACGCTAACAACTCTACTCCTCGACTTCTAGACTAACTTTTCGACCTCTCAACTAAAACTGACTTTCCGCTTAAGACTGAAACTGCTTTCGCATATCTTTTGTCTTTTCTTCGACCCACCACGCACGTGTTGCGCAACCGTTCATGGTCAAGGCCACGTAGGCCTTTTTTACAAAACTATATGATCGAAGAACGCCTCGGCTCTCGCGACATTATACGTGATTTACTCGCTAACTCCTAGGCCTTTTGCCGGCGATACTATATAAATATATTTTTAAAGAACGTTGACACTCACCCGTGTCCGTGCTTCCAGGTAGAAGAATGGCATCGTCACGAAACCAGGAGGTGACTGTCAGATGTTCCTTCACGTCTTCTCTTGCCGTGCAAGATAAAACCGCGTTGCATCCCTCCACCACCGGAGACCTGTTCACTCTTACATCATACCCAGGTACTGTCAACACTGAAATTCGAGCACAAACTCCAAATTAGAGCTACTAAGCTGCTCGTAGCGAAATTATTGAAAAAATTTAAAGACAGTGCAGAATTAACGTTTGATTAAATTATCGTCGATTAACTCTTTCGCTTCGGCAGTCCAGTCCGCCGAAGTACATTCACTGATCGGATACGCGCACCAGAAATACGCACAGTGTGCGTGGTTGCTGTATATACGTTTTCCTAATTCTTAAATAACAATAATTCTTGTAAGAACCGTATATGAAATATCGTTTCACTGTCAATGGATTTAATAGATTTTTTAGCATGAAACAGTATACGATCGTTTGAATGTTTGAAATATATTGCGTGAAATGTTTTGATGTTGTTTCAACGATGAGTAACTTTGGTAATCATTTGGATGCCGGATATATGGGGTGCCGGACCCAGGAGTCATCGCGTGGTCGCCGCCTATATGCGGTGCTCGTACCCACAGGTCATCTCGCGGGTGCCGCCTATAAGCGGCGCTCGAAGCGAAAGGGTTAAAATTCGAACAGAAGCTCCAAATTAGAACTATAAAGCTGTTCGTAGCGAAATCGAAGACAAATTTTAAGACAACACAGAATTGATATTTTACTGAATTGCGTATGACTCGTTTCTTCCAATGTCACTTCGCATTTTCAAACGACTGATACTCGTATTTTCCAGCAACGAGTCGAAACGAACAGTTATTGATAAAAACTTGGTAACCAGACTTGACAAAGTGTAATTACCCAATGCTTCATTAAACTTTCCTTTTTCTCCATCTTTCCTTCATTTTTCTCTGAGTTTTACGTTTACGAAGTTTCATCCGTTAAGGAAACGGATGGAAAAAATGTTGCTGCAGATGTTTGCGCTGCTGTTTGCGTGGACTAAGCGGAGATGAAAAGGAAGTTTGACAAGTTTGGGGTTGTAGATTCCTCATTCTTTAGGAATCGGAGACTTCGAAACTGAGTTTATGGTAAGGGGTGAGTTATCGATTTGTTTTCGAGTGCGTTTTGTCGGGATTCTCTTGAGTGGATTAAAGTTACGCGAACTTGTAAAGGTCTTTGCTTTTCGAAGGCACAGATTTTTGTCTGTTTCTTTGTACGTTTCGAAGTTTCGAATCCAATCGCGAAGTTGTTTTGTACGCTGGGTAGCAAGTTTCTGATTGATAATTAATGCTTTAAACAATACTTGAAAATAAAGTTTTATCTCTAATTTGTATATTTCAAATAGTATTTTCCAAATGTTAGTCGAACATTAGTTATTTCAAATCCTTCTTCATATTTTTCATCTGTTATTGATAAATTTAATATTACGTACATTATTATAAGATTATTTAACAAGACTTTGCGTTTGAACCTTCATAATCATATTCCAGTAGTATTCTCTATCTTTTTTTAATTACAACAACAATTTTCTCTAATAGCCAAATATGATCTCCTGCTTATAAAGGGCATTTTCTAATAAAATATCGCGATTTATTTTTATCCAACGTTACGTTAAATACTTCGATCGAAAAATACTTCGATCCACAGCTGAAGTCACTTTTGAGATTTACGAGAATGTAGAGAAATAATCTATTGCAAGGATCAATTCTCATAAAATTATTACCCTGAAACAAAATAGAACAATCAAGTACGCTTGTCGTTCTATCCACACGACCCAAAAGAAAGAATCGCGACAGTCGTTTTCGCCCATCCGCTATTTACATAAATCCCCTTCCGGACGGGGATTTTTCACAGAGCTCCACGTTGTTTACCGACACGTTTCGTTCGAATACCGATGCAGGAGCTATAAATCACGCGGATGGACGTGACATCCGTTTCCGACCCGACACGGAAAATTCTCAGAGTAAAAATCGACGAAACATCCCGGGAAGACGTTACCATTCCCGTAACGCCATTACGCTCGCGATTCCACTGTTAAATCGATAAGTAGTGGATCGAAATCTTTCATTCCCGTGTTCCAATCTCCTTTCGCTACAATCGTTTACACGATAAAGTTGCTTGAGCGAATTTATCGAGAGTTATGTATCGAGATAAGATACAATCGTTTTGTATTGCAAGTATTTGTGGAGTTTCATTAATTAGAATTGCAGTGAGACTCGATTATCACGGTTATATTGATAAAATTTGAAAGGAATTATAAAATATACAGTGATCCGTATTAATTTAATTTAACTCGGATATTTCATACAGTTTAAAAATTATTTAGTTTATTTTTATTTAGAAAAAGTATATGCATTGGATAAGTAAAATATTTGTCCAATTATTTGTATTAATATACTAAGGACTGATTAATTAAGTCATTGACTCGAGATGATTATCATTCTTTTTTATGCAGTAACTGGGGTAAAGTTTATTTCACGGTGCATCGTCAATAATGCGACACAAACTTATACAATAATAATTTTACGCACACCATGGTGCCGGAATATTAATGCGAGCTTTTGTACATAGAAGCCACAGGATACATATCTAGTGGACTTGTATATTTCGAAAAGATCATATATCGTTATGTATAGCGATGATAATAATTTCGATTAAATCATATGATTTTAGAGTTCTCTGGTTTAATCTGTATTTAATATATAATAATAATATTAGTGACATTTATCTTATAGCTTGAGATGATAAATTAAAGGAGACAAATTAAATCCAACCAATCTGAAATTAAATAGCCTGATTTGAATTCTATACATTAAATTATATCACTCGACGATACCAGCTGAAGGTTAATCATTATCTAACTTCCAGTTACGTGAAATCAGTGAACAACAAATGATTCTCGATTATTACCATTTTCACGTTCACGGACTCGTTCGGGTTTCCTCGGTGAAAAGAAAGGAGGACGTTTGTCGAGGTAAATTCCGTAGCGGAGATAAGATTAGCGTCGCATCCGGAAATTCGTTTTCAGCTCCAGCAGTTCCGTCGCCGCTCCATTTATTCCCAGATCTGACAGGTAGCTACGATATTGCTCTTAATAGCACTGTCAGCCTGGGCGTCACGCTGTTACGCGTCTCATTTCGGAGGCACAATTTAAGTATTAAATGTAACGCGTTTAAGTCACCCTTCCCTGCTTCTGACATTCGAAAATTTTGCAATAACCCGGCTCCTCTCTTTTCCTCGCTTTCCATCCAAAGAAAACGCTGTTGCACGACAGTGAACAACGTCGTTTAAACGAATTAGATTCAGTTCATAGTGTTAATTCAATATGTCCGGATAAGGCACTTGTCTGTTATCCGGATGTCAATTTCAGTTCTACGTTTAATACAATGTTACTTCGATTCTAAATTCTATTAGGCTTCTTCGCCCTCTATGGTTGATGGACGCTTGGAATTAATTGACAATTACGCTGTTACAATAAGTTACAAGTTGGACAGTGTTTGGTTTTATTTTGTATTTAGATTTTATTCGATTTTGTATTTAGATTTATTAGTTTTCTTTTTTAAGTGTGGCAGATATTTGGGATAAATTGAAATTTCTAGTTGAGTAGTATTTTGTGTCCTTTCTCATTTGTATATTGTTTGTTGCTATATATGGAACACGGAGAAAGAAAATTCGTCGAAATGTCGGAGGCATTTAAATAAAACTACTGACAGTCCCATCGTTCGTCTTTATGAAATGTTAAAAAAGAAGAAAGTGTCTATCACAGAAAAATTTGGTAGAGTGGACAGAAAACGGTGGAAAAAAGGAAATTCGAGGAAGCGTCCATGAAAAATGAAGAGAGTAGAGTGTGTCGTAAAAAAATTTGAAACCGAAGAAGCTAGAAAATGTTGGATATAAAAGAAGAGAGTTCGAGGAAATATCGAGTCAATTACTTTCTGCAGTCGTAAAAAAAATTAAGAAAATATCCAGAGACAGAATGTCTCATAGAAAGATTTAGTGGAACGGAAGGAGCTAGAAAATATTCGAATATAAAAGAAGAAAATTCGAGGAAACGTCGAGTCGATTGCTTTTCGGAGACGTGAAAAATTAGGAAGCCACTTGGAGAACGCCCCGTGACTGGAGCTGGCAAATACCTGGATAACGATCAAATTCCGTCGAAGGGGAGGAAAACGAAACGAAACGTGCAAACGAGGCCAATATGCGCAGATCTCCAGCGAACCGGGCAACGATATTTCCCGTGGATTCGCAGCCAACCCCAGGATTAAGTTTCTTTTCGATTCACGTTCCCTCGATATCGTGGCGCAACCTGCAACGCCTCGATTTCTCTCGGTTAGATTGACGTAATCTGTTGAGGACAGACGGATCATCCGCTGAATCTTCAATTGGAAACATTGTCAAATATTTTTGTTAACTTCTTTATGTAGATACTGTATCGTTGAAATTGTTCAAATTATTGGGTTCTTCTTTCGTTATAAACTTTTGGATATGAAGTTGAACATGAGATTCTATTGTCGACGACAAACGAAAGACAAATTTCTCTACAACTTCAAAGACAGTCTTAGAGAGATTAATTGGTGCAAGCCTTGTTAGAAAATTAGCTAATTAATGCACCGATCCTTTATCAGCCACTCTTTAAAAACGAAATTTATAACAAACAGTAATATTAGACATTCTCAGAATTGTTCAAATTAATCTCAAAATCCGACCCACCAATTTATATTTGTAATTGCCAAATTATACCGTTAGACACATACCTCTGAATGATCTTAAATCTAGAGAGTCTCGTCCTATAAACTCCAGATTAATGAAACTCTAAATGGAAATCTCAATGACACCGAACAAATTTCAAGATCTTTTTCCTTCTTGAAAGACACGATAACAAAGTCTAATCTGATCCCGTGATCCAGTGAAAAATAGTAATAGTCGAGAATCATTTGTTGTTCACTGATTTCACGTAATTGGAATTTGGATAATAATTAACCTTTTTAATGCGATTTTAAATGATGCGACGTTAAAAATCTCTTAAAAAAAAGAAGAAAAACAGAGGAAAGGAGAAACCAAAAATTCGAAACAAACGACGAACCAAAATAAAAATCATTTCTCGATTCATCTCAGGATCAATTAATGATCCATTCGTTCTCGGTGCACGATGCTTCGCAGTCGCTGTCGGAGGTCATCATCGGAAGTGGCGCGGCACGAGCGCTTCCCGGGATGCCCTTACGAGAAACCCGCGCCAAGTTGGTCAGAGAGAAGAAGAAAAGAAGGTAGAAGGAAACAGAGAGAGAGAGAGAGAGAGAAAGAGAAGAGAAACGGCTCCCCTTTTTTCTCCAGACAATGCAGCTCTTCTCGGGAACAAGTCCTTTGGCGGACGACGAGGGTCGAGCCGATGTCATTTCAGATAAATTCCTCATCGCTTTTCAACCGGGTCCAGGCCTCACCTCTGTATCTCGGCCCTTTCATTCCAGCGATACCGTGCATCGAAAGGAGAGCAAGGAACACGTGGAAATCAGCTTGCATCCCTCCTCTTTAAACGTGTGTTTCTTCTTGCGGTTAGTTTGATTTTTCCAGGTGCGATGAATGTTCTTCTCGTTTCTCTCAATTTCATGGAACGGTATTTCTTTTCTATCTTTGTGATTGATGTTTATGATTAATGATACGATTGGTGGTTTGGTGGCTTGAAGAGGTTGTTTTGGAAACTTGAAAAAATGGTTGCACTTGTTCGTTGCGAGGGCAAGCAATTGAGAAACTCTTTACTTGCACCTATTGCAGCGATTATGTCAAATTATTTATTCGTTTCTTGTGCTCTTCACGATGGATAATACGGTTGATATTTGTTGGGCTTATAAAGGATTGTTTTAGAAAATAAGGATGTTTCTTTGGGAATTTTGTTGTTTATCGCGGGAGTAAGGATTCAAGAAGTCGAATATAAAATTATTTTTCCTTTCTACAAAATTGTAATTTAATAGTATAAGAGAAATAATATAACAACAGTGATTCATCTTATAATAAAATGCAAAAATAATCTGTTCATAGATATTAAAATTGTATTAATAGGAGGAAGGAGAAAGAATTTAAGAATTAGTTGTCGAAATTTTTTTCATATCAGAACCCAAGAAGAAAACAAGAACAAAATGAATTTCTTCTTTAAATTAGCTGAAAATTAATTCTTATCGAAATACAGAATCTGTATGTTCTACAATTCAAACGAAAACAAATTCCTTGAACTAAAAACTCTCTTTAAAAATCTATTTTTTTAAAAACTAGCTTCTAAATAAATTCTTAATTAATTAAACTACGTTTAGAAATACACCCCTGCCGTTATATCTCAAGAATTTCACCAAAAACGATCAATTTTCCTTTCACTCGCTGCAGAAGCGACAAAATTAATAATATCCGTACACGAGAGCCTGCAACTCCTCCCCTAAACTTTGTCTCACATTGTCCGCTATCCTTCCATCTGATGAGGCAGCGATAATTAACGCGCGCAGCAGTTTCTCTTATCCGGAACTGCGGCACGAAACGCAAACTGCTCGAATTGCAAGCGAATAGCTCGGCGAATATATCCCAGTGTCCCCTTCACGACCAATTAACCGTTTCATTCGCGGTATCCGCGTCGGATCTGGCCTGTTGAAGACGTTGCAACATCTTCAAGTACGTCTGTCTCTATCTTGAAGCACGACACAGACGTACGAACCGGAAACGGGACGGAAATGGTACATGTTGAGGTTGAAAAGGCGCAGAGTTGAAAAGCCTGGGCTTGAAAAACGGAAGGAGAAAGACACGAGAAATACAGAGGACCAGGCCTAACGTCCAAGCATCGCGAGGCAACCCTTCTGCCCACCCTTTTACCACCCCTGTTTCTACAGCGGAAACGTGGAAAGAAACAGAGAAAAGGGTAGGAAGATTGAATGAAGATGGCGAGTCCTCTCTGATATTATCGAGACAAGAAACGAAAACGCTACTTTCACAAACTAAAGAGCTAGCGAGAGAGGGAGAGAAAGAGAGAGAGAGAGAGAGAGAGAGAGAGAGAGAAGGAGTAGAGTTTAACCAGAGGGAGGGAATCGAAATGGGGATGAAACGCGGAAGAGCAGAGGTGGGGATGAAATCTTGCTGAATGCCGGGTCACTCGTTTAAATAATTAAACGCGTAATTACCGCCGGCTGGAACACATTTTAATGAACGGTGCCTTTTCCAGGAAGCTCTGCCCCGTCTCTGTCTACCTAAGCTAAACCTTCCTCTTCTGTGTTTTTCTGCCGGGCTGCAAGAAGTCGGGGAAACTGTGCGTGGGTCTAGGAGACTCTCTTACGTAAAAGGAAGTTGCCAGACTTTTTTGGCAGGTTTCCCTAAGTCATAAGTTTTGCGTAAGTCTACGCGAAGGTTAGGTTTCGCCGAGAAGCCTGGTGAAAGGGTGATGCCGAGCGAAACAGAGTGGTTGATAACGAGCCACTTCTTTTCGAAATCCTCTTTGGCAATCTGCTTTTAAAGGTTGGATTTATTACGAAACGCTGAAGGCTCGAACGGTCCAAGACGTTCGAGAGATTATCGAAGATTTCGATTCGGCGGCAGCTTGTTAACGACGAAGTTCGTAGAAAGTCCGATGTAACGAGGTTTAATTAACGCCGCGTCTCATAGATCTGGCTTCTATGATCGTTTGCGTTCAACGTCTTTTCCGTTGCCCCCTTGTCGCGTCTTCTCTTCCGTCTTTTTCCCTTCGTTCTCCTTTTTTCTCTTGCCAGGCGGTAATTACGTTTAAGAAGAGAGGAAAGTCCCGTCGTTTATTAGTCGGCAGACTTGTTACCACCGGAAAACGTTGAGTTTTCACGGTGGGACGCGGGAACAGGGTGGGAGGACTTTGAGAGTAAATTTGGCGGAAATTCTTGGCGAATTCATGATAATTCGATTGTTATTGTTGCATCTTTCATGGGATTAAGCAGCACTCAATAGCGTTTAATTGGAAGTCCTACTTTGAGATGAGTTGAAGAAGTCTGTACTTTGTGCTAATTTAGAGAATAGTAGATATCTTTAAGAACTAATTTTTTTTTCTTTTTTGAACGAAGAATGTTATTTATGTTCATTTTTTAAATGCTTTATATACTTACGTTGGTATAGTTGATCAACGTAAACGAACATTGGCGAACTTGTATATTTTTATATACTTTTTGAAAGTATTTTTACTGACAGATAGGCATATTTTTTAAAATGATGTTCCTCGTTAAAAGATTTATATACTGATATTTGGGATGACGTTTATATTTGTTTAATTTTATGTTTAAACTTAAAATATAATTTCTTAAATCCTACCTTCAATAGACGGTCAGATGTCGCAGTGACCAATTCCATAAAACGAAAAATACAGAAGAATAATGACACTACAAACGCTGTTTCTTAAATTTACCTTGCAATTTATCATTATTTGTATCATCTTCTCGCATCATATTTATATCTCTTCTCATCTTATATCATCGTCTAAATGAACTTATGGAACTATACATAAATTTATATTTCTTTCTTTCTTTCTTGAGAGTTGAATATTAATTGTGCATTTATGTAACGAAATAAAGAAATTAATAAACGGTGGAATTGATAAATCTGTGAGGCTCAGTTTTCCTTTACGAATAATTTTAGTCTAAACAGCTAAATCCTCGAAACAACATCGCGAAACCAGACGAAACTCATGGGATATTAGTCGAAGACGCGATCAAAGTAAACTTTTTTATTCTCGTTCTTCGATCTAATAAACATCATCAATGGAAAACAGCCGGAACACGTGCAAGTCGGACGATTCATGTTCGAGAACTCTCCGCGAAGTGACCGACTTACGAACGAAGGATGAAGCTAAAAAAGGGGAAATCGTATGGTCGGAATCGTAGGATTTGACTTTCGAATTCTTCTCCAGTTTATTCCCTTTTTTTTCCTATACCAACTGGTCAAATTGGCTGGCCCGTATACGCTCGCGTTTCCTGTTGGAGAACTTTCTCGCAGTTCCCCAGACAGGGATGTCTCGACGTAAAGTAGAAAGAAGAATTTTCTGTTGACGCTGACGGCCGCGACTTACGAACTTCCCCAGACGAAAAACCGACCAATCGATACACGTTTCTCCACGTTCCATCTTTGGCCGAATTTACTGTCATTACGTCTTTCTTTCGAAAATTTATTTGTCTATTTGGTAATTGACGAGCATTAAACCTATGTTACGAAAAAAGAACACAGTAGTTATAATGTTATAATTGTACGTATGTTGCATATACATATGTATACGTAGAAAAGAAAAATTAACTAGACTGCAGATTTTTATATTTATGTATTTATAGGAAACGTGAAGGCGTAAAAATGCATTCAATACATATAGCGTGCAGAAATGTATGCATATATATATATATATATATATATATATATATATATATATATATATATAATATACAGGGTGGTTGGTAACTGCTGGTACAAACGGAAAGGGGGTGATTCTATGCGAAAAAAGAAGTCGAAAATATAGAATAAAAATTTTTCGTTCGAGGCTTTGTTTTCGAGAAAATCGACTTTGAATTTTCGCTCGGTACGCGTGCACTTTATCGCGTCTCGTTATAAAGTGGAAATTATCGCGGTTTAAGTTTGTTTTTGCCGTAACGGAAAATTAGCAATACATAATGAAATAATATGAAGTAATCATAAAGTTTATTATTACAAAGATTGCTGAAAAAAAAACGAAAAATTTTTATTCTATATTTTCGACTTCTTTTTTCGCGTAGAATCACCCCCTTTCCGCTTGTACCAGCAGTTACCAACCACTCTATGTAACAGATATAGTATATAAAGTATATAAAATATTCAAATATTCCCCCTTTAAGTTAGGGTATTATTCTCTTTATATTTCTTTTTTATCAAACACTGAATTCGAGGGAGAATCCTATTCATAAATATTAGGCTATCGCATAAGAAAAGTTTTTCGAGAAATAATAACTTTCACAAGGCAAGTATTCGTAAAATTACGTATCTAAAAATAAAGTAACCTAACTTAGAAAAAGCAAAAATCTATATTATATTGACTTAAAGTTCCAAATGAAAAAACCTTCATCAACGTTACTTTTCTTTTCTCCTAATCAAACAGAAATCCACTTAAAAATGGGCTAAAAGTAGAGAGAGGATTCGTCTAGGCGAAAGTAAAACAGTGTGTCGACGAGATCGCATTAAAAAAGCAACGGAACGAATCGAAGGCAAGTTAAATGGAAGGATTCGAAATTTTCTTCTAATTTCGGTTGCACAGTGTACACGTGCTATCCACGGCAGGCGAAAGCACGTAGCTTGCTATACGCGTTGGTCGGCATAAAATCAGCCATTTAAATGGTGGCTCACGTAAAGCTCATGGTACCGGACCAACCTTTGTCCCATGTTCTCCCGAACGACGTTACCCAGACGTTTCTCTTGTCTTCTTCCTCTTTTGCTTCTTTTTTCCTATTTCCATCTTTTCTTTGACCTCTTTCCTTCTCTGTCTGGTCGTTTGTTCAAATCGAACTTGCTTCGATACAATTTAACGGCTTTCATTGGCGTTTTCCCTCCGGTATTTACTCGGCGATGGCTTGGTGAAAACGCGGGCCGCGTTTCCGGCATAATGGGATCTTCAGCAACTTTCCGCCGTTTCCGGCGACCAGTCACGTTCCAAAGGCGACGTTCTCTGCTGTAATTGACGTTTATTGTGCTCACGCAACGCGTCGTGGAAACATATCGATGGGTACAAGACCTCCTTTTAGTGCTCCTTTCGCGATTTATGTTTTAGGTTCTGTAGCTTGCAGAATGAAAGATGACAAAGAGCTACCTTTTCACAGTTCCCTTTTAAATAATTTCTCTTAAGAATTTCTAAATAGTCGATATACGATTATAATTTTTGACGTGTATTCGTCGTTTGCACTTTACAGCTGATAGTTCGGAGAATGCAGGACGACACGCAATACTTTTATACAGTTTCCTTTTCGAAAATTATTAGGCTCTGTTCTGGACGGGGAATTATTATTTTTAGCGTTTTTTTCTTAAGTTTCAGTATTTGTCATTCGAAGAATGGAAGACGAGATGGGGTATTTTTGTACAGTTTTCTTTTCAAAAATTCACTAGTATCTATCCTGTATAGTGGATATTCGATTATTATTTTCAGTGTTCTTTTTTCATCGTTTGCTCTTCAGTTTTATAGATTGAACAATATAAGAAGAACGAAGGGTCTTTATGCAATTTTGTTTGTAGATTATTACTTCTTATTGTTGATAGTACAAGATTACTGTTCACTATTCTTCATTGTAGATATTCTCAGTAGCATTCGACTATTGTTTTTAGTGATAGTTTCATCGTTTGCTTTATAGTTTAACTGCTTGCAGAACAGAATAATTATATATAACAAGAATAATTTATTGTTACACAATTTTGTCGTCAAGTCATTTTGTCCTGTTCTGAATCCTACACTGGACTATTTAATTGTTTCTAATATTTCTTTTATATAGCGTTTACTCCTTAATTTAGTATTAGGTGGTCCGAAAAGTTTCTTTCGTTTTATAAGTAAATAATAGACCTACAATGTTTTTGTTTTATATTAGTTTATTGAGTTATGCACGAACGTAACAATAGAAATATAACAAAATGGATCATGCTTAATTCAATAAAATAATATACAGCAGAAATTGTTGTTCATCTATTATCACCTTATGAAACGAAAGAAACTTTTCGGACAACCTAATAGCTTGAAGAATATATAAAAAACAGAGTATTTCCATACAATATCCTTTTATTTATTTATTATTTGCTATTCTTACGATATTTTTTTATTACTTCATATTTCCAAGAAACACATGGAAGATATAACATATAAGGCTCGAATAAATCACCATTTACACAGAGAGAGCGAAGAAGTTTTTAATAATAAATTTCAGGTTAAAGTCGCGATTATTATTTTCTCAATATATCGTGTATATGTGTACCGTTTCTATACAGCAGCCTACGTGAACATTCCCCTTCCGATGCTGGGACATCGGGGGAAAAAAACATAGTAATTAATGAGCACCGCACTGGAACACGATAATGAGACTTCTGTCCATAAATGCTGAAATACGGATAGAGATTTTCCCTCGCGATATTTTCCGCTATTTTTATGTTATTAACGCGTTGCCCTTTACTCGGCCAACCCGCAGAACTGAATAAAACGCGACGCAACCAGAATCTTTTAATTATTCGTTAAGCCCCTTATTTGTTGCCATTTCAATCGACTAAAAAATGTACCATAGCTTCGATTCAGCTTCATCGGTATTAATTGGAATGAAATTATAGACGAATGCATTTAGTATATTTCTATTTTTTTAATATTTATTTAAATTTCATTTGAGCGTTAGATTTTGTTATTGGCTACAATTTTTAGCTGTATATGGAATTTTTTGTTCTTTTATATTATATACATTGTTTATATGTCTTAACATTTTTACTGTATTACTAAAAATTTTATTTCGTCTTTATACTCGTCGTTTGTTCCAGTATTAAGTCATTGCACTGGTTTTATGAGACAACTTGACGACCATAAGCGAAAAACACGATGAGTCACATCTTATGGAAGAGTAATATCGAAATGTAATTTGCATTTCATTTTTAGATTAAACATGTGCTCTTGTTCTCCTCTTGTACGTTTAAAAAATATCAAATTAGCATTAAAGATTTATACATGTATAAATTGTTAATATTTATTTATCTCTATACACATACATCCATACATTTACATATTTATGAATTTCATATCATTCACATTAATCCCTTCTTTCTTATAAACTGTTAATATATAATTATGTTAAACTGACATAAGAACCGAACAAATATTATTCGTTTTTTGAAAAATACATTGTGAATTTATCACCTATTTTCATAAGATCTGTATCGACTATTTCATGTTAATAAAATACTTCATTTTAGCTATCGAGCGACGTAAAACTGAGAAGATCAATAAAGACGGCACTCATCATATTTCTCCTGTCTGTGGTCTTCATTTATAAACTGAATGTCACATTACGAGTTAGAAATTCGATCAACCGACTCTCTAAATTTTACCAAAAGTATAACAAACTTACCAGCACGAAGAGTAACTTCCCTGGAAAGCACGGTTCCAACGGAACTGGTTGCACGACACCTGTACCTAGCGTTGTGCACTTCCGCTCGAAAGTCCTGCGCCAGAAATGGCGGAAAGTAGAGGGTGCCGTTCCCGAGCAGCTGTCTGAAACAATGGAAAAAGAATGAAAGAGGAAGAAAAAAAAAGGAGAGAGAAACGAAGAAGCTAGAATTCTAACGTCTTCGCCCAGGTTCCATTACTGGCGTTACCATTTCGCGATATAAATTCGCCCATTTTTAGCTTCTTTTTACCATTCTGCCTTTTTACCGCCGACACACTCACGAGCAAATGCCTTTTATTAATTCGCCCAGGAAAGCTTTTAAAATTGCAGAAGAAAATACGTGGTTCGAAAATAATTGAAATATGCGAATAAACGAGAGAAATTCTAATGTTGCATTAATTAGAGTGTGTTTCAGATTAAATTATAGTGAATTAAATGGCACTATTTAGAGTGTTGCGTTGATTCTTTACAATTCATGTACACAATGTTTCTTTGTTTAATTATTCAGTCATTTGGTTTGCGAGAATCAGAGAAATTATTTAAAAGCTTCATTTTTTAATACCGTTTAAAACATTTTTTTGAATCCTTTCTACAACTTTCTTGCATCCTAAGAATTTTTATATAGCGTAATGAAATTGAATTATGGAAATATATTAAATTCTAGGAAATCTGATGGTATTATTTAGAGTTTTATGTCGATTCTTTCCGATTTTAAAAATTTGCTACATTTTTAGAATATTCAATTTTTCGAGTTACAATCCCAAATTTTATTTCACTCGATTATATCATCAAAAATAGTTACCTTTTACTTGATATGTTTACTCTTCTGTACATAAACCAATAAAATTCTCTCGTAATCAATTACACTAGGTAAATGGTTACAATCCAAATACAATATACAAATGATAAGATTAAGTTTCAGCTTCAATAACAATAAAGTATGAGCTCGAAATCTAGTATTACCAAAATCTATCAATAAACGCCATATAATTCAATTTTTATTCCCCTCTAACCCTATGCTTCTTTCTAATCTGTTCCATTTATAGTCATCGATCACTCGCTTTCGTCGATCGAAATTTTAATTTCTTCTTCTTCCAGTAACGAAAAAGTCGTTCTGAAGACGCATCGTGAAAAGCGCGCACGCCCATATAAACGAATGTTCTTCTCGTAAGCGATAAATTGTGCATAACATAAAAGCCGAGTCTCTTTCGAGCTGCGATAGAAAACGTTCAACGATCAAGGAATCGAGTTAACCGCAAACGAGATGTAACATTCAAGATTCGCGTCATAATAGCATAGCTAAAAATGGCCAAAAAGGTCTAACTGTGTCGGGATATCGATTCCTCGAGAGGTCAAACTAGCAGCTAGTTTCTGTTCGTCTCGTCACACGTGCGGTCATCACGAAGCTTTTCAGTTCTTTGAATGAATTTAAGATTTCAAAATTGAAGTTAATTTGGATTGACTGGGATATTTCGTTAGATATTTTCATATTATATTTCGATTACTATTATTGCAAAGATCTATCTTCGGCAAAATGTTTGATAATCTTCGAAAATATTATGGCAAACTAAAGTTATAACAAATATGTCTTTCGTTTTCAGTGTAAATGTGATATCGCCACAATGAAATCTTTCGATTTTTAAGGGTTGAAAAATTGGAAAATTCCAAAATTAGAAATAGAAATAAAATTTTCCTCTGTACAGCAAAAATCTTCCTTCTCTATGATATAAGTGTAATATCTTCATAATGAAACGTTTCAAACAATTTTTAAATACCGATATATCGTAAAAATTGTAACATAATGCAGTATGATGCATGACATTATTCCAAAATCTAATCACAGCGAGGATCTTCATGTTTTACTCTATAAATATAATGCTCTCAAAATAGATCCTTTCAACATTCAATTCTTAAAGATTGGAATATTGTAAAAATTGTAATATATTAAGATGCAAAATATTATTCCAAAGCATCAACATAGAAAATACCTTCATTTACTACGCTACAAACAAGATACTCCTACAATAGGTTTTTCTCAACACGTTAAAGTTAATATTATTTTTCATCAGATGTCCGAGTATACGTTGTCTTATGCTACCTGCGTTATTAGAAACCGTTCTGTATTCACTGCGTAATTACACGCGTTCGTGTACGCCCGTACAATGCGGTTACGTTCCAGGTTATGATAGCCGGCCGACAAAGCTTTCGGCTATACTACTTGTTTAACTACACACCGAACCATACTACTTAATCGCTTACGTAACCTACTTGTACTGATTACTTACACAATCGGGTAACAGTTGTTTGATAAAACACGTTACTGTTGCCGTTGTCTGATTAGATATTGTGTCGGACAATATTTACACCTATTCTACTTGTATAGTTTAATGCAACCGTATGCTATTGAACTCGAACGTTTGTTTTAATCTTCTGACCAGTTTCGCTTTAAATTTGTTTAACAAATTCTATTGATCGGCTATTATCTACTCTGATCGATTTTCTACTCAGAGAAGGTTAGTGTTCTACCTGTATTATGTTTACTGCATATTGGAGGATAGTAGAATGACTCTATTTACTGACCTATTCTACTGCAGCATTCTGTAGAGCTCTATTTTACTTGTTTGACCATGTACATTCCAATTCTACTTATCTTACAGATAATGTCCTCTACCGATAACTCCATTTTATTATTCGATTATGCAACGTTTTGCGATAGTTTGATCTTGATAGTTCTTTATTGTTTATGGAAATAATAACATGTTTGTAAGATATAAAAGAGAATAACAGCTTGATATATTTTTAGATATGAATTTTTGGAATTCAGTGCCAGTGTATTTTATGATATTTAGCAATATACGAGCTAAATGTTTTGCGAGGTAAAAGTTACGTAATTTTATAGCTAAATACGTATATATTGTGTAATTAATACTAATTAAATGTGTTATTAGTAGAGACTGTATTAATTTAGAAGATGCTATGGCAGGATTAACATTATCTCTCTATGATGCTATATATGCTCTGTTAAGATACTTAGCTATATAAATATCTACCTATTCGTAAACGGGTTGTGTCGAAGGCAAATAACGTCACACGTGAGACAAATTTATTCAAGTGGATCGGGTCATTTATGGAACTACAAACGGGGATCAGAAATGAGAATGTGTCATGTTTCAGTCTCAATGAGGTGTACTAATATATAATTTAATAACCTAGTATATAGTACCTATGCTAACATCTAATAATTCTAGTAACAATCTACTAATTTCAATTATTATTCGACAATCAAACTTTCTACAAATCAATGGGAAATATCAAGTTTTAGCAGAGCATTTCTCAGAAAACAAACATTTATTTTTCAATATAATATTAGATATAATTCAATAAATATTATATTAAAATAAAGCATTTCATTATCTTTTTATTCTGCATTATTTTCAACTTCTATCTATAATTTTAAGTAATATATGCATAAAATGTTAAATTGTAAAAGATCAAAAATATGTTGCATATCTCAATGTCTTCCAACTGCTTTAGAACTTAGCAAATTTTAATTCAAATTAATACAGCAACATAGCCAGTGGTAAGCATAACATACACAGGGATATACGAAAAACTGTTAAACTCGAAAATATGTTAAATTCATGACATGACATTTCCCTGTTTTCCCATCGACCCTTCAAACATATAAATAATAGTAGAAAGAAATGTTGAATCGGATGTGAAAATCGTTGCATACGTGCAATTTCAGAAAGCGTTGAAGAATATATTAAGCGGATGAACATTTGCTTATATCCTCTACTTGTACACAGCATATCGCACAGTGCAACTAGCACACGCTTGTCATCCACACTTTTTCCGCGTGTCGAGTGTCATCAACAGATTTTCCAAGCTCCGCCTGCGAACGCGAATGTCCCATTTCGAGCTGACTCTTGATTATACATCCTGCTAATTATTGTAAAATGTTGAAATATAATTATCTGATGATGTCGATCCTTCATTTGTCACGAGCCATTTCACGAATCGCATTTGTTCCAGATAATTTCGTAGGATTTACGAACTTCCAAAATAATAACATACGAATGAAGATATGAAAGCCAGAAAATGCCAGATTTTCGGTTCGCTAAAAGAATGACGCGATTAAAAGACGTACATTTTTTCAAGGAATCAGGCACAAAATAAAAGCGAATTTGTTGAGACGAAAAGTTATTAGAAATAGTAGAAAAGATGGAAATAGAAAATTACTAACAATTCAAATATTTGGTATTGAAAAGACTTGCTTTCTTTTATTACTCAACTATTATTCTTTGAGTATTGAGAATATTTAATAAAATATCGCGCATTTGTTACTATTCAAGGAAAATAAAAAAAGATTTCTGAATTGTAATATTTTTAGTGAATACTATAATTTTGTTGGATAACCATGACATTTATATTCTAGCAAATAATAGTACACTATCACAGTAAGTTTTTGCAAATATCAATATTGACAGTTTAAATAATATATTAGTCTTCTAATAAGCCACGTAGGAGAAAAGTTAAATTCTAAAACAGAGAAAGCAACATCTAATAATATCAAAATTTCGAGGTAAATGAAGAAAAAAGGGAAACAAAACGAAAAAATATAGCAAAGAAAGGGGTTATTCGAGCGAAAACTGTTCCGAAATGGCAGAAACCTGTTTCCAGTTTGCAGGTAGCTCGTTGTTCACGTTACTTTTGTATGAATGATTTTATAGGTGTTATTCCTTTATGCTGCACAGGCTTTAGTTCTTGATTTCATGTTTCCACATCACTCGTGTTATTTGTTTCTCGTGTATTCATATTTATGTTTCTTTCCTTTTCTGTGGATACGCTTTATATTGTTTTATTGTTTATTATGTAACATTTCCTTTGACATTTTCAGTTTCTACCTTTAATCGACCATCCACATTACGTTTCTTTTATATTGTACGTTATACAATCTCTTTGACTTTCACTTTAATTGTTTCTCGTCTATTCATCATTATGTTTCGATTATACCTTATTTTCAATCTTTCCTTCAATTTCCTTCTCCACTCGAAGAACTGGAATATTCAAGAAGAGGGAGTTTCTTTTATCAGCACCACTGCGAAAAACAGCGTAGATTTTACTGCATCATTTTAAGTGCAATTTATATTTCAATGGTACGAGTATTCGTTTTCATGAAATATTTATCTGCGTGCTATATACATTGAGAAAAATGACTGATTATTTTCATTAACGCTTCCCACATAATTTTAAAATTGAATTTACGTCTGAATGATTCAAATACCATTCCTCGTAAGGTATTCTACGTTTATTTATCTGTATTTATCTCACTTATCAAAATGTTCGAACTGCATGTTTGTTTAAACTTGAACCTTTTGCCGTAAAAGAATTTTATATTTTCCTTTACTTACTTCATTTATTTCCTTCAATCTCGTTTTTACTATTTCTAAATGTATTTTATTTACATCTAACGTACTACACTTTCAATGTTTATCTAACGATTAGTTAATAAAAGACGCATATTTTATTTATTTCGTAATCTCTGACAAATATTTGCACCATTATCCCTTCGCCTCTTATTTTTATTCCCTAACCTTTCACTACCAGTTTGATTCCAATTTATCAATTCCTCGTCTCACTATTTTATTCATTCCACCCTCGCTTTTTCACCTTTCATCTTCATCATTTCCATCCCTGCATCCTCTTTCGCGAGCGCGTCGTTACATTTATTTCAGCAATTCCTCCTCCGGTTGCTTTATCTTCTGCAAACGAAAAACAGCCTCCAGCTGTTTCCTTTCGCGTCTTTAATCGATCGACGTGTATCGAAACACCAACACCGCCGGCAGTGAATTTTCGTCAGATGCGAAATGAACAGAAAGCTCGATGTCTGAATTACTGAAAACCGAGAATCGAACAGCAAAGAGGAATGTTTCGCGGATGAACGTCGAATCGGAAGTCGAAAGGGGTTGCTTTTGCTTTGAATTCTTCCAGCTTCTCTTGCGGCTTCCAATTGATACAAAGTTTCGACTGCTGAATGTTCGACTGGTTCAAGACTGTGTCTGCTTCTGTTTTGGTTCTGATTTGCTACTGATCGATGCGTCTAGAGTATGAGAAAGGCGAAAGTAAAGGTTTCTGCCAGGCTTCAGGGGCAATTAGATCGCGTAGCCTTGACGAGGAACAAAAGATGGTTTTTGCAAGCTGAACAGACTTCAATGGAATATTTGAGGTTGAAGAATCAGCGAATAAAGCGAAAGTGTTTTAAGATACTTTAAACATTTGAAGTATTTTATATATTATGTCTTTAGTATGTTTCTGAATTGTGTTTTTAAAAAGAGAGGTTTATAAGAGAGGTTTATTTATTCTTCTGGAATTCGAAGATATTTTTGTGCAGGACAGCGTATCGTACAATTAGGTTGAAGAACGAGAGCTTCCAAAGTTACATTGTATGAGATAGAAAGTTAAAGTTATTATATAATTTGAAAATAAGGTGTGAGTGATAAAATTGCTATTACAAACTAACAAATAAGAATAAGAAAATGCTGTGGAATTAGTAGCAGATTATAAAACGAATGAATTATAAAAATAAAGTTAGAATTCGGAGTTGAGACATTAATGAAGAGAAGTAACAAAATCCAGTATTAAAATTGCAGATTCTGAAATTAGAATCTGGATATAGATTTTCCAGTTATCTGTTACATAGAAATCAGAATTTGAAATATTTGATTTATTTAAAAATTAAGATCCACGATATATGAAACTTGGGGTTACCCAAGAAAATAGAACTCGAAAACGAAGAAGTTAGATCTCCTAATTAAAGAAAGTTACAAAAACAAAATGATCAAATTGCAATTAAATAAAGGATTAAGAAAAACGGAATTGAGTTACAGACCCAACCCTATTGGGTATATCATGATTAGAATTCCAGGAACTTCTTGAAAGATAATTCGTTTCTTTTTTTTTTCATTTATAAGATCACTCGTTGGTTAAAAGTTCATTAATGTGCGATAAGGGTGTTATCGAAACGAGGTCGAGCGGGAGGCTACGCTTTCCTGTGGGACGTCTGCTTGCGGACAAACTTACTGGACGACCATTGGATAAGGAACATTTCAATTACCGAGAGGAAATGGCTTGCCCAGGTGCCACGTTTACGATATTGCCGGACGTGTGGCATCAAACTTCCAATAATATTAACCTTACGCTATTTGCACGCGTTTTAGCTTGTAATACATTCCGGAAAACTGTTCAAGTTCGTATGCCTACACAACAAAAGCATTTACAGTAGAATCTTCAGAAGAACACCAAATGTTTAATAAATTTACCTTGAAATATGATATTAGTAATGTTTAATTAACGAATGGTTCTAGAACAGAGAACTACGAGCTTTGGAGGGTATCGCTGTATATCTAATTAGATAATTAGTGCATAACCGTAATGTAATTGAACAAGTATAATAGGATGACACATGATCAGACAAGTATAATAGAACAATGCTTGATTTGGTAAATGGAATACGTTGTTTGGTCGTGCAAATAAGTGTAACAGTACGATAATTAATTAAATAGATTGATTAATATCGCGTTTGATGTAGCATACTATGTAGAAAATAATAACAATTTTGAATTAAATTACACAGAACAAAGGAGTTCTTTCACTGTAAAATTTTATCACGCTCGAATTATCTTATTCTTTGTTTCGGAAATGAAATAATTATACGTGAATAATATTTGAAATTACACAGAAGTAATACATTAAACAATTGAGAATTAAAAATAATTTCATTTCAATCACATTTCAATCACATTTCAATCACTTTATTTTAATATCGCTTTAAAATATACGGAGGTAATATTGTTTTCAACAATTGAAAACAGTATTTTAGGACATTTTGATCATCTCAAGCATTATTTTCAACATTGAATAATTTTCTAAAACTCTCGAATATTATTTTATATTTTAAAAATATACCTTAAATATTCTGAAATAATAAAATGATATTTTAGATCATAACGTTGACAGTAAAATTTAGGTTCTCACATTCTTCAAAATTTTCATGGTGGAATTATGTTCGTACAGTGTCTCAACTATTTTCGATAAACGATATTAAACAAGTCTGTGAAGTACAACAAACGAGAAAACCGCGAAAAGCAAACGAAGAAGTTCCTTTTGATTACTTTCCCCCGTCTGATATCAGTAGTTGAACTTCTTAATAATGTTTTGTGCCGTCGTTGCAGCTGTATTTTTTCACGGGACACCGTAATTCCGCCGCGTTCGAAACTCCTGCAATTTACAGCAGCTCGCAACTTCTAAATCCCGGCACTCTAATCCGCTTAGACGCTTTCTATCGCGTCGAGCACTCTTACAAATCGTGAATTTTCAGCCGAAAATGCGGATCTTATAACAGACCAGCGATAGCGGAAACGCTATTATCGGAAGCTATGCCGCGTCGATGAAAACCTATTCTGTTCATGCACGTTTCTCAGCAAAATTTCTATACGAATCGGACATATAGAATATTGTTGCGTTGTTGATTGTTCGTTAGTTTACTCGTATATTCAACTAAGTTGTATTTGTGCGTTTGTAATTGTGTAATTTTTGTATTTAATTATACGTTTATTATCTAAAATGGCCATTTGCAATGAAGAAGGCCCATCGCAGTGAAAATTCTCCAAAATTTTAATTTAATCGTCTGAAGATTAATAGGATTAGTAATATACTGTTATGTCGACAATAATTATTTTATTATACAGGGTGGTTGGTAACTGGTGGTACAAGCGGAAAGGGGGTGATTCTACGCGAAAAAAGAAGTCGAAAATATAGAATAAAAATTTTTCGTTTGAGGCTTTGTTTTCGAGAAAATCGACTTTGAATTTTCGCTCGGTACGCGTGCACTTTATCGCGTCTCGTTATAAAGTGGATGTTATCGCGGTTTAAGTTTGTTTTTGCCGTAACGGAAAATTAGGAATACATAATGAAATAATATGAAGTAATCATAAAGTTTATTATTACAAAAATTGCTGAAAAAAAAACGAAAAATTTTTATTCTATATTCTATATATTGACTTCTTTTTCGCGTAGAATCACCTCCTTTCCGCTTGTACCACCAGTTACCAACCACCCTGTATATAGACAGATATTATTTATTACATTATTATTGATTTATTTATTGTTTATTATTATTTATTTATAGATTGAGTTTGATTTATTATCGATATTATTTAGTCAACAGGTGTTATTAGTTTACAAATTATTATCTTATCCACATCTTTACCACAGGAAACATTTATGTCTATATTGTATATGTCGTATAGAACGTTTCGAAACTTCATTAGCACTGTAATGATTATACTACTGTCACAATTACATTAGTCGAATCTGAATCCAACTTGAAGTTGTATGTAGAAATTGCAAGATATTTATTGCAAACATATATTTAGTAAAAAACTAGTATCTAGCATGAATATCTATTTTAAACTATATAAGCGTTACATACGATGTCACAGAATATCGCAGTTCATTAACATAATTTAATGGACATTATATACGGATATGGATAATTGACTGTTTAAATATTTTTCTAATCTTTGCCAATTATATTTAATACATTTAGTGCTATTCTTAGTACATTTTTATTTCAGTGAATTATCCTGTAATTTCTATATATATCGTCAGATTTGTTTCAAACTTTGCCAATGTAATCATGACGATCGAGTTTCATAGCAGTGCTAATGAAACTTCAAAATGTTCCGTATAATACGTGTAATAAATTTACAAAAAGTGTCTGTAAGTGTTCTACGTATTTTCGCGAGCATGTGTATTTCATTGGGAATTTTTTGAAATAGATTTTACGAAGCAGAATTTTTCCATCGTAACGGGAAATCCTTAAAAATTGGTATAAACTTTCAAACCTACTGAGAACCTGCGAACCTAATAAAAGAGTTGAAGTATAGTTGTAAGCACTTTGTACTTATGTTAATTAGCTCACCTTAGTCCAGGAACTGCAGTGACCGATCTCTGATCCGGACTAGTTATCCAGGTGACGTGCGGCGTTGGGCTCCCATGAGCGGAACAGCTTAGCTGTGAGCCTGTGGTATTGGAAAAGACCAGAGTACTTGGTGGCTCGAGAACGAACACCGGACCTTGCTGACCAACCACGAGTTCCAGAATGCAAGCTGAAGAACAGAGTAAAGATAGACGGATACGTTAATGGAGTTCCCACATTCGCAAATAATATAGATATTTCGTTTGCTTTTCGCTATCGACAAATTCGATTGTGCAACAGTTTCGTGTGCAAGTAAAAATACGTACAAACAACCCTCAGACTGTAAACGTTCTTACGGTACCCTCGAACCATAAACGTGGGTCTTTTACGTCCGACGCATTTTTCAGTAGATAACAACTTGTTAAAAAAATCCAGAAAAATCGTATAATATTTTCAAACGTTCTAAATTAAGGCTATCGTAAAACTATTGTCAAGCAATTTTTTTTTAGTCGGACGGAGGGAGGAAGATTTTGTACTTCGAGGCTACTCCCTTGCGAGAAGTTCAACTTGGTCGAAATAATCCGAGCATGAAATACCCACCTTTACAGTTTAAGGGATGAGTATAAGGAAGTAATTCTTAAATACAGTGGAACTACGTTTATGTGAATCTACCGGGGATAAGATAGTTCATATAATCGGGTGGTTTATATAAGAAGAGTCCATCTGTTTCTTCATATCACCTATGATTTTTCGTTCAGTTAATAGTTCAGAATGTTTATTCTCATATAAGAGTATTCCACGAAACATTTGCTCTTACATAACGTGTGTCCCTTCTGTTTACATCTTATTGTTAGACGTTCATATGAGTAGATGAACGCTCGATAGTTCAGCTGATAGGAACTCGGCTACAGCCCATTTACAATATTCTGGCACTACTGAAATTTCGTTCATATAAACAAAGTTCTGCCGTATACATAAGACATATGTAGATACACATACAACTCAGTATATTGAGCCGAGTCATAAGACACAACGTTTTTTGAGGGTGTCAAAAGGGAGGAACAAGGATGAAAGAAGAATTTGTATTTTTCTTAATATATCGTGTCCTAAATTAAATATAATGCTATTCTATTTACGAATATTTTATAATTTTTTTTATAAAAGTTATTAGATTTCTATGAGAAAAGTAAGGAATTTATCCTATTATTTTTTGAAGCAAAATTCATCAAATTTTATAGAAGAACCAGGGCACAATATATATGATAAAAAATATTTAACAAATAAACATCTAAACATGAAAATGTACCTGAAAGCATCACAAAGCAAGCTAGCAAATAATAAATAACCAAAAATAAATTAACTACCCCTTTTCTTCCTTTTTTTAGGAACAACAAAGGAAAACAACAGAGTATACAATAAATCACTTTTTCAGAAAGTTACAGATAACTTGAGCCATAGAAATTTCTTCTCCAGTTTCCAATGTTTCTTTTACGATTGGTTAACAAGAGCAGTCGATTAATCTTCTAATATCTCAATGTCAGGCGATGGATATTTACATATCAGAGCAACGGATTAAAACAAACGGACAAAGATAGACAAATGGACAGTCTATGGAGGGATAATTCAGAAACCGGAGAAATCAATTCTGGTAAGCCCAATTCGACCTACATTCTATATCGATTTGACACTATACTATCGGACAGCTTGAGATTAAACGGCCTGGGAACCGAGTGACCGCATCATCGGCTTGCTAAAATATTTAATTCGAAATCCAAAGGATTAAAAACCGTTTCCCGGAAACTGGGCCGTCTCGATTTATGATCGAATCATTTCCCCTTCATTGGCCTCTGTACGATGGCTTCTATGTACCCTAGATGCATTCCTTAGCATCTTGTGCGCCATTTGTGGTACACGGGTAAATAAAAGATTCTTATTGGATCTATATTTACGCTAGAACTCCACTTATCTGAACATGTCGGGGGACAAACAGTTTATATAACTGGAATTTCTGTAATAGTACTTCACCCACTAGTTATTATTTTTCGTTTACACAGTTAGAACTCGCGTTCAGATAAGTGGATTCGATCGGCAAAGATACAGTTTAAAACAGAATTCTGGAAGAAGATATCTTTCATTGATTTCGACGGAACATTGATGTTTCTACACACAGACAGGTTATTTTATCCACTCGCCGAAAATAGAGACTCGGTTTCAGTATTTAAATATGGATGTTATGGATGTTGCGATCAATAACTGCCACGTTTTCACGCGTTTTTTCCTTAGCTTGTGAGAGTTCGAGATATTTCATTAAATATATATCGAGGAATTTCGGCTCTATTTTACTTCACTGTCAAAAGTTTATTTCTAACTCCTTGCAAGGCATTCAAAAATATAAATCAAACAAAATTAACGAATATAGCATAACATTTCCAATTACGCAAAAGATATAAACGCTAAGCTATTAGTCGATACGTATCAATCTCTATTCTCTTATAGGGGATTAAAAGTTATTAATCAAAAGGAAATTTTTATCTCACGAGAGTTAACCTGGTCGTTCAATTTGTTGGATGAAGCATCGTCCAGTTTTCGCGATCCTCAGCATCGTGCAGAGATTCGGCAACCCAATGCCAACAGGCAACACGGGAAAACGCAAAGGGCAGCGTTTTTACCACGGCAAGCAGGCAGCCGTGAAAACGTTTTCCCGCCGTGTTTGCAGCAATGGACGAAGATAAGGAATTTTCGCACGCGTAGCCGCGACATTCACGAGCGAGACTTCTTTATGAAACGCAACGACTTGATATTTTTCGAGTTCTGTATTGGTGAATGATAATAACTAAATATTACGTATATATATGTATTTTAAATACAGATTATGTACATTGTTTGTACATAACTTTTTTTTACATATACAGGTGTCCCGAAAAGTTGGGACAAAACTTATAGTACGTGTTAATGGGGCAGATAAAAAAAGTTTATGTAAAATTATGTCCGAGAATGCTTTGTTGAAGAGTTATAAGCGCTCAGAAATTTGTATTTTTTTTTAATATTTCTGCTGTTCCAGATATAGTAATGAATATATTTGCGACTGTCTGCGATTGTATAATTGTATAACGAAGCTTACGAAAAGGAACAACATTTTTGGAAACTTTTTGAACGATCTTTTTACTTACTCGATGTTATTAGCACGTAGTATAAGTTTTTTACCGACCTTTTCGGACAAAATGTATAATATTATATATATTTGATAATAATTATTATTATTGTATAAGAATTATTATAAGAAAAGGAAGGAAGAGAAGAAGTAAGATTTCATTTGGCGTACAAAACTTGAAATTCTTTGATATATCTCTGTTTCTACAAGGTGTTTAAAAAAGCGGACATTTTTGAAATGTAACTCTAGAAGTCAAAATAGTGATGAATGTTTCTATACGAAAATGTTGGTGTATATCGTATAGTATATTTAATATTAAGTAAAGTTAATTTACGTACTTAATATAATATATAGTCAGCTTTAGAAATTAAACGAACTATAGTATCATAGAACTCCACTTATCTAAACTTCATTTGCTGGAACAAAATTTTAGTTAATGCCTGCTTAATCTAAAGCTATCCACTACAAAATTGAAGTAAAATTCCAATATTTCAATTTATTTAAAATTCGTTAATAATGTAATTTATTCAAAGTCTACCGTAGCAATAAATTTCTGCGCTTTTGAATATAAAATGGTCGGATCTTGTATCTGTACCTTTCAACTTCTTCCCAGAAACGCAATTTAAATAATTAAATCGCTTTAATCCTTCAATTTTCATCAATATTAAGAGATATGAAAAGACACCATAATTTTACACGTTGTGTATAAGGTGAATAAATTCTAAAGTGAATAAAGAACAGTGAATAATTGCGATATTGTATATACCACAATATAAATTACTATTATCAGAATGGAAAAAATTTTTTAGTATAAAAGTGACTTTAATTTTGTAAATACACGTAATAAATAGAATTCATAGTGTATCAATTTTAAACTTTCTCTTATCCATCACTGTATTTGTGGTTTTTTGAGTTTCAATGGTGTTTTCCTTTAGTATGTCGTGGCATGTAATGGACAAAAATCATTATTCGATTCTGATCTTATTATTCGCTGATATTATTCATCAGTCTATAAGTAATATAAATTGGAATAATAATTTTCTCAAAAATCGATGGAGGGTTAATAAAATCGTTTATACAACAAAATCTAATCACTTGAAAATTTGCTCACTCATTCATTATATTATACATTTTATATACATATATTATACATTCTTGTCAAATAGTGTTTGTTATATTTTAAACATGCAAAATTTGAGCAAGAATACTAATATTAATTTCCGCTCTAAAATGTCATTCTTCCTTTAAAGAATAATTTGAAGAAAAAAAAAAGAAAACGATTTAAACCATCCTGTAATTTTGATTGTTTTATATCAAGAAGGTTATCACATTGCTATACAATGTTTTTCTGCTGCAAACTGTTACACCGTACGTTCTTTACCATTCTAGTTAAATCCATCAGCAATGACGACTTGGCTGAAGAATGGATTTCTGACAAAGTTTATTTGAAGGAAAAGTTACACAAAACCTCTGTTCTTTAGTACGTACTTTTCTGTCAGTACGAAATGGAAAAGAGGATAAATGATTTCTATATGACAGTTGCGAAAAAATAGCAAGATTATTCCCGGCATTGGGGCTACTTACTTATCCACCACCATGTATGGTTAGAAAAAGAAATAAATATCGAAGATATTTCAACTGAGCCAGCGAGTAAGAAAAATACCAACAAAGAATTGACAAACAGACTTTTACTGACGTCGGATCCCTTCATATCAAGTTTCGGGAGAACTGCACGTTATATGCATTTTTTATCTTCGTTTCGAACGCTCCGCTCCACTTCTTCAAGAAGCAGATCCAAAATATTTTTCTCGCTATATATTCTGTAATATTTTTCGTACCGAAACACGATTGAGACACGAACAACCATAGGTCGACGTGACATTTTAAAATGTAAAAAGGTAATCGTAACACAAAAGTACTTTGCGCAACACGGGTTGCTAGGATGCAGGGAAGCTCGTGTTTGAAATGGAATTTCAATTTCCCGGTTATGGGGAGCGTCGTAGGTTAACAGAATCTAACGAGAGATGCAAATTTCATCTGGCGTCGGGGAGCTGAGACGCTGAGCGTCAAAACGTATTTTAAGCCGTGACACGGACCGAGGGCCGACTGAAATAATTCATCGGATGAATTATTTCCGCTCGTGCGACGCCCGTTAACGAGGATCGATCGTCTTTCGTTCTTCCTTCCATCGATCGAAACCGATTCCTCGACCACCTCAAACTCCCACCCTCAATTCGCTCGAAATACGCGCGAAATCACACCGATTAAACGAACCTCTGCTCGCCGTAGAATTCAAATAATAGAATTTCTTTCTGTTCTATTTCCTTCCTTTCTGTTGCGCTCTTCTTTTTACGAGCTCGTTTCTCTGCGAAGAATTGCTTGTATTTTACAGCGTGAGAGTATGATGGCACGTTTAAAGAGTAACGTGTACGTGGGAACTTAATTTCAGATATAAAATGAACAATCGTATAATGTTGTTTATAAAATAGAGCCTGGTTTTATGCATGAAGAGATAATGGGAAACGATTAAGTGAATAAAATGTTGCATTTATAGAAAGAATGTGACGTCCCGTAATGCTATGACCTACATCTCATTAAAAAAATGTTGAACGAATTAGATCAAAACTTCAGAGAAGTTCATATGTATATTCGGAATCTTAACAGAAGGAAGATTGAAACAAGCGATATGAACAACAAACGTTATAATTATGGCGAAGAATTGTTTCAAAGAACGAAAGCTTCGTGCAATAACGACTAAATGAATTTTAATCAATGAAAATGGTATTATAATAATAATAATTGAAGTTTCTTGGAGGAATAAAAAATCCAAAGAAACCAGAACTTGAAGTGAAGAAATAAATCTCTCTGTAACGTTACGAACAACTATTTTTATAATTTTTATAATATAATAACGAGACTGGGAATCTTTGTGTTTTACAGTCGTAACTATGCTACTTATTGCGTATAACGCTTAGCGAGTGAAACAAATCTCTGCAGAGATTCCGGTTCTTTAATTAACTGTATAATAAAATATATAAAACTACAGTATAGTGATCCGTAGTTTTATAATAATTTTCCTATATCATCATCCTATACGATAATTAGCATTACACATAAATCTTCAAACTTCAATCTGACAATCACAGGACTGTAATGAAAGATTCGTAAAAATATGCACGTAATTCAATCGATTCTTAAACAGTGCATAGACTCTGAAAATAAATAATTCTGTATCAATAATTATCATCGATGTCGGATTATTATTTCAGCGGAAACGTACATCAACAGTGTCTAGGAGGATCGAAATCGCCTTTCGATTGGCGCGCATTTAAAACAGGCATGGGCCAATAAATCAGCGATAATGCATTCGCTGTAATGAATAAATTGATCGAGTTATTGTACTGGCAGCCATATAAATTAACGTAGACGTCGGTATGTCGAGCTTTGTTCAGCCATGTAGGATTTGAAGCATGAAATCTATAGCTGGTGTACACTGTTACCGCCATTGGCTGTTGTTAACAACACATGCATCGCCTTCGATACAATTAGTTTCACGAACGCATAAAACCGACGGTGCTCGAACGAGAATGGCAAAAATCCTGGCTGCTTACAAACCAGCGTATATTCCAACGTAGATTCCAATGCCATCTGCGATGCCAACTCTGTACTCGAATTATAATAACATTTATATATTTTTGCCACACGATATACAGTGGCGGACAAAAGAAAGTTGATAAAATAAGAAATGTTACTGCGTTAGCAATTAGTTTAAACAGGATGTACGATCCGGATGCGACTTTGCTGCTATTTCTGAGTTTATGTCTCTATACGCATTGCTGCTACAGAACACGTAATTTTCTTTATAGTCAGGAGAAGTTTAATTTGGAGAATTAATGGGATAGTCAAAGTTTCCTTTGAAACCTCAATAGCATTTCACGTAAACTCTCGGAGTGTCGAAGCTTACGCACGCTACCTTGGACTTACGCTTTCCCTAACTCAAGTGACCTTTGTCCCGCACCAACTTCCTGAGGGCGGTGTTTTCCTGAGCGTTAGCAATGTGAAAGAAGTTGACTCTTCGTTGGACAAAATTAACTCAATGTTAACGAGGTTAATTCTTCGTTGCACAGCGCAAAGTCAGCTCTGCCAAAAGAAATTTGGCGCGTTCTATCTTTCTGGAAGAGGATGGAGATTGCGAGTTTAAGACTCTAGAGACACTTAGATTACTCGAACCTTCGATGGTCAATTGTACTTACACGTTATCATACATCTACTTTCAGTTTCATTTCTTACAGTCATACATCTACTTTCACATTAAGCACGTTAAGCATTCGTGATGCAACAAGAAGTATAGAAATACTATAATTTCATATGTTAAATAATAGTGATAAATAAATGTGATATTGTAAATGGCATAGAACAGATGATTGTTATCAATATGGTAAAACATTTTTGGTACGGAAGTTATCTTAATTTTTTCATTTTTAGTGCAAAATTCATAGTATATCAATTTTTAACTTTCTTTCATTCACCACTGTAGATTCGCCATGACGAAGGGTTTTGAAATATTTTTGTTGAAATTCGAAGATTTTGATAACAAGATAAGTATTTATAGGTTTTATCATGTAGAGGAGAATTTATAGAAAGTTTGTCAGATCTTTTATTTGTTGATATTTGTATACAATTTTATTTTTTTCTTGAAATTTTAAGCTTTTGATGGTGAAATATGAGTGTTTAGAGATTATGTTATATGGAAGATTTTCAGAAATTTTATGAAAGACTACGTTTTTTTATGTTTTTCAAGGATAGATAAAAGATCGTAATTTAATTAGTTTTCATAGTATAACGTGTTATAAATTTATATTGTCGTTATAACAATGAAGATTTTATCAATTCTTTGCATTCATTCAGCGTTCTCGATAATCAAATAGGATTTTTGAAAGCGGTCTTGCTATGGAAATTTTACGTATGTAGGAATTAGATAAATTCCGATAAATATTATTTGTTGGGAGGATTCATTTTTTAGATAAAAGATAGTAATTTATTATTAAAAAGTATCATAGATTTTACACTGTTATCGCGTTGGCAAAGGTTTTCGAATTTTTAAAAGTTTCGAAATTTCTATCCCCGACAATGAAATGTGTTATTACGTGGTGACGTCTTTTTGACATGGAAATTTAACGTTATACGAAGGAAGATTGATAGAAATGTTGATTCAGTATAAATGCTTTATTATCAATCTTTTGTGTGAACAATATATAATCAGATTTTATTTACTGGATGTATACATCAAAAATGTTAACATTTTATGTCGTTGAATATTTGAAATTTTACACTTCTGTCACATTGACAAATCAAATATTTTACTTCTATTTCAAATTTTCGACGATGAAACAGTGATGTTTCAACATGGAGATTTTATGTTATGTAGGGTTGGATTTATAGAAATTTTATGAAACGTTTTACTTTTGTAAAACTGCTTTTCATCGGCAAATGTAAATAATATTTTTCTGCTGTATTTAACTTTCTATGATGGAATTAATACGCTCATACTTTTTTAATCTAAAAATTTCACTAACTCATAATATCATCATATTAATAACGACGTATAAACAAGAAGCAGCAACTTGTTGTATTGTCCAACGTATTGTAAATTTTTTCAATGTTTGCCTAGATTTTCGAACTATTTCACTGTTATTTTAAACTCTTGTATACATACAGTGGTGTTTCTTGAAATTTTTAAAATTGAGAGATATATACACTTACACACATATTCTCTCTATATATACGTATATTTATTTCTATATATATACATCTTATTGTTTCTCTGTATGATGCATACATAGTAATTCTTGAATACAATCAATTATCACAAATGTAAGTTAGTCTTAAACCATAGACGTAAAATCTAGGGCCTATAGCTTATAATTAATAGACAGCTAACCTGTGATAACAAGAATTCTTTGGCTTTTATTGCAACTCAGTTCTCTTACCAATTGTTCCACTGTCCTATTATACACACACAACTATTTCACTAATCTGCCTACTAATAAACTATTCATATTTTCCTTTCATTTGTCATTTCCTAAATACTTATATTCATACGATGACATTCATAAAATGTCACATAATTTGAATATATTTTCAATGATTACTTTGTGGTCTTCATTAATCAATGGATAATAAAATTTGTCCTGTGTATTTCGCCTAACGTTTGCTCTACAGCGAGTAGCATAGACCTACATGTAGCCAGACAAGTGATGAGGCTCGAACACTGGCCGACAAGTGAAACAAGCCAGTGTAATGTCGGACAAGTAGCTTGCTCCCGTACACGATCAGCCACGGCTATACATCCGACACAGTTCAACAACCGAACACGACAAAAACTTAATTTCAATATTCAACTAACACGAACAGAATAGAACTTTACGATTTATTCTAGAGATGAAACAGGGTAGGAAATAAGATTTTTTAAAGAAAAAATAAAATGGGGGAAACATGATGCTATGAAATTTTTGTAAGTATCCTAGCGATTTGATTGTGCAACATTGTTACGATTAATTTTGAATTCTATATCGTTTTGACATTGTTAAATTTTGATAATCTATCTATAAATGATATTCACAGGAATTCTAGAAATGTCTTCTCAAAACAAAACATTATTTAACAAGCAATGCTTGTCACTAAAAATTTGTTTAAGGCTATTATGACATTAAAATAGTAATACAACCACACTTTAAAAAACGCTTCCATGTATTTCTGCTTTCTAAAACTTCATGCAACTTTTTTCTAAAAAAATAAAACATTCGAAAATAAAAGTATACAAAAATTCGACACTAAACAAATTCCTATACTAACATAGTTCTAAAATGATACCGCAGTAACCCACAAAAGAATATTTACATATTTCTCCAATATCGAAAAAATTCTACCAACTCCATAAAAAAAAAAAAAAGAAAGAGAAACAAATTCCTAAACTACAACAAGTTTGAAGCTATTAATAATTCCTAAAGGGGTGAAATCCAAATAACTTCTGACAGAAAACTGTAGTTGACAAAACAATTTCATCGTGTGCGGTCTTTCTTTTTTTACTGGTTAATTTAGTCGCGTGATTTATCACGTGACCGGGAAATACGTGTGCGGCAACACAGGCACGAAGATTGATCATTATTATAATCTGGGAGGGTGGTGGCGTACTGAACATCTGCTACTGCGAACTCCTCTCATCTATCTCCATCACGCAGCCGTAGTTTCGCACATGCATAATCTCGCGAGCCGCGTTGTCCGACAAGGAAGATCCATTTCTGATCTTATTTAACCCAGGATTCCCAAGCCTGATTCGTTCCCGCGATTGTGTTTGCGCCTTTGCGTTTCCGAGAGGATACGATTAGTTTTCCACACCGTGTTTTAGAGCTCTTTTAGCGCGTTAACGTTTTCAAAGTGTTAGGTATAGGGGGAAATGTATTATTGTTTGAAGGAATTCAAGTTAATTTAATTATAGTCTATTTAAATATTAATTTTTAATAGCTATATAAAATAAAATTATTATATTATATTATGTAATTTTCAACCATATTCTACAAAACCTACAGATGTTCTCTATTTCTATATAGTTGCCCATTATATTTATCATATAAAGAAAAAAAGAACAAACAAATATTAAAATAAAATATTATAATAATAAATATAATAAATACAATATTACATTTATATCACATAATATTTATAATATAATTTTTACATTTTGTAATATTACAAATATAAAACAATTTCTATCCACTGCAAACAAAAGTCTAAACCCATTAGTAGCAAAATGATTTATGAAGTCCTGAGAACTTTTATTTTTTTAAGGTAATTTGGAAAGCACAGGTCGTGAGGTGTTGTCCCATTATTCAATGTATAGCATGAATATCAGTACCACTTTTTGTAAACTTCTGGACACTTCTCTCTACGTAATAAAATCTCCTTTATTCTCGTATATCTTTTTCTGCCATCGATTACAATCGTATAATCCATCACAGAGGCTAAACCAAAATTCAATCAGCTCAAATAATAAAAGAATTTATCTTCAGTCAGCTTGGCGAACGAATACGAAGGAATATATCCAAGAACGAGATCCAATGGAAATCGTAAGTTCATTAAAGCCCGTATCGTGATCTCCGTTTAATTAATAACTCGAATGTGCGTCGGTTGGCTGATCGGTTCGATCGATTTCGTTTCGATAGCGATCGCTGATTCAAGCGACAGATACACTCTATATCCTTTTTATTAATTCAATTCAATCTCTTCGATATTCATCGATGCGCGATTTCATCCGAAGAATGGAGGCATTCGGGTAAATAAAAAGAAAGAGGGGGTCGGGCTTTCATTAAATTTATGATAAAAGTCTAAGGAAAACTCTCCTCCATTTGAAAGAACCGTCCTTCTTCATCTCCAGGCGTTCCTCTACTTCCGGTCGGATCTATTATTGCACGACAAATCAATCGTCACTTTGAGTCCTAATAAAAATTGATTTCCACGTGAAGGTTACAGGAAACGGACGCGACAAGTCAAATTTTCAATTTTTGAATTGGCACAGAAATTTTGGAAGTGTTGTCTTTATCTTCCTCAAAATTTTAAAAATATTATGATACAATAGTACGATATCGTTTGTCGAGTATAGCTCAACTAGTTCAACTAGTAAAGTTCAACTTAGCTAAGTACCTACAAGGTATGGGTAAATAATCAGCAGGACATTGTTCTACATATTCAAAAAAATAAGCTCATCTTCAAGAAAATAAAATTTGAACATATCTAGTTAAGGACTGACTATCTTTTACATTTATTATTTATTTATTTCTTTTTATTTAAATTTATTTTTCTCATGACAAAAATACTATTTGGCTTCGTTTAGTCCGGAATTAACCAAATCAGGGGTATACTCGCCAAATTTTCAAACTCGAGAAGGAAGCGTCGTACGAAAAAAATTTATTCTATATTTTCGACTTATTTTTTCACGTAGCATCGTCCCCCCTTCCGATTGTACCCCATCGGATACTCTGTATATTACGCACTATTTATTATAACACATATGTATAATTAGGTGAAACAATATGAACTTTTATATCGTTTAGCAGCCCTTTTATACGGCTATAAAATTCGATATTATGAAAATGAAACAGTCGAACAAATTCTTGCAATTCACTTTCACAACTATTAGGATGTCCGAAAAGTGTCTTTCTTTCGCAAACGTGTTTTTTACAACAGTGCATTTTCGTACAAACATGAAACCAAGTCTGTGAGATGTCGCGGTATTTATCTCAACAGAACAAAATGTTCGACGAAATAAAATAAAACAAAAAAACGTTGTGCGTCTATTATTTGCTCATAAAACGAAAGAAACTTTTCGGACAACCTAATGCAACGTCAAAAAAACGCAACACGATAACCTCTACTAAATTGATTAAAAATTGCCATAAATTGCAAATGATATATTGCACCAACTAAAGATTGGTTTTTAATAGCTTAATTTCCAATACAACAGCCACACATTATTATCTGATTGTAAAGTTATAATCTGGTCTGTAAGGATAAAAAGTTGTGCAACCTTAAAACGAAACAAAATCATAGAATTTCACGGGTCCCCTCATCCAGCGATAACGAAGTAACGCGTTGGTCGATCCATCCGATACGTGAATAATTCGTGTATCCGATTCGGTCTGCGAACCGAACAGCTGGCCACGTCTTCCAAATAATCTGATCAATAATCCACCCCCCACTGGTGGCCATCGCGCAGACCAATTTCGGCGACCACGTCGAATAATCGGCTCACCGTTCTAATTTTGCCGCGTGCACTTGTCCCAAGCACGATTTACACACGTCCGCGTCGATTCTTCGAATTTCGATTAGCTGCTTCTACTCGAATTGCATTTCTTCACTGGTAGCTATTTCTCTTTTTTTCTTTTATTTTCCTCCTTCCTCCATATTTTTTTTCTACTTCTTTTTGCAACAGCAGTGTTATTATTTATGGAAATTGCAGAATTGAATTTTTCTGGATTTTTGACGAGCAAAGGAAAGATATTACACAACACGAAAATTATTTAGATGTTGCGTCAGAGATTCCAGAAACTATTTAAAAATAAAACTATAGATCTTTCGATTTTTAACTCTTTTATTGAAATTTATGTTTTTATGAATGTGATTAAAGGAGAAATTTGATTTTATTATGAAAATAACATTTTTACGAGGTACATACAAAGATTTTCAATTATTTCATTGTTTTAATTATTATTTAGAAAACGTATGCGTTTAATTTTTTTTATTTACCATATGACGATTTATTTTGTCTATTGTACGTGTCTGTAACTTTCCTACCTTTTCACATGGCATTTTTCTGTTTTCTTATATGACAAACGAATATATTATTATATGACATACAATATACGACAAGAAGAATTACGTAAAAATATTATATTATAATAATGGTTGTTAAATAATTCAGGAACAAAACAATTCAAAGTCTAAACAATTTCCTACATCATTTTTTCTAACATCGTTCCACCCCATAAAGCCTCTACTACTTCCTACAATCAATCTTTTTCACCAAACCAATTTGTTTTTCTCTAAACGAAACGTGGGCTATTCGTTTCGTTTTTTAACGCAGCGTTTTTTGCACAATGGCGAACGCACGAGATGGCAATAAAGCGCGGGCAAAACGACATAACATTAAACGGCACCGTTCCATCAATCGTGAAAGTCGCGTGTCAAAGGGAACCCACCGTTTCCGTTCCGGCAATCCGTCGATCGATCGATGCGAAAGCTCATTCGTAAGCTCGCAAAATCTGCCAGAATAGTGTGCCTGTACGTGGCACGTGAAGCTGTGGAACGTGAGATCCGACAGTTGCAATTTTACCGCATCTTGTCACCATCCAATCTACAATGTCCTCCCTCTGGTCCCTTTCGACCCTTCGCATCCCCTCTTTCTCTGACCTTTCTGCTTTTTCGGTCACGTTTCCACCAATTTTCATATAGCACTATATTTTTCATTTATACTCCTTCTAGTATCAATACCTGTCAAGGTGTCTTACCCTTTTCGCTCGATTTTATTATTATACGACGCTTCTCTTGTTATTAGAATATTTATTATGTTATACAGGGTGCTTGGTAACTGGTGGCACAAGCGGAAAGGGGGTGATTCTACGCGAAAAAAGAAGTCGAAAATATAGAATAAAAATTTGTCGTTTGAGGCTTTGTTTTCGAGAAAATCGACTTTGAATTTTCGCTCGGTACGCGTGCACTTTATCACGTCTCGTTATAAAGTGGATACCGATTTTCTCGAAAACAAAGCCTCAAACGAAAAATTTTTATTCTATATTTTCGATTTCTTTTTTCGCGTAGAATCACCCCCTTTCCGCTTGTACCACCAGTTACCAACCATCCTGTATATTATTATATATTATATATATTATATTATATTTATGCATTTATAAGAAGTGCAAATATATACATATGTAAGTACAAAGATGTGCGTTAATAAATAGTAAATTAGTTTTACTTCCTTATTTATGATTTATAAACATCTGCGATATAAATATCATATATCGAAATGTGATTTGCATGTCTAATTTAGAATTCATATTACTAGGATTAATTTAGTCGATTAATTTGTTCGATTAGGAATTATGCTCATTCATATACGCTGTATTTCGATGACGTATTGTTGTTTACAAAAGGTATTGGATCATGCTAAGTGTTAAGTATCCAGGATAGAAAGTGTCTGAAGTAAGGTGGGGCTAATGGTATCTTCAAATTGGAGATTTAAAATATAAATTGAAAAAGAAGATGAAGTATTGTAAAATATGAAGTAAAGTATGTTAAAAAGTAAAATTAACAATAAAAAATATAACATATTGACGTTTCACTAATGTCAAGGATACTATAAATATTCAATGATTATTCTAATTAATAAAATATGAAAGATAGTACTGTAAAATATGAAAACATTAACAATAAAATATACATCGTTTGAAAATACACATTCACGGCTATTCACAAATCAGTTACGGTCTGGCGATCGATACTCTTAATGTTGGTGAGAGATCAGGGTCGAACGATAAGTTTCCAAGAGGGTCAATAACTCATAATTGCAGCCGTTATGTCGCTGTTAAATCACAAAGGTTCGAGGTGGACTTCAAGGACGTTTGTTATTGGATTCTGCAATTACCACGTGGCAATAATCGTTCGCACCGCAAGAGCGATCGAAAACACCGGGGGTAATTGCTCGACACGTGTGGAAAATGGCCGCGTGAAGGGGTCCGTCCAATTTTCCTGTTTTTAGTAGCCAATTCGGAATGGTTACGCGGCGAATTTGAATGGGAAAAAAAGAAAAACGGAGGAAAAAAAAGGGGAAAAATAACGCAACGACCAGTTTCGTTCCAATCAGCGTATTCGTCGCGAATATAGTGTTTTCAAATTTTTCCGATTAGTTCCGGGGTGAACGAACGAACTCACCACGCGAAATGAGAGAAAACTTTTTCATATCGTAACTAGGAGAACCGAGGATTAAAACTATTATTGGATCAATTTCAGTATGTATTTGCAGATCCAAGTCGATTCTAACGAAAATGCGGAAGTTTTATATTTTAAATGACAATGAACTATCGTTTTTAATAGCTTGCGACATTTTCTATTAAATAATTCATTCTTTGCAATTTGTTATAATTTTATAATATAAATTGTTAAGTTGGAAATTCGAATCTAAGACAGGTATATCAGTTAAACGCGTAACGCATATTGCACCCTTGCGAGGAAAGCGACTCAACTCCAGAAAGTATATTTTCCAGAAAATGGGAAAAACTGTTTTTCAACGTAATTGAATCAAATTTATGATCGGCAAGAATAACGCTCGTAAAACAGGCTCAGGTGTTTTTTCTTTTTCCATTTTTATTTCTTAACCGAGAGACCACCCTTGCAGTCAGGGCACAACAAATAATAAGATGCATTTGCAGGACACAGCACAGTGCCACATATGTAAATCAGGAAGAGCGACATAACTGCTCTCTACCGGCCAAATTGTGAAGATAAATGAATAAAATTTACATAATTGCTCGAGGAGTGTCTCTGCAATATTTTCAAAGGAATAACTCGAAAATCGCGTTTTTTGAATTGTATCGCTTTCCTCGCGAGGATGCGACATGCATTCACAATCACGTACAGTAGAACTGCATTTTTTCGAAGGAAATTTTAGTTAATGTCCGATCGATCGAACTTTTGCTGGTTGAATTCGTTTGTGCGAACCCGAGCTCCTATTGTGTGAACGAAAAATCGTAGATGTTGGAGATAATTTAGGATAATTGGGATAACTCCGATTATATACACTGTGTGTCCCTTGACAAGTTCAAATTCATGGAATTCTACTGCATTTCTAAAAGTTACATATTGCACTAACAATATCGTAAAGAACTTGAAAAGTTACATATTTTACTGTAGGCTTAATTAAAAAGAAATATTACAAGTGGAAATAAAGAGAAGAAATAAATAAAAGAAAGAAATTTTTTAATATTTATGGCCGGTAGAGTAGAAAAGTAGTATTAGTTTTTATATGGCCAGACACGTGATGGTATAAGCTGCGGTATGGTGAAAGAGAAATCACGAGGCGTTGCATGCCACGCAAGTGGAATCGCACTGTGCATGAACAGACCACTAATGACGAACTCATTCGTGCTCTGAAATGTATCGTGCATTAACAAGACGCCTATGTTATATAAACTAATGAATTTCTGTTATTTCAGCAACGTAGATATTACAATAAATCTACTGTTGCTTGGATAAAGGGATATTGTTCTCTCTTTCTCTCTCTCTCTCTTTCTCTAAAAAATATGTCGTTTATATGTAAATCTAAAATAAATGCAACACATTAATTTGTGATAATTATTAATACTATCTACGAATATTCTGGAAAATGTAATTCAAATCCTAAATTTATGACACTCAAGTACTTAGAAGATTATTATAAAAGCGATCTCAGCTCGTGTTTGTCTTTTTTCAACAGAATCAAAGGACATATGAGGATGAAATACAAATTTCAGAATTTAAAATGATATACATAATTGACAAGATCTTTGGCACGCTTCTTGCCCTAAACTGATAGCCCTATCATTATTAGTTTCTGGATTGACAGTCCTTTCCATATGTCTATGTATTTAACATATTGATTAACATTCGTGCATATATATCTATTATTATTAAAACCTGTGTAAATAAATAAATAAATAAATACGTATATTTTGTTGCTCATAAAATCAACATACATGGAGCCAACAAAATAATAGGTCCTCCAATAAATGTGTTTAAAGTTATTTGAATTAACCGGAACAAAAGTTAAACAAGGAATGTAATATGAAACAGTATCGCATGCAACAGACATCTCGAATCGGTCATCTCATCTTTATTTAGTTTTCACGGTGAGACATAGCATGAAACTACTCCATCGTTCACGAACGAGTCGTAAAAAGCTACGATATAGAGACGAACGAGGAAGAGACAAAAAAAGAAAAAAAAGGTGAAAGAGGAGAAGAAAAGAATAAAAAGGTTGGAGTTGGTGTTGGAAAGGTTGGAGCGTCGATTCGGCGTCGCATCTTCGTCGTCGTCGTCGTAATTCAAAGGGTGTCGAGGGATCCTAAATGTATGACGCAGTTATATGTCGATGGTTTTTTTCTCACCATTGGACACGATAGCTCGGGCTACAATGACATCGAGCGAAATATGCGAGCACTCGTACGTTATCGGCGCGTCAGGAACATGAACCAATTTACAGCGCGTCGATATTCCGCCGTAGACTCGTGACCCGTTGCGAAAGTAAGAGATACTCGTCACGCTAGTATGTACATACGCGTATATTGCTCTGAATTACGAACATTCGAGAATTCGAAGCATCGCAGGTAGAAGCTTCGAATTATTCTGGAAACTATTATACATGGAATTCTTTTTCGACGTTTATCTTTCTGAATGAAATTAATTTTCCTACATTTAAATTTAACCCGATCTTCGTGTTGTTGAACTAGTTGCAAATTTTAATGTAGCTTTACAACATTGAAGATTAATGCTTTGAATGATATTACTTGCTCTATGTTTGAAAACGATCAAAAATATTAATAACAAAGAGTTAACGTTAAGGAATAGCTAAAACAATGAAGCTAACCTACTAATAATAAACCTAGTATTAGCTTTGTTCAGTTACTTGGAAAACAAATTTCAATGGGAATTCAGCATATTTTTAATTAGTGTCTTTTTCGATAATTTTAGTGTCTCCATGTTAGAAAATGATGGAAACAGCCTATTGGAAATAGCTGCGGTATCCGGGTCATGAAATTGATCCGGTGAATCGTCTTTAATTATCAGAATGAAATTAATCAAAAAATACATGAAAAGGTAATAAATCTAAAAATGCAAGTGGAAATTAACTAATCAAAAATAACAGAAATAAAACAGCTGAATTATCGTAGTCTTCTAAGAAGAACACAGTCAAAGTATCAAATGGCATCAAAAGACATAAATATTTTATTTACGTTATAAAATACCATGGTCTCCAGGAATCAAAAAAGGACAGATTATTAAATACCAAGATAGAAGAAACAAGTAAAAACAAACGAAACACGAATAGTGATAATAAAATAGCAAAAGTGTCCATAGACTTACATTAGAGAAAGAAAAGGTATGAATGCTTGCGCTCCCATTTTATTAAAAAAAAGAAGAAAACACACACACACGCATACACAAAAACTAACAAAAGACAAGTAGCAGAAATAAAATAGCAGAACTGTTGGTAGATTTGTACTAGAAAAAGAAGTCTGTCGGAAGATCGATCAGTATAAGTGGTCGCGTTTCCGTTTATTTCTCGGGGTCGTATTATTGGACACGTAGGCGTCAAGCACACGCGTACGTGCGTGCTACGTGACTAAACTCCAAAACGGAAGCGATGAAACGACGGGAAAGGAGAAACATCAATGCAGAATATTTTGGTTTTCTCTTGCAACTTCCACGGTTTTTCCCAGCCCTCTTTGCCGGCGCCTGCTTTGATGAGGAATGCATGTGCGATCGCGAGGCTGCATTTTTTATGAGCCACGAGAGAGAACGTCGCACGAAGGCCGAATAACCGAACGTCGGGTTATTCCAGAACAAAAAAAGAAAACAAAAAGAATAACCTCGACGCCGGTGAAACGTGAAAACTCATGAATGCCATGGGTTCCCGTGGACTTTGCGGACCGTTCGATCGATTCCTGATTAATATTCGACGGGAAACACCGATTTCTGGTAATATTTTCCCTACCACTTCTAGAAAAGCTTTTTCCCGGATGTAATATTGTTGTCAAGCATGAATGATGGCACGGCGCAAGTATTAGATTGGGGTTATTAGAATTGAATTCTTGGACTTAACCCTGCGATGGTATTGCGGGGTTACAGATTGGGCAAATTTTATTTGAGATCAAGATAGAACATGACGATTTGAGATAAGAAATTATTTCTACTACCTGAGTATTTTTATTTCAAGAATAACAGCTAACATAACTTTATTTCGTGGTAAGATTGAATAAATTATCGTCGAATAAGTTTTTGTTATAGTTAATTTTTTCAGATACAAGGTAAATAATAAGATAAACATTTGAATTTTAAATATTAGATTTTACATATATTCATAGAAATAAATATTTTTAATGCAGTTGATAATGTTGCCTTGACAGGATCAAAAATAATCTGAGATCTTATTTCAGGAAGAATTAATCCAGATACGAAATATCTAATGAGACGAAGGATTATCTTTTTCAATGGCTGAAAGCTAGGATACATGGTATTGCGTAAAAATTTGGATATCATGCAGAGCTCACAGGAATGTGTTTGTATATGCGAGATATTTCAAAGTACAGTACGATTCAGAAGTCAAAGAGTTCTATCTGAACCAATAAATAATTTGATAATTGGAAAAACAATTCCAAGAATTTTTGTTATTTTTATCAAGTATAACTTTATTTATTCTACTTTGCATTCAAAGAGTGGAAGCTTGTCTATAATCCAACCTAATAATATCATATGTTAAATAAATTTCACGAAGAAACCAAATTTGAATTATAATGTATAGATATAATAGAAAATAGTCTGAGATAATATGAGCAAAGAAAGGTAATATGCGAGCGTATGTGACTAGGTAAATGGTACGTGATCGTATGCTGTTAGACAAGTAGTACGTGACCGTATGTAATCAGGCAAGTAGTATTAGGTCATATATAATCGGGGCAAGTAGCAGCGGATCGTATATAATCCGACAAGTAGTTCTACGCAACGTTGTACAAGTAGTATGCGCCGATGCGTGGCCACACACGCTGTGCAAGACTACCGCGGCATGCCGTTCGCGGTCAGGCAAGGCGTGTGAACTATTAATTTGTAACACGAACACGTAACGGGCATGTGTTGATATCATTTAATATTTTATTCCGATATAACAGAACATAACAGAGGAAATAGCGAAAACTTTTTACCAAAAATTAGTCACGGTTGCAACATGAGTATTTAAGTTATACAAATATTTTTAATAGTTTATTTATAAAGTATTTTTACTACTTTATTTACTGTGTTATTAATTTTCATTTCGGTATGTATTTCTTCCTTCTGTTTAAAAAGATTACATATACTTGAGAACTATATTTTTGCTAAACAGTTAATATTTAGTATAATTCATTTATATAAATATAAAGAGCAAAGATGGAAAGAAGAAAGAGCAAGGTGGTATTTAATTAAAACATTAATTACAGTCATTTCTCCCTCTCTCTCTCTCTCTTAATGTTGACATCTTGTATTCAAAGTAAAATTACTACATGAATTCCCTATTTTTGTGTACGGGTGAAATTAAAGATTTGAAATAAATAAAAGAATGTCTAGATAAACTGCAATATTTACTACACAATGTAAGAAGTAACAATATAGTGGAACATAATACACATTGGAAGTAAATGATATTAAATTCTAGACCGATAGCCTACGCTCCAATTTTGAGGCGGTTGTCTGAATATTGCATACTCAATCTACTCCACTTAACGTTCTACTGCATCATGTACATTCAGTGAGTAATTCAGAAGCAATTTGACTGGTGGTTTTGCTAACTGTGATAGTAAGTAAATATAACATAGACTTGGCTCTTCTCAATTACAACTTTTCAAACTTCCAACTTCTCTAAATATTATATATTTTTTTAAAGAACATTAATCTATCCGATTTCATTTTCTATCCGATTAAAGTATCCATTTCTTTATATCCTAAACGTTCACAGCTATAATAGTACAGACGGAAACAATGCTATTCCTTTATCCATTATCGTTAATCGACTACTTGCTTCCTCATGAATTTTATATTATATGAATCGATTTTATTGGCTTGACATTTTCTAAAACAGTTTAATTTCGCTATAAAATGGTCTTTACCGGCGCTAAGTTCCAACCTGCTAACAATTCTCAAAAGTGGTTGCTGCAATTTTAAGTAACAACAAAGAAGAAAGAATTATTGCAACGAATTAAAATACGGAAGATATTTATAGGAGTTTTTTCATTGTTCCTGTGTTCTCCATCTATTCTGGGGTAGGCCGCACATGTTACGAAAGAACTTGTATGCTTCCAACTTTGAAAGTTTAGTATTTTATTCCAAACCTATTTATTGAGACGAACTGCATCAAACGATAGCTTCAAAATAAGAATGTAACATACAATTTCAAATAATTAGAATAATATAAAATCAATTTCAAATGTTATTTAATTGGAGTATGAAAATATTACAGACCATTTCGATTTAACGAACCTAATGTCGCAAAGTTCCAGCGGAAGATTAATAAAAGATTAATCAGATTCTAATATCGAAATTGTAATAATCGTTCGATTCAGTCGATCGATTTATACCTAAATGTGATCGATTCTTTAATTCATGTTGACTTTGTTCAAAAAGACGAACAAGATTTTAGTCGATAGTGGCGTCCCAGCCTAAGGCGATTATGACACCGCCTCTGGGCTTTGGGAATCTCATTACTGTCTCGACGCTAGTGTTCTTCAGCCTCCGAGTCGAGACTCAAAGAAACAGAATTAACAACGTGAAACAGATGAAAGAAATAGGGAAACATCAAAAAGGATGGATGAACGAGAAACAGATGTTTGGAACCATCCGAAAGAGTATTGAACTCCTACGTTAGAAAAGAGAACGTTAGAAAAATCAAAATAAGAATACTACATACATACATGAGGATCGACTGATAACTAGTGCACGTTCGACTGTGTCTCTTGAACGAAAGCACTTATCGAAATGGAACAAAATGAAAGTGCAATTTATTAGCTAGGAAATACTGTATTTGTTTTGTATGTATATTATTGAAATATATGTAATTTTGTACGCTACACCAGATCAGCTGCGTAGTAGTGATACACATATATGTGTATGAGTATGTGCGTAAGTATGTGCGTGTGCAGCGTCTTACAGAACGAAAGAATGTCACTGTACCATGGTACAAGTGAGACTAGAAGAATGCTGAAACGCGTGTAATGGATATATATGAACATCTTGTAAATCACATATTAAATAAATACAGAACTATTTTATTATCATCTCTAGATGAATGAAAAGTGCTCCTACATATTTATTTCAGCGATTACGATCCACAATTCCCAACACATGTGTTGCGAATTCTCGACTAAAGAGCAGCCGGTCAGGTCAAACCGATCGGTCGATATCGCGTACCTCGAATGACTTAACGCTCAAGGTGGAGGAGATTTAATAGATCGAGTGTTAGAGTAATCTAGCACTGTATTTGCACTTGTTGTATAAAAGTAAAGTGTGATGTTATGAACACGGCGGTGATAAGATCTTGTTGAGAGTGAAGTATTTCACCCGCACGGTACGATGTTTGATGATGAACTGTCCTCCTACGTTGCTGACTTTCCCTACCAGCCGTTGGGTTTCGTCTGTCCATCGTTCCTTTCCGGCTCGAGTCATTAGGTTTACAGCTCGGGGAGGACATGTAATTCGGAATTTCCTAAAGAAGAGAATGAGCCTGTCCGTGCCATAAACGGACGACCACTCAAAATTCCGAACAATATGTATATATTTGCCAACGAACGAAAAGTTTTCTCATTTTGTCAGCGAAGAATTTTGCCGGTCCGATTTGAAACGAATACCTTTCAAGATTCTCTTCAATTTTGGGAGGAAATAGGAAGCCGAAGGAGTCAGATGTAGACTGTACAACTTCAAATATCAAACTCGCAAAAGCATCAAGTGTTGCGAGTGGGGTATGCGGTCGAACGTTGTCGTGCTGCAACGATATCGCCTTGATTGTACTCCAAACCCGACGTGCACGTCTCCGCTAATGCTTCGCCAATGCTTTGTTTTAATGTCATAGTATACCTTGCCAGTAAACGGCGATGAATTTCCGGGGGTGTAAAGCTTTCCACGTTGTTTGAATTTCGTTCATATCGCATCCATATCGAACCTCGCTTTGAACGATACTGTTCGTGATTGCGCTAAGCAAACTTGCGGAAACTTGGTATGTTTATAAAGAAGGGTAGCAGCTATAAAACGAGTGCTCATGCAGAGCTCTTTTCGTTCTCGAGATACAAACGAGGGTGCATTATTTATCAAGACACTCGTATATAAAGTAACTATCGTAAATCGTTATTATAGTGTGCCACAGTAACAACTATGAAATAGCTAGAAAATGAAACGATCGAAATCGCAATATCCGAGATCTTCGCAAAAGATACGTAAAACACTCCCAATGGAGAACCAAACGTGCGCATCGCCTCTTTGCTAAAACTCCCCATAGACTTTAGATCCGCATCTTCCTTTCGCAACAAAGCCCTAACAAGGATTAAAAGCGTTAACAGCGATTTATAAAAATCTGATCAAGAAGTCGCTCGTCGTCTACGAATGGAATTTGCCAAGGAGGGGAAACTGCGAGCGAGCCCGCGAGACTAGGAAGAGCGAGGCCAGCCGAAAGACGCGAACACGGAAAGAGACAGGAAGCTCTGGTGGAAAGTCAACAGTGGGAGGGAAGACGGGAAAAACCAACAGAAGAAGATCGGCGTCGTCGTGGACGAACGCGAGAAAATGGGGGAAAAAAAGGCGTGGAACTCTGGCGAGTTAGACAGAGCGAGAGAGAAATATCGTCGGGGATTCCAAAGTCGACGAGAGAGTAGGTAGTCACGTCGACGTGAAAGATCGTAATTGCGAATTCGTTGACCCGCGAGTCGAGTGAGCTTTTCCACCAAGTCGCAATAGAGGGATGCTGTGTTGAAGAGGGGTTGGAAGGTAACCAAAGCAGAAGAGAGGGGCAGCATTCCCTCTTTCTTTCTTTCTCAGAGAGAGGGAGAGAGAGAGAGAGAGAATGAGAGAGAGAGAGAGAGAGAGAGAAGAAGAGGGACGAAGAAGGGATAAAAAGAGAAAGAAAAACAGAGAGAACGATGGGGTAGGGGTAGAAGCTGTTACACATAGAGAGAAAAAGCAACGAGAAGAGATTCCGCGTGAGAGGGAAACTAAGGGTGAGGGGATGAAACGACAGAGAGTGAGAGGGGGATGAAAGAGGCGCGAGCAAACAGACTTTGCGATCGTTTATTTTTCTGGCAATTATATTCTTCCGTGAAAGGAACCCGAGCCCTTTTCAACTTCGTATTTATTTCTGTCGTGAATGCGTCGTGAAACGTCCGACCTTCGCTGGTGCTCAAGACGGGGGCAGGGGGCGGATTCTCCACGCTTTTTAGAAGCGTCAACCGGCGATTTCGCGATTTAAGAAAAGCGCGCTAAGGTTCGAAGTCGCTCGGGCAGCATTGAAATTTATTTTCCATTTTCTTTCATTTTTCTCTTTTTGTGTCGTTTGTGTTGCGAGGAAACGCGAAAAGATGAGGAATAAGCGAAGAATGCCGAGCTCGGCTTTGATGCAGGTCTATCGCAGGTTCTACGCGATAGAAGGCTGCGTGCTATTGGAGGAACATTTGTCGCAGAGCGAACGAAGAATTGCAAAGGCGATGGATTCGGAGAAAGGTTTTCGAGGGGCGAAACGTGCCCTTCGTAGAATCTAATGAATTTGTTAACCTCTTGAATCGTTGGGAGAATCGAGGTAGCTTCAAAATTAGTAAAAGAATTGCCTTTTTCTGACCAACTAAATTCTCAAATATATTAGATCGTAACGTAAGCTCGTTCTTAAAAAAAGAAATGTTAAAGAACAATTTTGTGTTCAATTCGTTTAAAATGTATTATTGTATCATAAATATGTTACAAAATCAGAATTTCAATTTTGTTCGAAAATGGATCTAATTAACTTATGCGACTAATATATATACATATACATATACCTGTAATATAATTTTATTGTAAAAAGTACCGCTCCTTTTTCATTATGGGCATTGTCACAATAACAAATAGAGGAAAAGAAAACATTTGTAAAATGTTCTTTCTATGTAATTTGTAAAATAAGTATAAAATCCTGACCATCACCTGTTGCGAACATATTAAATCGAAGCAATTATTACTTCAGACGAAAAAGCATTCGCAACTGATTGCAACTTTTCACTCTAATGTTTTCTCCCAAGATACTATCTTATCAAGGTATCCAACAATCCCACAAATAGAATTGTCCGCTGGAAACTTTTTCGTGCAACAAAGAATGTAATAGTTGGTCTGAAGGTGAATCCTTTAAATCCACCGATACACGAAGGATTCTGACAACGTGACGGAGAAAACCTCGGGACAGGCACTTTCACGCGAGCAAAAGTGTCCACGTCAGAACTCTGTTCACCTTACGGGTCAATTCTGTCCGTGAAACGGGAACGAATGATTCTTGAAACGCTCCCCCAGGAGGATTTAAAGGAAAATATCGGAAATGTCTGTTTTATCTTCACTACCTTAACTCCTCGAGGGAGTTGCATCTTCAGTTTCAGCCTTTTCCACCGTTTTCAAGTTTGTATCCGCGTAACTACTCCTGATTTTTATCTTATATCTCTCAAACAAGTATTTTCCTTCCTAGGTTATCGTTTACAGTAACATCAACCGCTTGAAGAGAATTATTAGCGACTTCGGTTCAAACTGTTTCAACGTGGCATTCTGCTATCCCAGACAGTTTAATTTATTTTGAAGATCGGGAACTGTGGTTAATAAACAAATTAGAATAAAATGAGCAACTCTAATCAAATAATATTTCAATTTTACTAAGTTGCAGTAATTGCAGCAACTTTAATAGAAATATCAATCTTCTTGATTTTTTTGAAATTCTATTCTCAGATTTCTGATTGAGACTTCTTGAGATTGAATTTTTTTCATGGCATTCTGCCTATTATTATTAAAATTTTTAACATAGCTTTGCACGACTGTAAGACGATCGTAACTATTTCTCACAGTTAATTAATTAATTAACCGAATTGTAAAACTAATTTATCTACGTTCTTTAATATCTATAAACTATATCTAAAACTTTTTCCTTCAACAATTCGACGCTTTATTAAATTAGATATTTGTCTTGCACAGTTATTTACTGACAATTTGTCAACCATTTTCTCTTTGCATTATAATAAAGTAAATGACTGAACAACCCATAAACGAACAAACAAATAAATGATACGCTTCTCTACCATTTACATATAATTAATTTCTAAAATACTAAACTTAGCAATTGTTAGGAGAAAATCCAGCTAGAAGATTCTAATTCTAAGAATTCTTCGTTCAACAATTCGATACTTAAATCTTCGATACTCGAACATTTCGAAACTTTACTTGCTCATTATACTCTTCCGCGAAACGCCTAATTATTCGCGGAAATACACGTTGTAGCCGAGGGAGGGGTAGGTCTAATTAAAAGTAGCACAGCATTCGTTGGAATTTCGCAGACGGGTCAACGAAACAGAAAATGCCGAAGGGACGGAAGAAGAAGAAGACGACACGCGATAACGGGCCAGGAAATTCCGGAGCAAATAATCGATAGGCAATAATTCTTAATTACAGTCGCGTCCCTAATTATTGGTTTTCAAGTTCGCCTGGCTGAGTTTTGCGATTCGAGTAAGTCGATAACGAAGAGGATTGATTGATCGACACGCACCATTCTGATCTAACGAGGAAACAGAGGGCTTCACATTTAAAAAAAGAGCAAAAGAAATGTGTTAACGAGGATCGTACGTGGAAATGCCACCTCCTGAAGATACAGGGTTTCTCGCTTCAATTCGATATCTAAGTTATTTCCATTGATATTCGAAACAAAAACAGCAATTTAGATGAACATTTGAATATATTTTGCATGATGTTCGATATAAAAAGAAAATGCTTCAAGACTGGTTGCTTTCAAGATTTGTCTAAATTATTTCCACGGACTTTCAGGAGGAGAAAGGTAATTTAGATGAGGTTCAAAATGATTTCCATTGTTGTTCGATATAAAAAGGAAAGTTTATATACTTTTAAAACTTGGAGATATAAATTATGTCCATTGACGTTTGTTATCAAAGGAAAAGTTTGTATGGTTCGAAGGCCTGGACATTTATATTATTTCCACTGGCATTCGAAACAAGAAAGATAATTTAAACTAACATCTAAATTATTTATATCGATGTTCGATGGAAAAAGGCAAGTATATGTCGTTTGAAAATTTGGACATTTAAATTATTTCCTTCGATGTTCGATATAAAACGTACAAAACGTACTGCTTCAAGACACGAACATCTAAATTACTTTCATTGTTCCGTTTCGAATCGCATTAATCCATAGATTTCATTCGTATGCTTCACAAAGAATAATTCAACACCCCAAGAAATGCCTCGTTACTGTGCATCGTAATTTATGAAATTTTTATGTGAATTGGAGAATTATTTTGATCATTTAACCGATTTTATTCTTAACAATGTGGAAAACGAAACAAAAAGGTGGGAAAGACGCGAGGAGGCAGCCAAAGTGTCCTCAATTTACGCGACGCGGCTTCCGGCTGCCACAAACAAAACACTTTTCAGAAGGAAGGGGTTGAATGTAAGTGTGCCCCCAAGCAATACGTGGGCGACGAAAAGGGTCGAGCACTTAATTAATCGAAGCTCAACCGAGGGAAATTCAAACAATATTCGAAGAGACCCTCGCCATACGCGCTGTTCTCTAACTTCTGCTCGCGGCTTGCCTTCTTTTTTTTCATTCCTGCTTCCCTTTCTTTTCCTCTCCTTTTCTAGCCGACGTTATCCCTAGCCATCATAAATATTCGCGATTACATTGGATTATAATGATCACGTTGAATATGCATAGTCTGTTCGTGTCTCATGCGGAATGTATTCTTGTCTGGGTGAATTCTTTGCGCGTTTTATGCCACATTCGCATATTTATGATAATAATTATTTATTAACGTTTCATGGAACTGAAATAATCTCTTACTTTCTTTTTCTCTCGTTTTGCTTTTATGATTTAGTTTGATGTCGTTTAATTTGGATTTAAAGAAATGAGCGAGGTGGAAACTATGAAGATTTTATTTATTGGAATAATTGACATTCCTGGGAATTATAGTACCTTCTTTGTTCCTATTTTCTTTCGCTTTTAACTTCTTTCTTTTCCTGGTCTGACTTGATTCGAATTAGGATTAATCCTTAAAAGAAGAAAAGAGAAAAAGGAAAAGGATCAGTGTGATACCGCAGAATAATAATTCACTTTTCCTCCATTGTCCTTTTCGACACGGTTTGATTTCGTTTGAATTAAGTTTAAAATACACTGTGCGAACAGGATTTTAAAATTTACCTATGGAGATGATTAGTCATTAACATTTCACGAACTCATGGCTGTATTCTATCTTTTTTTATCGGTGAATTTTGATCCTTTAATTTAGCCAGAAAAAGATTTAAGAAATAGCATGGTTCAAGTTCGTACTTCTGTTTTTTTTTTAATTTAATTCCAATAATTATTTTTCTTTTATTCTCTTCGTATAATATTAGTTAAGGTGATCAGCATCACGACAGCTAGCGATATTTATAAATTTAAAATTGAAATGCATATATGTGTATATGAATTAATTAATCAAGCAAAGATATGCTGCATTACGAGAATGAAATTCGTAATTTCTGGGAATAATAATTTAGGAATATCTGGTTGATTCTCTCTCTTTCTCTTTCTCCATGAAAATTATTTTATTTCCTTTAATGAAGTAAACTTTAATGATTATTTCTTTGTGTATTATGAAATTCGCAATAATCCACTGTCAAATGTATCTCATTATATCAACACGTAATTTTCTTTATATTAAATAATGCAAAAATGAATTACATACTATACCCCTTTTACATCAGTTTAATACATGCTACTTTACACCAAGATGTGATCAAAAAATTACAGCAAAGAATTATTACAAATAAAAAAATACAAATTCCAATATTAACACACAAATGTGTGTATCTTTGTTCTACTTTAAAGCACAACAATTTTCCAAGAAGATACCACCCACGAATGATCGCAATAAGAAATGAAAAATACCAAATAAAAATCAATTCCCTAGTACTTTCAACAGTTTCAACAGGAGCAAACTGTAAACCTACTGCACCAAGCAATCACAAACAGTAGCAACACGAAACGTTATAGAGCAAACATTCCAGCAATAATCAATCGGCAGAAAAATTTCATTTGCTCCGACCTTAATCAACTTCTGAACGTCATCGATGCGTTCAAATTTCGCTTTATAGCTGAAATTTCAACATTAAACACCCTGGTTACATTCATTTCTAGGCTCATTGTTGCGTTCCTAATAAACTGGACCAAATTCACGAGATTCCAGTAACACGTGCACAGTTACCAGGTATTAGTTGCTGGGTAACTATCAGGGTACTTATTGATGAAAACTTTGAATAACTTGAAAATGAACGAATACGCTATTTCTCTTCTGTGATGATCCCCCGATCCATTTTTTCCTTATAATAAAAAGAAACATGGAAATTACTGATATTAATTTCTAACGTGGAAATGAACATCTATTTGAAAGTTTCAGATTTATCGTTTGAATTATATTTACCACATAAGTACACTATTATTAAAAATAAATGGTGATTTATGTCTTTTTATTATCACCTTTTTTATATATTGTAGATTTTAGTTAGAGTTGCAAGTTTTTAAATAATTTTTATGTTATGGAAGAAGCATCAATGTCCTTTCCAATAACAAACATCCAAAAATAGCAGATATCTCTACCTAATTTCAGAGTAAAACTCTAAACAATTATTTTCAACAAATAACATAATATTCATCCTTATGTTCGTTATTCATCGTTATGTTCGTTAACAATATGATCCGAATAATACAAAAGAAGCTTCAAAGCCTTTTTAAATAACGACTCCAATTAGTTAACATCCCCAATTTCAGAGTAAAATTTGTAACAGTTATTTTCAGTAAGTAACATGATATTCACCCGGTATATCTCTTCGCAATATGGCCTGGAAAATATAAAAGAAGCATCAAATTTCTTCTCTAATAACTAATAACAGACACGGTAAGCAACACAATATTCATCCAGTAAATCGTTTGATAGTATGATTTAAATAACAAAGAGGAAATTTCAAAATCTCCTCTAATAGCAGAAACCCAAAGATAATTTTGGCTTGTAAAAAAAAAACCTTTATCTTGTATAAGCAGAAAATTTGAAATATTTAATTACTTTCATTAAATAGTTTAATGTCCACTCAGTATGTCTCTTAACAATAAGGTCGATCGTATGGACAGATATGCAGATCCCGTAATACGCAAAACCGGGAGAGTGGGGCGGCGGCGGTGGTGGCTAATGGCACGTTAATTAGTTGCACGTGCTGATCGTTATAATTACCGATAACAGCAACATTTTAATCGGCCTCGTTTAAATAACCGCGCTAAATTTGTGTCGGTTGTTTACGATCGCTGGCAACGCCGGTTTTTCGTATTAATTTCTCATCCTCCCACCCGAAAATTGCTTCCATAAATTCGGCATCGTACAACAAGGGAGGAAAGGGTAAATCGGGGTGAAAAGGGTAGCCGATACAATTCACCTCGTGACCTCGATAATTCACCAAATTAATATCGAGCCATAAGTCTCTACGATTCCCTTTACGTGACTCCTCCATTCGCTGGTGTCGTTGTAAAATAGAGAAACTGCTCCTTGTCGATGCTCGACCGCAATCAATGTTCGAGTAACGTTGTTGTTTCATCTTTTATACGTCCAATAACGTTTTCGAACTTGTTAACAAAATTTCCAGTTTTTTCCATGTTGGAATAAATTAGTTGGCTAGCTTGTTTTAGCGAGATGTGAATAAAATTCTTTGATTGAAAGTAGTAAAAAAGATTAACTGTCTATCAAAAAATCTCATTTGAATATTTTTATCAATCCTTCTGTCTTTTCTCGCTGTACGAACACGCTGAAGAATATTTTAAAGACTTCCAAACATCCAAATATCCGCGAAACTCAAAACTCAAAATCTTAAAACCTTGAAGACTAAGAATTCTAAAAAGTGTTCCCCTCGAACGCAAATGTCCAAGGAATTGAAAACTCATAAAGTCAGCAACGTCATAGATAGACCGGAGAGACCGACAGTGCAAAAATCCCACGCCAGATATCGAGCTAAAAATCTAAAAACCTTCATACCGACAGTTTTAAAAATCCGACTGCTGCACGACAAATATCCTTCGTTTCCAATCCTCACTTTCCACCAAAGATATAATTACCAACCCCTCTCTGTTACTTCAACCCCCGAAGCTGCCATCGATGCCACTAAACCCGAAGAAACCTCAGACCCGCAAAACGAGGAAGCTTCGCTCTCTTAATACTCGTAATCCTAAAAATCTTATCCCCGGATGACGAATATCTTTCATTCTCAAGTTTTACTCTCCATCAAAGATATAATTATCATAGCCTGTCTCCTCGATCGCGATACCGCCATACCCAATATTTCAAAGGCAGAAAAGCCAACTTGCATAACAAGGATGCAGGATTTCGAGGCTGCGGAAAAATGCACGTCGTGTCGTTGGCCTCGTACCAAGTTCCCCGCAGCCACAATAGGCATCCTTGCCACGAGATAGGCAGATAATTTCCACCCGTCGTTCTCATCCCCTGTGCACACTCCCACACGCCAGCCTGCACATCTATATGCATATACTCAACATGCACGTGCACATTACACATATATCTTTGTTACGCGATGCATAGGAAGGATAGTCGTCCAGTGAAGAGACATCGATGACACTATACATATTGACAAGACACTCGAGACCGCCTGACTGGGTCCTCGCCCTCCAGGCTCCTCATCGCCCTCCAGCAACCCTCTACCGCCCCTATCTATACAGAGTGTCTCTGTAATCGTGGTGCAACCGGACGAGGAATGATACTTCATGAGGAAATAGGTTCAGTATATGGAATAAAAATGTTGGCTGCACTTCAATTTAGTGAAAGCAAGTTTGAAAAAGATAAAGGTTTCCGGGAACGTAATGTTGGCATTTCAGGAAGGGTAAAGATACTTCTTATTCCATTTAAGCAAACGTTTCGACGCATACATTATTTTGAAGAGACCTATAAAACGAAGAAATCACGATCACTCTGTACTTGGATTTATTAAATAGTGAAATCTATAATTCTTCTTATAATTCTTAAATCAAATCAAAAGGATTAGCACGTTCTGAGGTTTATTGAGGACCCAATGAAAAGAAATAATCACTGAAAAGGAATATTGGATGATATGGAAATTTTAATGAAGTATGCGATATTTTGAGAAAATTATGTATTGTACGATTAATGTTTTCTAATCCAAATCTAGTCCAAAATTAATAGAGTAAAATATTTGCGTATGAAGCTTGAAACACGTGTAGTAAATGTGAGTTCCGACTTAGCAGATGCCGTATAAGACACATAACATATCTACAAATGGTTTCCATCATTACCTACCATAATATATCCATAAATATTCAAATATTCTCGCGAGCAATCGTATACTTGCCAAGTTTCCAAACTCGATCATCTGAAAAATGAAACGTTGTACGAAAATATTCTATTCTACCTTTTCCACTTATTTGTCCGTATAAAGTAACCTTTTTTCCTGTTTGTACCACGATTACTGGGACACCCTGTGTATCTTATCTTGCTTTCCTTCTTCTCCAAGCTCCCTTTCCATCCATCCAGGCCAAAGGCAGTCGCGTAACAGAGAAACGAAGCGCCCCTGGACCGATGGATCGTTACTTTTTTTCGATTGGACCAGAGGAATCCTGGCGACTCACGAAGGGGTGGGACAGGGGTGGTAAAGTGGGAGGCTGCATCGATCTCCGAACGCGGTGAACTCGAGCTTAAACTGTCACCGGCTGTCGATACCGTATCGGAGAGATTCTCTTTTTGCGAGCGTCACGAATGTTTGGACACTACGTTCCATGCTACGTTTCCGACCAACCGGAGGATGTTTTCAGCTACGGCGAGGCTTCCGCAGAGGAGTTGCAATTTTATCGGCTGGGTTAGCTGTGCTTTTTTTGTAAATTGGTTTCTTAGAGGCAGAGAAGCGAGTGGATTGGAACGCGAGGTTTTCGGTTACTCGAGTCTTGCTGTTGGCTTCATAAGAAATTCGATAGAGGCTCACGACTATCATTGAGGATTAATTAATTGATTTTTCGCATTTTCGGTGGATTTAGTTCTGCATTTCTAAAGATATCTGCGAAGGTAGCGGTGTGCAGGTATTCAGGAGAGAATTTGTTTGCAATTTTCCAAGGTTAGATACGATTTTGAAGTAGTCAGAGCAGTAACAAGTTCCGAAGATTTTAATGTTCAAAAGAACGCTTCTCAATGCATTCGATTCAACCACATAAACAAACAACAGTATACAGAAATGGAATAACCCATCAAGTTAATTCAACTGCATAAAAATCTGCTTCCTTTCTGCTTCTAACTATTTATTAATATCAGCAACGTTTCAACAATACCTTTAGCTTCAAACAATACCAAGGGACAAAAATACAAATCATTAACCCCTGACCTCCCCCAATACCAATCCTTTCTCAATTCCCTCTCGCGAACCAACCGAATAATCCAACCTCCCCCGATCTCACAAATATCGTTGTCGCATGTACCTACAGGAACAAATCGCACGATACACGACACATTGGTGGAGCACGCATGAAAAGAACGGGACGCAGGACGATATTTGCGAATGTTCGGTGGCAGCACGCGTAAGTATAAATCGAAGCTGGGAAGCTAACGAGGCTGAACCCGCGCGTCGATAAACCGCGGGACAATGGCACGCGTTTATTCCACAATGCCACTCGAAAACTACGAGTGCAACGATACGGAGACCCCCGTCGAGACAATACGTCTCTAAACAATAGCGATATCTTTCGGCCAATTCAGAGTCGAAACCGATGATGGAATAGCGATTGTTCGACGGTTCGGAAAAGGGTGAAAAGAGAGAGAAAGAGAGAGAGAGAGAGAGAGAGAGAGAGAGAGAGAGAGAGAATTCGATTCGTCGTTGAAATCGTTCTACCTTGCGCCAACGAAATCCGTCGATGACTAAATTGGAAGTTACCGATGGATTTCATCTATAGATTACGAACTATGGTTATGGGTTAATAAGTCTTTTTTGTTTCGTTTCGTTTCGTTTCGTTTCTTTCTTTTCGATTGATTGATATGTGGAGATGGATTTTATATTTGAAGATTGAGAAATTTGTATAGATTGGATACTAAAGTAATTCTTTAAATATGTATAAAACGTTATGCCAGCGACCATGTGTTTTTTTGTATTTTTTGATTGTACAAGGTTTGTTACGTTATGATCTAGTCACGATATAACAAGAGAAGAACAAAGAACAAAGTCTAATCTAATTATTTTCTTCCTTAAATTATTCGTCTCATTAATCTATCTAACCTCTTCTACAGAAACCATAATCACAATCCTAAGAAAAATGTTACTTTTACAATTATTCTCGTTTTACGAACATGAAAATCACCCAATCTAACTATCCTTTCCCTTTCAAATCATCGTCTCTTCTAAGAGCTAAAACCCTCATGCTAACAAAGATTTGATGAAAATGCTTCCTTCTCGCGATGTCATCGACATCAAGTTTCAAGAAAATTGCACATTATACATGTTTTTTGATTCCTGTCCGGAATCCTCGTACAAGTGCCACACTGTGGAACGTGCGAACATGGCACGCAGTGGACTAAAATGGAAATAGTCATTGTTCGACTTTGACCTTATTCGATGATATCATCAGCCTGTATGTCAGTAATGTAAATGTAAACAACAATCCTCTAACAAAATCGATGGAACATGAGCAAAATTAATACACCAGAATCGAATTTTATGGAAATTAGCTCAATAGTGTTTATTACACGTTAAATATGGAGAATTTGAGCAAAGATACGTACAACATTAATTTCCAACATGTAAATGTCTTCCTTTCTTTGCAGAGTGATTTAGAAAAAGACGATTCAAACAGCCCTGTAATTTTGATCGTTCCGTGTCAAGAAGATATTCCATTACGTTGCTGTGTAATCTTTTTCCGCTACAAACCACTACACTGAGCACTTATTTTCTTTTCTTTCTTTTTCAATAAAATCCATTCCATAATCGTGACTTGATCGAACACTGAATTTCCGACCATGTTTATTCCAAGAAAATTTTAAAGCTTACTGAAAGACTCTGTTCTTTACTAAGTATCAGGGCGATACCTGACGAAATGGAGAGGAGGATAAACGATTTCTGCATGACACTTGCGAAAGAATGTGAAGATTGTTCCCAGCGTATGCATTATTTATTTAAACGCCACCGTGTGTGTTTAGAAAAAGACATAAACATTCGAGATATTTCAACTGAGCCACGAAGTAGGAAAAATATTAAAAAAAAAAATATATATAAAACCTAAAATTTCCAACTCTCAAAAAAACAAAAAAAAAAAAAAAAAAAATAGAATGAAATAAAAGGAAACATAAAAGTATACCCGATGGAAAGAATCAAATTTCCGAGTGTTTAGGCCACAATCGCCTCGCGTAAGAGCGAAAGCCTGAAATCTAGCGGAAAGTAGCGGCCGAAAGGCGGAGGTCGTCCGCACGAGGGTTAGTTTCCTCATAACGGTGCACGGAGATCTAAAAGACCAGTCAAATATTTACTGGGACTTCCAACGGCCCCTTTAATAAGTTTTTTATTGGACTTCCCTCTTTATACTCTGCGAGAGGCTGGCCTGGTATTTGCGCGCGTCCGATCATCTCTCTTCTTACCCTCCCCCTCTCTCCCTTTTTTTTACTCTTTCTCTCTTTCTCTTCTCCACTGAATCTTCAAACCAGGAGGCTGACAATGAACTTGCGTGGGATGGTGAGGTTGGTTGTTCGCGTTCCTGAATCATTCTCGAGGCGGCCGGTATAAGGAGAGCCGCCGGTACACGGCGGGAATGCGAATCGACGTTGATTACCCGGAGAAGCATCTCCGGGATTTCGCGTTTACTCGACTATGAAGCAAACATTGCGATGCCATCGATCGCTCGCGTGCAAACCGGCCATCCTATCAACGTGATTTTATAGAAGGAGAACTGCGAATCGAGCACGTGGATTCGCTTTGTTTCTTTGAGCTGTCGGTTGAAGAGCGTCTGGGGATTGGGGGTGTCACGTTTGATGCTGAGGATTCTTGCGTCGAGGCCGGGGACGTTGTTGCGATTTTTGGCTCGGCCGAACGGGTATTTTTAATGGAGAGGCAGCGGGCTGAGGTACGGGGAGTATAGTAGAGTGGCAGCGTGTTTTTAAAAGGAAGGGTTTGAATATTCAGACTATAAGAGCGTACAGGGCAAATGGTAGGGGCTGGTGGTACTAGAAATTAAGCGTTGAAACGAAAAGAAATTTAACGTGTAATAAACAAGTTAAAAAGTGTACTTTGATATTGAGGATTCTTGTAATGGGAGTAGTGAGGTATTGAAAATATAGCAGGTGTAGAGAAAGAGAAGAAAAGAAAATAAGAGAGTGGGATGATATAGTAGAGTGCAACTATGTTTTAAGAAAGAGAAGTCGGAATATTGAAGATACAGAGATGCGAGTGAAAGCAACAACGTTTTGAAATTAAGATTAATAAAGAAAAACTTAATAGTATTAGTATTAGTATAAATTAGTAGTATTATGTAGTATGTATGTAGTATTAGTATGAGAAGAAAAAATCCTAAGAATTGCAGAGTTCTTTTTTTTTTAAGAGAATGCGGAGAATGCAGAGTTCTTTTTTTTGAGAATTCTTAGATTGGGTTGGGCAGTTGTTAATGGGCAGCATAGATTAAAGGAGTATAATTTCAGAAGGAAAGGTTTGAATATTGATAACCTAGAAAGTGGAAGTGTGAGAGACAGACTAAAAGCTGCTCATATACTTGAATGAAGGGAAATTTAATATCTAGTGGGAGTATAAGAAAAGGAGAAATCTTAATAACGGTGGATTCCAGAGTCCTTGTTGCTGGTGAGGATTCTTGGATCCGGAGTGAAGAAACTGGTAAGAAAAGATGTTTTTAATTAAGAGTATGAGGTGGAGAATATTTGAGGAGGAAGATTATTGAATATATAGTAGTTATAGACTGGAAGAAGATTTGGGAAACAGAAGAATTATTGACAAGGTGGAGATGCAAGAAATAAAAATTTTGAATAAAGAGAGGCTGAACGTAATGGAAGAGAAAATCCAAAGAATGAGAAACTAAGAGAAAATCTAAGACTCTGGAAATTAAGGATTTAATAAAAAAAAAGAGAGAGGCTGAATGTTGAAACTGAAGTCTAGAGGAGAAGGGATCAACAAAGAATTTAAGTAAAGATATACTTAGGAAAGAGAGTTAGATACAAAAAAATTAGCAATAAAGGAAAATAGTACAGGTAAAATATCAAGGCACGTGTTTCAGAAAGATATAGCAATAAAAGGAATAATACAGATAAAAATATCAAAGTACAAGTTTCATTGAGAGTTTGTGTGTAGTTTATAATTATGATAGGCTATCATTATGACACTCGGGAACATAGAGATACCTACGTGATACTTAGAAAGCACTTACAGAAAGTAACATTTTATTGAAAACGATGTGTACATTTTCCGAGATCTTCGAGTTTTATAAACTCTGCTTTATCGACCATACTCGACATACTATGGAGTAGTGTCGTAGCTACAAGTTAATGGCATAAACGATCTAACCTATATGATACTCATCTTCTGAATGGCTACTTCGAGTCTCTAAGGAGAATGAGTTATGATTTTTCAACTTTCATCGAATCTACTGCTTATACGGGAGAAAAACGAGAAATAATTGAAAAATGAAGATTGACGAAAGATTGGCGCAAAGATATAACTTTAAGGAAAGTCCGCATCGTGAAAAGAAAAATTTGTTATCCCTATCATTGATCAAATATGCCGTGGTAACAGAAATCTCACTTTACAATTGTTCGTTCTTCAAAGACGTCTTCCACGTTCTCCTTTCGCTCAACATACTTATAGCTATTAGTTTCACGAAGGAACAAAAGCTACTTACAAATTTTTACTCGGTTGTTTAATCAACTACCGATAACATTAACTTATCTATTAGGTTGTCCGGAAAGTGTCTTTCTTTTACAGACACGTCTTTTACAACGATGTATCTTTATACAAACATGAAACTTAATCTATCAAACGTTGTGATCTTTATCTTGATAGAACAAAATGAATCATACGTAATTTGCTAAAATAATATAAAATGAAAAATGTTGTGCATCCATTATTTCTTTATAAAACGAAAGAAACTTTTCGGACGACCTAATAGATACTCTTACGTGGCCGAAAACTCTAGCTAATAACAAGAATCACCGAACTACCCTTCTACATACACTACGGATTTTCATGTATTTTATGCAAATTTTAATACGCGAAAATATATAAAATATCCAAAAGAGTAGATGAAACGAATTTCGCTTTAAATCCCTTGAAAAAATCCTTTGAAGCATAAACATAAAAATGTAAAAAAGCACAAACTCCGCAGTCTACTTATATCAATTCCAATTTGTATCAACTGCTTTTCCCCCGATGAGTCTACGTAAATAGAATTGTACAGTACATCAGCTCCAAAGCACCGTAATATGTTCGTGATTTTCATTCAAACGTCGCCGTACGATCACCAGAACCAAAACTTTCCGAGGATCAAAGGAACACGATGACAAGCAACGCGTTATCCTCTCCTTGTGAAGGGATCGGGATTCCTTGTGGATGCAGGACGATCGGGAGTGGTATTAATCCGGAGCCTCGAAACGGCGAAGGAAGTGAGAAAGCATAACCAGGAGAAGACAGGAAGGGAGGGAAGAGAGTGGACGACTGGTGTCTTTGAAGCAGAACCGTTGGCGACCGCGGAGTGAAGGGATCTTTGTAGCTCGTACATCTTGCTAATTAAATAAAAAAAAGTTCCCCTCCCGGTATTTTCTGCCGCTGCTACTGCTCTCTGGCTGTCGTGCCGCTATTCTTCTGGGTGTCGGCCCGCGGGCAACTGTCATTCGGTGTCTCTGACTTCGCCAAGGGTGCGGACAGGGAAAAAGTTAGAGAGGAAGAGAAGCATATAGAGGGCGAAGAAGCGGGAAAAAGAAAGGGGGCGCGGGGATAAAGAGCCGTGGCACTCCGTACCGAGCATTGTCTTCGCCATTGTTCCCGTGTGTTTGCGTTGCTCGCGGTGAGAAAGCAGTCGAGCGACGTTACGCACTTAGCGTTTCTGATATCGAGTTACCGATGGGGCTTTTGAGATTTCCAGATGGAAGGCTGGTGTAGGTATTTTTGGAGGTTATGGGGGTAGAGCTTTGAGTGGTTAAACAGGATGAGGTTGAAGGAGGTTTGAGTAAGGTTTCGAGTCTCTCAGGTTTCTCAGGTTCCTCAGGTTTTTGGTATTTTGGAAGAAATTTTCGGGGTTTTTGGGAGGTTTGCAAAGGGATTTGCGTAGTTGCTATTTTCATATTTCCTGTGGGGTGTTTAAGAATTCAGAATATTTTGTATTAAGAGTTAGCAAGTGAGAATTTAAGATTTCGAATGTATCACGAATGATTAATAGTCTTTCGTAAAGTATGTTGACTTTGAAATATTTTCAAGAGTTTGAGGTTTTCGAGATGTTACGAATGATTGATGACTCGATATGCGTTTCATATAGAACGTTTCTGAAGTTGGCAGAAAAGTTATAATGTCGATCAAAATTTCTTGCCAAGATAATAATTGAATTAATCTATACAAACCTTCTTAAAAATGTAACTCTTTAGTTGTTTGTTGCTTCGATTACTTTCAAATTTCAAAATTCAAGTCTTTTGGTTTCTTAGCTCTTTCGTCTAACAAATTCGCCAATACAATCTTACAGTCTCTCAAAAATTTCATCCTACACACCTTCAACAATCTTGCAGATACCAAGCTCATAATTACAACAAACAATTATCATTAGATTGCAAATTTTTATTATTTATGAAGAATTTAAGTGTTCAAAAATGTACAAAACGCACATAATATGCAAAAACCTGTGAGATCTCCAGGGTAAACTTCTCGTTATAATATTATAAGCATAAGGCAGACATTTACCTAGCTTCTACTTTTTTGACAGCGTTCATAAAAATATGAATGTTTATAAAAATCCGCAGTCTACTTAGCATACAGAGAATCAACCGAATAATATTCAAACTTAGCCAAATTCCCTGAAACCTCATCCAACTTCCTCAACAGGTACAACGATTTGACAGCGTTCATGAAAATATGAATGTTTATAAAAATCCGCAGTCTACTCAGCATACAGAGAATCAACCAAATAATACTCAAACTTAGCCAAATTCCCTGAAACCTCATCCAACCATTTCAACAGGTACAACAGCGTGTAAAAGTTTTCAGGCAGGTAAATTTTTCACATCATATTTCAAATACGCTATTTTAAAGAATTTTAAGCAATATTATACAACTATATAACAATGTTTATCTATCGTACTACTTTATTTTTACTTGTCACACTCTTATACCCAATATTGTTTAAGATTTGTTTATTAGACACAAAAATGAATCTTTTTCAATTTTTATGTAAAGTGAAAATTTCATTATCGGAAGGAATTCGCTTCTACACCTAATAGACATCGCCTTTTGAATATGAAAAATCCAGTCTGGCCGGAAATCTTCGCGCGCCGCTGTATAACATCGGCTTACTGCACGCGTCTCGCGAACATCACACGAGTTCCCCAACCGGCGAGCTCTTAATTCAGCTATCTAACAATAAAACCCCTCGCATGGCGTTCCCCTAACTCCGTCACCCTATTCATCAGCAGCCCTTTGGTCTGTTCGCGTCTCGAACGAGATCTATTCTTCCGTCATCGAGGATGCGCGCAATTTTTCAACCGAGTAGACACTTGCGCGGCGATCGCGAGGAATCAAGAGCCAGAATTACAAAGTCATGAAGAAAGGGGACGAGACAAAAAGAGAAAAAGAGAGAGAAAGAGAGTGAGAGGAAGATAGAGGGGAACGGAAGAAGCTCGGCTTTTTGCAGCGCGAAACAGAAGACACTTTTCGCTTTGATCGGCCACGACACGAGGAGGCTGGCGAACCTATTGGACATTCGACGTGTGCGTTTCAATTTTGCGCTCGCGGCGACACGAGCGTGGATTGGCCGTGATTATACGAGCCACCATTGTTTTCACCATCTGTAGAACGGCCTGGTAACGTAGCTTTATTATTCTTGCGCGTTCAGAAGTATCGGGCTTTATTTTTGCTTCGAATGGTTGATCGTGGCGATTGATGCTTTCAAATGTTTAATTGGATCGAATGAAAAGAATGGTGTATTGTTTGAGGAAGAAACGTAACATTAGGTCATTCTGAATGTTTTCCTAGTCGGAAGCTGTTCCTTTTGAAAGGATATAACATTTTTGGAATTGAACCGTTTTATCTAATCGTCGACGTCGTTTGATATTTTATTTATTAGATTGTTTGGTAAATTAAAGCGTTGTTTAATGACACATGAGTTTTTTAAGTTTTTTTTGTACGATAAAAAACACTCAAACGCAGATGTTTCTGAAAATCTTTCCTAGATTTTGATGATTAAATACATAAATAGGAAATAGAAAGTTTGTGTCACGAAATCTGTCGGGGAAATTTCTAAGGTATTGTCCGATCGAATTTACGTACACAGTTATTTGTTTCTTTGTTAATGTCATATTCTTCATTCTTCTGTTAGATTGTATTTTTTCTTAACGACTAATCGATTTTTCCTTTCAGATTGACTGTTCTTAATAAAGTTGCAGTGCTAGACAGTATTGGCTGAAATTATTAGTAGATTTCATGATTACAGTATATCCTGGTGGCGGGTTCATTTATGCGCGTATAGTCGGCTGAAAAGCAGAGAAACAGTGGCACCCATGGAGACGCAGATTAGTCGAGATTGTGGCTCGCCAGAGGCGCTTTCTCACGTTACTCGAGTTTATTACGTTGCCGTACGTTATATATATAGATAATTTATTAATGTAAATAACGCACAGCGGTCCGCGGTGAACCTAACTATAATTGTATGATAAATTCCTAACGCCTTCTGTCCTCGCTCTTCTTGCTTTCTTCATTTCTGTTATTCGTGATGCTGAATCATTTATTAATTTTCGAGACGAATAAATTGGTTAAATCGCGTCACCATAATCGGAATAATCTATTTCGTTTATATGAAATTTTCATAAAATAAAAAAGAAGAGAATAATTACGAGAAGAAATGAAAAATAAAAAAAGATTAGCCTTAATATATTTCACTAGAATATTAAATGATTAAAGTAGAACAGAATGAGGAAGCGAGAAATTTCTGTATTATTTAAAATAATTCCACGAAGAGAAAGAATCCAAAAGAACTTCCAGCCTAAAAAATGTAGGGAAGGGGACATACAGAATTTAATAATCCTGAAAAAAGGAAGAAAACTAGAAAGAAAGATATAAAAGAAGAGATATTAGATGTAGGAAGTTAAAGAAGTTGGAAGGAAACTTATAGAAGAAAAAGGTACACGCGGCGCTGTCTGTGAAAATAAAAGCTGGAAGTTTGACGCTTCTTATCGCGAGTCGTTCGACTTAACACTCTGTTCGATTCTTTTCTACGCCAAGCATCGAATTCTCGTCATTATTTAGATTACTTCGTTCCTCGCGGCAACCAGCCACCGAAGAAATAACTTTTTAGGTTTGAACCTGCTCCTCGAGAAAGTTTTCACAATCACGATCTTGTTATATCGTTCCACGGCAGTGGCGTCGATCAACCATTCGATTCGAAAGTCTAGCAGACCTCTCGGATGAATCTACTTTGGACATCTTCCACAATTTTTCACTTGCTAACGAAGCTTAAAAGATTAACTTGCGCGATAGTAGATCGAAATACTTTTAAGTATTTATATTATACCTGGCGAGATTTGTGGACAATTTGATTGCTAATTACGAAATTGGGTTTCAGCTGTGTTGCCAATGTACGTGGATTTCTTTCAACATTTTCTCAAAAATGTTCATTCCTGTATATTAATTGTAATATTTGTTTGATAAAGTGAAAACTGAAGTTTTCTAATGGCGATAAAAGTCCAATTATATTTTTGCATTTACTGATGAATAATAGATGAGTGTTCCTTTCAAATGTTCGTTTCATCTATTGATTCATCTATTTCATCTAGTTTAGTTCTAGTTTTAGTTAATCAAATTTTATAACGATGATGCAAATCGAACGTCTTTCTGTTTAATTAATGGATCAGCTGCAACCGAGAACTTGACAGGAACAAGCTTGCACCAGTCAAATGGAAAGGTAAATCAGATTGAGACTTGCTCGAATAGTTTGTGTTGCGTTATAATATGAGAATCGTAAATTCTGTATATATGCAAACGAGTTACTTTCATACATTGAGAATCAAAAAAGCAAAGGAAATATAGAAATATAAACAATTGTGTCTACAAGCTACCGATTTCTTGGTTCGTGCTTGCAGAATTTTCAATAATTTCTATAATTTTAAATTTTATATAATATTCTACTACCCATTCTATGAATTTTAAAAGTTTATACTTGTTCGTATTAATTGTAAAATCCAATCATTTAACGGGTTGTCTATATCTCATCATAAAAATGTACGTTTCTTGAATTGATAATTTTAGCAATTTTATGTATCAGTATTATAGCTATTGAAATATGTATAATTTTGTGTGCTAGACTAGATTGGCGGCACGGTAGTGATACATATATGTAAATATGAGTGTGTGGAAGTATGTGTGTGCGCGGCGTCTCGAAAAACAGATGAATGTAACTGTTCCGTTGGCAGTGAGGTATGGAAGATGGTGAGACAAAGAGAGTGCCGAGACGCATGCAAATGTATACCGACGAAGATCCTGGAAATCATTTATTAAATAAATCTATAACTATTTTAATTTGAATTCCAAGTGTAACCTTTGCTTTAATTTCGGCAATTAAGATCCACAATTCTCAACAAACTATTTTCATTTACTACATGCGATCATATTATTGTACCGATCTCCAATAGCAGACTATTCGCATCAATTCCTACCTTTCAAAAATACTACGTTAAACAAACATTTGTATACGTGTAAACCGCGAAACGATGTTCGTATAAATTTCCGGTTGCAAAAACCTGCTAAATTTCTACTAACAATAAAACAAACCTAATCCAAACCTTCCACTTTCATCGTTTATACATACTTACGCTTAAGTATATTAAATTTCGTATCATTTTGCAATACTTCCACAGGAATACAAATGCAATTTCAATCTACGAAAATGAAACATAGAATCTGATGAAAACACGATTGATTAGAAAAGGATACACGCAAATACGTTTGGCAATCACCGTACGTAACTAGCTTTGCCAAACGAAACAAGAAACGATGAAAAGGGAGATACAAAATTACGAATCAACATTCTAATTTCCTTGTTGCAGCGTTGTGACACTTCGACAGGTAAAAAAGAAAACGGGTACAGAATAGGCGGAAACCAGCTCGGCAGCATTTCGCGGGAAATACGAACGGATCACCCGACTCTCTCTTCGTATTTCCATTCTGTTGAAGTCGTAGACCCCGCGAGCGAATGCCGGCTTTGCCAGGCCGAGCGAGCCGAGAGGATAGTAGAGAGAGGGTGTAGGAGAGGGTGAGAGAGGGTGGGAGTTATATCGGGGCTTTCGAGGTATCGAGGCTTTTGGGGATCAAGTCTGCCCGTCCGTTCACGGGCTCGTCAGGCTGCGTTGCTGTAAGCCGATTATACCCGCTGCAGCCTGCATCCTTGTTCATCCGACACACTCGCCAACCTCCCACACACTGCTGCTGCAGCCTCTGATCGACGGCAACGTGGCGTGTTCGACGATAGGCGCTCGAGTTTTCGACGAAACGCGAGATCCCCAGACGAGGAATCGGAGAGATGGGTTACCTTCGAGGCTGTTGCCTTGATTTATCGTGTCGTTGTCTTGATCCCTTGGCAGATAGGTTTAGATGTTGCATGCTTTCCAGAGCTGGGAGGAATGTAGTGATTATACTTTAATAAGGATTCTTAACGTGACTTATGGTAGCAAGTCACATTTGTGACGTGGTACGGATTTCACTGAGATGCGTTATACTCGGGGGAACAATTAAAGATTAATTTTAGACAATTTTAATAAATTGTTTATTGATGATGACATTTGCTTCATGAATTATTGGATGATCGAAGATTTCAATATCGGTGAACGTTCATACGAGATGCCAGTTTCCTCTGAGATAATTGAAATTTGTACTATGTGCAATTGCAATATTCCAAGTTAACGTTCCTTTGGCTAAATTTTTACAGATTTTTCTGCCTCTTTAGAAGACACTTTTTAAATTTTGCGAAGCTTCTGCTAAATTCCTAAACTTCAGCCTACCCATCCTGCTCTCTATCTCGATCCAGTTTTACAAGAAAAATTCTCTCTGTGTTTCCCGATAGATACGCGTATCCTTTTCAATGACAATCTTCCAACCCCTACGCTCTCCACGAATATAAAAACAAATCGAAAACTAAGAACGTAACTGTTGCCCGCGTTTCCACTTCAAATTCTCGTATCTCAAATTTCCCAACATTCCAAAAATTCTCTTCGCGTTTATCTATCATTTATTCTTCCCGATGACGATTCCGCGATCACAGTATTCTCAAAATGAGAAACTAAGACACTCTGAAACATTGCAAACTCCGACTATTTCGTCCTTTAAAAATTCTCTCTACACTTTCCAGTTGTGTATCCTCTCCAATGACGATTCTTTAATCCCAATACATCGGTGCAGCATCGAAACAAGCGAAAAGCACACGACAATTCAACAGGGAAATGTTTCTTAATTTTCTGCAATGCGCGCGTCTCGTTGCAGAATGGAGTCGTTAATCGTCGCCAAATTGCCGATGAAATCCTGCACGTGCATCGGATATCATAGGGATCGCGGATGGAGGATGAGCTGGACGATCGAGAGGACCGGCAGCGAATCGAGCAGGGATTTAGAGAGGTCTGGCTAAGGGACGGAGGGGATGTTAGGGCAACCGGGTCATCGATAAATTCGAGGGAAATGCAAGCTTCTCTCGCAGGCCTAGCTTCGTGTTTTCAAAGCGTTTTCAAGCATCGTTCGACCAGGCTAACCATACTGTTTTTGACCTGGTTTCCAGTGCATTCGATGTCTCCTACTTTCACGTTTCTACGTGAAAGAGAGTGTACCTTAGCCTCAAACGTTTCGCGAAAAGGATATTCAATATGGTTTACAGGGATGATACCCGCGTATTTCGTTTACGAAATATCATGTTCGTGTGGTTGCTATTTTTTGTCCTTGTTTCACGTTCCTTCACCGTGGAAGATCGTATATATATTTGCGTGCAATTCCAAAATAATACTTTTCCTCTCACTCCTTTTTTTCCTTTGGCTTGTTTTTAGAGGATTTTTGTTTGATATCGAACGATGGTTTGTGGCAAAGAAAAAAAAAAAAAATAAAAGAAAGAAAAAGAAAAATGTTGGTTTCTGATATAATTGTCTCGGTGGGTATGATGATGTGTTGAAATTTAAGGAGAATGAATTTTTGCTTGTTTCATGCACTACTTTCGTAATGGATGATGGATTAATGCAGATAAAACGAAGAGAAATATTATCGTAGATTGAATGTTTTCGTTTATGGAGATGTATGTTCTTAAATAAGTATGATTAAATGAATATTATATAAATAAATATATATAATGAATTGCATAAAAACAGCTGTTACTAAACCGATATTTAAATTATATGTACTCTTCTTCGTCATGTTTTATTGAATATTTTTAATATTTCTATATTATAAGTATTTATTCCCTACTCTTATTATTGAATACTTCCTTTTGACTAATAATTTTTCATTTATTTTCTATAACGAACACGTATATTTTCATACTTTTCCCAGTTGAAAAAAATACTGTTTATCGTAATATTAAAACGTCGCCAGGTATTTAAATATCGAAGCTATTGAAATATCGTTCGTTTTAACAGCTGTATGTCTGGCTGTAGCTAACACAGTCATAAATGTCATGAGGTATCATTAAAATATCATAAAGTGACATTAAAATGTCATAAAGTGACATTAACATCAAAAAATCAATAGAAACATACTTTAAATTCGAACTAAATTCCTCTTTTAACTACCGTTTCTCATTTTCGTCGTTCCTACGAATCAAACAAAGGAAAAAAAAGAGAATGACAGAAACGCAATTCTAAATTTCACCATAGTAGAAACGACGATAAATAAGCGCGTGACGACCGCGAGAACGAAAGCTTTGTATGTTTCGAAAACGTTGGCTATACAGGCTCGTCTCTACAGGGTAACTGAACTGCACTTGACCCAGTTTCCGCTATATTGCTATCATCTCGACGCGCGGCAAAACCGTGCTTCAGATCAAAGCCAGCCCGCGACGAGAATGTCCTTTACATTTTGATTGTTTTGTCGCTGCCAAGCTTTACAAATCGTCGCTCCGAACCACGCCGCTAGAACTATTCATTTTCTTCCAGAAGCGTTCTGAATTCATTCCACTTTTATATCAAACGTCACCACCTGCATCATTCGGTTTATGCTTTCTCTGCCTTTCGATTATTCTTTCAATGCTTTGCTCGACGTCGCGTTTCTCGGAACTTTTGCCGATGTAATTTGTTATTTGGACCACGCAAGAGCTTTTTGCCCGGTGTTTTTCCGTTCGAGATTTTAAATTTCTGTTTACTTTGCTTCGACGCAAGGTAATATTCGTCGAATAGTACGAATAGGCCGAGATTGCAAAGGACTTCTTCATTCTCCTGCTGACTCGGTTTTTCAGGTTAAGTCTGGATTACACTTTGTGTTCGAGAAATGTTAGTTGGTATTGACGAATAGTAAATTCACGTGGAAGCGAGCTTAAAGAATTAACGTAACGGCCAGCATTGGAATCGACGTGGATCTATACCAGATTCAAGTGAAAGTAGGTTAAGCCTGGATTAAGTATATTTCCTTGTAACTTTCACTTCCTATGTTACATTAAATTCTCATCACCTTTTTTCGTTCTGTTGATTAGCATTTTACAAATATGACAAGGTTCAAATTCTGTTACTACGTGTAACCGTTCGTAATAATGAGAAATACCTCGCAAATCACGTTAATTTGACTCTTCACAATTGAAACTCGTTTGACAGCGAAATAAAAGATTACATTTGGTCGCGGTATTTTTGTCTGATTTGAAAAATAGTAATCAAGAATTGCGATTAATAAATGGCTAAGAATCGCTGCTATCAATAACGAAAAATAAGTTACATTTCTTCACGTACAATCACAGCTTAAAATCACGTAAAATCATAGTTTCTCTAGTTCAAGTTTTCTAGTTCGAAAAAGTCATTCGTTGCTCTAGTTTGATATGAAAACTAGAAATTAAAAATTATCTAAAAGAGAAAGAAAATACGACGAAATGTTTAAAAAACAAATGAAAAGCGTTCTTATCCCATTGAAATGTTATTAAAAATAATTCCCATTGTCGATACAGTGCCCAGGTGAAAATGTCCGATTTCGATCGCGGTACTCACGGTTCTCGAGATAATTGAAAGCGAGCAGGAAAGCAGGGCTGTCGCGCGTTCGAAAACAACGCCGCCGGAAACAGTTTCCTGTTGAATTCGAGCGCGTTCGCCCAACGTATTGTTATAACCGATGATAGCTGAATGGAGGGTCCCAAGTAACTCTAAACTGTTTGCAGTGTACCGTGACTGTTGTTCCGTTCGAATAGATCAATCCTCTAATGATGAACGCATTGGGGAACAATTTTCGGATTTGTCGATCTGATGAACCGTGTCACACTCGGTATATACAGGGTGGTTGTTCTACGGTGATTCTACGCGAAAAAAGAAGTCGAAAATATAGAATAAAAATTTTTCGTTTGAGCCTTTGTTTTCGAAAAAATCGACTTTGAATTTTCCCTCGGTACGCGTGCACTTCATCACGTCTCGTTATAACGGATCTCACTGTAGATCGTTGTTTCGATGAATATTATCGCAGTTTAAGTTTGTTTTTGCCGTAATGGAAAATTAAGAATACATAATGAAATAATACGAAGTAATCATAAAGTTTATTATTACAAAAATTGCTGAAAATGTTGCCCATTCTGCCGAACACATAGTTCTGCTCTTCTAATTAAATTTCTATGAACACTTTCTAACGTATTCGATTCGATTGTTTGAATGTTTGATTGTTTGATGTCGAAATCTAGCATAAACAGGGACTATATTGCCTCTCGCTCGCCACTGGAGTTGCAGCACGGAATGTCGTGGTGACTGAAAGTCGCCTCTCGAGTGCAAAGGGTTAACTGTGCGATAAGAAAATTGACAAATTTACAAAAAGTGAAATAGATCGATTTGACTTTTGAAAAGGAGTACGTTTAGTGTGACTTCTGTCACTCTTTTGTGATCATTTGTCAAAGTAGATCGCTTCTTTCTTCCGTTTTCTTTCTTTTTGAGAATTGGACAATTCAATTGAGAAATTTACAAACTGTGGAATTAATCAGTTTTGCTTCTAAAAGGTTCAATTATATTTACTGTTGTTTGTGTCGTTTTTGAATCGATGTATTTCTGAAAGTAGATGATTTGTTTCTTGAGAGTTGAATATTAGTCGATCTATCTATATAATAAAATTGAGAAATTTGCAGAAAGTGTGTTTAATCAGTTTGGCTTCTGAAAGACTCGACTATCAGAAAATAATCAACCACATATAATACGCAATAACATTGCAACGAACCGAAATCAGAAACAGAAACTCGAAAGAGATTCAAAGAAGATTAGAAAATTGCATAAGGTAATCTAGTAGTTTGGAAGAGAAACGAAAATGAGATAGACCCTTTAAACTACTCAACCACGGTAATATTTATCGTAGCCTGGTTATACGAGGGAAGTTTTCGCAATTTATTTCCGTTGCGTTGGCCAACGGATAGATTTCGTCTATTTGCGCGTAACGTAACGTCGGATTTAAACATCAAGCATAGAGGCAAAAGCTCTGGTGACCGCCTGTTACGCCGGGGATTACGTCATTCACTTTTAAATGCACGTGAGTGCAACAGCAGGAAGAAATTTTAAATCGAGTAGTCGAGATATTGCAACGTGGAACGCGATCTACGTAATAGCTTGCTATGACCCGCAAACAAGAAAAATTCAAACGTATCGTGCTGATTCGCCTTCTCTTGTTTTCAGATCGTCACTTATGAAAATCCCTCGCTGAAATATGGCAATATGGTTTTGTATTGGAAAACGGTTTAACGATTGGTGGAATAAAAGGGATATATGTATTTAGGTTTATTTTACGATAAACGGAGCATGGTACAGCCTCCTATATTTGAACCAATATGCAAACAGAAGTGTCTGAATAATGGAATTCTTGAATAATAGAACGTTCACTTTATTGATATTTTTCATTTCTGTGAAGACATATTAATTCTAATATTTAATATTTAATTTGCCCAATATTCTAATTCAAAATATGGTTTTCTATTGAAAAATTGTAGCTATAATTAATGGAATAAGAAGGACAGGAATTTATAATATAATATAATAAGAAGGTATTTAGGAATTTTCTATGATAAATGGAACACAGTAGAGACAGGGCTTTGACAAAATAATGGGAACATCTCCTATACGTCATATACGACAGATACGTATTTATCGTAATTTAACAAGGAAATATAATATCAAAGAAGTAAATGTAACCATCATCCAAAAAGTACATGTATATGACATATAAGAGGCGTTTCCATTATTATTTTATCCAACCCCTGTATTTCAGCCAATAAGCAGACAGAAGTGTCTGAATAATAGAATTTCTTAGATCATAGAATGTTTACTTTTTTTTTTTATTAAATTTCGTTCAATGGGGATGAAAAAGACTGACAATTCGTTTCTTATAGTTAAAAGTACAATTATGGCTTTGTATTGGAAAACGATCAGGATCAGTGGAATAAGAGGGATACAAATTTATATTTATCCTACATATTTAATAATATACTAATTAATTAAAGAGATATTGATATACAATATTCATTCTACATACTGTAGATGGAGTACGGTATAGTCTCCTATAGAAATGTTCGAATACTGACATTTTTGCACAATGGAACAATCATTTTCTTGATATTAAATATTATTTATATAAGTACTGTAGTATCATGGATGAGGGGCCTGAGGGGTGTTGCGCGGATTATAAACAAGCGGTTGCTGAGCATATTGCCGAGCTAGGACAAAAGACAAGGGGTTGCTAGGGGACAAAAAACGAATTAATAACAGTACGAGTTGAGATGTCAGGGAGTGCGGATTGCGTTGATGAGAGTCGTTGATTAATTACTCAGTTGTGTTAATTATTAAACGTTTGCTGCCATTAGTTCATGTTTAACAAACATTATTTTCTGTTCAATCTACTTATCATTAATAAACTAATTATAGTAGTTACGATATTACAGTACAGACTAAGAACATTGATAATTTGTTACATATGTAACATTGTCTATCAAACTACATAAATTGTTTAATATAGATAACTAACTTTGCAAAATTACATTCTCCTTATGTTTCCTGTTCCATCCTTTTTCTGGTTCGAAACTCTTTCCCAAGTGCCTTAAGTATAATACAATAACTATAATACAAACAAGCCATTTTTTACCATATAACAGAAATTATTCCCTTCAATAAACAGACCACAACAGTTATGACTGCAAATGTTTTATGGACAAAGTATGAAGTTTCTTTAAAGATACGATTTACCCTGTGAAAACCTGTAAAATTGAGTCAGAACAAGAAGCTGTGCTTTTTATATCCCGCTGCAATGTACAGATTAATAAGCACTTTCTTCGTTTAATCATAAAATCTGCTTTATGGGATTAATCTCGTTCTTCGTTGTATATTACTTGTTCATTTTAATTTGGTTTCTAGTAAAATAAACCAAAGGTTTACTTCGTAATACCAAGAACAGAGTTAAATAAAGCTTCAACTTGCTATTAATATTTCTGCAGAAAGAAACTCCACTTTATTGCCTTTCTAGTTCATCAAACTACTTTGTAATAAAGCAACGACAAACGTTACGAGGTTCGCGAACGGAGGTTGTCTCTGGTAAAACACGATCCGTTGTTTGTGGAATGCTCGTAATCGCGACAGGAAGCACGCCGAACGTTTCTCAACCCTTCTGTCCTTCTCCCTTCGCCCTTCAGTTTCGTCTGGTTTCGCAAATCACCTTTAACAACGAGATTGTGCGCGAAATTTACGGAAGATAAGCGGGATCGCGGCAGTGTCGATTTCGCTCGCAGGAAGTTTCTCGGTAAACCGAAGTTCACTGCTAATTTCTCGTCCCGCCACACCTCAAAGTACACTTTAATTACGTTAAACGGTAAGTAAATGACATTAGATTGTCAACGCTCGAGGATGTAAGCCCCGACGACACAGAGCCAGGTTCCGACTTCCGGTACGCCCTCTACGTTTCGACAGAGTTCAGTCTGCAGCACGAACCAGATTTAATTAATTACTTTGGATATCGGTGTATAGGCTGTTTACAATCGATAAACCAATTTGCAAATATGTTGCAAGATCGTCAAAGAAGATCGCGATGAGAATGATAAGGAAATAATAAGGAGGTTTCAAGCTTAGGCAAGTTGCAGAAATAATATGCTTGAAAATGGTGATAATTGAATTATAAAATCGATTTGAAGATCGTTAAGGGTGAAAATTGTGGAGTCGATGGTGAAATTAATTAGCAAAATCGATCTGATACTCCGAAGTTAAATCTGTGTTATCGTCGTCACTTTCAATGAATAAATAGATATAAATAAATATAAATTTTCGAATTGGAATACATTTTTATGGAAAAAATAGAATAAATTTTATATAGAGTAAATTTTCATACATAGTGTATTTAAAAATGGCCATGAAATAATCGATGGAAAAATCATCAGGAGGGCAGATGATAGAACGAAGATAAAGAAACAATAAAAAGCTTTCAAGTTTAGAAAGTTCTTAGTAAGCAAGCCTCTATTAGAGCCTTTACTGGAAAGTGTAGAAAATGTTCGTGAAACGTAAAATCTATTGAAAGATCGATAAAGCGGTAGACTGTGAAGCAACCGTAAAGAAGGGATGAGAAGATTCTAAAGATAATATATTCCAAAATCCTCTTGAGACATGAAATCCTTTGAAAGATACCAAAGGGGAAAGTTGTAAAACAACGATAAAGGAATAATAAAGTAATCTGAAATCTGAGAAATTCCAAAGCCAATATTTCAAAATTTCCTTAAAGCCGATAAGGGATAAATCGTAAGGCGATGAAATGATACAGAAATTATAAAGATAATATCGTTGTAAAATCTTTATGAAACATAGAATTCACAGAGAAATTCTTACAGGGGAAGATCACGAGACAAATATCGACCTTATTCGAATCTTTCTTTCGGTAAAAGGACAAATAAGATTTTAAATGCCAAAAAATTCCAAAAACTAAATATATACAACGATTCTCATAAAATACCACTGACTTAACGACTAATCGAAATACTCGAAGAATAAACTACTAGTCTACTAGTTTATTTACTAGATAAACCTAATAGTGGACTAATAGTAATAGTTCAATGGTTACGAAATACCAATAACTTGACGACTAATCGAAATACAGGAGGTAAAATACTCGGCTAATGAAGAAATCGTCACAGAAGAAAATCGGAAGAACTTCATTGTTTGTTTGTCGTTGCTTCATGATATTCTTCTGTCTGAAATCTGAAAAATTCCAAAGCGATACACACGTTGAAATTATATGGAAACACAAAATCCACGGAAAAATCGTGAAACAGGTAAATCACGAAGCAACAACGATCGAGATTAATCGTATCTTTCCAGTATCTGGCGAGTGGTCTCGATTTATCCAGAGCTCTCCATTTCGTAGCTTGTCGTCCATATTTGTACATTATCGAAACATCGTGGTGGGGTTTGCAACTGGGAAAATGGGGATGGAAGCGAGCGGGCTTTTGACGGCGGGTTGCAAAGCTCCGGAAAAGCGGAGAACAGACGGAAGCTTTGATATACGAGCAGAGACCGGTCGCAATCTCGCCGTGTCCTCGCGCGCCCCGTGACTACCAATAATCGAACGTTATTGCGTTACTCGTGGCTCGTGGTTGAGATCCGTTCGCAGTCGTAACACGTGCACGTCGAAATGGAGAACGGGTGTTGGTCGATAGAGGTGGAAAAAATCAGAAAGAGAGACAGGCAGAGAGAATAGAAAGAGATTCGATCGTGCGAGAAAGATTTTAACGCGTCGTTTCGCGTGCAACTCGCTCGGCCAGCTTGATGATTGCTCGTGACTAGGGAGAGATATGTGTTGCTCGAAAATAGGGTAGAGATTTAGGGAAGAGTTGAGAGGAAATTTCGGGCATTTTCATCGGTTAGAAATTCTTTTCCAGAGGCTTGTTATTTAAGTCGTATACGTATACTTGGGTTATTCAGGTTGTTTGAATTATTTCGAGCTGGGTTTGGTTGCTTTGGAAATAAGATGAAAATAGGGGAGAATTAATAGAAAGCATGAGGAACTTTTTCTTGGTTAGAAGTTAGTTTAGAAGTTAGTTTGCGAGGTTCGTTTTTCTTAAGACCGGTGAATTTATTGTGTAATTTTCACGTTTAACGGAAGGTAGAGGGATTTATTTATTGTAGTTCGCGGTGGAAAATAAAGTTTTTAGATGTTAATATTCAAACACAGTTGCAATGAAAGATATAGAATGAATGGGTTCGTAGCGGAAACTACGAACTTTTTCCTTTGGATCTAAATACTGAAACGAAATTTTTTTAAACGGAATCTTTTCAAAAGTACGGTAATATAAATAAATACAATAATGATCAAAAACGAGTTCTCAGACCAACGATCAGTTTCACATTGTTCGTCTTATCAACAAAGAGTTCTAACTAACCAAGCCATTTCCACGCTACTAATTTTTACATTCGTTTTATATTTTACAACCTGCTCGAAAACAAAATATTTTGTATCATAAAAAAAAAAGAATAAAGAAAAAGTAATTTCCTGCTGTTCTTTATTTCGATTTAACGCATCTCGTGGCGTTATCTTTTTTTCCATGGGAACCGGATATCTCGTTTGCGAAACGCGAACCACGTTACGGCAGCCGGCGATGTTTGCTGAATTTTTGAAAATTTGTTTTTCATTTGTTCGGGCTGATAGTGTGCGCCCAACAATCGACACATATATGTCGACGACAATGTTCCGTGTTGTTCGTGACTGCCGTTGTTCCCAGGTAAACAATTTATTTATTCGAACAGGCCCTCTACTTCTGTCCGATCATTTCCAAGTCTCTCGCTCTTTTCTACACGTGAATCGAACCGGTTCGATGGAATGTTTGCGGATCGTTCTGAGCGTCGCGTCGGCCGTGTTAAATGAATTCGAAATAAAATTCTATCGACGGTAGATGGTGGCAAAAGAGACGAAAGGGGGCCGGGGAAATAGAATGAAAGAAGGGATAAAATCGAACGATGAAATAGTGTCAGGGCGAATAAAATATTTCTGACCTGGATCCACCGATCTGTTTAAAAGCACCAAATTTAGAATTCTTGTCCTGTTTTCTTAAATTGCATTCACCTGTTCCTTCGTTATTTTTAAAAAATCACGCATCATTTTATAATCGACCGTGTTACTTTGAGATTTTACACGTAGGTGAAATTTCTTTGATTTCTTGTGTTGGATTTTTCGTAGCCTGGAATATATTCGAGTGTTTTTGCCACTTCAAAAATTTTTTACAATTTAAAAATTTACTTCCGGACCATTGGTTTTTTGTTGTTTTTAACAGATTCAATATATCCAAGTGTTTTCATCGTTCAGACAGTTTTTACAGCTCGAAACTGTGCTGTTTTATTATTTACTTGATCCTACAATTTAACCAACATCTGGATTATTTAAATGATTTTACGATGTAATTATTTTATACTGCTGTAACGTGGGTTTTTTTTACGAATATTAATATAATCGATATCGAGTAGACATTAAATGGATAATTTAATTTTAAGTTTGATAATAAAGTAAATTTGCTATATCGCTTCTTAGTCTACTTTATACTTTGTGAAGTTTTTACTGCATGAGATACAACATCCCTGATGCATCGTTTTGTAAGTTTAAAAATACCAGAGTTCTTTAAGATGCTGCATCCTATTTATCCTAACTTGCATGTACCGTTTCATATTTTCATACGCTTCGCTCCTCTTCTTCGCTATTTTTATCCATCCTGCTTCTGTACATCCTTAACGTCCTATACACTTTATAACATTATAGGGAATTTCATAGTTGTGTCATTGGATCTTATATTATCGTGAGCACAAATACCAAACTGATCTTCCAATTTCTTTTCTTAAATGCTAAACTTCGAACACAATATCTTTTTAAGTTACGATGTATATTCACTGTGAAATTCGAAATTCATACGAAGAATCGATGAAACGCAAGAATTTCTCGCACAAATAAAATAGAACAGAATTTAAATGCTAGAAAATGGCGAAAAATATGGAAGGCAGATATTCTATTCGGAAAAATGTTTATTCTCTTTTTATGAAAGAAATGAACATTAAAACTGTTTAAAGAATTAGAAAGAAATTCAGAAAATGATTATAAACTCGATGGAGGGTTTAGCAATTAATCGTTATCTTTATCCTAAAAAATACGTAAATAATTACTAACAATCCACCAAGTATTCTCAAAGGTTATGTAACTATTCGAAAATGTGTTAGTTTCTTTGATGAAAGAGGCAAGTACCACGAAACTTTGAAAAATTGTTCAAAGCACTAGCTGCAACTCGCCGAGGAAGAGTCAAAATCTCGGCAAAGGTTTTAACAGTTACGTTTAATCGCCACCTTTTTAATCCATAAAAAAGGAGAACAATAAAATCCTCTAAAAGCGATACTTTCAGATCTCCAGAGACGGTAAATCTCTAAAAGAAGGAACATCAAAAGATCCAATTATAACGTTGTTACACAATATACGTACGTTAAAAATGCCAGATAAAAATCGACAAGAAAAAACAAAGATAATTCCCAAAGATTGAAATATTCGACAAACATAACTTTACCAATCACCGATAGAAGCATCCTCCTTCTAATATCTTCGCGAAAAGCTTCACGTTGTCTGTTCTACCGCCTGCACTTCGGCATCGACGAGATTAAAACACGAAAAAGAAGAACGAGCAAAAAATCTGAGAGAGAAAAAAGTGGAGACTAGAGAGGAAAAAAAAGCGAGGATGCAGGAAGAGTTGCGGTCCTCGTACGGGAAATACGGTCGAGTGGCCCTCCAAAGCTCCTTTTACTATTTCTCCCTCTCTCCCTTTATCTTCTTTTTTCTCTCTCTTTTCTTTTTACATTCCTACAGTCATGAACGTTAATAATGGCAGAACGTTATTGCATTATTCTGTCCGGCGGCGAGTGGGCCGACCGTACGGAAAGACATTACTGTGTGCACACTTCACGTTTACAGTTCCATTATGCTATGATTACGTCAAGTATCGCGAACGAAGGTCCGCCCAGCTTTTTAACGAGGAATCGACGCGGTAAAACGCGGGACCTCCATGTTCAGGGTATCGCCACTTGACTCCATATTCTTCTGCTCTCTTCTCGATTGCACCGAGGACAATGTTCCGCCGGGAATTACGCGGTTCTCGATGATAATTCAGTTGGTAGAGTGGAAATACACGAAATTATTGCGATTATGTGACGTTATTAGGGAACGTTCGATGGATAGGATAACGAGTCGATCGTTACGCGCTTGGTCCTGAGGCTCGTCGATGGCAATCGATACATTTCTGGTTATATGCAAATATCGAGACGTTTATAGCTGATGAGTGCACTTGGAAATTATTGACAAGTGAGTAGAAGTTTTAAGAATTATTATATCGTAGTTGATAGAAATGTACGCTTGTGGTTGTATGAGGATGTTGAGACATTTATGGCTGATGAAGCGTACTTGACAAATATTGAGAAATGAGTAAAAGATCGAAGAATTGTTATATTGTAGTCAATGAAAATGTTCATTTGTGATCACATGCCAGTATCGAGACATTTATGAGCGATGAGATGTATTTGGAAATTGTCTAGGAGCGAGTAAACGCTTTAAGAATTATTATACCGTTTGGTTGGAAACACTGGCCCAAATAATTGTTAGAAATCGTGGCATTAACTAATTGAATTCTGTGTTAGACACGTCAAATGGATTCTCTGATTAATATCGTGGCTTCTGTATCTAACGTAGTACATACGTATGCAATTACTACTAGGTACGTATATTAGTCACTCAGGTGTGACTAATAGGACATTTATAGAAAATGAAATGTATATATTTGGAATATAATCGCACATCTAATCAAAGAAAATGCACATTTTTATACCGTTCTGTGAATTGTCAAGAAATTAATTAGTCTAGGCAAATAAGGAACGAAGATTAAGCCAGATTAACACGTGTAAACTAAGTGGAAAATAATGATTCGTATTGATGCTCTGTAGGGAAAATATTAATCCATCCTTTCGTTCAACGTTGGAATATTAATATATCTCACGGGTTTTTAATATTTCGTTTTCTTAATTAGTTAAATTCATTAATCAAAAAATTACCTAACGAACATTATTTTACATATACGTAAATACATTTGCAGCAGAATTACTGCAGTAGCGAAAATGAAATACACAAAAGCTGCATCGTAAAACAATTAAATCTAACCATTCACCTAAAATATTCGTGTCAATAATTTCTCTCAAAACACAAATTTCATTCACCCATTAAATATTACAACTCTCAATTCTTGTTCCCCAATTATTTCAAATCTCTCGATCAACGTAACCATCTCTCTCTAATTAAACCTGCCGCAACATCATCCGCAAGTGTTCATTTTCCTTCGCTATTATTCGCAAACCTTCACAAACCTGCACAAACAACAGGTACAAACTCATCGTGCCAGTTTCAGCACGGTGTCGAATTATAGAGACGAGTCATCGATTTCATCGGAAATAACGGTGGAATCGTGACAATGGGACAATGCTGGATTCGCTAGACGCTGCAGATAGTATGGAATTAGCCCTCCAAGTGCATCGAACCAGGGGAAAGGAGTCAAGTGGGTCGGTTCACCACCTAAGCGGCGAATTAAATATAGCCACCGTGTAGCAGTCGAGTGGCTGTTCGATAAGTGGTCTAAAAAAGGCAGCCGTGGAACGCCCTTCCGTTCGCGCCCGATTCCCCTTCCTTTCTTTTCACACATCCTCTTGTTTCAATCGCGTGAATTCACCCTCTTGAATCGTCATACCGTCACGCCACAGTGTAGGTCTTCTCCCCTTTTACTATCAAGCTTGTCTGTTTGTTTGAAAGTTCTGATAATGCTGTGGCAATGCGGGTCAGCGGGTCTGGTGCAGTAGACGAAGGAGGAACTATGTTTTAGAGAATTCACGATGACCAGGACTGGCGATTTATGGGAAACTTGAAGACACAAGAATACACAGTTATAAAACTCATTGTGGTTGTTGAGAATTTTGTATTTTAATAGCCGAAATAATGGTATAGGAACACTAAATTTACATTTAGAATTTATATTAGAATAGTTATATATTTATTTGATAAACGATTTCAAAGATATTCATCGATACACACTTGCACGCGTCCCACCTTCTTCCATAACAGATAGTTAATCGACTGAACAGTTTACATTCATCTGTTTTCGAAACGCCGCGCACACACATCTTCCACACACTGATATTCACACACATGTATCACTATTACGCAGCTAATCTAGTCTAGCACATAAAGTTATACATATCTCAATAGCGGTATTTAGCAAATTAAAAGGCTCGAACAGAATATGAAAAGATCCTTATTAATATGCATAATCTCTTCTTTCAATCCTGTATTGAATATCTTATTAAGTCGTTAGCAGACGCCGAATCTTCATACGAATATTTCATATTTATTAAATTCATATCTTGAAGAACGTAATTACGAAAGTAAAACCTCGGTAAAAAGTTGTTCAAAAGTATTGTAGAATATTATAGAATATTACAAAAAATTATAGAAAGCACTGCGTTTTGAATAATTCGTATATTTTTTAATATTACCCTGTACTTAATGCACTCTATGCAATTTTCCACCTTCAAATTTCCTATAAACGCGTAAATCGCCTAGACTGACTAATGACTAGACGTCATTACAGGTTCTCGTTAATTGGTAAAATTAGAGCAAAATCGGGATATAAAAATTGGACGATCGCAGCGGTGTTAGCTTCACGTAGAATCAACGCGTATGCGATCTATACGTTTAAAATCTATGCAAATTTCGTATAACTTGACTAATGGACAGAGATGTACACCTATACATCGCTAAAACCACAACTTTCCATAATCCATAATCCATAATCAACCCTCTCTGGACCCTTCACACAAACCTTTCTCATAATTATTATCAACAATCACCATCGACGTTCATTCAGCTTTGACCGAGGTCAATTTGCGGCTTCGTACATTTCAAGCACGGCGATTAGATGCGACCAGTCAGATAGAGATGATGAGTCGCGGTTCGCTGTACGATCAACGCGTAAAAGCGTCGCACGGTGGATGATTCACTGGCGGAAATACAACGTGCCACCGACACTAAATCTTTTCGTCGAGGTAGCCTTCTGTATCGCGATATCGTGCACGCCTTCCGCGAAAGACGCGATTACCAACGGGCACGGATACCAACGGCACACGATTTACCGATTTAATCGGATCCTCTCCGTTATTATGTAGATAACCCGGCGGCGGTGGGAATAATTGAATTTGGCGCGGCGATCGGACGCGTCATGGAGACGAGTGGGATTGGGAATTCCGCGGACCGTGAAATAGGATTTCGCGAAATTCTCTTTCGCCGCTGGGATGGGTTTCGCGATATTAAAAATGAACAATTTTTTTCCGATTCTTTTCACAGAGGGCCAACTATCCCAGGAATTTTTTCCCCGATTTTAAGGGTCGCAGAAGGGTGGTTGACGAGGTTGGAGAAAAGTTGCACGGTTTTCAGGTATTTTTAGATCTCAGATTGCAGCTTCAGCCGATCGGGCTATCGACGTACACTTTGCTGAATTTTTAATTGTTAATTGCCTATGTTTAGGGGAATTTGAGAAAGTTGTGGTTCGTGATTTTCGAAGCGTCGTCTCTTTTGCTTTTTCATGGTTGGTACTTCGTATATTCGTATGTCGTAGTTTCACCATATTAGAAATTTCGTTCGATTTTTTAGGAGTTTCAGTTTTTAAATTAGCTAGCTCAAGTTAGTTTAAGTTCGTGTTTTTTGGATTTAGTCGATTTGTAGAGTTGCGAAAAACGTTGCGGCTGCAGCTGCTCTATGAATTATTTTTAGATTCTAAATTAGAAGTTCAATCGATTTGTTTTGTGAGACGTTTCAAACCTAAACCGCTAAACTGCAAGGGCTGAATCCGTAGGCAAAAGAGGGAAAAAATATAGTTTATTAAGAAACGCTTCGTTACAGAACTGTAAACTAAATATCGCACGAATGAAACAAGCAACAACGTACTTTCCATTACCGCACACAAAAATTAATTGTATTATCGTGTTAGCGTAGTTACGTGCTTTTTATCATGTGATACCAAACTGTGTGCCGTTAATAGCTACAATAATAATACAATAAAAAACAATTAACTAGTATTTTTAATTATACTGTTCCTGTGGTCGGATGCAAGTTTGACATCGATGAACAATGGAATTAATAGCATTTCCTAGTTCCCGGGAATTTTGTTGAGTTTCAACGGCTCCGTGTTTCATTTGTTACGCTAGTTTTTCATGTGAACTCGTCTCTATAGAACAAAGCTTTTCTTTTACAATTTCTCGTAAGTAAAAATCAAGGTATGTAACGCTCGGTGATCTCGGTGGCCAAAAAGCTGCTCCACCACGTCCTATACAGCTTTCAGCGTACTTGGCACGAAGAACTAATGTAACGAATAAAAAAGCACGGTTCTGGAAACTCAACAAAATTGTCAAGGACTGCGAGATGTTATTAATTCCACTGTTTATCGATGTCAAATTTGTATCGGAGCACAAAGAGATTTCGAAACGTGGGATTAAAAATACTAAATAGGTAATTGCTTTTTATTATATTATTATCATAATTATTCTGAACTGGGCACAGAATCGTTACCACGCGATAAAGAACATGTAATCACGCTGACACAATAATACAGTTAACTTTTGTGTGCTGTAATGGAAAATACGTCCTTACCTATTTCCTACGTACAATATTCGTTCATAACTCTGTAACAAAGCGTTCCTTGGCAAACTTCATATAATAACGTTTCTTTCTTGCTTTTCTTGCAATTTCACGGTTTAAGTTTCCTACGCGTACGCAAATTTCAAATACAAGTAACGAGAAACGCGGAAGTTTATCTTTCTGTACATTTTAGTGAAGTTTTGAATATTAATCGTATGTTTTGAAAAGTTAAAGGTGTTGTTTTTTTTCTATGGCAAATATTTTCTGCCTGAGTTTGCAAGTTGTTTAATGTTCTAATATTTCATAATAAAGTAAAGAAGATATATTGAGAAAAAAAATTCTTTCACAACGTATCGAACTTCGAATTTCTCTATTATAAACGACGAGAAATGTGACTTATCGTACAGCGTAATATTCTCAAATAAATCTTCTGCAGTTACGTTTAAAGTATCATCAAACACCCGGTATATGGTGTCACTTGGAGACAAGTTCCGTGATGGTTCCTATGATCCTAAGTTCCTATCCCTGAAAACGGTCCCATTTTAATAAACAGGTCGACAAGATCGCTGTAAAACGCGACACCAGGCACGAGAGTCCGCCAATTTCCGCTCCCCCTAATATCTCTCCGATTACAACGTTGTTGGGCGGAACAGGCTGGCAAACCCGATTTGTTGTGTCAAGCTGACAGCCGAGACGAACTTCAACACGCAATAGCGAACGTGTACGCGTCGACACGGCGTCGCGATGCCTAACGCCGCTGCCACGCGGTGATGGATTAGACGCGCGGAACGACGCGTCACGGATACCAGATGAAAATCTGATTCGGAACGTATACACAACCAGCGAGTATACCGACTGGTATAGGATTCAGCTTTCTCATGGATATTTCAGATGTAACATCTGATTTTTTTTTTCAGTCAATATACAAAATGATTGAAATTAATTTTTGGTAAGAATACGGTGATTCGTGCTATTTTCGATTATTAAAGACTGTGGAGAATTTCTGAAATTTGGTACATCGTAATGTAACGTTGATGTCTCGTAAAAATGACTAAAAATATGATTTGAATATTTAATATTCTTTGGAAGAATTAGGTTGATTTAAAGTTAAGAATGTTTCATTGGAAGATCAGTGGGAAGAAAATAAAATAATTCTGTAAATACGTAACACAACACTATTGCAGAATGCTGTATCTTTATGTAAATAAGATAATTACACATTTTTTGAGAATTTTGTGTGTGTTAGATGTAAGTGAACAAGAAGAGAATATAAGAAGGTTGGCGAAAATTTGTATTTTTTAAATTCTAGGATTTAAAAATTGTAATTATTGTAATAATAAAAACATAAACAGTGACGTCATTATAATTTAATTAAATACCTTTAAGTAAGCCCGTATCAATTTTAAATCAGAGTTCGGATATTTATTCGAGCTGCGCAAGTATCACGTCACGTCTTAAGATTATATTAATAGAAGAGACAAGAGCTTTTGTGAAATGTGATTAAAATTCTTATTCCATCACGTGTGTTACAGGCACGTGCAGTCGTTCCATTTTTCGTGTTGCATCTTTTACGATCTTTTAATAACTTTCCCTACTACGTTTCACAATGTCAACGTGTCAAGACGTAGGATAGAGCGTGCTTTGAATATCATCTCATTTCTCTTGAAAGCTATCCCATAAGCCTATTAAACCGTTACCTACTGTACCTTCAAACTTCCTATTAAGATGTTAAACAGCAAAATAGTTTGGTACGCGACGATCGATCCAAAATCATTCTATCACGATCAATTACAAAAAAATAAAAGATTTAATACACGTACCTCTACTCCAAAGCTACTGATTAAATTTCAAAAATTAGAACAATTCACCCGGAGGATTTTATTCCATCAAAATCATTGTTTGGAATTTTCCCTTCTTCAGGAAATTCTGAATTATGTCCTCCCTGAGCTGTAAACCTAATGACTCCGAGAACAGGTAAAACACCCCGGGAAAGAACCAGCCGGAAGAGCACGATGGACAGACGAAACCCAACGACTGGTAGGGAGAATCAGCAACGTAGGAAGACAGTTCATCGTCAGACATCGATATACTTCACTCCCAACAAGATCATACCACCGCCGTGTTCATAATATTACACGTTACTTTCATACGACAAGTGCAAATACAGTTCTGTATTAATCTAACATTCGATCTATTAAACCTCCTTCACCTTGAGCTTTAAGTCATTCGAGGTACGCGACATCGACCGATCGGTTTGACCTGACCGATTGCTCTTTAGTCGATAATTCGCAACAATCATTAATGCTATAAGATTCTCAATTCGATATCTTAAATCAGTAAAAATCCTCTGTTAATTAAATTTTCAAATCAGTCGAAAAATATTACATATCTTGAAATCAAAGACGACGTGTACGTACATTAAAAACCTTTTCTCGGAAAAAACACATAAATTTTTACAACCTAAAATCTATGAAATCTATTTTCATAAACAACGCAGATAATAAAAATAAAAACAACGACCAAAAGAAAAACAAAAAAAAGTCAGTGTAAGAGACTAAAAAATAAAAGCAAATAGTGTAAAAAAGAACGAAATGAATCAAAATATAGGAACGTTTGTTACGGGGCAGGCTGTCGATTTTGTCGAAATCGATTTTATCCGCGATATTACGGCCCCAGCCGGACGTTTACGTGACCACAGAGCACGCGTTGCCAGAGGCGCTAAAATGCGCGCTTAATATTTACTCTGGACCGCAAAGCGGAACGCATAGCTGCCAGGTATCGCAAATTTCATTAACAATATCGTCGATCAAACGTAGCCTGCCGTCGATAGTTGGCGATCGCTTTCTCTTCGGGCTTCGCGTTTCATATTCGCGGTGCTTTATTCGTTCGCGACAGTGGCAATCGAAATATTATGTGGGTCAAATTGAAATTCTACGGTAAACGGATCCGCGATTGTCAGAATTGAGCAGAGCAGTCTGCTACATGTACTAAAATTGAACGAATAAAAATAATGGTGATCTATTTTGTATAAAAATAACGGATTGGGATAAAATCGTTGCGAATGAGCCCCTATCCTTGCGGGGAAATGATTTTGTAAATTTAACGAGTGTACATTTGACTATTTTAAATTCCCGCGAACATTTGTTTACAATGAGGTAACAAGGAAATATGAAATCGAAGTTTATTTCAATTTATGATATAATTTCTCATCGTCTGAGTACTAGTTATTTTTTTATCGATTTTCTGGCTAGATGAGAAATGATAGCTGTTAGCTATTGTAAAACAGACTCATATTTTATCATGTTTGATATATAGTACAAATCAAATACACCGATGTTACGAAATCTAATTTAAATATAATGCGATGATATTCTATAGTTTTATTTTGATATTTGATATTCTGTGAATGGCTTTCGATATTGATATTATTATTTAGAATATTTTTAATGCTTTCTAACTTAAGATCAAAAATACACCGAGATCAATAAAAGGAAAGTAGAAAAAAGCAGAACACATGATACGAATGTACCTTTTTCACGGTGTAACCCGTGAAAATTCGTCAGTCGTTGGACGAGATGGAAATCCGGCAAATTCGATCTATCGTTTTTCCACCGCTTTGATGTGCACGCCACGGACACGATTTAATCCAGAAAATAGGGGTGAAGCGAGGGTTGACTAGAGTGGCGAAGGGTGAGCTGCAGGGAAGAAACGAAAAACACATAATAACGGGAGATCAAAATCGGATTTCCCGTGGTACGGTGCAACGCGTAAAATTAGTTTTCGCGGTGTTCTGAAACGATCGAATGTTAAAAATATAAAATCGATTTGTGGACGAAGGGGATGCCTGCATCGAATTAATATTTGAAGTATATGTTTGTTAATTAATCTGATGGATTTAGCCAGCTAAATAAAGTTCGTGATCGATGAACGGTGATTATTTACTTTGGAAATTTTCCGTTAAATATTTTTGGTGAAAATTTATATTAAAAGCAATAAATTAGATAGTAATTTACTGTGCCAAGCGGTAACTGCTTAAAAAGATTCGACACGAGCAACTTAGAATTAAAAATTCAGGCTCTTAAAAAAGTTGGTTAAAATCCTGGCAAGGTTCGTTAAAAGTTTCAAAAAGAATTCTCTGAAAATTTCAAACATGATTCTCGAATTGGATGGCAGAAATTTGTCTTTCTTTCAAGTAAAATTATGCGATAATTCTTACTAATTGGATATAACTCTCCATCTACTGATTTATGCGTCAATCGATAACACTGAAAATAGCTTATATATCTGTACATTTGTTTTGTTAGAAACGGTAATTAAATTAAATATTAGATTGTCCGAAAAGTGTCTTTATTTCGTAAACGTGTCTTTTTACAACAGTGAACCTCCATACAAACGGGAAACCAAGTCTGTGAAATGTCGCGGTGTTTATTTCAACAGAATAAAATGGATCACACGTAATTCGACAAAATAATATAAAACAAAAAACATTGTCCGTTTATTATTTCCTCATAAAACGAAAGAAACTTTTCGGACAACCTAATACGTAAAATTGTAGACAAGGAAATATAGAATCGTATTCTAAGACATTTTGACGATCTCAAAAAAATGCTGCAAATTCTACATCGCAAGCCTTTCATTCATTACCGATAATTGAGCAGGAATGACAGACAATTTATAGAATTATAAAATCATCACCATAGAATTATTCAACTACCTTGAACTATCATAGCTACTCACGTAACTCGCTATATTGTACTGCCTCCTGAAACTACTATCACAATGAATCTACTTTTAAATATACTTTCTGTATACATGTCCTAGGTCAGCTATTTCAAGCTCCATGATGAACCACCGTATTAAAGCTCGCTTATCAAAATCTATATCTGAAGCCTGTATCGATAGTTGATCGTACATGACAGACAATTTACAAAATTATAAAATTATTAGCTACAATTACCAAATTTCATTGACCCGTTACAGTCACTTCGACGGCTCATTACATTATATTGCCTCATAAAACTACCAGCACAGACAAATGAACCAACTACCGTCTCAAGTTTCAACAACCCCTATCATTCACTTCGACCCTTCATTCAAGATGTGACACTTTCTATATCCACCCCGAGAATCAGTTACTTCGAGTTCCATGGTGAGCCATCGTATTAAGGGTCGCTTATCAAACTCACAGACCTACTTCGATGGTTTATCGTGCATGACAGACGATTTACAGAACCATAAATTCATGACAATTATCAGCTGCAATTATTAAACTACAATTACCTACATACCTTGCTGTATTATACTGTTTCACCAGACAGACAAGCAAACCAATAACCACGTCAATTTTCGACAACCCTTATCATTCACTTCGACCCTTCATTCAAGATGTGACACCTTCTATTAGGTTGTCCGAAAAGTTCCTTTCGTTTCATAAGGTGATAATAGATGAACAACAATTTCTGTTTTATATTATTTTATTGAATTATGTATGATCCATTTCGTTATATTTCTATTATTAATATAAAACAAAAAACATTGTACGTCTATTATTTCCTTATAAAACGAAAGAAACTTTTCGAACAACTCAATATATCCACGCTGAGAATCAGCTACCTCGAGTTCCATGGTGAGCCATTGTGTTAAGGGTCGCTTATCAAATTCTATACGCCAGACTTGTCGCGATTTACAGAATTATAAAATTAATACAATTATCAGCATTATATACCTCGTTGCGTTACACCGCATCGTAAGTTTAAAACTATTAACACGGACAAATTAACCAACGGTCATCTCAATTTTCAACAACCTCTTCAACTTCGCTTCGGCCTTTCATTAAGGATGCGACCATATTCCGTGACAATTGTTTGGCGTCTTACGATAAATTATCGTATTAAGGACCACCTATTGATAAATAGAATCGTTTGATCGGCGAGTGCTGGAGGAGCGAAAATGATCATAGGATTACGCGTTCGATCTCAGAATACGGTCACGTTTCATCAGTTGGGAACGGGCACGGAGTTGAGTTATGGCAACGTAAGCATTGTCAGCGAATGAAGCTCGAGCGACAGGCGCATGCTTTCAGCTGCTTTCGCAGCGAAGCGAAGCTGAGAAAGAGTAGTGTCGCGTCAGGAAATTGCTCCTCGCGTGGAATCGAGTGAGTTGCAGGTGGAATGGGACAAATTTCGCGGCCCATTGATGGGCTCTTCGAGTTCCCCGGTAATTATGCGGTGTAGCGCGAGTGGATGTGGAAACCTATTGGGGTTGAAATTTCTTCGGCTTGGCGATAGAGTTTCGCCACGTTCAAGATTGACGATTTAATTTGTTTTGCAAGAAGAATTCGTCTAAGATTTGAGGGGAGAATCATTTTCGCATGTGACTGTACTTAGGACAAATTTCAATGTAAAGCAATGTGTAGATTGCACATCTGACTTTCTTAGAAAGGATTCGTGTAAAATTCACGAGGAAAATTATTTGCACGTGTGTCTGTACTTATGAGAAGCTTAAACGTAAAACAGTGTGTAGATTGCACATCTGTGTGTGTGTGTTTTTTTTTTTTAAACAATCCGTATAAAAATAGCAAGGAAAATTATTTGCTCATATGTCTGTATTTATAAGAAGTTTAAATGTAAGGAGAAATCGTACGTTCGCGAGCAAAAATTATTCGACTACATATCGTTTGTCTATTTATAGGAACTTTAATTATAAAATATTGTACAGATCGTACATCATTGTTTTATAAGAGAAATTCGTATGAAATCTGTCAGAATGTTTCTTAGAGATTAAATTATGTAAATGTGAGAAAATTAGGTAACAGTGAATTTGAAGAAATGAAACTGTTATACAAAAGTTTAATTTCACGATAATGTATATAATTTTGTGAAACAAATTCTTTTGAAGTAAATTCTTTTGAAATATGCTTATTTAGGTATTTTGGTATATCTTCAAACGATTCGATGTTATTTTCGATGATTTCGATACTCGCGCGAAATGATGGATATTATTCAGTTCATTATATGACAGTTAATTGCCTCTGTAACGTGCAACACCAAATTACATTAAACTCGACTGCTTAAAAAAAAAACCCTAATTTAATTTTGACGTATTTAGTTCAATGATTAATCAAGTATCGCTCTAGAAACGGATACGTATTTATACTGACGGTAATATTACGATCATACAAATTCGAAATTTCAATTACGCTTTGAAATTAATGAACATCTCTGATATCCCTTCTCAATCATCGTTTAAAGAAAATCGTAGAAAATAAGGAAAATTAGAAGGATAAAGAAGACAGGTCGAGGAGATAAAATAGTAAAAAGATATACAAAAATATTAAAATAGATTCTCCAATATTATTTGACAAACTATGTTAAAAATTACTTCGTTAGATCACTGCAAAATTTATTATCATTAGGTAATGTTATAAACGTCAAAATATCGTTATTTACGATAATATTTGCTACATTGGCAGAATTATCCAAGCGAAGAATATTAAAAAGTAATTGTCACGACAAAAAATCATAGATAACTAAAGAAAATATTTTGTTTAACAAAGAATATGATATTTATGCTTCGTATAAAGATTTTGACTGAGAAATAAGACAAGATTTTTGCGCGACTGTAATAGCTAGCTTAATATTCAATATTTTCGCAATAAATAATTATCATTTAGTTATTACTGAGCGAGTAAAACAATCGGAGAAAGACGATCCGATCCCAACAACGCTGATCTAAATAATTTATATGGAATCCGAAAACGAAACTGCTCCACTTTTCTTTTCTATTCTTTTCTATTTTAGTCGTAGAAATATATAGCGACGATAAATCGAAGATTTTCACTGTGATTCGAATAAAATGCGATAATGGAACGCTGATTAAAAGAAATGGTAAGATAAAAGAAGATGAAGGGTTGAAAAAAGGCGGTTTTACCGTTGTCCGGCTATCGTGCCTCATTAAAAACGTATTCTTTCATGAAACGTAAACGAGGAGAAGGGAAGATCGATGGAAACAGCAACTTGTAACGCGAAGAGAAAATGATTCATATTTTTCACCTTTCTCAATATTTCAATTTTTACAAGCAAAGCGATATGCCGCGATTGTTCTCAATTTGCTTTGGAAATGCATTAAAATTTACAGATGCCGAAGTGAATCTAAAATTTGAATTGTTAAATCACATGTTTTTATAAAGTTAATTTTAACGTGTTTTCATGACTATTGAAATGAATAAATTATTCTTTCAAACATTATGGTCTCCACGGTTCCCGTCAGATAAAACGATCTTCTCCCGAGATTCTATAGTTTCTTAATTAAATTCTCAAAAATACGAACTTGCATAGAAATCTTCGGTCTAACGATAAATGTTCGAACACCTTTCGTCAGCCACTACATCACGCCGTTTCAAAACTCCATGCACGTTCAAACACGCCCTTCATCATCCCCCTAACAGTGACGTTTTCGTGCGAAAGATGCGAGCTACCGGAATAACGGTAGCCACCGTAAAGTCGTCCATTTTCCAGCGGACACGTACCTTCGCTTAATGTCGGTTCACGGTGATGCAGGAACACGCGTGCAAGGGAAATGGTCGGAGGACGAAGGACACGAGGGGTAGCAGAGAAAGAAGAAAAAAAAGGCTTCGGGAGGTGGTGGGTTGCCCGCCAGAGTCACAAAGAATGGCGATCGAGGGTGGACCAACGATGGCAGGCAGGCAGCGGAGGTTGTTGGATGGGTTGGCGAAGGGGTAGATGCGGCAAAGAGCGAGTATCGCGATACTCCATCGGGCAGAAATCGATACGGGGATGGCCAGGGGGACAGGGACCACGGGGGGATGATGCCTCTTCGCTGTCTGTATTTTTCGCGGAGGCATCGCGCGGGCACGGATCCTCGGATACACGTTGCACGTGGCTTTCGGCTGTGCTTCAACGTTGACGAGATGATGAATTTTCGACCTGTTTGGAAAGCGATCGTTGTTAACATTTCGCCGGCAGGGAATCTCCTACCTATGGTAATTCTAGCTGTGTTTGTTTTACGCGAACGAACGGATGCTAGATGTAGATGAGCTTGGTCTTCGCTAGGGGTGGAATTTAATGGAAGATAAGCATGCGAACGAGTTTCCTGTTTCTTCTTCGGCTCGATTCGCTAACGGAACGTTTTTTCTAGGTTTTTTCGGGTTATTTAATTGTCTAATTAGCGAATGATGGATTTGGATTTGTGTGTTTTCGGTGTTTGTATTGTAAAAAGCTGGATGATGACAGAATTGTTTGGTTTGTTAATACTCTTTCTGGAGGTACAGCGTGCTAGGATATTTATCGTTCGATTTTAGAAATTAATAAGACAAATGAATGGCTGAACCAGCTATTTCTGCTATAGCGTAAAACACTCGTATACTATTGGTCAAAAATGTATTACTACGAAATTTTATACGTAGAATATTTAAAGAAAAATTTGAATAATTATTGAATATCAGGAACCCTAAAACGAAAAATACAAATATATATATAATGTAGTATCGTGGACAAAAAAGCCTAAGAGATATCGGGTAAACCATAAACAATGTCGCGAGGGCCGAGGCGCCGTCGGGCCCATCAATGTATCATCGGTCCTTCAAGTTTCGTAGAAAAGGCCTACATGACCCTGGCCATGAGCGGGTGCGGAACACGTACGTAGTGGGTCTAAGAAAAGACAAAAGGACGCTAGAACGGTCAGTATCGGTGGAGAAGCCACAGGGTGTGAATCGAGAAGTTAGAGAGTGCGAGTTGCCTTATCGAGAGAGTGTGGTCCGCGCGGGAGAGAGAGCATTGGATCCGTTGTGTCGAGAGTTGCAAATTAACTATTGAGTTGTCTAGATTATAGTACGTTATTGTAATTAGTTAAACAACCATCGCTCTTCTGTTTAATCAACATCTGTACAATCCATTCATTGTAAATAAATTATCATTAAATCATAGGAATATAATTATAATATATTCCCGATACCACAATAATATATAGATGAAACCCAGAACAAAAAAATGATTTAGAGATTCTGGTGTTAAGTAGTATTAAAATAGCATGTGAATAGGCATCTGTTATTTTTTAAAGCTGTATATTTTTTAGGATACAATATATTAATAAAATATTCGTATTTCCAGCAATACATTGTGGAACTCGAATTAATGCTTTTTCAGCAAGTATTAAGAAATTATCGTTCAAAGGAAAATTCAATACGTTGATGGTACATATCAATCACGAAAAATTTACGTTGTACTTACTATGTAGAATATTTTGAAATTTTATTAGCGCTGTAATGGAACACGACTGTGGTGATTTGATTAGTTAAATTTGAAACTAACCTGAAGATATACGTAGGAGTTACGATATGTCTATTGCAAATTTATATTTAATATACAGTATGAATAGCCATATAAAACTTATCCCAAGTACTAAAAATGGTCTCTGAATATTTAGATTTATTAATATAAAGTTAGATAGTTGACCGTTTAAATACTTTTGTATTGTCTGCAAAATGTATACTTGCACTAAATATCTTTGCAGTCTCTATGTACATTTTCAAATTCTTAAAGTATAATTATGGTAGTCGAGTTTCGTCACAGATTTCTTTCAAAATTACAACCAATAAAACTACGATAATCGAGTTTCGTTACTGTTAACGAAAGTTCAAGATGTTTCATATAACACACATAATATATTCGCGAAAGATTTCCATAAGTATTAGAATACGATCGCGAGAAACTGTATATGGAAGAAGCTAGAGGTTTTATTGTAAGGAAGCAATTAATTACAAGAACGAACACTGTAAGGAGAGAAGGTCCGCGTATGGTCAGACGCAAGTTATCTTCGCCATAAGTGTCATCCTCTGACGCTTGATTTAAAAATTCACGTGAACAAAACTTTCCCACATATTTCTTTACTTTCTCACAAACCCAACTCAAACAGATTAAAACTTTCAGAACTTTTATCGATAATATAATAGAGTTTAAAAACGATCTACAGAAGAGTATTATACGTTTATTAATATTAACTTTGAAAATTATTTATATTCCATAAAAATATTCTGTGGAATTAAATTTGCACCTTTTTACATGTACATATAACTGTATGACGTTTATTGGCAATGATAATCTTTGTTATAATCAATTATTTACTTTATAAATTCGATCAAACTTTTGATTAAAACCGCCGTGAAATTGAATTTTTAATACTTTCATCATTTTTAACTCGTAACGTTAATTTGAATGAAAGCAGGGAAAAAGCATTGTGAATGAAAATTACGTGCTTGAAGTAGAATGAAGCACGGTTTTTTATTCGTTTGGTTTTGCAACGGCAAGCGTTATAATTATTGGTGCTTCGCATCAATTCTAGTACTTTAGCTTAATTGTTCGTTAATTAACTGCGAGAAATTAATTAATACTTCATTCAGCTCGTTACAAAGTTGTTAATGCGGGCAAGTTATTCGATGTGGATTCTGCTGAAGCAGACCTCGAAACATTAATTCGAGCTTATCGAAATCCTAATTCTTGGGAAGATGAAACCGTTGTTAATTAAGAAACAAACGCTTCTAGCAGGGAGAATTCTAATTAAAATATTTGTTGCATGTTCGGTCTTGTTTAATTCGTTTGTTCTCTTATTTTTCTACTAAAGTATTTGCATTATAAATAATCCAAAAATGTTGGATTTCTATAATTAACGTTACGAGAAAATACTTTCTGGACATCCAACTTTTCATCCTCTTATTTTGCTAATAATATACACAAAGTAAAGATAATTAAAAAAGTTCTAATTTTTATGAATAACGTCGCAACAAACTATACATAGATATTATTTATTATAAAATGTTACGTCGAAACAGAAGGCGTTAATTAGGAAACTTCTTACTTTACAAACTGATTATGGAATATTATTTCTGATTTTTTAATTTTCTGCTGATGTGTAATTAAGTATAATATCACAAGTATAATGTAAATTAAGTAATTACCTAGTTAAATTTGATTTTCATTTGAAGTTCTTGATTAGTTTTGGTAATATCTTTGTAGAAATATTACGGTGATACTTCGAAAATTGATGTAAGGCGGGCCAAGTTTCTGTTGGAATTGGATTAAACCATACTGGCAGAACAAACAGCGGAAGGAGAAAAGGGCTGGCTTTGGTCAGACACACTTATCTTCAATCCTAGGCTTTAATTCTTGTTTCAATTTTTTACGTGTATAATACTACTTTTTCGACCTATCGCTATAGTAATACTATCCTCCTTTAAGACGTCTAACTTTCTATTTTCGAAATTTATATTTCATATTTATTTATATAATTTTTCATTCAAATTGAAACACCAACTACCAACGACTTCAAATTCGATTTAATTACACTATCACACATTTCACCCTAACTTTTTACCATAATTCACGCTCTATAGTAACGAACCACTCAACACCTAATCAAATCTCGACCAAACAGTACAACATTAGGTAACGTAATTAAATGTTATTTGCAATATTATAATTTTTAAATAAAGTAGATATTTTTCAATCCTAGTGAACGCACAGAAAAGTTAAGAAAAATCTATCCAAACACTTCATTCTCATCTGAACGAAGCCACCCTATTACCATTAATTACTCAACAAATCCCACTTTGCAGAGCTCTTCGTTACCATCAGGTAGATTAAGAGGAATAAGCAGACGCAAAATCTCCACAGCGTACACCGACTTGTACACCGTAATAATTAGCGAACAAGCGATTCGTCAGCATTTTCAGATTCGGCTGATTCGCTGACTTCCGTTCATCCAAAATTAACCGATAAAAGCAATGCTCTTTGCGATCGTTAATTAATGCGTTCTCTTAAATACTTGAAGAATATTCGTTTGGTTTCGATTCTTACCGATATCGAGGACCGGTTGAAATCGTTGTCGTCGTCGTCGCCGTATTACCCTGTCGTTTTCTGTCGTTCACTCGTCGATATTTCAACGCGGCCTGTCTCCGCTGTCGTCTAATGGATAATTTCCATCCCACCCCTGTTGCTGCATCGAAACTTTGTACGAACGAGCGAAAAAACCCGGTCTGATTCGCTTGTTGGCATCGACGATTGCCTCGATCAGAAATCAATAGGCCTGTCTAGAGCGTCTCTTCTCAACGCGAGTCTGTCGCGTACGTTGCTCGAATTATTGCCATAGTGTGACACGTGATCCCAAGATCCTAGAATCCTTGAGACGAGTATGCGTGTATTTTCTATGGTGCTGTCTGCAGAACGAGCTGTTCTTCGTTATTAATGTTTTTCAGCGTTAAATATTGTAAAATATTATCGTAATTCAGACAAGGCAAAATATTAATTTTACAGTTGTCCAGTCGAATAACATGCAGAAGCGGGCATGATGCCAAAGAAGTCTCAAAAATCACATTCCAAAGTAGAATACCATCAACGCTGAAATTATAATTCCGAGATGAAGATTAGCCGCAAAATGTTAAATTTGAAATTAATCTAAAAATATATGTAGAAACTACAGTGTTAGATTTCACCCGTTGTAACAAGTTTACATTCTAATTTTGTAAGAGTAAATTCTAGTGAATTAACTCGAAATCATTACCTTTCCCAATCTTTCCTATCTACTACAGTACAAAACATCGATAGACAAACTTCAAATGTCTTCCCACACCTTTGTAATTCCTTTATATAAAAGTGCTCCTTCGTATAAAGAAATCTTTAAAGGCACATTCTGAAATAGCCTGAATGCACAAACCATCAATCCAAGATTCGTCGAATCCTGCGATCTCTCGACATCGATAAACCGTCATAAATATCATATCATCGATAAAGTGTCGAGTTTGAAGCGAATATACATATGCAACGGACAACGTATAAATTACAAGACTAGATTTCACACTTGTTACAAAGAGCTCAAAATCGTTACTTTTTCTAATCTTCTTAACCATCTAGAGTAACAAGAAGTCGATAGATTTTTATGCTTCTAAACTTTAAAGTGTCTTCTCGTTGCTTCGCAATTCCTCTGGCAAAAGAGCCAACGAAGTCTTGAGAAAACACATTCCAAAGTAGAATATATCCTGGACGCTCAAATCATCATTCCAAGATTCGTCGAATCTTGCATCGTGCCGGCATCGATAAACCATAAAATGAGAATCACTGAGCTGTTCGGGCCGGAGTGTTGGCACAGTGCTCGTGATCGATTACTCGTCATCCGCGCGCGATGTCCCGAGTTCGACGCCCACCGCCCGCTGCCAAACCAAACGTACTTCTTTCTCTTTTTTCCACACCCCGCCAACCCCTTCTGCAACCCCTTCTCGCCTATCCTCCTACTCGAGCTCGTTGTCTCCTGCTCTCTTTCCCCTGTTCCATTTCCAACCTACGGGTTCCTCTCTTCGGTCGTTGCATCGATCTCTTCTCTTTCGTTCGCTCCCACCTTTCTCTCTCTCTTTCTCTCTCTTTCGACACACGTAGAAAACGGCCGTTGTATACGATGGACGTTCGCACACTCAGACTGATCCTTCCTCTCCTCCTTGCCATCGGGATCGCTTCCACCGGAAGGGAATCGTAGGCGCAAAAAAAAAAAAAAAAAAAAAGAAAGAAAAAAGAAAGAGAAGAAAGAAGAGAGAGACCAGCCACGCGGGAGGAGTCGATCTTTGCCAAATCAAACTTAAGCCAGCCCCCTCGTCTTCCGTCGCATGCTGGACATTCGGAATATGGTTCGCCGCGTTCAAAGTATCGATCGTAGGTGACTAGACGACCAAACTATGCTCTAGTTTTATCTTCTTTCGATTCCTTCATAGAGGACTCTTTCTTGTCCACGTTGTTGCAGACCAAGGTTCTTTATTGGAGGTTGCTTCGAGCCGGTTGTGTGCATTTCTGGTTTGAATATCGAGAGCTTTGTACGTGGAGATAGCGACGTTTGAACGGACGATGATTTCCAATGAGCAGAGTTATTATTTGTCCACGACCTTCTCCGATTCCTTGATAGAGAGTTTTCATCTCCCTTTCTTTCTTTCTATTTCGAAGAGGATTTTTTAAAGATGTTTCGCTATGCGGATTATGATTGGAATATTTAGAGTTTTGTACATTCAGGTAGATAATTGAGTGGACGGTGATTTGGAAGAAAGTGACTAGGATACGATCAGGATCACGATCAGTTTTCGATTTCTTGATAGAGGATTTACCTCTCCCTATTTGAGAGAGGAAGATGCTTTAGAGGGATTTGATTCGGTTCGGCGAATTGTGATTTGAATATTGAGAGTTTCGTGAATGAAGATAGGATTGTTTGAATGGATAGTGATTTGAATAAGAAGATCACTAGTCTACGACCATTCTCGATACTTGCGTTTTATCTCCTTTCGATTCTTTGATGGAAAATTTTCTTCTGTTTTTCGCGATAAAGCTTCTTTACAGAGATTTTGTTTGATTTGGAATAAGGTGACACTAGTCTGCGATCATCCGCGACATTTTACGATTCCTTGATACAGGATATTCCTCCTCTATCCGTTTTGCGGAACAGGGTTTTTTAAAGATACACCGTGCATTTATAGTAGAACAGCGGTAAAACTATAACAAGCGAAAAAAGAACAATACGTATTTCCTTTAATACGATAAATCTCAATCGACGCGTAATCGAAGTTGAGCCGATCAAACGCGTTATTTTTATTCGAGATTAAAAACGCAAATGCATAAAAACCGCGGATGTTTTCAGAGAGTGCGTGTGACGAAGCTTTATCGAAAGCCACGTGCTTCTAGTGCAAACATTCACCTCTGTCCTTAATTAAAATGTAGAGTAACAAACAACGTGTTGAGCAAATAAAACTCAATACCGGAATTAAAAATACGCAAATGATGATCCACCGTGCGTTCTTAATTTACATCCACGGCTCTCGTGACTTTCAAATTATTATCATAATCTGGTCGAACGAGTGACTAGCAAGATATTTATTTTCATTAAAAATCCTAGTTGTTATTCAGCATGGCAACGTGCGCATGAAAATGTTTCCAACGTGATTGAAAGAAAACATCAGATTTTCTAATTCTACTCTGATAAATCTTACAATTAATAGAGAAATATAGGAAATTTAATTGATCTTTCAGTTTGTAATATTCTTCTATCGTTTTAAATAGGAATATTTGAATGACTGGAGAAACGAATGATTTCAAGTAATAAACAGGTTTTAACAGATTTGTCAATTGCAAATTTCAATTCTGCTAATATATGTTGATGAATTCGTTTATACAATACGGAAATTAATTTTATTGTTTGTATTATTTCAGTATATTAATATTAATTGAAATAATGGTACAATAATAATAGGATGCTAATTACACTAATTAAAGTTAAATAATGAAAATTATTACAGACTCCTGTATATGTAATTTAGCCCACTGTGATTTTATTTGCTTACAAGAGAAGAAAATATTAATTCAATATTCTATTAAAATTCCAAACGTAGAACTGTTAAACAATATTAATTAATTGTTTAGGATATAAATACTATAATCAAGTTTCACTTTCTTATCACTCTTTATAAAGATGTGAATTTAACAGCTTTCGTCATACAACATTAAATTACATTCTAATTAGAAAATTTGAACCTAGTTACTTTTTAATAATAATTAACTTTTGTAAACATTTCGTAAATATTTTATCCTCGGATACTTTTAGATAACATCGTATACAAACTTCCTCGCTTTAAAATTTACCATCTTAAGCGATATGAAATTTAGAGTACCACTTCAAAATGCAATCTCTTGTTTTCTAAACCGAAAGAGAACGATCACTCGTTTTATCTACGTTATTATCAATTTCTCGATAAACCAATCGGTCAACCGTACAAAAGAAACAGTCTCGTTCATATAATGTTTTCTTTGTACTCTACGTAGAATGGAATTCAAATTACTCCATACACTTTTGAAAAAGATCGTCAGATTGGGTAGGTCATTGTCTTACGTTGCTCCCATATAATAAGAACGCTATCTGTCCATTAATCTAGACACAGTTCAAGCACGGCAACGCGTCCCCTAGGATACACAAACCCTTTTCTTTCCCCCTGCTGGTGGCTATTATCGAGGCGAGAGAGAGAGAGAGAGAGAGTGAGAGAGAGAGAGAGAGAGAGAGAGAGAGAGAGAGAGAGAGAGAGAGAGAGAGAGAGAGAGAGAGAGAGAGAGAGAGAGAGAGAGAAGAAAGTAGAGAGGCAGAGGTCGTACTATGTTCAGAAACGAGAATAAGCCTAGACACTGGACACGCCAGAACGCTGCCAATTCTCCATTGTCCTTGGCAATCGGCCATTCTACCATTTCACCTGTACTCTTCGTTGGGGTGAACATTTTTTGGAATTACCCAGGTGGAAAATTTTGTTGCAGAACGTTGATTTTTATTCTATTATTAGACAAGACATGTCATTACGTGTACAGAAAAATATATTTCCGGAGATTTTATTTTGCCAGCTTGATTAACGAGCTTTCACTCTGTTGAATGAGGTATGATAATATTTTTGAAGAGTTTGTGTCGGAAAGTCAATTAGAGAATTTTGATTTCGATCGATGAATTATTAGGTTGTCCGAGAAGTTTCTTTCGTTTTATGAGGAAATAACAGACGCACAACGTTTTTTGTTTTATATTATTTTGTCGAACTACGTACGATCCATTTTGTTTTGCCGAGATAAACATTTCACAGACTTGCTTTCACGTTTGTATGAAGGTGCACTGTTGTTAAGAACACGTTTGCGAAAGAAAGACACTTTCCGGGCAACCTAATATAACGATGAAGCTGAATTAAATATACGGAAGATATCGTTTTCTAGAATTTCATAGCGAAGGACGAACCAAAGGATTTTGATTTTGTTGGACAAAGTAATACGATGAATACGGATTATAATATAAAATATTATTTTTGGAGATTTTCTTGCAAGATGAATTAAAGAATTTGTATTCCACTGGATAAAATATGGCAAAGAATTGTTTCATAATTTTTACTAAATTCTGGAATTCTGGAAAATTACTGGAAAATTGTATTTTTACATATCTATTATACTACTCTAACATACTAGTTCAACTTCCAACAAATAAAATCATTTCATATCGTTGAAAATAATGGAAACATCGAACCGATATAGATAACCGAATAATCCACATTCCAAAGATAACAGATATGAAAATAAATATTTTTAAAAATGTACAATACACGATATAAGTTTCTATAAATTATAACTCGCAATTGTAAGAAACCAGTTACATGGTTTACAGTAACACAATGTACAAGAAATATATGTTGAGCGATAAAGTTTGAAAAAGTGACTACTCACCGGTCAGAAGGAGTAACGCCACGGTCGAGTCCATTCCCAAAGCCGAAACTCTTTGAAACGCAATCAATTCAACGCATTCTCGGAACATTCCTGTAACAAGAATTACCAGGTGGTTAGGGAACGAAGCAAAAAGCTGGGATCATAGGGTGGCAAGTAGTTTGGAACAGTGTACGTTTTGCTATGATGGATTTTGGGAGTTTCTTGCGGGCGTCGGAGACCGGACGGAAATGGCTTTCCAAGCGATTAATTAGGATAGAAGGTTCCAACGGATTGGTCGGTGATGTATCGATGTTTGAGCGGTAAATACGTTTACTACCCGCATTTATTCGATAAATTTCGCTCGAGGGGTCGTCAAAGTCTATATTAGGATATTATATATAATTCTATACCATGAGATATATACTGGGAATATTATATATAACGCTTTATATAGGATGGTTGGTAACTGCTGGTACAAGCGAAAAGGGGGTGATTCTACGCGAAAAAGGAAGTCGAAAATATGGAATAAAAATTTTTCGTTCGAGGCTTTGTTTTCGAGAAAATCGACTTTGAATTTTCGCTCGGTACGCGTGCACTTTATCACGTTTCGTTATAAAGTGAATATTATTGCGGTTTAAGTTTGTTTTTGCCGTAACGAAAAATTAGGAATAGATAATGAAATAATATGAAGTAATTATAAAGTTTACTATTACAAAAATTGCTGAAAAAAAAACGAAAAATTTTTATTCTATATTTTCGACTTCTTTTTTCGCATAGAATCACCCCCTTTCCGCTTGTACCACCAGTTACCAACCACCCTGTATAACTTTATGTATTTATTCATATCTAAAGGATTCGTTTGTCATAGAAGAAAATTAACTTCACCAGAGAAGGTGAAGAAATTTATCCTATTCCATTTTCTTCCTATTTATTTATTTATCTATTTTTTATTTATTTATTTTGTATTTCCATTTATCCTGTTTTATAATTTAAAGTTGCTTCCGTTTAGAAAAACAACCTTATCCTTTTATCAGCAGGTATTTTTTATCTCCGAATTAAATTGAACATAAGAATCCAAGGGGATATTTAAAAAATTCATTTAACAATATTTATCTTAATTTGAAATAACTTTCATTTCATACGAGCAGAATCAACTTCGGCCAGGTACAAGTTGATCCTACCAAATTTGTCATAATTCTGTTCAAAATAATGAAACTGTTTCCTAGCACGGTATTAAACAACTTTCGTTTATAAAATCAACTTAATCCATGTAACGCAGAATCGAGTCAAACTTCGAAACGACATTCGCTACAAAACCTACCGTGGCATGAACTAATTCCCATTCGTAAGATCAACTTCACCTAGAAATGTAAAATTCAAGCAACTTTTCTTTGAGATCTCATAGGTTTAGCAAAAGGTATTTTGCCAGCCTATCTTATAAAATCGTTTATACTAATACAACTTATGAGCTGTAATAGAGTTGATTTCCTAAAACCTCGTTAACGTATTTAAAACAGAACAGAGCTTCGTTAAAAATCTAGAAAATCTTACGAACCCTTTATTGTTCCTCTTTGTTTTTTCCCACTATGCAGTGTAAATAACGATTCGATCGATTAAACTGAAGCTATTGGAACGTCCTGATCTTAAAGATCGTTCGTATGAATAAGACTTAAAGATCCATAAAGTAACGTTTTACTTTACTGACAAATTGTCATCATATCTAAACGCGAATCACAGTTGCAGATTTGTTATCGTCAACCTCTCTTTTGTATTATTCTAAGTTGAAAATTATGTTTCTATACTTTAAGTTCATTCATGTTGATACGATTCAAAAATCGTGTCGTAGCATGAGATTCCTAAATTTGTCGTTAAAAAAGTTAAGAAGTAAATTGCATTTGCAAATGTTTTACCGTCACTCTCGCTCGTTCTATTCGGTTGGCAACTACGTGGTTGTGGATTTTGTCATTAAATGGTAATGACAAAATCCGCAATCACTTAGTTGCCAACCCAATATTACGTATCACGAGTTAGGTTTGTATGTTTCGTATTGCAGTCATTCGTATTGACGTAATTCGAAAATCTCTCAGAATTTCTTTAAAAGGAGTGTCGAAGAGGATCGAACATTTGCGAATCTCTTATCTTCGTCATGCTAATTTCACGTCATTTTACTGGGTTAGTTTGACGAGTTTTGCGAGAGCTTTAACGACGGAGACAGCCTGGAGAATCAGAGGGCGAATTAGCATGCTGCCTACGCATCTGTTGACCATTAATCAATTAACGCGATTCCACGAGCATGCAGGCGGTGTAACGACTGTCCAAGCGATAGAGTGCCCCGTGGCGTAAAATTTCAGTTAAATGGCGCACGCTCGTACTACGCGCGTGTTAAATGATCACGTCGAAAACCACGGCGAGAGTAAAGTTTAATAACGCGACAGAAACGGCCATCGTCAAACCGTACCGGCCAGACCATGGTGGCCGTACGAAATTATTCGCTTTATGGTGTAGTGGTGTATTGTGGTTGTTCATGGTGAAGGATAACGCGCAATGTTTTCGGGAATTTGGTTGGGTTATTGGACGTGAAATGCCGGTGAATGGGCATCGTTGGTGAGGATTATGAGGTGTGCTGTATAAATGGAACGAAAGCAGGTGTCGAAGATAAATGTGATTTTTGCTAGATTTTTTTAATGAACTATTACAAAAAAAAAAATGGTAAAATTGGAATAATATTGATACGTGAGATATACATATAAGAGATAGAAACTGAAAGATCAGCTTCATCTTTTTATCAGTTCCACTATTTCATTGCCGAAATATATAACAAACGCTCAATTCTCAACAAAATAAATGGCCGTATGAGGTACGCTGAATAAATCGAATGAAATCGCGTGTCGGATATAAATGTGATTTTTATCAGGTTTTTTTAATTAATCGTTGCAAGTAATAATAAAATATGGTTAATATTGGTACGAATCTCTTAGAAGGCACAAAAATCAATTCCTCAGTCTTTTATAAGTTTCACAATTTTACTGCCGAGGTATATAATTAACGTTCGACTGTTGGTAAATAAATAATTCATTTCCATAATATTGTTTATCGAAGAAACATGGTATAAATAGTAATGGCAGCACCTAGATTCGAGAGTCAACGTTAGTAATCGATAATTGGAATCTAAATCTTAATAAATTCGATATCCTATTACGTCGTTTTTTAAAAAGTAAAGCTACCTTTCGCCTTCATTTTTCTTAACAAAGTAGAATCATTTGATCATTCTACATAGAATTAATTAATATTCACGTGTCAACGAAAGTATTTGAGAAAATTCTACGATTTCCAATCCTTCGTATAATTCTTCTTAAAAATATTTTTAGAAATATTCACCTCATTGTAATATATTACAGTTAACCAATAAATAATTCTTACCTGTGTCACAGTTCGATGAAGCTATTAAACGTATTCTACATCTGTTAATTCTATAAAATTCTATAAAGGCCTGCTCTGAAAAGTAACATGATGTACAAGCGAAGGAATTTCTGTTCGAGATTCCTCGAATGTCCAACGTTGGAATTGAAACGTATTAGGCTGAACGCGGGTACACGTATAAACCGGTCGATAAGCGATAAGATTGATGATGGCGTGGTTAAGATATTCATTTATTTCTGAAGAGTGACACGCTATTTTTCAGGACGCTCTTCGACGAGCGTTATACATTTATCTTAATATTTCATGCTGTCCAGAGAGCCGAAAACGTGTGTGCGTGTGTATATATAGAACGAATGTAACTGCGAACGTTGGAAATAGAAAGAATTACACGACGTTTTTTTATTTTTTTACCATTCACATTTTATTCTATTCTAACTCTAAGGGATAATAGTAATTGTAGCTTTCCATTTACGTTATACTCTTTTTATTTTTCGTATAAAGCTTTTATTTAATATTCAAGGGTCGAAGATATTGTGATATATATAGTAAATGGTAATATACGATAAAAGAAATATTTCATCCCCTGTGTATAAATTGAATTTTAAATTTCAAGGCGATTCATCTCCCTATCAACTTTGGAATAAATCATCGTATTCAAATTCTCTTCTCTTTCTTTTCTTTTCTCTTATGCCAGAGGTCTAAAGTAGATATAGTTAGATATTATAAATGAAATGGAAGGAGAGATTTTTTTATATCGACATATAAAGAACTTTTCCTTTCTGTCTAGGATATTCCCACTATCAAAATATGGACAAAATTGAAATCAAATATGAAACTACTTTGCAAAGTGTTTCAACTACCCCTTCATTCCTTCAAGGTTATATTTTATTCAGTTTTTGATAATTCTCCCAAAGGATGGTCAATTCTTCGCATTCTCAAGATCTTTCTATGAAACATCAGAAAATAAACATTAAAAATATCCTCTATCCTTCGATTCTATCTTTTTATTCTCATTTTTTTACTATTTTATACTCGTAACATACTACTCTCTATCTCATTGTTTACTCCATTCTTTACTTATCTACCCTTATTCTTATCATCCTTCTAATCATCCTTCGTCATTCCCCAACACAGAAATTAAATTACCGGAACGTAATATTAATTGCTAACTACTAACTCATGCTACCAATAATTACCGTAGTGGCACATGAGTCAGAGGACGATGCGAATCGAGAGCGACTCATGCTGTTATATTGCCTCGGGAAATTGACACCGCCTTGGCGCACAAAACGTAACGATAAATAAACTCGGGGCAAAACAATGTCGCCGCTACGTGGAACCGTCGATCAAAGACGAATTTGAATTTTCCGACTCTCACCCGACCGGTATAAATAAGTGGACGCGATCGCAAAGAAATGAATTACAGTCAGTTGTCGATCAGTTATCAATCAATTATCAACGAATTATCAGCAATCTAATTAACGTTTCATTAGCGATCCTATCTTACGACTTATACATTGTACGAGCGTCTCAACGAAGCCTGTATACTAATTTATTATTTTAAATATACTCGACGGTTCAACAACAAGCATAAATTTAATAAATCTCACGATCAAACATCCTCTATACAAGTCCTCTACATTACTATGATTACTAATTATTAAATAATTAATTAATTTTTCACATTTTTAAAGCGGTCGAAAAACAAGAAAAGAAAATTACAGTCAAAAATACTATTCCCTATCCTTCAACTTTGTCTTTCACCTTTATTCATCCTCTCTACTCGTCTTCCATCATCCGTGAAAAAATACGCGTACCAGCAAACTCCTATTTCCTCGATTTCCTTTTCGTACAGCAGACTAAAACTCCAAGTATCCAGAGTCGCACGTACTCTGTACCGCGGTATAACTTCAAAAAGGCCACGCACGCTGCTGTAGCTGGTTGATCCCAGCGGAACGACGACGACGTCCGGGTTATGGTCGCGTAGGGGTTTACGGGGGTTGTAGGATGGGTGGTTGGCTTTAGAAGCACATTTCGTTGACCGGACAGAAAAGCACGGGAATAGTTCAGTAGGGATGGCGCGGTTGTACTGGTGTCCGGAAGCGCGACGACGGTCATTTTTCACGGCACGGACGTCCGTTTCTGGTCCACGATCACCGCGAAATACAAACAAAAATGGGGCAGGAAATATGCAGAGAATGAATAGTGGCTTCAACTGACTTGTTTTCCGCGTATAGTAACTTTTCTATTGTCTCTTTCTTTTCTTGCATCTTTAAGAGGTTAATGAGTAACGAGGAGAATAACGTTGTTTGTTAAGAGGTGCATAATTGTGCGTACGTACTTCGCGGTCATATGTTACGTAAATTTGCTGGTTTCTTAATGACACGTTCTTTTATCTTGCTTTTAATTATCGTGATTTTCCGTTCTTATGATTACATGAACCGTTTTTCCCTTTTTAAATGAAATTGCATGAAACTTTCACTTTAATTCTTATAATTTTTGGTTGTATCATAAATACTAAGAAAAAGAGATTTGTTCTGATACTCAATTTTACCATTGCCATTGGATGTGTAGTTTCCTACATTACTCTTGATACTTTCTATCACATCACTGTATTTTATGAGTTAACTTATTAATGCAACATTCGATGTATATTTATTTACAACAATTTTTTCCAATTAAAAGTACTCATATGCTGGAATGTCTACAATTTTCAGCCAGAGTCCGGTAATAAAATAAAAATTCAATCTTTAGGAAATTACAAGAGATTGTTTAATAAAAGAAATTATTCTATTTAATCCTACGATCGTTCACACTTATACACGCATATACTTATGTACTTACACTTTACAAAATAAATTCCAAACAGATCATTTTATATATTACGTTCTATTATACGTTTCTGTTACTCTAAAACCTAAACTTCGAACAAAATAATAAAAGATAACTAAACAGTTAGTCACTGAAACAAGCTAAAAAGGTACTCGACACGAAATAAGTTCGCAAAAACGAAATACTCTGATAGTTGTTGCCAGCGGGTGACTTAGCGACCAAGGACAAATATCGTCTCGGTTCTCTCCCCTGTCGATCGTATTTTTTCCTGGTTTATGGTGCGTGCACAAGAATTTACTGTTAAGGTCTCTTAGGGTCTCTTTTTCTTGCACAGCCGAATAGCGACCAGCTTGACTAAAGTAAGCCCAAAAAGGATGATTTATGATCCGACACGGTTCCTTTCCAAGCTTTTCAGGGAAATCGACCCCTGCGATCGCAACGTATCATGCGATATGAGAATGGCGCGGGCGAAAAGAATTTAAGCTCAACCGTTTGATAGGAAGTAGATAGTTGGAAATTGTCCCGAGATGAAAATTTTCCAGAATATTTTGCTAGGAAGCTTGTAACGGAGAAAAATTGAAAATCTTCAATATTTGCGGTTAGGATAGTTACTTTTTACGGTCTGCTGAGAATATAGAATATGGTTAGAATACGGTTAGGATATGGAACATTTATCAAATCAACAGACACGTGAAACGAGATTCAGATAGAAGTAAAACCGTGGCTAATGACCGTGTTGTCGATGCGATGTTGGAGAATAAAAGAAGAAGAAGAAGAATATTGTACAGAAAATATTTCCTTAGGAAAAATTATTACATAAAACTCAACTCTCCACTCAAGAATAAAATAATATATAATTTACATATTATAATCGTTAAAAAAATTTATAACTTTCATTTCTTCCATTTATCGTTTGATATTACAAATTACGCTCAATATAGTAATAGTACACAGGATAATAGTATTACACATATAGTAAGCTTGTTATTAATTTGAGATGCAATCATTACAATTACTAATGTTATACAATTAGAAATGGAATTAGACCATATATTAACAATATTTTTAATTTTTCGCCGCCTCTCGAGAAGGTTGCAATATAATTAGTATGCTGTTTAGTAACTAAATGGGTAATCTAACCGTTGTTGCATATTTGCGTAGATAAAATACAAATAAAATAGAAATTATTTCATATTTTGTAGTGCTTTTCGAAGTCAGTAATATTTTTTTGGCATAAAATCTTTTATTTCACATTTCGGCAGCTTTTGACGCGACCAACACGAAAATTCGAGGACGAGGAATCATCAGGATCGTTGTTCATTCGATCGCAAACCGCAACGTTGCGATTTTTTGCAATTTAAATGCAATAACAACGAAGCATTTTCATGGAGGACAATTTCATGGAGAAAGAGTTCCCGTTACAACATCCTCTCGAGTTCGGTTGACTTTGCAATTTACGTTGCATGTAGCTGCGAATACAAATTGGTTTGATCGATACACCGAGCCAATGGATCACTGTCGAGTTTTAGAACTCTCGTTCATTTGTTGTAAAGAAATGTGTCGTTATTGCATCGTTGTCGTATCGTTCTTGCCGTGAAAAGATATATCCGAAAAATTGACGTTTCATTGTACAAGCTTTACGAGTGTCAACCGTAAAAAATATTTGGTGCGTGAGAATTATTAAAATGGATTGTTTTTTTTCTTGTCTCTATTATACTGATTTATCGCGAATTCCATTAACAAATTTTTTATTTTATGAAATATTTTACGTTCCTGTTAATCATACTCTGAATTTGTTACATTGATATACTTATGACTATTCGTGCGATTAATATTTTTCATTGCGATACAAAACTAACTCGTGTTACTATGTCTTCCAAAACTCCGTTCCAAGTATCGAAGATTTTAGCTACAAAGCGCGATACCAACTCTTAAACGTAATTTTTAATACAGTGCAAATTAAAAATGCAAATAAATTAAAAAAAATCCTGCAAATAAAATTTCCATCGTTACATACAAATTAGCAATTGTTACATACGAATTGTACCAAAGATTTGAGCAATTACCTACTCACAAATTAAAAAATAATTTCACAGAAAACAATCCCCTCTCACATATATACAATCATCGTCAAATTAACATGTAAATGGCCAAACAAAAAATCGACGTTTGCCCTGCCCAATTTCACGCCCGCAAAATCAACCGGATATAGAACGAATAACCAAAGAACCCCCATAGAATCACGCCAAGTCTCATTCAATCCGTCGATTCGAGAGCCGCTGCTTGTACTCTGCGTAACCATTAAACCACCCTTTGCTCGTTCGCTCGCTATCTTCCTACAGAGGGACACATCTCGAAAACACACACAAAACGGGAAAGGAAAGAAGAAAAATATTCCACGTAAACCAGGAAACGGTAGTTACGTTGAAACGATAGCGCGTAGCGTACAGAGAAAATACGAGAGGAAGATGGATAGGGCAGAAAAAAAAATTATTAAAGGTCTCGACGACGACGTCGACGACGTTGGAACGTTGCTACAACCGGGATCAACCGTTTCAGTATCGCATGAATGCATTATTCGCCTGAAACGCGCCCACCGCGGTGAGTAACCATAGACACGCGTGCAGAGCCTCGACAGATTTTGTTCGATCATGCGACCGAGGGAAAAAAGGTTTTTTCAACCTCTCCTGCCCCGCCGGGGGTTGTCACTTTGCGCCGACGTTTGATGCTTTTACTCTGGCGTCTCTCTCGCTTTCGTTTCTTCTACCGTTTCTCCCTTTCGTTTTTCAAAGCTTTTTGCATCGGTGAAAGGAAGCCAGGAACCGGGCACGGGAAACACCGGCGACGACGACACGATTTCCTCTGGCCGTCGTCGTCGTCGGTGGTTGTTTTTACGGTATACACGCGTCGAGAGCATCGCGAGCGTAACTCGCCTATACGGCGAATGGCTATACGTTCGTTACAACGAACTGCATGGAAAAGGGAGATTTTTTCGTTGATATTCGATTCGTCACGAGAAAGGGAGCCTTTCAGGGGCTGTTTCTTTTCCCTTTTTCTTCTGTATTTTTCTGCCAGTCTCGTTGCAGTGGTTCGAGTCGAGTGGTTGAAAGGGAACGTCGATGGATAGCTTGGTTTGATCACGTTAGAGACGGTTTGACGACGTTCTTTCGGTGAGTTTCGGAGTTTTCAGAGATTCGTTGGTCGCTTGATAGAGTTTCGTAGCGAGAAATTCGTACGATTTGGGATTTGAAGCTTTTTGCAGCCTGGTATCGTGATGTTATTAAATTGGAAACTTCAGTCAAATGGAACCCGTTTCATATCTCTTTCCAAGCAATACGAATTACGTTTGAATTTTCCACTTTTATAATTGTCGACGATTGATCACGATCGTTCGAGTATTCGCTAATCGATGGCAAACATTTGCGTACTCTATCAATCGGAATTATAACTTGTATCTTCGAAAGATTGGAAAGATCTCTTATGCAATTGCAGCGATTGATAAACGATAATCTGTTCCATATTAACGAAAGCGAACAAATACTGCATTTGCTAGCATCAATGTTAAAGATATCGTCGTTTCTGCTTTTAGATCATTTTTCATAACACATTAATTATCAGAATCAGTTCCAAGAAATTCTGGATTCTGATGATTCTTACAGAACTACACTATTGCAGCTATCTAGAAATAAACTATGTAATTAATCACCGAGGATGTATATACACTGAGATTATTTAATTTTCTATCAAGATACATGGAGTAATCACGTAAAGATCAGCTTCATCAAATATCTGATATTTTTGAAAATCCACATACACTTGAAGTGTCGTTTGAAAAAACATTTCATATGCACCCACCTATGCCACGCTAAATCACAAGAAACACAGTACTGTTATATCGTAGGTAAGTTGTCTAAGAAATATCGGGTGAGCCATAAACAATGTTGCGAGAAATCCTAAACTGGAAACTTCAATGGACCAAGCGGCCCATCAATGTGTCGTCGGTCCTTCAGTCGAATAGTTACGCGAAAAGAGCCGCCTTACGTGACCATGTTCGTGGACGGTTGTGAAACGCGTAAGTTGTGGGGCTATGAGAAAAGACAAAGGGATGCTTAACCCTTTCGCTTCGAGCACCGCTTACAGGCGGCACCTGCGAGATGACCTGTGAGTACGAGCGCCGCATATAGGCGGCGACCACGCGATGACTCCTGGATCCGGCACCCCATATATCAGACATCCAAATGATGCATATACAAGTGCTATCTGTAGTCAATAATATATTTTTTCGTTATGGGCAAAATATCTTCTGTTGATTTTATTGACATATTGGATTAATCACTTTTCAAAGTTACTCATCGTTGAAACAACATCAAAGCGTTTCACGCAATATATTTCAAACATCCAAACGATCGTATACTGTTTCATGCTAAAAAATCTATTAAATCTATCGACAGTGAAACGATATTTCATATACGGTTCGTACAAGAATTATTGTTATTTAAGACTTAGGGAAATGTATATACAACAACCACGCATACTGTGCGGTTACAGTACCTTGGCGGATTCGACTGCCGAAGCGAAAGGATTAAGAGAGAAAGACGAATTAACAGTCAGTCGTAAGTTGAGAAGTCAGAGAGCGGTCAGCTTTGTGAGAGAATGTTGTTAACGTTGTCGAGGAGGGTGGTCCGTATAAAAGAAAGCGTTGGGACCGTGGTGACGAGAGTTGTAAATTAACTATTTAGTTGTCTTAATTATAGCACATTATTGTATTTAGTTCACGTTAAATAACCATCGTTTGCTGTTTAATCCATTCTAAATAAATAAAAAAATCCTCAAAGTACCTTAATTTCCTCGACACGTTCGATACTCCTTTACGTAAATACTTCTTCACCCACACGACAAAGAATTCTCGTCGTATCCTGAAAATTACATGTCTCGATGCATTTCGCGGCGGCTTTCGCTTAAGGATACCCTCCGGTAATGGAAACCATTATTACGGCGAATATCGAAAGGATTTTGCGGGTAAGCGGGCAAAGGGAAGGGGGGAGGAGGGGCGGAACAGGATCGGGTTTAATCGGTGGAAAATCTACTTTGCCAGAAAATTACGATATTGAATTCGTTGGCACTTTAACAAGTCCCCCACGGGCCGAGTCTTCGCCGCGATCGATCGATCGCAGAAACTCGGCCTCGCTTTTGTCCGCCACCGCGATACGTCTAAATCGCTTATCCGAACGTCTCTGCGTTCTCTCACCTGTTGAATACCAAAGAAAGTTCGCTCGGCGGGCGCGTCGATACGCCGCCGCGCTCAGGAATAACGAGAAAAGGGTCTCGCAGTTGGTTGCGCGGGAATAATAGGTCAAAACCGGTCACGTGCCGACCTTTTCCTTCCTTTCGTTCGTTCGAACGATCCCTTTCTCTTTCTTTCATTTTTTTCTTTTTTTTTTTTTTGTGAGATGCGTCGACGCGTTCTGATGTTTTGTTTCATGTCTCGTTTTAGAGGAATTTTCAACTTTGCATACAGTGGCTGACGAATGAATGTATTCGAACGCCTGACCGTAGGAAACTTGTATGCATATATCGTGTGCGTTATATAAAACATCTTGAAATTTTTATTGTAATATTATAATAGTATTGTAACGAGACGTCACTCGTGATTATGTCAATTAAATTTGAAAACGATTTGGAAACGTAAATGGAAGTTAGGAAGGATTTATTGCGAATGTACATTTAATAGAAAATTAGTAGGCTGAAGGAACAATCAATTATACTCGTGAAAATATTTGAACATTTACCGTAGGAAATTTGTATGTTTGTTTTATATGTATCATATGAAACACGAAATTTGAAATTTTATTAGTATTACAATGAGACACGACTACCGTGGTTACATTGTTAACATTGATAACCAATCTGAAAATGTATGTAGAAATTACAAGAGATTTATTCCAATTATATAGTTGGTAAAAATGTAATATATGTATAGTTTGGACAATTATGTGAAACATATAATGAGTATTAAAAGTAATTCCATTAAACATTAAGGCGCACCGATATACTGAATAATTCATTGTTTATAAATTATTATATTTAGATACATAATATATATATATATAGATTGTTTATAAATACTTTTATAATCTCTGTGAAGAATCACCTACACTAAACATCTTGAAACTTCTATGTACATTTTCGGATTTGTTTCAAATTTTACCATTGTAATCACGATAGTTCACTTACGTTACAGTGCTAATGAAACTTTTAAGTGTTTTTTACAAGACTCATATTAAGAACACAAGGCAAAATATAATATGTATTTAAGAAATTCCTACAAGTTACAATAATTTCGTATTAGATTCATATTAAGAACACAAGGCAAAATATAATTTGTATTTAAGAAATTCCTACAACTTACAATAATTTCGTATTAGACTCATATTAAGAGCACAAGGCAAAATATAATTTGTATTCACAAGAAATACCTACAAGTTATAGGAATAATTTCGTATAAGATTCATATTAAGAACACAAGGCAAAATATAATTTGTATTCACAAGAAATACCTACAAGTTATAGGAATAATTTCGTATAAGATTCATATTAAGAACACAAGGCAAAATATAATTTGTATTTAAGAAATTCCTACAAGTTATAAGAATAATTTCGCACAAGACTCATATTAAGAACACAAGGCAAAATATAATTTGTATTCACAAGAAATACCTACAAGTTATAGGAATAATTTCGCGCAAGACTCATATTAAGAACACAAGGCAAAATATAATATGTGTTCATAACAAATGCCTACGAGTTATAAGAATAATTTCGTAAATAACTGTATGCATGAGGAAATGCGAAGTTGATCTGTCGTTTCAAAATACTTAAAAAAAATATGTAAGAGCTGTATAAGCTGAATGACAACAAACGTACGGAGATACGCAGAAAAAATGGGGAAACGAAGCGTTTGTTTTGATGGTACGACTAGGCACCGATAACAGACGACAGAAATCAAGAGCAGAATTTTCATTAAGCGAAGGAATATACTTCTCACTGTACCTTTTCCAATGAAATTTAATAAAATGTCATGCTAATTAAATATTTACTTTCAAACATTTTTTGCAACACAGATGTTGACTCTTTGACGCTACACACGTTCATGGATCAAAACTACACAACAAATCGTATGACAAACCATACAAAAAATATTCGACACAAAATGGTTTGTACTTTCCACTTACACGTTTTCTTTTTCAGCAAACGTACAACCGTATAACAACGAAAATGTAATAGACGCGTTACAATGATACAATTACAATGATATTATTTTATGTAAAAGAAAAATAATCTTATATAATAAGTAAAATAATAAATGTAACGAATAAAATCTCAATATTAAGAAATTAAAACTTTCCTCCTAACACTCTTTGCACATTTAAGTTGCACAACAACACCGATACGATTCACAAAATGTCTAAAAAATTTGACTTTTATAAATTTGTAAGAGCAACGCGTTAATTATTTTTAAACCGACTTACTTACACTCAAAGAAACTCTAAAATCTTTTACAAAGTCGTCTAAAGTAAAAAGAAATCTTACGTGTAATTCCCTATGTTCGTGTCAATTTTGAAAAAAAAAAAAAAAAAGAAAACAAAGACGTACTTGTATCGGTCGTTTCTCCGCAGAACTTCTCACTTAACGTAAAACAAAAAGAAACTTCTACCGACCTTCCACATCGGTCCATGGCAGCCTTCGGTGTTTTTCCACGACCTCCACGATGAAACGCACCAAAGTTGCTCCATTATCACGAAAAACACGTTTACTTCACTATCGAGAAGACCGGTAACTAATCGAAAGTTTCGCGATACAACCATCTCCGTACGGCTTAACGCGATTAACTGAAGAAAGAAAGGGGCGAACGTGAAAGGTCACGGTTGTTTAGCCGGTCGAACTTGTCTAAATGCAAACACAATAAGCCTCCGGTGAGGGCGCGAGTCACGTAACGTCTCGTAAACAAGCTGTAACGCCGACGGCGACTCATTATGAAATCCAATAACGCGAGTTAAGACAAACGAACAAACGAAACTGTCCTCGACTCGTTACCTGGGCCCGACTAATCACGACTAAGCTTGAAAATCGATCACAATTGACGCTTGGTGAAAGGTCGTGGAGGGGATGACGTAATTCTCTGGCGATGATTCGACTGCGGATTTTCATGGATTTTTATATCCTTGCGAAATATTTCTATTATTACGACTGAACGTATACATTATATGCAAATGTATAGTCATATTATGCAAATGGAATTTAGATAGAAAATTGTTTTATATTGTTATACTTTTATGAACATGATCGACGAAATAGAATATCAATAGAGAAATAGAGAGTTTTTCGGTAGAATTTCGTATATGCGTACACATTATAAACATTTCTGTATTCGCAAATTTCACATAAGCTTATAAAAAATGTGCGTTCTAGTTATAACAAATGCTCTATTTTGGATATTTTATATATATATAAATATATGCATTTGTGTAGATCGTGTGCAATTTTGAGCCATTAAATTTTCCATAAATGCATAACAATAAACAATCTTGAACAGTAATAAAACATAATGTTTCTTTATGAATTAAAAGTTTTTTTTTAGTTTAAATATACAGCGTGTTACGATTCTTTGATCTAATTTTATTAATTTGTTCAATAAATAAAATATTGGACATATAATGACCAATGCAATACAAAATACCTTATTTTTACTGGATATTATATTGAAATAATTATGTGTTTCCTACAAATTATTTCATTATTTAACCCTATTAGATATTTAATATATATTATTAAAAACGATGAAACAGTAAAAGACCAAATCGAACGTAAATTTATTCATAATAATTCGTCAACAATGTAAATTGTACAAAGTGAACGTATACTTTAAGAATTAAGTAGAAAGTGTAGTAATGATCAGACACTTGTGACCAACTGCATATGTTAGATTGCTAATAACCATAATCGTTAGTATTAATATCAAGATGTTTACTGTATTCTCATTATAACTTTTCAATAAAACGTTAATTTAGTAATATTAGGTCGTCCAAAAAGTTTCTTTCGTTTTATAAGGAAATAATGGATGCACAACATTTTCCGTTTTATATTATTTTATCGAATTACGTATGATCCATTTTGTTCTATAAAACTAAATTTTCATGTTTCATGTTTGTATAAATATGCGTTGCTGTAAAAGACGTGTCTGTAAAAGAAAGACACTTCCCAGAAAACCTAATATTATCGTATTTAGCTACGTCGCTCTTTCGCGTTGGGAGGGGGCGATTTATTTAAACGTTTAAATATTACAAATCTTAGTATTGGTATATTTATATATTATATACACTTCTTTAAACCACGAACAACAAGCAAATATTTATATTTTTCCCTAACACCCTTATTCCACTTTCACAAGAGCGAAATCCATTCTCATCCCCATCCATCTACAAGCGCGCAGAGACTCGAGAGAAAAGTCATTTCGAAAATCCCCCTTTTCAATCATCGCATTCCCCGCTTCTTCAAAATCCATCTCACCGGGTTTCCCATATACATCTCTGACTGTTTCCATTTCCTTCCTTCCCCTCCTGTGTCCTCGAACGCGTATTTATAACGGCGTTATCGATCGACACACAGGTTCACGGGACACTAATTGAATAGCCGTGCCTTATCAGATGCCACGAGTGCGCTCGTCGCCGAGCAGATCGAGCTTTTTTTCGTCGTCGCCTCTTTCCAATTTACCGACCAACGACTCGGTGCATCGTGACAGACGACAAGGCTGAAGAGCAGAACGGAGTGTCGCTTCGACCACTTTAACGAGCTCCTCCAGTTTCCTCTTTTCCAGCGAACCCTCTCTCGCCTCCTCCCTCTCCTTTCGTCCTCGTTTTATCTCTTTTTCGACCTATAACTCGCTGTTATTTAATTCTTCGGCCATCCTGTTTTCTAGTAAGCGTTAGAAACGGCGACACCATTAGTGATTACTAGATCGCGTACTTTCATGCAAATTTATACCAATGCGGACGTAATTAAAAGGATGGAAGTTAGATAGAGACTCGTTTTACATATTGCAAGCGATAAGAAATATCCTATTTCGAGAAATGTCATACACATTTGTCTTGTATTTTTTGCTACGTTAAATACGAATTCTGTGCATCTCCTGCGTCTTCAAGTTTTGCATAAACGTAGAAAACGGCACGGTCCGGTGATTACGTTTCGCATTTTACGCGTCAAGCGAGGTCTTCAAAATTCTTCTGTCATAATAAAATTATTTTGCCATAAAAATCGCAGAAGAGTATTTTTGATATATTTATGATTCTTCGTGTTTAAATGTATAAAGCAATTCTTACATTATCTTTCTGCATTTTCGTGTCTCTCGTAAGTCTCAAAAACCGTAATTTTCTGACTCACGTATTTCGAAACGTTTTTCCACGTTTGAAAGGATCGTGCAGTTAAGGATCGAAGAAAAACGCAAAGATTTGGAAAAGCGTAGAATATTGAAATATTACATGGTGGAATTTAGGGAATGTTCGAACGAGAATTCGCTGGAACTGTTTCTGAATGATCGAAGCTCCGTGTGGAGCGACGCGGTGAAATTACAGGACGCAATTTATGTGACGCTCGAGGGACGTCCCGGTAAAGGATACAAACTAGGACCATTTTTAAACGTGTGTTCGTAAAGTGCTAGCTAAACCTTATCTAAATTCCGCACCCACTTTATCAGTAAAAACGATTGCAGTTGTCAGTCTCTGGAATCGCTGTGGCAGCTTTTCAACCTTTCGCTTGTCAGATAAAAGAGAGAAAGGCTTGGTTGGCTTTCGAAGCGTTTGACTTGGAAGCATGTGAAGGAATTTGTAGATTAGCAGATGCTTTGCCAGTTGAAGAAAGAAAGAGGAACGTTGAAGAGGGAGGAACAATTTTTTGTATTGCAATTTGCTCTAGTTCAAGACACGTATTAGTTTAACGTACAAAACGATTATCAATAAATTATTATAATTTATGGAAAAAGTTTCTACGATATTTCTCTTCATATTATTCTTTCCTGTTTTTAATGATGCGACTAAAATATAGTCATTCACTTAGACAAATAGAGATGGACACTTTTAACGTGTAGGTAAATATATTTTACCCAGTTAATTAGAATTAAAATAGTACGTCGAAAGTTAACAAGCACATATATTGCGTTAGCAACTAAGTGATTACGGATTTTGTAATTATCATCTAATGACAAAATCCGCAATCACTTAATTGCCAACACAATAATTATCAAATATGTAAATACATGTAATTGGTTTTTCGTCTCAACAAAAATAGGCATTTGTATTTTCAATAAAATCAACAAATCTGATAGCGGCAATTTTTTATATGGTGAAAACAATTAATACGTAAATTATATATATATTTTCTGCGTACTAATAATTGAAAACTCTATTCGTTTTCATTGCTCTTATACGCGCTCAAACTATTCATTCAGACCACGCGCGATCAAGGAAATATTAAAGTAAGAATCCTAACCTGACTAGTTTCCTATCTTACCCTAACTTCCTTATCCAAATCCTTAACTTCTTCCTTATCCTTAATCCTTAACTCTTAATCCTTCCGAAATCCTTAGCTCCTCAGCGAAGTGCGAAAAACAAGATTTAAAAACCAAAAGTCCATTTCATCATTCCATTTCGTGTAATAAAAATCCAATCGCAGAATCATGGAATCTTTCAAGCGACCAAGATCATCGCTAAACTGTGCGTGTCTATGCATTTATGGGAAATCAAAATGTGCAAACATAAGATGTTTGAATTAAAGATGTATAAAAGATGTATAGAACGTGCAAAGTAAAGCGTATCTAGCACACACGTCATAATTTTTAAAGGATGAACCACATTTCTATCTAGGTTACATTCCTTTGGTTACATTCGTAAATGGACTTTGGATGTTTGCGCAAATCGGTATTTTCATGAACACGTTTAAAGAAACGGAAGTTGAGCAGAGGAAGCCTTTCGCTCTTTCGTACTCTGCACACTTTTATATAGTGGCGGCTAAAAGAAAGTTTATAAAATAGAAAAAGTTGCAAGGGTATCATAATTTTTCAAAACGAATTTATTTTTAACGATAAGAGCAACGAATAAATATGACACAGGGTGAGTCAATAAGAAGTAGTAATTAAATTAATTCGTTATCTATTGGTTTCATCGAAAATCATTTCAAATGAATTACGTTGTATTTCAGTAGATAAATCATCGACACGATAAAAAGCTTTCGATACGATAACATCGATTTGAAACTTTATGTATCCTTCTGTATATTATAGCGAATCAATTTTAAGCTCTCTTTTATCCGCTGCTGTATTATTTATGTATGATTTCGTGCATTCTCGCGACTTTAAATTTTTCATGAATGCATAATCTGCCGCGATCTATTGGTACAAATCTGAATTTTCATAATCGAAAATCACGGCAAAAATTATCGGTCGACTCGGTAAAGACGCGACGAGTAAAACGACCGCCGTGAAACGTAATAAGTGACGGATATAAGATCGCCAGAGCCGCGAATACCTAGCAATCTCCGTTTTCTACGTTCTCCATTTCCACCCTTCTCGCATAATGTGGCTTCTTTGTCCCTCTCCAACTCTTCGCCTTTTCCTTTTCCAACCGACGCAGCTAGGTACTAAAAAGGAGAATTTATTTTCTCCGGCGGTTCATCTTCGATTCAGTCGATTGTCATAGCGGGCACTCTAGAGGACACTTGGAGAGGACGAAGCTGGCTTAATGAGAAGCCGGAGCTCGGTGTAAATGTTCTAGCAGAGGTTGGAGGGACTTCCAGACCGCGGAAAAATCACAGCTACCTGGAGCTAGGTTCCTGATGCTGAACGAAGGATCGGGTCATCGGTGACCTCTTCAGCCGCGGTGAAACGCCTCCGGTGAAGAGAATTAATTGAGGCGCTTGGAACGCGAAGAGGATGAAGAGAAGAGGTACGAGTTGGATCGGTTTTGTGTGACGCGAAATTTATGTAGCAGTTATATAGCAGTACGTAGCGCATTAGCATTTCCAGGGAAATTGATAAATTGTGTGTGAATTTATGTTTGGCTGTGACGCGAAGGAAATTTAAAAGGTGGAAACATTGAAGTGAGAAATTGAAAATATTCGGCAGAATAGTTTCTGTATGTTGCAGGTATTTCAGTATTTCGGAGGAAATTGATGCGTGAATTCATTTTTAATTGTGATATGACGGAAGCTCTGTAGTATAGAATCATTGGGGCGAAAAATTGGAAATATTCGCGAGAGTAGATTCTCTATGTTGCGGATATTTTAGTATTTCCGAGGAAATTGCTGTATGAATTAATTTTTAATTGTGATATGACAGGAGTTTTGGAGTATTGAATTATTAGTATTAGAATTGTTGAGGCTGAAAATATTTGGAAAGGTAGTTTCGTATGTTGTACATATATTAGTAAGTGTGAATTCATTTTCAATCTTAAAAGTATAGAATTATTGAGAAACAGAAAATATTTGAGAGGGTAATTTCTGCACTGTTCAATCGATAAATGTGGAATTACTGGGTTAACAAACTGACAATCCTTGTAGGAGGTTTTTGAAATATTTTATTGCTTAATGCCATGCATGTTGTATACGTACATAGTGTACCCAGGAGACTTGAATTTTACAGAAAAGTTACAAATTAGTCTTTGAATCTAAGTGGAAAAATTCTATAGAGATAAGCAATTTACAAGACCATCGTCTTAAGTCTTACTTCTCGCCTTAAAAATTGCTGCGTTTAGTATATTTCTAGTAAATAAAACCGTGGTGAAGAGACATCCGCTTACAAGGAACACAAGTTAATCGAGTTTTAAGTAGAATGCCTCAGTTACTAGTCAGCCACGGGAAACTAGAAGTTGGACAGTCAGATCGTCGCACGACAAGCAGGAACAAGGATTTTGCAGTTTCCTTCTACAAATTATTCCGTAATAGCTTCTTCTCTTTGCGCGGCTTGTACCATGTCAAAAATTAAACTCGAGAACCAACTATTTTCCAAATTATATGGAGAAGAATAAGAAACTAATTCATGAGAGTTAATATTACAAAAAGCAAAGATTCAATGAAGAAAATAATTTGCATCCCCTTTCACTGCACAATCACACTTCTTCTTACTCTAAAAAAAAGAGAAAAAACATAAAGAAAGGGAATAAAACCAAAGGATAATTAAGAAAAATAATTCCTTTGCACAGAGAACAATCTCGACGGCACGCAACACGTCACAGGGATCGATCGACAGCTTCCGTTTCCTGGAGAAACCTCGGGGTGAGCGTCAATGATAACCCGCTGGAAGTTGAATAGCTGAGCCCGAGGGGTAAGACAAGGACGGCCAAGAGTTATGCATTATGATTCGCCGTTCGCAGGCCCCCTTTTCACCCTCCACCGCCAACCTAATAGCATCACTTGTTGCACGGGCCGAGAGCCTCTGTGACCCCGCTCCAACCCCCTCGCTTCGTCGAAATCTCGAGCTGAGAGCAAAACTATTGCTCGCCAACCACCGTTTCTCAAACCTGCAGACCGGGAAAGTCCCGCCTGGAGGATAGCGAACCAGTCGTCTTATGAATTTCATTTATCTCGCGGAGCATCTCGCACGCGAACGACGTCGCGTCGCGTCCCGACGCGTCCAGATGTCTGCGAACGTTTATGGCTGGAACGAGACCACTTGTACGATTATTCGCCAGGCTATTTTCCAGGGTTTAGAGCGGATTGAGATTTTATTGGGGCGTTGCGAGGCGGAGAGCGGTTGGCGGAACCGGCAAAACGGTGGTCTTTTTTATAGAAATGATTTTTTAATAGGTATCTTTTCGGTTTTATTTTTTTTTATTTTTTTGGTGTTTTTATTAGATTTGAGTTATGTCGGCATTAGATTGAAATCTGCGCTACGTGGAGGTGATTGGATTTTTATTGAAGCGTGGCGATTATTTCAGCAGTATACTGTTGTATTTTTAGGAAATTATTGTCCGAATTATTAGGAAATTATTGTTCGAATTATTTAGCTGTCAGATTTAAATTCCCGCCATTTGAGATCGTCTGATATATTTATCAAAATCGTGGCGAGGGTAAGGTGTGATTATGTCTGAGCGAAGTGCAATTTCAAGATATTTTCTTGGAATTTACAGTCGGTATTAGATCGGAGTTCAAGTTATTTATAATGGATTAATGTTTTATTGGAGAGCATTAAGAAGATGAGACCATTTAACGAAGGGCTGGGATAACGATCTTCAATTAAGACGCAATTTTAATGTATCTTCTTTGTTAGCTCCAACTTGCAGCTTCCTAAACTTCATTCTCCAAATGTCTGGCGAAGTAGTATTTCACGTGTCACAAAGGAGAACAAACTGCATATTCTTTCATCTAAGTATTCAGTTCGATTATCCATTGGAAGAACATTAATTCTCGAGTGTGTTTAATCATATTCTACAGATATTCAAAGAACCACATTGCTACATGTTTCATTTTTACGAATTACATTTCTTACAACAATCGACACGAAATACTATTATTGAGATATGTATAATTTTGTATAAGAATAAAATGATAAATTATGTATATATGCAAACGAGTTACTTTCATACATTGAGAATCAAAAAAGCAAAGGAAATATAGAAATATAAATAATTGTGTCTACAAGCTACCGATTTCTTGGTTCGTACTTGCAGAGTTTTCAATAATTTCTATAATTTTAAATTTTATATAATATTCTACTTCCCATTCTATGAATCTTAAAAGCTTATACGGGCTGTCTATATCTCATCACAAAAATCTACGTTTCTTGAATTGAAAATTTTAGCAATTTTATATATCAGTACTATAACTATTGAGATATGTATAATTTTGTGTGCTAGAGTAGATTGGCCACACAGTAGTGACACACGTATGTGAATATGAGTGTGTGGAAGTATGTGTGTGCGCGGCGTCTCGAAAAACAGATGAATGTAACTGTTCCGTTGACAGTGTGATATGGAAGATGGTGAGACAAAGAGAGTGCTGAGACGCGTGCAAATGTATATCGACGAAGATCCTGGGAATCGTTTGTTAAATAAATCTAAAACTATTTTAGTATAAATTCTAAGTGTAACCTTAGTGTTCCTTTACTTTTATTTCGACAATTGAGATCCACAATTCTCAACAACTATTTTACGAGAAATATCGACAAACTAACTAACGCTATAATTTACTGTACAATAAAATCCATAAAATTTCATCGTATAATGAAACATCATGAAACCCATTATACTTACATACCAACGCATTCGAACGTCAGTGTACCTTTTAAAACGTGAAATCGTCGGTGCTTTTAAACGAAAACTATCTTCAACAGGAGATCGTTATCAGGTACTCTTGATTTGTTGTTTCATCGCGCGATCGTGGCTGCAGAGGCAGGGTGCGCCGACATCAGCTATTTTCGCGAGCGCTGTGCTCGGTTTGATTGCGCGTCCCGGCCACGGTTCGTTGTAAATCTCATAAATCTTTCATCAAAGCGATCGGGACGACGCGTCTGAGAGCGTTCTTCCGTTAACGACCAAGCGTGTCAGCTTGATATTTCGGCGAGCGGGCTACCACTCTCCCCCCCCCCCCGTGATATACGACGAACCCATTGCTAAAATCCGCAGCGAGGAATCGCTAACGACGGTTAGAATCGCCGCCAACGATGAATCAACGTTCGTCCAACCGTAGAGATCGATGAACTTTTTAACCTTCTGATCGATGGTAAAACGTCGTCCGATGAAAAGCAATTTTGAAATTTGCAAATTCCTTGATCATCGATGTGTTTAGATAGTGTAACACGGTGTTGTCTATTGTGAAAGATCTTTCAATGATCACCAATTTTAACCCTTTGAGTTCTGAAACCTGCTTTCTTTTTTGCCATAGTCTGTGTTCCAGGTATTAGATTGTGTCTTTCGAAAAGTGTCTTTCTTTTACAGACACGATGCATCTTTATACAAACGTGAAACCTAATCTGTCGAACGTTGTGATCTTTATTTTGATAGAACAGAATGGACCATACGTAATTCGATAAAATAATGTTGTGCATCCATTATTTCCTTATAAAACGAAAGAAACTTTTCGCACGACCTAATATTTAAAAGCTACACAAATGACAAATAATTATCATTAGAGCGTAAATGAAGAGGTAATAGTAATGCCTAACAGTGGTTGAGGCAGATAAAGTTTGAATAATTTACATTATTTACTTCCTTTATATATTTGATGCTCAAATTTTGAGTGTATCCAACCGATCATTTTAACAAAATTACATTTTACATGTTTCTCGAATCAAATCTTTCACTCGTCCCGCTGGTGAACATTTTTCTGCCCCACGTTTTTCACATAATAATGCAAAAATGATATTAACTCTCTATCTCGTTCCAAGACAAACAGTGTATTTTTCATATCAAAAAGCAACAATGTCCAATTCACTTCTAAGCAATAAAATTCTACAGTTTTTATCTGCGTTATATACTAGACAAAAATTCTGTATACGTTCAACGATCACGAAGTTACAAGGTTTCCGCAACTTTGATTTGCTCTCCTCTAAAGTTTGAAAATTGTAACTTAACATGCTTTGACTCTAACGGCCAGATATATACAACAAGTACCATTGCCGGGAAATTAATTATAATTGAAAATTCCTTCAGAAACGATGTCGCTTGAACACGATGAAATTTTCTTTTTCGACATCGAACATCGAACGTACGTAGGCAACAGGGAACGGAGCGATTTTTTTGTCCGGCGGTCAAATCGAAATCAATGCATGTTCGATAACCGGGTGCGCGTTAATCGGCGTTTTTCGTCGACCGTAAATTGAAAATTCGCCGACTCTTTAACGAACGAGCGCTGTTGCCGATTACCAGATACCAGGAAACGAATGTCTGACCGAATGGGAATAATCGAGTTCCCCTCTGTCGCCGCGTGGCCGAATCGCGGCTGGTAATAGCCACATTGCCACGCAAAATTAAAAGTGCCGCGTCAACTGAACTATGCACATTTGCGTTGCTAACGTTCCATTTCCCCGTGCGTATTATCGTGTATAAGTAGAAGCACATTTTTGTCAATTTATAGCAATATATTGGCTGTTAAGCTTATAATAGTATCATTGATACTATTATTACTATTAATAATGTTACATAATATACTATTACATTAATACTATTTACGTTTTTTTTTTTTTTATCAAATTGTGGTTGTGTTAAACGTACAATTTAGTGCTTATCCGAACATGTACCAGAGCGAGTATGAATCTTAATTATTTTTAATTATTTCTCTATTTAGATTGTTTATATATCGCAGTTAAATATTCCAAAGTTAAAAGTTCTAAATATAAAATATTTATAAAATTCCAATTAATTTCGATGTTTTTCTATCGTTCCGGAAAAATCTCCTTTACTTATCTTCTTTATTCCTACAATAATTTAAAAATTACACAGAACCTGAAGATTCCTATAAGTTTTCTAATTAAACACAAGAGTTCCATACAAGTACTGCTACGGAGTGGCTTTAAGAAATTACTTTTATCGCATAATAACGTAGGATGAACATAGATAGACACGTAGAATCAACATGTAGATTTGCTTTGTCTTCTAAATATTCTAACGAGTTTTAACATTCTGTACACTTTTTATATTATATACGGTCTATAATATATATTTGCACGTTTCATAGTAATAGCAATAGGCTAGTGTACATAACTGTACCGACTACGTAATATTAAAGTGATCGCACAGATTCTTTTACGAATGTAATTCTATTAAATTGCATTCTGTTTAAAACGAGCAATTAGTTTCAATGAAAATCCAATGGTTACTCGCCGTTCGAATATTCGTGACACGATTCACTTGTGATTTTATTAACTAACTCCCTTATTAAGTCACACCCTGTATATTATCTCGTCGACGCATATATCAATTAAAGTCGATATCGACGAACTGGCGAGCTTGACTTTTCATTCTGTAGACGAGCTTTGTCAACGTTGTAATTCGAATATAACTTTATACGTATCTATATAATGTAAAAGCGTCTCGTATCGAGTTAGTCGCGTCGAACCTCGATTGCACTTGAGAATCAGGGGCTTATTTCGCGTCTGTCTGCATCGCGACGCTTCCGATATTGCGTATGGACAAGCTTGTATCAGTCAAATGGAAAGGTAAATCAGATTGAGACTTGCTCGAGTAGTTTGTGTTGCGTTATAATATGAGAATCGTATAAGAATAAAATGATAAGTTCTGTGTATATGCAAACGAGTTACTTTCATACATTGAGAATCAAAAAAGCAAAGGAAATATAGAAATATAAATAATTGTATCTGCAAGCTACCGATTTCTTGGTTCGTGCTTGCAGAATTTTCAATAATTTCTATAATTTTAAATTTTATATAATATTCTAATACCCATTCTATAAATTTTAAAAGCTTATACTTGTTCGTATTAATTGTAAAATCCAATCATTTAACGGGTTGTCTATATCTCATCACAAAAATGTACGTTTCTTGAATTGATAATTTTAGCAATTTTATATATCAGTATTATAGCTATTGAAATATGTATAATTTTGTGTGCTAGACTAGATTGGCGGCACGGTAGTGACACACGTATGTGAATATGAATGTGTGAAGTATGTGTGTGCGCGGCGTCTCGAAAAACAGATGAGTGTAACTGTTCCGTTGACAGTGTGATATGGAAGATGGTGAGACAAAGAGAGTACTGAGACGTGTGCAAATGTACATCGACGAAGATCCTGCAAATCGTTTATTAAATAAATCTAAAACTATTTTAATATGAATTCTAAGTGTAACCTTAATGTTCCTTTATTTTTATTTCGGCGATCAAGATCCACAATTCTCAACAATAACTCTACTAATAAAAATTTGATAATTCCATTTATTTGGAAACTCACTGATTTCCTTAGGTTTTGTCAGGAAAAGGTTTTCATTAATTTTTCTCAACTCGTAATATGATTTAATTATTTTATGTTTTCTTCGTCTCTTATAAATTTGTACAAACGTAGAATATTATTTTTAAATAATCCTCTTATTTTTCTAAAGGAAACCTAGTTGCTCCTCCCTACGATATTTTCTTGCCTGGCCTCAATTTTGATACCGTACGAAGTTCTTGCCAAAATACTATTGAAAACGCGTCCTATTGCGATTTATTAGCGTGTGTCGTGAAACGTGAGAAACTTCTTAAGGCTAATTCTCAGAGTCGCTGAATTATCGCGACAGATTTCTAGCTGAGAAATGACCGTCGTTTCCTTACGTGCTACTACCAATGGCCATTCGTTTCCTTGCTGTCGCCTGTTCACCAACTGCGGTTGCTTTTATTAGAATTCGTCGAGCGGCACACTGTATATTCGCGTTCCAAAAGGAACTCTAATAGAAGCAAAGGCGACAACTGTACGTCTAGATATTTAACTTAATCGTGTCTAAATGTTTGTACTATTTATTACGTTTATTTATTTCATCTCTTCCTTTATTTCAATGTAAATTAAACGTATTTTTTATATTTTTAGTTACTGTTAGCTGATTTAAAAAAATATATAACCATCTTTTCAGGATGATATTGATATTGCAGAGATCACAAAATATTATTTACGATCATCAATTCGGATGGCATTGAAAGCTGTGAGTTTAAAAATTTTCCGATAGCGTTTTGTTAAAATAACTTTTTTTTTATATTTCCGTTACATCTTTCCGATACTCGATTCTATTGATATTTAATTACGTCTCATATTCATAATTTGATATTTGTTAATGTTAACTAATTCATATCAGGATAAATCTGAGTACATCGTTGAATTCGTCATTGGCATTGTTTAACAGTGCAATAAATATAGTATGATATTTGTATCAATTAAACCTATTATTTTATATTATATATAATAATTCAAATATTATTTCGCTCCGAATATTCTTTATATATTTTTCTATTTCACTGTGTTCCGATATGGATTTCCGGTGGACTAGCTTCCTCGCGACGTTGTATTCTTCAAATTTAATAACATCACGCTACAAGTACGTCGAGAAGCAAATAAGACAATAAAATTGCTACTGCCGTTCGTCAAAAGAAATCAGATTTTTACATCCTCGTTTGTTAAGGAATTAGATTTTACGTTCGAAATCACCTTCGAGTGTCTTTTATTAATTGACTTCTCCATTACACTTGACTTACTTGTTGATACTTTTTTCAGATCATCAGCATACAAACACGTCGCGCAGGAAACGTATTATTTTATGCACTTTCTTCTCTTACTTTTCTTTTCTTCTACTTAAACAGGAATATTCCTTCTTTATATTCCTATTCTCCTTCCATAGTCTTCTTATTTTTCATTTTCTCTTATTTTTCTGTCTTTCTTCTTTTTCCTACTCTTTATGGTATATAATACACACTATAATATATTTGTAAAGAAATACACTATATAAGAATATACAGTATATAAGAAATATACTATGATATATCCATTTAATAGAAATAAATAAACCTATTAATAACAAATTATATTGGTAGAATAAATATTTAACTAATATAAAATGGTGCCAAATATCAGAATAATTATTACAAAAATTATAATGTTACAAATCTCAAGAGTTTGAAATTGAATATACCAATATTATCCAGTATCGTAGTCTTTTATGAAAGATTTCTAGCTAATGAAAAGAAAATAGTCGAGACGAAGGAAAAAAAAACGTACTACGCAAACTTAAGGCGAACAACGCATTAATATATTAACATATATTAATATCGATGGGTAAGTTTCCTGTATCTTACTCGCAATAACATTCGTTTACTCTTCACACAAATATACTAACACAAATATACTTCACAACTGTAGTTTATCTCTAAAAAGCGAGAACAATTTATAATCCAAAATTAGCAACTTAGTCTCAGCATTTTTCTAGAAGAAACCTGATGGCTTCTACTATTGTACATCTTTTCATATTGACGGAGAAATTATTAGCCTAACTCTTCGAACTTAAGTTACAGCCCGAATGTTTCTTAAACTATGACTCAGATATTGGCGATAATCTCAAAATAATAATAACACCAACGTGAATAATCTTATTAACCCTGAGATACGAATTTAAACAATGGAACTTGCTACGATATTAATCGCAAAGCTCGGTTCGCCGTATATATTCGCCATACATTTGCAATATCATCAAATATATTTCCCAATCACACACCAAAATTCCAATAAAACGTTGAAAAACATCTTTTAACCGGTCTTCTAGCCCACTTAATAAAAGATTATCCTCATCAATATCAATCGATTCTACTTTTCCTGATCCATTCCAACTGCTCTCCAATTCGTATTTCAACGAGATAAAACGAGCCAAGATTGCCGTGGATATGAAAACATTTATTACAGTGTGGCTCGACCGGAACGCCATCAATAGATCAAAGAAATCCTCTGGTTCCCTTTGTACTCGATTCAACTCTCTCTCTCTCTCTCTCTCTCTCTCTTTATTTTTTATTTCGTTATCGACGCGAAAGGACGCATAAACAACAGACCGAGGAGGCTTTTGTAACTTGCACTCGAAGTATGTCCCCACTTGGCGACAGGAACACGCAGACGGATCGTTAATTTTCACTTTAGCGAAGGACCGCGTTTTTTAAACGCTCGATAACATCTTCGCGCTGTTTGTCGTTTCACCGTGTAGCGTACCGTTACACGTATATTCGATATATCGGTCGCTCAGAGGGCAATTTATATCGAAACGCAGCTCCATCTCGAATCTCGGATCTCTTTTTCATTCCTATTAAATCCTTTCGAAGCTTCGATACGATACAATCGCTTGCATCCCGGTCCAAATCATCTTTTTGAATCGTTGATACCGCTTTTCTTTCCATGTTTCATGGTATATTTATTTTTTAGGTGAAAAAAACTATCATGCGAGATGTATCTCTAGCGATATTGATATTTGTTACAGTGAAATGGCAATTTTTGACAGATTTTGCGTAACAGTTCGACATTTTTTGCGAAATTTTCTGTATTATTTTTGATGAAACTTTTACGTAGCGCAGTCGAGTGATGGTAGAGTCGTGGGTTTTCACGAGAATGAAAATCAATTAATAGATGTTTCTGTTAAGGGTGAAACGGCAAGTTTTTGCAAACGAATGAAACGCGCGACGTTTCGATTTTTACAAGCGTAAATGAGCTACATGTAACGCATTAATTGGTATACGTATAATGCATATGAAATGAGAATACGTTGAAAAATAGGGATCCTTGGATGAACCGTTAAATTTGAGATATTGGTAAAATTAATCTAACGATCATACGTACACACCTCTAATTATTTCTACTATTCTACTATTTCGAAAATTCAAAAACGATCTTGCCCCTACTCTGCAAAATCGACAAATGAAAAAAATAAAATAAAATCTGCTAGTTGCAAAATCATGTGATACGTAATCCAATATACTGCAACACCATCCATATACCTTTTATCTCTACCACCTGGAAGCCTCGAATGACCTCAACTATTAACTAGCCTGAAAAGGATGCAACACAAAATCCACGTACAATTTCAATATTCAAACAAAGTAGCTATATGAGCTGACAATTCAAACAGAGGATCCAAAATGAAACACGTTTACACGCAATCAAACAACGTTCAACCTCTACCTATCTAACCTACCCCTAACTATCCATTTCCGGCGCCTGGAAATTCCAAGCAACTGGTGAACAAGCTCTTTCCAAAGCGAACAGCGAAGAAAGATCCTAACCATCCAACCAAATCAAACGTAACCCAACATACAATCTACCAACATCCACGAAACTCGAATCGTCTGTACAACATAGAGACCCGCAACAACAGTCGTAAACTACCTGGAACGATGGAAAAGAGGCAACTAGAACAAAATCCCTGATGCACGATTACCCGTCTAGCTGAACTCCAGAGACACGAAGCCACGATCCTTGCAGTCCTGGTCGGGAAGGATCTTCGTTATCGTCTTCCAATTGCCTAATTCTGAGGAACGAGCCAGCCCTCCTTTGCAGAAGGTGGTGGAAAAAGACCATCTCCTATTCTCCGCACGCTTAACTCTTCCGTTCGATCGATCGATGCCTGAGCGGCTAGAAATGAGATAAAACGAAAGCGGACGGTGTATAGAGTGCAGGAAATAGAGAGACGGAGAAATGGAGGTTTCGGGAGGCAACTGGGGAGGAGGAAACGCAGAGAGGAGAGAAGACAGGAGGAAGGAGGGTGGAGTATGGGGGTGGCAAGGAACGACAGCAGCGGGTTTCGAAGGACTCGAGGGAGGCGAGGGAGGCGAAAGGAGGATGTGCTGTCGTTCTGAAAGGATAGATTGTTAAGCTACGGCTGAATGGGAACGTCTCCTTTTTACCTCTCGTTCGGCTCTTTTCTTTCGCTCGTCTCGCAGCCGACTTTTCGATTTTCTACGTCGTCGCGAAGAAAGGATATTGTTCAGCTCCGGCAAGAGCAACCTCGGGACACAAGGTTGCTTCAAGAAGAAGAGTAAGATGGAGGAAAAATGAGAGAGAGAGAGAGAGAGAGAGAGAGTGGGGGAAGGATAAGACGGCCAACTGCTATGAGGATTTTTCATCAGCGTTTGCCCAGCCAAAGTGCTGATTAGCGGGAACCGCGCCGATGAAACTGTTTCCTGCTTCGAAGTTGCGCGCGAATGGAATCGAGAAACGCCAACGGATCCTTCCGCAGACCTGAATAGATAGCTGGTTCTTATTGAACCGGTGAGGCTGTTTGAAGACACGTGGCGATACGAGGGGAAGACTTATGGGGAAATTTATGCAGTTTTCTTTATGCATATTTTATTTAGGCGTTGGTTAATTTATTGAAGATGAACGCTGGCTTGGTAATTCGATTATCAATGTTGGCAATATTTCACCTGTAATTTCTCTTTTAGGCAATTTGTGTTATCGAACGTTGATTCTAACATTATGCTAGCTACGAAAGAAGTTTTAGGATTTAAATAATATTCCCAATATTAAATCTTTGTAATTTGTTGTTGTATAATTTATTGTTTCATTTAATATTGTATTAACGCACTGTTTGATTTGTTGTTTTTATTTTGAACAGTTCACGCCAACGAGTTTTGTTTTTTAATATTTTTGAATGTTTTAGTTATGGAAGAAAATTCTAGGGGTTTCTTTTATCGTTATATGTTCCTCCATTAATCTACCATTTAATTTGCCATCTTTTTAGTAACAAATGGAAATTCTAAGAATTTGTTTGACATTTCTCCCCTGCCACTTTTCTTCCATCTAAATTACACGGTGAAGATTAAGAAGATTTCGGTGAGTTAATTTAAGAGATTTTCTGTACTATTCACTGGAAACTGTTTTTATTGCAAGGCTGATTTCTTACGCGTCCTTTTTTGGAGAAGAGAAGAAGTCACCTTACAAGTAAGGTGATTTATCTTCGTTTTCTATAGCGATCAATCCGCGAAGTTCCGGTCAGATTGAGGGTACAAGACATTCCACTATCATGAATTGACGGTACAGTAAACGCTGTAGCATTCTAACGTCGATCATGGTAAAAACGATTAAAGTGATGAAAACTATCGTATGCAACTATTATGCAACAAAGATTTTTTTTAATTTGTTTAAACCGACAATTAAGAGAGTCTTGAGCGAATTATTGAATTGTAAGAATCACTTAAATTAGTAAACGTGTCGCCAATTGTACCTTTACCATCATTCGTCACTAGAATATCTATTAGTAGTCACTATAATGAACTATTATTTGCCACCTACAAATCCATCAATTTCCACTTTTTCGCGGATCTCGTTCACAAAGACTCGGGATTCATCGTCAGAAGCTCTCCAAGCAAACTAAAGCTCATTCTCTCCACTTACAATCAATCTACATCTACAAAATTTCGTTCTCTCAAAACTCGGAATTTACCATCCAAAAAAACAAAACAAAAAGAAAAAGAAACAAAGAAACAATTCTCGAAACAAACTAAAGCTCGCAAAAATTCTCAACTTGTAATGTACCGATCCTAAAGTAACCAGCATTCTCATCCTTTTGCTTCTCCAACCCATCTTACGCCATTACATCCCGACAACTTCCAATTTCACCTTGTATCCACCTGTGAGCGTAATCCGAACTTGCCATCGAAGCGAGGTAAAGCAAGGGATGACGAAGGGGAGGAAGAAACGACGAGAAGCAAGAAATAGGAGACGACGAAAGGGAGATGGACGAATCGTCCGAGTAGTCGGTTTAATTTCCGGTTGGATAAATTTTCCAACGTGGAGAAGCCGATCCAGGTTTCGCGAGAAGGAGCGAAGGCAAGGAAAACCCCTTTCCCACCCTCTCGTAGGAATGGAATCTTTTATGCGGTCGAAATGCAATCAGCTTGTACTGCACGCTGAAATATCCACAGCAGGTACAGTTCGGATCGTGTTTGCGTATCCACGACTCTCGATTCTATTTTCCAACGGAATTATTAGCGAAGGGGTGGAAAGGGGTTCACGAGAGCGGGTTTGATCGTTTGAGTATCGCGAGGACGGGAGAATCGAAAAGGTGAATGGGAATTGAATGGTTTTTTCAGGTATTTAATTAATACGTTCAAAACGACCGAAACAATTTTGGATCGTTTTTAATTTATCAATTAACGTCACGTGGAAACTCGTTTCTTTCCGAATACCATGCTTCTGTCGTGGGTTTTTCTGACCCATACGCGAGCACTCGTAATGAGCCTGATTAGTTATCGAGATTATTAGACATGAAGATTTGGCAGGAAAAACAATTTCGAAACTAAACTAGCTATTTTTCTTAACAACGCGGAATTATTATTAATTACAGAATAAATTATGGAATCGTTGAAAGTAAGATACTTACTGCTGGTTATTAGCAAATATTATCGGGAAGATGGAATTTCGAGTTAAAGACTACAACGTTATGTCGTCGAACTTCGAGCAACTACAGTGACTGTTCGGATACAACGGTTTGCCGATTAAAAGAAGCACGTGTCGAACATGTTTGAGTACATTCTAACATACGGGATATTGAGACACTATCAGCAGCAATCTATTTTGGAATGAGAAACTTATTACTTCGGCAATCTTCCAAACTTTCAACTGAAGTCGTGTTCAACTGAAACGCTTAAACACGAATTCCAAATTTGATGATGATAGCTATGAAATTACTATGAAATTATAATTGTGATAAAATTGTCAATTCTTTCGTGAGATTCCATAATTCTAACGAAATCTCGATGTCGACTGAATAATTATTTCAAGAATCAACGAAATGGAAAGTTTGAAATCTAATATCTGTTTGAATATATTCAAGAGTTAATGTGAGAAATGTCCCATAAATGGGAAATAAGCGAAAGATATTTGGAATAACGCGAATAGATCGAACAGCAGGAATTGTTTCGTAATTAGTTGTTAAGAACGTGTTTGCGGGTAGAATATATTTTGGGGGGTGAAAATCCATAAATTCCGGGCGTAGGAAAAAATGAATCCGTGCAAGGAATTTATGAACGTGCAGTGTAACAAAAATTAATCGCGTGGTCCGCGCGAGAGCACAGCGAACAATAAACAATGTCAGCCAGGAGTGAACGTGTAAAAGTGCTTCGCGCGGATTTCACAAACGTGGCTGGATATAGCGATCGTAAATTAGCAGAATAACATGGCATGAAGGAAAAATGCGTCGTAAGTGTCGCGACAAACTTAAATCATACTGAGATTTTTTGGATCGTTAAAATTTCCCTAAAGACGATTTTAAAACAGGACGATAAAATATTTCTTAGATACTAAACAGAATATTTCTTTTCCAATTTACTTTTAGAATATTCTGTGACAGATAGGATATTTATCGTTTGTATAATATTTAAATGAAAAGTATCTTTAATTAACTTTGCAACATATGCAGTGAATTAATAAGAATTATTAATAGAGCCATTTGATTGCCGGTTGATTTAATAAAGAATTTTTCATATGAAATATATCACATTTTTTTTCATCTTTTCATGTTTTATTTTATCAGAGACGTCAAAGAATCTTTCGAGCTTATTAAATTTCAACGAATCGAACTGCCTACAAATTTCATCAAGCTTTGTAAATACTTTTTTTAATACTGCGTTGCAATCAACACAAAGACGAATTCAATGATTTTTAATACTAACAAATATTTGGTGTATATTTTAATGTTTAGAATACTAGCAATAGGTGTATTAATTTTGTAATTGCAAGGATAATGTTTAACATTAATATGTTTTCGACAGATCAATTGATATTTTTAACGCAAATATCGAATATCGATATTTTACGAATATTATCTAGAAATAATTATTAATTTTGTACAAATACGGAATCTGTTTATTTATCCTGTCGTTTGTATGTGATTATAAAAATTGTTTGTTTGACTCTATTAGAATAATGTAAAATCAAAGCCAAGGAAAAGGAATTACATACCAAAGGGATTTCTTTAAGGACGTTAAAGTGAAAGACACGAAAAGAGAGGATTATTCTACATAATAAAAGATTCTCTTTCCCAGTGATAGAATAAATCTACTTTCTATCTCAGTCATACTTTGTAAATTCTAGAATATCCACCAATAAATCCTATAAATTCTGTCAATTTTTGACATCGCCAAATTTATATTCGCATACAGCATTCTGACTTTACACTCCATATTATTTATGTACGTGTAATACCTATACTTACTGTGACACTAATATATAATTTCCAATATGCATATCTGGACATTGTAAACAGGCTTCTTGCATATTTTAATATTGCGACTCGAATTATTTAATGTTTCATCTACGAAATCATAATAATCCTTCTTTATACTAAAGAAATATTACATGTGAAATGGAATCTTTATAATATCTGGATAATGTTAATATAATAAATCCAATGACTAATAAATAATCAAGATACCGTATGGTATTTGTATATAAAAAGCTTTAAAAATCATGCAACTTTTTCTACTTTCAAGAAACATTGCATTCGACGATCGGTCATTTTTCTACCCTTAAATCCTTACCACCCACTCTAAGAATTAAACTCTGTCGGTTTAGCTGTAATCGGTATGTTTCTGACATCTGATGAATTATTAAGATTACTAAGATTTCTAATTAATTAAATACATGTAGGAAATCTTCGATTGAAAAACGATCTTGCTCTTTGAAATTTTCTCCGTGAAACCCCGATCGCTTTTACATACATACAAACATTACGCGTATATTTTTAACATTAAATTTTGAAACTTAAACCTTCTAATGTAACAAAAATATTACATTCTAATATCTCTAATAAAATTCTAAACAATTTTTTTCCACTCAAATTCCCACGAGAAACAAATCTGTTCCATCCAAAGTCATAACGCGACAACCCCAGTGTCTAATAAATAGACAGCTGATTTTTCATGCAAATTCATATTTTCACACAGCTGATTAAACAAATGGAATTTAAGTTTTAACATTTATAATTTCATCCACTAAATACTCTGGATAAGTACTTTGGATATTTTGTCTATTTTTCCATCTTACGTGCATTTTGTGCATCCTTGCAATTTCTAATTTCCTGCAAGCTCATAGAAATCCGCCGTGCTCTAATAGATAATCAAGATGCTGCACTGTACAAACTATCAGCTAAAATATCGTACAATGGATGCAACGATTCTCAAGCGTCTCGTCGAGGCGTTTAACGAAACCTCTCTCAAGAATCTCTCCCGAGTTCCCGGCATATTTTAGGATCGTCGAAGCTCTCCGTAGGATCCAGGACCGTGCCATTAGCCGGAAGATTCAATTACCTCGACAAGATATCCCTCCATAATCGAGGTCTTGCCGTCCGCGTTGGTCGAGCGTTTTATTAGCGACCTTCCAAACGCAACCCTCTACCACAGCCATTTTACCAACGAACGATTAAGAACTATGGCAGGATAACCGTGTGGATAAGATAAGACACTATAACCGGCCACCCGTTCTCAACGTGTATTTGAACGTCACAATTAGAACAAGTTTATTCCGTACTTAAACAGAAAGTTCCAAGCGTTGGAAGCAAATTCAAGCGAATATTCGTCGTTCGTTGGATTCGCGTTGATTTCCACCGAATTTGCGGCTCGTTCGCTATTTATCCCCACCTACACTCCCTGATTCTGCACACTGATTGTCCCATTAACTCCGGAAACGACGATAATGAATACCTGCGCTAATAGTGTCTGTTTCCTTTCTTTGAGTCGACGATCTTTGTGCTCGTTACAAGACGAATATTTGGNAGTAAGAAGCTTGGATTTCGTCTCGTTTGTCATCATTCGAGGCAGAGAATATTCAGTTGTATGTCTGGCTATTTGGATTGTTTTCGACCCTTGTAATTTATCTTGTTGTAACTTGCAACGATTATATTTTCTACAGTAGAAATTATTTTCATTGGATGTTGCGACAAGGTATTTTTAGGAGCTTGCGAGAAATTTTAAAACGCAAAGATATATGCGGAACCCATGCAATTTGCGATATATATGAAATATGAAAAATAAAATATTCCTTATGATATGAACTAAATAAAAAGAATTTCTATTTAGAATTTTAAAATCCACCGCTTTAATAAGTTTCATCGTTCCGTTGGTAATGTTATTCGCACTCAATCTTCCGACTGTTACTTTAAACATTTTTCCTTTTATAACAACTACGGAATTTCAAATCTATCATTTCGTTAATTCAGAATTCAACTTAAGATTTATCGTTCCGATAAATTACGATAAAGTTTCGAATCTATCGTTTCGATAATTTAGAATAAAATTCCTACGTTTCATGGTTTGTCAGAAGAATCGTGTCAACTGTAAAGTTCATTGTTCTGTCAGGTTCGGTATTTCCACGATTAACGATATTCACTGAGCGTTGTCTGAAACTTCTTTGATAATTGTCCTCTCGACAAAACCGAGAATGGCGCGCGCTTAAACGCGCTATTACTCGCGTCGAGCTTCGATAACAAACGGGTTTCGAAGGAAAAGCACGCGACTCAAAGGATCAACACGCGATAATTACCCGAACAAAGGACACAATACCTCTTCACCCGCGTGCTTTTACACCCCTTTTCACCGAAACTATACACTTTCTCAAAACAAACGTTCGTCTGGCCGTTCGTCGCATCGACTGCGAACAACGCGCGATTTCTCAGTAATTAAGAGCCGCGTAATGCAAGTCGTTTTAATTGCGGAATCTTAGCGAGTTTCGCCAAGGTTCGTCCAAACAATGAACGAATGTCTTTCGGAATCGCAGCCGTGAAAGTGGCGTCTGAGGGCCAACGCGGCATTGATTGTTCCTGCGCGTTGTTTGCGCCATGGAAAAATTTCGAAAAGGAAGTTTCTGTGCTTTGAACGGACGCTTTTGCAGCCACATGGCGCACCGAGTGTTTGGTCGCCGTGTTTCTTGTGTTTCTTCGTTTCCATCGATTAAATTTATGAAATCGATATCGTACGTAATATCGACATGGGATGTAACTTACCACTGTAATTTATTAATCAATTAATGTTCAGATGCCAAATGTATCGATAGAATATTTTCTTAAATATTTGTACAATCTCGGGCAACAAAAAGTTGCCTAATTGTGTGAAAGACGCTGTAAGAGATTTTTAAAAATTCATCAAAACCTGTGATTTTCGATCCTCATATACATAATAATAATCTCTGTTTCCATTAAACAAGTTAACTTCGAACAAAGTTCCACAATTTTCAACACTTTCCTTGAAGAGGCTGCCATTGGAAGCTCGACGATACTCACAAACCACAATTCCATTTCTCAATGACCAACTAAAATGCCCATAGTACCTATCATTTCCTTTTCCTCTAAAAACCACAGAACTCGTTCCAGTCTAATTTCCGTCCTGAAAAAGGATCACAGAGACAATCGAGGCAACGTATTCACCGGTCGAAAAAACCTTCGCCCCACAGTATCATCGGCCGAATCGAGATCAACCGAGGCGAAAGCGAAAAGACAGGGCGACGACGGGGTGCCGTTTCTCATTTAGCCGGAACATCTATCCGCACGGAAATCGTAATTGCATAACTCCGTTGCCGACAACGCGAACAAAGAGCGTATCCTAATCATTGATTTTCACGGTTTCACGATGGCAGAAAATCGTTTGCGGCGAATCACATCTAAACACAACAATGGGCTATATGATCAACAATGGAGGCTGTATTGTTTCCTCCGTCATCATGTATCCGCCCCCGCGAACATCGACTCGCGATTCCATCATCAGAACTCTGGAAACCAAAACACAAAGGGCATTTCCAATCACCGATACTATGCTATTCGCATCTTTCGCCCTCTTGCTCCGCCCCCGACGCGATAATCTACCCTTGCTGTTTCCTTTTTTTTCTCCTCCCCTCTCCCTCTCTTTTTTCTTCTCCTCTTTTTCTTCTCCTGCGTTCTCAGCTAATGCGAAACGCATAGCCTCGCACAATAGTTGGATGATCTCCGCGGGCCTCGAGGGCGAAGATCCTTCATCGTGGTGGCTTCGGGTCGATGACATGGAGATATTCGAGTATCCGATGGATTCGTCGATCGTCTATATTGTTGCTCGTTTATCCGCGATAGTCGTGGCTGTTTATCCATGGCGTCGGGGATGGGCTTGACGAAATATCGAGGAATCGCAGCAGCGACGGAGAATGTTCGATGAAACATTTTCGGAAGACCGTGAAAGATTATTGACGATAGCTTCGTTTTTGATGATAGCTCGGTAGAGTATGCGAAATTACAGAAACGATTGAGTCTTCTTTTGGGGTTTTTCGCCGATAGAAAATATTGATTCGCGCCATTGATATTACCCGTTGATTGGTAGCATTGATACGCGATATTGATTGGCCATATTCAAATATATTGATTTCTATATGCGACGTATATGGTGTCGGGGTTGAAGTTTGTAAAATATTAGAAGCGCTGCAGAATGTGGAAAATATGGTACTCGTCTCAAGAACGTTCAAGGCTTCGCTTGAAAAATTCCATCTCGCAAACTTAAACCTGATATCGCGCGTACAAGAAAAAGATTCTTCTCGTCTTATTATTCGAAAATACCTCATCTAACTTTCCCTATCGGTTCGTGTTCTCCATAAGTACACTGAAAATGAGAATCGTCAAATACTATCACTTGAATAAAGCTGGCTCGGATGTTTTCAAGGAAACGACAGAAAAAAAACACGTGCTGTCCGTTTATCTGGCTAATAAATAAACGTTATCTTCGCGACGCAGAACGATTAAGCGGAAACGTCGTGCGACACATAGCCATTTATACAGGGTGTCCCAGACAGTTAGCTGGAGTTAGGTAGGTACGGGTTTGAAAATGTTGAAGATAGAAAGTAAAATTGCAATGTTAAATGGTTTCCAGGGGTGTATTATATGATGTACGAGCTTTATACGTAAATAGATACGTCTCAAGGTCAACTGGATTTTTTAACGTTTCATTCAACGTTATTAAAATCTCTTAACGTGCTCGTTTAAACAGAATCGTATATCTTTTTCATACGTTAATTGACGTACTTTACAATTATAATTTTTAATTAGGTTATAACGTTGGTTTAATTATATTATAAAATAAATTTATCTCCGTATGAAATGATATTAAGCTGCTGCTGTTTTAAAACGATTATTTTAAATGATATATTAGCGCCAATTTTTCGCGAAGTTATACTTGCGCTCGAGCGCCTTCCTCTTCCTTTTGTTGCTGGAAAATTTTTTTAAATTTTACATCCGAAACGCAGAGAGAGATATATAAACGAGAAATATCAAAGTGTAAACTATTGTTTCATAAAATTAAATGTAACATATCTCGTATCAATTTTCTGACATAAGAATTTTAACATTTTACATCTTTAATGATGGTTAGATGATATATTTGTGGTATTTCGGATCTCGATCGTGTTTTCATTGGTACGTTGCGCATTTTTTCGACGTTTCGTAAATATTCTCGTTCGCCTCTTCAAGGCAGACCCGAAATCTGTCGGAACAAAGCGTGATATACTAAGAGAAAGAGGATCGAAATTCGGAGAACTATAAACATGTCAAGTATTTAATTAACACTATGTGGCAAAAAGAAAAAAAAATCGTCAATCTATATCTTAATAAATATCTATTAAAATATAACATCCATTTCGGGTCATGTAAAGCGGAAGAGAACTAAACTCACAAGGTTAAACTCTGAGGCACATTACAGTGGCTGACGAAAGTATTTATGCGCTTTTTCGTGTGTTTTATGAACACGTTACTTGTGTTAACCATCTTGAAATTTCATTAGTAATGATACATAATTATATCTTCATTATATCGATAAAATTTTTAACGATTCTGAAGCTATATACAAAAGTTAAAAAATATTTACTGCAAGTATATATTTTCCAGAGATCAGAAAAGTATTTGAACAGGAGATCGTTCACGATATTATAAGATTTTTTTATTTATCCTATATGATAAATTTATTGATCGATAGATCTATTTACAATGGATTAAACAGGAAACCATGGTTACTTAACGTGAACTAAATACAGTAATGTGCTATAACTAAATAGTTAATTCACAACTCACAACTAATAGTTTACAACTCATAATAGCTCGACAAATCGACTCCCGACTCCTCACAACTCGATTACTCACACTCGACTGTCAAGTCACAACTCGACCACTCGCCTCTCAGCTCACGACTATCTCAACTCGACTCACAACTCACGACTATCGCAACTCGACTCTCAATTCACGATCACTTCAACACCACTCTCAACTCATGACTATCTCAACTCACGACTATCTCAACACCACTCTCAACTCACGACTATCTCAACTCGACTCTCAAATCACGACTATCGCAACTCGACTCTCAACTCATGACTATCTCAACTCGACTCTGAACACACGACTATCGCAACTCGACTATCTCAACACCATTCCCAACTCACAACTATCTCAACTCGACTCTGAACACACAACTATCGCAACTCGACTATCTCAACACCATTCTCAACTCACGACTATCTCAACTCGACTCTCAACTCACGACTATCTCAACACCACTCTCAACTCACGACTATCTCAGCTCGACTCTCAACTCATGACTATCTCAACTCGACTCTCAACTCACGACTATCTTAACACCACTCTCAACTCACGACTATCTCAACTCGACTATCTCAACACCATTCTCAACTCACGACTATCTCAACTCGACTCTCAACTCACGAATCCCTGGTAAAACAGCCAGGTCTTTTTGGCCTAACGCCACTTAGGCCTTCCCGCAATATTATTTATGGTTCACCCGATATTTTTAGGCCATTCGTGTACAATACATTTACAGTACATACTACGATACACAAAACACTTATATGCTTCACACGATCGTTGATACTGTATTCTAATTTCTCGCTAAATATAAGTTTGCAACTTTTATGTATATTTTCAAATTACATTCAAATTCTGCCAATGTAATTTTCCGAGTCGCGCCTCATTACAGCGCTAATGAAATATCAAAATGTTTCGCGTAACACGCATAGTATGAGCATAAATGAAAATTTTCTATGAAAAGCGTACGAGTACCTTTCGGAGTAACTGTATATTCGCGTACACACGAAGCAACAAGGATAATAAAGCCATTTCAACCGAGCTTGGCGTCCGGCGCGCTAGTTGCGAAAATAATCGCGGCTGAAAATGTTTCTCGGTCGAGCGATTTATCGAAGGAAAAAACTCATTCTTGCGCGGAAACGGAAGCACGCGAATCCTCCGCCGCTCCTCTTCAGCTCGCTGCTCGCTGGTCAAGCCGCCGGAAAATGTCGCGAAAATTTATGCGACCATTCATTGAAATTTCGAAATGAATCTGATCCTACTACGTTAGCCGGTGTCTGAACGGAAGCTCGACGATACAAGGAAGTTGGCCGGGAAATTTATAGTGGCACGGGGATGAAATTCCAACGAATCGTGCGCGCGCTCCCAAAGAATTGTGTCGTTTCAACGGTGACGCACGCCGCGGAAAATTTGACTGAATTGCAAGCAATTGTTTCGCTTTCTGCGTCTCCGTCGGGAAAACGGAAACGTGTCCAGTCTCATTTTCAACGATCCCGCAATGAACGTTTCGGGGATATGAGAGCTCGATGAGACCTCGATGGATCACACGAGATTTCGGTCTACGATCGTGACATTTCTGCGGAAAAAACGTTATTTCTCTGTTGTAGACATACGCGTTTTGTGATAGACCACGTGTATGTAATAGATTTGAACTATTTTCGTTATCAAATCGAAGATGCTTCCGTGTAATAAATTGAAGTACCTGCGTTATCAAATTGAAGGTGATTGAAGATCGCCAGCAAGCGAGACGATGGTTTGAAAGAAAAACGAGAGAGACAAATACACGTCAGAAACGTACTGAACTGCAAAATTTTTAATTTGTAAAGCTTCCGAAACGAAATCCTTTCTTAGTATCTCAGTTAACAAGTGGAAAGAGTCGTAACGTGTTTTATATCAGTTAGAAGAGTTCAACAAATTGTTGCTTTGCCTAATTGTCGTTATCTTTTGCGAAATGTTGTAGTCATACAGATCTTGCAATATGATCATCTCTCGATCAAATTGAAACTTAAATAGTTTTGCCCTTTCCATGTTAGAAGATGGCTACAAAATATAAACAATAAAGAGTCATCATCTCACACAGAGACAGTTACAACAAAAAGAACTGAAAAATACTAACGTGTCTAGTGAATGTAATGTAAATAAATAGTTGTTTGATACAGTGCTCATCTCATTCCTCCTTCATGTTCAAACGAGCTCTCGATATTGTCGCCTAAGAATAATCTCGAGCAAGTTAGCCTCGTTCCTCGAATATTAAATTTAAAAGCGATCTATCAGTGACAGGGATGATTTATCGAGCATCCTGACTCGTTGTCCTAATCTAATCGCGGTCCAACCCTTCTATTTATCCGAGGAAAGTCTCTGGCAGCTTGAAAATAAACGTAAAACGAAACTCTTATTGCACAAACTTGAAACACAATAAAAAAAAGTTATAGATCAATTGCAAACGATGTAGATATTTGCCTGGATCACTCATCTTGCATAATAGAAAATGAAATTGTTATTTATCCAGGAAAATTTTCTGACAGCTTCAAGATAGACAGAAAGACGAATTCCTCGTCGATAGATTATGCAACATTAATTTATACAAATGCGTGTCTTTCCGAACTCGATTAAAGAAATGAAACGAACAGGGATTTGTATAACAATGAATACTGTATTTTAAAGGTTTCTACATTCTTGCATGTTATGTGCATTTTATGCATTCCTCCTATGAATTTATTCATCGTATTCGTAAACATCCGCAGTCTACTCGTCACGCAAACTCAAAACACGATGGAACAACCACAAATTGTAAATGATCTACCCCGTTGGACCATTTATCTTACATAATAAAAGATTCATACAATTGTTATTTAAATTCTTATTTATCTTCTATTTTAAAGACAACTCGCCGACAGTTAGAAAATAAATGAGAAACAAAATGTTCGTCAACTCGAAGCACAGTAAAAATATGAGTGACAGATCGATCGCAAACGATCAACTCTTTTGCACCAGTTACGTGATAAAAATCTTCTGTCTATTAAGTTCTTTTTTATCCAAAAAGAAAAAACTCTGCAATCCTTCAGCCGCGGGCAACGTGGAAACTGTTGGAATTTCTTGTTAACTTGCGCGGATGACGCGATTATCGCGCCGTTTCGAGTTACCGCGGTATCCGCCAAACAATGCCAAACGATGCTTCTCCTAAATTGAATTGTATTTTGTATTTGACTATATGGAGTCGTTATTTCATCAACTAATGTCGCTATACAGAACCATGTTTTCAGATATATCATGCTGGAAAACAGTTTCAACTTTCCTTTTGTACAGTACGTCGATATTCGCGTTTCCCGCAAGATGCCAAAAAGCAAATAAAAATATTTCCTTCGTCGATACTAACTTCCAGATTTCTTTTCCGATATCATTGAAATAATTTCACACGGTAAACGCATAGGTGAGAAAATTTTCCACGGTTTTATAAGGCAGCTGTTGGCGGGTTAAATCCTAAAATAAGACAAAATTAATTTTGCTCGTCAGCTTGAAACACAATAAAGCAGTCGAAGATCGATCGCAAACGATCCACTCTCCTGGACTACTCGTCTTCTTGGGTAAATAAGAAACCTTCGTAGGTATGGAATTTCTATGGCGTAATTTCTTACGTATTTCTTACTCAAGAAAACTTCCCAAATTTTAACGCGAGCCGAAAACAAACGCCTCGTCAACTTGTAACGCGACGAAAAAAAGGTCACAGAACGGTCGCAAACGATCTCTTCTCCTGTCACCGCTCATCTTGCGATAGAAAATTCATAGCCATCCGATTGCCGCTCGTATTCTGCTACGATGGCCAGAAGAACAGCGTTTTCAATTGGAGCAGTACGTTGGAATCTAGCGGATCATCGGATGACCATTAGCCGAGTGCTCCGGTGCATCTAAAATTCATGTTTCCATTACCAGTTTCGAACAGTGTGCACGATCGAGAGGGTGAAAAAGAGGCGAAACAGGAAAATGTACCGACAGAGTGAAACAAACGGAAACGAGGAAGATGGCAGGCGATACAGGCTGCATCGTATATTTCATCGGGTTCGCGGCTACTGAGATTTATGTCCGCGGTAGTAACCCGTTTTATCAGGAACGAGAAGAATCACACGATATTTTATATGTTTTTGCGGTGAACACAGAGGATGCACGCTTTCTGTCTGGCGTCGTTAACACGCCAGGGCGTCTCGTATTGCGTCCGGTGAACGACAGACTTTCCAAATAAAAGCCACGCTACTTTTCAAATGCAACTATAGCGTAACGACGCTGGTCCTTTTATGGACGACGACTGTTTTCCTCGAGAAACTAGACGGTCATTGAATTTTTAGAATCATTGTTATTGCCATTGAATTTTGGTTGAGATCGAGGTAATAAAAATTATAAATCGACGACTCAGAGTTTAATGTAGCTGTTATATATGTTTCTATAGCTTTACGAGCATTATTTTAGTTTTACCGATAGTATTCTTGGAGCACGCATATGAGAGGATTGAAGGATAATTTCTAAAATTTTGCAAGTAACTGTGGAGGATGGTTGGTTTAAATAGTGGTAGATTAAATGACGAGATTATTCGATGTTGAAACCGTCAAATATATTTTAAAATAATTGTATTATCGCGGGCACAAGGCTTAGGGTTTAGCGAGTAAAGGACATACAATGTCGCGAGAGCCGAGACGTTTTTAAATCACATACAATGTCGCGAGAGCCGAGGCGTTCTTCGATCATATAGTTTTGTAAAAAAGGCCTACGTGGCCTTGGCCACGAGCGGTTGTGGAACACGTGCATGGTGGGTCGAAGAAGACAAAAGATAGGGGAAAGTAGTTTCAGTCTTAATCGGAAAGTCGTGCAGTCTTAGGGGAGAAGCGGAAGTGTTTCAATCGAGGAGTCAGGGAGTGCGAGTTGCGTTGTCGAGAGATAGAGTTGTTAGTGTCACGTCGATTCAAGGTTATTTCACGTTCCGCACGTAAGGTGAGAGATTGGTACTTTAATTATGATAAAAACAATTTATTACAAACCGACAGAGTAACGATACAGAACAGAGTGGACTAAACTAGACTATCGAGTACTGACTTGGTAGGGTTTTATATCAAGGATTTGGTTCCTTTGGAGGGGTTATCGTCGGATGTAAATGAGAGGCGGCTATTCAGTCACTGTTTTGTTATTATTTCGATAGCTGTGGCATGCAGGATGTTTCGTCTACTTGATTACTATTTCTGAGAGGGTGGCCCTCTTGAGCGTGTGACATTAGCGTTGTTGAGTTGCGAGAGTGGATTGAGATACAAATTCTTGTATTTAGTTCATGTTTAAACCACCATCGTTCTTCTGTCAAATCAACAACTGTACAATCCATACGATTTAAATAAACCTTAAATATCACAATATATAATAAATAATATATTCCACCACCGTCATACTACATAATTATAAATACAAAGTCAACCGTAGATTGCTCGATACGGGTCGTTAAAAGAATGTTCGCTAAGACGCTCAGCACTACTAACTGATTCGCTAAAGACTGTGTGTTGATCGCTAATAAAATCGCTCGAGACGGAAACTGAAAAACTGGTCACCTTACGATCATGTTCGTTTATTTATACTGGTCGATGGGGTACCGGTAAGTTTCCATTCGCCTTTGTTACACGTAGCGGCGACATTGCTTTGCCTGGAGTTCGTTTATTCTTACATTATGTCTAACCTAACGATGTTGGTACTCCGAGGCAGAACAACAACGTGGTTCGAATTGTCCTCTAGCTATGTGCCGCTACATAACAGCGGGATACTTTTAACATGGAACCGTCGTGCAAAGATACTAGTTCTTTTAACATTACACGTTCGTAAATATTAAGACATCTGCTGGTTTCGCACAGGACGTGACAATTGATTTATATTATCAGGGAAAAGGGTTATATCGATTAGAATTTTCGATTTATGTGAAATACGACCTAAGGTATAAAAGATGGTACAGATTGTTTGCAAATATTATGGGAGAATAATATATTAACAATTCGGATTTCGTTTATTTATTTGGAATTTTATATTAATAATACATCGGTTCTTTTTTTCTTTCTCTTTTCATTATTTGAAACGTGAAGACGAAGAATGGAGAAAATTCGAAGGCTTAACTATAGTTTCTCTGGATCTCGTGTAACAATTTACGACTACTGAAAGAAGTTTATTTTCAAAATTGTTTCATTGGTAAAATCTATACGAGAAACATATACCAATTATAATATTTTAACAAAGTATACTTCAACATATACCAATTATAATATGTTTCGGAGATGGTGTATATTACAACGTAAATTTACAGTAATGTTTTGAGTTGCGTAGAGTTTGATAATAATCTGTTTTAATGTTGCAGGATGGGAAATTTAATATAGTATGGCCAGAATATTTTTCTTTTATTAGATGAAAAAGTTCAGAGAATTTCCAAAATACTTCAATGATGGTACAGACTAAAAGGTGGATTTACCTAATAGGATATTTCGTTAATTATTTTTAAAGATGGGAAAAAGCGGAAACCAATGAAAAATCAGCAAAATTACTAATACGGAAAAATTCACGAGGGTAGCAAACACTCACTGACTGTTTTAAAAGCGCATAAAATCGAAAATCCAACCGTATTCGAAAGTTGGAAATCGGTGGACGATACCAAAGTTCAAGTCTCGTTTGCGATTCAGGCTCGATAAATTAACAAACAAAAGTTAACAATAGCGTTCCAGTGCAATAGAAGTTGCAGCTGATCGAACGTTGAATCGGAAAGTATCAGTGAGTTGCACTGTATCTCTCTCGAAGGAAGACTTGTCTAGTTTCGTTGTAAATGAATAATAGAGACGAGGGAACACAAAGAAGACAAGAGAATTCTCTCGAAAGATGTTTTAAATTTTGAAGATCATCGTTTAATTTAACGTAATTTTAACTTGTAGATTGACTGTTTCCTTCCTTGAACCAACGATGAATAAAGATCCATTCTTTTTCTCCATATAGTGTTCCAGATCGATGACTGGTGATTTGCGAATCTGAGCGTTTGCCAATTTGCAACTCAAATTTGTATTGTACCTAGTCGACTTGAGAAAAGAGTACTTTTTATACGTTTACAAAGGTAACTAGATAAAAATATCATTTCCAAATCATCCCTTTAGAGCTCACCATAAATCCAGGCCAATCCCAACACACCCTAACACATCTCAATTCTCAAAACCTGTATAGAGAAATTTGAACAAAACCAAATATTTGAATGCCCAAACTCGTCCAACGTAATGACACATCGTACGCCATTTGCCCTAATAATCATTCACAAATAATCCCTCAAGATGAACGCTCACAATGAACCCAGGCCCACTGAAAAAGTACATCTCGGTTATTCAAACTTACCCCTACAGAAAAACATGGCGAACAACAATAAGAAAACAGGTTCTTCGAACCTCTCTCTATATACACAAACAAATCTAAAACCTTTTTCCAACCTAATCATACGTCACACAATATGTAACTTACGAATCACCTCACGAATCACTCTAAGATCTTCCAACAAACCGCAGCATTCCGACGACGACAACAAACATTTCGTAGTTCTTAAATCCATCAGGTGGGGCAGACAGTTACGCTCGTTGAATAGGATAATAAAATTGATTAAGCTCTGTTTTTAAATACCTGCTACTACTAGCAAGCGATGCTCGCAAAGGAGCGCGCCGAGAGAGAAAGGGTGAGAAAACAAGATCCATAGAGAGTGCCGTCGCGCCGAAGAGGGTCTGGTCCCCCTTCGGATTTGCACGACGGGCCAGGCAGCTAGCTGGTTAGAAGGAGTGGTCCCTCCTAACGGCCCAATCAACCAAGGATAACTCCCGATTCCACGATCAGGGAGAAGACGAAGAAGTGCCCCAGCAGCAATACGAAATAGATTGTCCCGGGGCTCTCCTACCAATCGTCAGGACGATCACCGTGGAGGTTTTAGCCGGTACGAATCCGGCACTACCCGGCGCCCTCTCCTCGGAGAGCGTGGGACGCCTATGAAGGTTTCCTCCACGAAAAAAAAAGTTCTTAAATCCATGAAACAGATCAATTTTGCTAAATGGATACGAATTCAAAGGGAAACGACCAGCATCGTTCACAATCCTCTTACCGATTATCGGGGCACGCGAACAGGCTGCGAACACCGGGAGCAAGAACGCGAGTTTTGTTCCGCGTGGCGGATGTCGCGTCGTGCACGCCTATGCACTATGCAGCCGTTTGTACAGGTACGCAAGCGTTACAGTGGACACATCGTCTGGTCTATACTGGTCGAGATAGGGCTTTGAATCCGGTCAGGCACCGGTAGGAGGCCGGCGCTTGGATTTATGTCCTATTCATTACGTAGCGACACAACGACGCGGCGTCACGCCGCAAACGCACACGGGGAATCCAGCAAGCGGGCATCGATCCCGCGGCCTGCATCTGCCGCTACCTGCCGTGTTTACCATGCACCGAGCCCCTGTTTGCTCGCTACCTACGCCAGCGATACATTAATGACAGGCGGACCGCCGACGAGGATAAGGCTCGTACCAGAGGACGTGGGACTCGCTAAGGGCCACTCTGTCACGGAGAGTTGGTAACGAATGGTTTCGAATGGTGAATTTTCGGCTTGATCGGCAAAATGCTTTTGCGCGTGCAACGTGATACATAGACGTAGAGAAATTGTGTTTTAGAAAAGGTGTTTTAGATTGAAGGAGGTTCAGGATGATTGGACTACACGTCTCTGAGTCTTTGGATTTCGATCTGTGTATCTCGTCGATCCGTTTGTCCTGAACAGATGAAGCGCAGACGTCGCGACGAAACGTAACGTACCGGTAACTCGATTGAAACGAAGATTCACAAATATACAAAGGAGTTTTGATGAATTTTTTTGCGAGGAGTGTCGAACTGTTGAAAACCTGTGGGAGTAGTTTCGCTTGATTTTTACGGACTCTTCTGTAAGATGGCTAGAAAGTGCCTAATTTTTTGGAACAGGTGATTTGTGGTATATGTATATTTGTGGATATTTGTTGAGATCTATGACGAGTGGAAATTAATGATTTCGGATGAAGAATCTTATGTCTAGTGGGTAAAATGCTTTTGAGTGCTAAGATGCTAAGTTTGGTAACTTAATAAAGAAAATCCAGAACGACGTACCAGAGCCTCTGAGAACGTCGAAAACCGTTTTTGGCACAGTTAAGGAGTATACAGTGGAGAAGCTAAGACAAAAGTGCGGAGCTGCTTTTATGCTGGAGAAATGGGTCAAGGTTTAGGTACACAAGCTGGAATACGAAGCTAAGTACTGCAGGTGGCAGCCATCTGAATATTAGCTTCAAGTAGAATGAATCTGTCGATGGCCTGGATTATTCCACCAGTTTGTCTTTCGAAAACTAAACAAACAACTAAAGTTCTAATCCTTTCATATTAAAATATCCCAAGCGAAAGCATTAGATTTGTTTTTTGAAAAGAGGAAAACTGAAGGCAGTAGGAGAAAAGTAATGCATGTTGATTTTATGTTAATAAGATTGCAAATTCAAATTCCCATTCGACCAAATCTGCATTTCTTTGCCCCTGCAAAGCATCCTTCGAAAGAACTTTCGGCATATCCACGACAGTCACTTTACATTCAAACTACCCCTCCATATGAATTATATCTACCCAAAAATTTGAAGAAAGTATTTTAATTCGATTCCTATTCTAAATCCCCAGATAAACGAAACGATACACGAGTTAAAGATGCCACCAGCAAATAATCTAATTCATACGAGACAAGATTTAACCACGTCGTCAAATAACCACGAGATTAAGAAATCAACAAGAATTCCAAATTACTAGTTACTCGATACGAGTTACTACAATAATCTACGCGATATCACTCAGTTTTATAACGTTTCGTCTCGAATCGTATTTTCCATCGTTTACAATGTTCCGAAATCATGCAACCTAACTCAAAGTGTGCACCAAAGTATTGTAATCACGTGTGCATTAGCAAAAGCAATCAGAGTTCGAGCACGCCACTACAACCACGAAATTCTTCTTGAAGCAAGAAATCAACGCTTGGAGGGGCAATTCGAAGTTACCTCTGAACAAGCCACAGTAGTGTTTCCAAAGTTGGCAGGCCCGCAATGGCCCTCGACCATCGGCGTTACAAAGCAACCAGTTGTTTCAGGGGAGCGTTGTCCCACCTCTGTTTGTGCAGGCCTGCCAGCCACAGTATCGTCGCGTTTGATGGCGCGGCTATTCTCGCTGAATTACGATGGAAGCGTGCGTCGAGCCAGGTCAGAGTATTTCGCTCGGACGATTTCTCGTTGGTCAGAGCGTACAAGCATTGCTCTTTGTGAATGTAGCATGCATGGGACACGTGCGTGCTGTGGTCCTCTCTGTCCAGCGATCACGCTACTTTCGCCTGTCGACGCGGCAAATGAATGCACCGTCACCGGCACCGGCACCGCGAGTATTTAACCGGATGTCCGGCGTACACCGCGCGTTTCACGGCGGCCGCACGCGCGCTCATCGACGTTTATGACGACAGCTTCTGGTTCGATATTACGCCAACTGGTATATCGAATGCGTGATGTCCCAACCAACGCCGAGTATTGTATTCTGGGCTGATTGAATTGGGCATTTTATAAATTTGGGAAAAATGACAGATAGAACGTTTATATATGGCATGATTGATAAATTGTATTTAAAATATATCATACATTGAGGATCTATGATATTAGCAGCTAAATTTGTGCGATTACAAGACTATGGATATTTATATTTTTAGGAGCAAAATTAATGGAATGGAAGCTAAACAGGCGATGTCTGAATCGATGCCGAGTATTGTGCGGTGGGCTATTTCGCAAATTTGGAAGAATTTGTAGATAGAAGGTTTATATGGAATGGCTGATAAATTAGGCATGTATTATATTCTGAGCACCTAAAATAATAGCAGCTAAATTTATATAGTTATAACACCATGCATATTCATACGGAAACTAAGCAAGTGATGTTCCAACCGATCGCGAGTATTGGATTCTGGAACGAGTAAATAAATTTGGAAACGATGGTAAATGGAAGCTTTTTTATGGGATGATGTGGTCAAATTGTAAAGATATTAAATTTCGAGGATCCAGGATAAGAGTAGCTAAACTTATATAGTTATTATATTTATAAGATATTACATATTTCTATGGATATAATTAGAGGAAACTAAGCAGAGATATGTTTCATCCGTTAAATATTATTACTAACAGTATACTTTTACTATTTTTCATATTTCACATTCTATGCTCTGTTGCACCCAAAAATTTCTCCTAAATGGGTGTAAGATCTACTACTTGCTGCTTATAAATTTAGTATATACTATATAAATACATCATATTATATTTCTATCCTGTGTTCGTTACTATTCAAAAGAGGCATTACACGTTGTACCTACGTAATTCCAACAATTCCAACATTCATAGGAAAAATAAACTTATCAATTCGCTGAGGAAAACGCTTTGACCATGCGAACTCTAACGACTGGTCGGCTTTATTATCTCGTTATACGATGCAGACTATTATAACCACGTTTCAAAGAAGTTTCATAACGTTGTTGAAGTTCCGACTACTTTCTGAACAAACAGTCCATGGACCTAGATATGTGTCAGCTGGATATCGGATCACCCGATAGAAGAGAAATCGATAGCATTGTAATCCCAGCGAAGGATTTTCGGGGAACCACATTACCAGCTCACCCTCTTTTCTATCGATGGGAAAGAAGTACTCGCTGCCAGCGAGCTTATTAAGATTTGCGAACTTTCCTCTCTCGTAAATTTCGCGGCAATGGCCACGGTCAAGCGTTCGACGTTCGAACACTCCAAGAAAGTTCTCATTCCGCCTGAAAATCCTACTATTTATTCCTGCACTATACAGCAGCCCTATAAACGATTTCATCGATACTACCCCGTTCTTTGTTTATTTTAGAAGGCTCTTGTCGAGGAAAAGTTATAGTTTCTTACAATTTATTCGCTGAAATTTCTGATTTAATCGAAATACGTCCGAACTTTTTCCAAATGTTTTGTGAAGCAATATCGTTTCATTTAATAATAATAGTATTGTACAATAATTATTCGCAATATCATAGAACGTTGTAGAGCATACAGAATACATCGTAGAGTGCGTTGTTAATTTATACGTCAGTGATGAAGATCTCGTACATCGACTGGTTCTAATTGACGAAGTTTGACGATTGGAGAATTCGTATTCGATGATCATTGGAAGATGAAGAGAAATCGAAAGTGAGTTACTCAGCAGGAAACGTGTTCCTGTTGATAATTACGAAGATAAATATATGTACGCCTCTTATTGATATAATTTCACTGGAATGGCGAAACAGTAAGACAGAGAAACGCGAGAATATGTTAGGGACGGTAGAAGGGAAAAAACAAATAGCAACATCTGCATCACGCCACATTATACCCATATTTCCCATGGGGTGACAATGAAACTCTTGTAACCAAGAGAAGAGCTGCGTTGCGTTCTCGAGATCATGAAAAGCTCGTACATTTTCGAGGGGAGACAATACGATTTAAGATCTCGATAATAGACGAGATGAGATGAGAGGAGAGGAGAGGAGAGAGAAAATGAAATTTCCTCGATACCTCGCCCTTTAAAAATCTCGTGAACGACGTCGGACAATGGTCTATCGAGGAAGAAGTTAATACTCGTAAGTAATCGCAAGACGTGGAACGATTTTCCAGCGGACATACCGATGAGAAAGTTTTGCGCCCTTTTCTACGATCAGAAGCTCGGAGAAGCTAACGGTGTCACAGAGTTGTTTTTTTACATTTATTTTTAATTATTGTTATATTATAGTATAGGTATTTTATTTATTGTTTGTCGATACGTTTGTTCAATTGTTGCCGAATGAAGAGATCTTTCTTCTGTTCTTTTGATTTTCTGGACATCTTTGCTACGAGGTTTCTGTAAAAGTTCTTTGAAAGTTTTTATGAATTGCAAACTTTCTTAAATAAATAAATAAATTACTAAATTTTATAAAGATCATTAATTATTGAATATTACATCGAATTGATTAGATTCATTGAAGTATTTAAGGTGAACTAATATTGAATATCGAGAGAAATATTATTCCTGATTATCAAAACTTTTATTCAAAATTTATAAATTGATCGGTAATTATTAAATTTGGAATAGAAAGTGTTTGGAATTCAAAAATAGTAATTCCTTTTAAGGTTCTTAAATTCTTTTAACGTTTCTCGAAAATATTTCTTTTCTTATCTGTTACAATGTTACAATGTTATAATTCACTGATTTTCGTATCGCTTGGTAATAAAATAATAAATAACTTTAATAACATACAGTTAAATTACAGCTAAAAATCAATAGCCTATAAATATCAATACGTAATATTATGACAGTCGATATTTTTGGAATTTAGAAAGGTGGCAGAAATACATATTTAATCGCAAAGCGAAATAAAGTGACAGTTTAGAAATTGATTAATAGAACTGATTAACAAAATATCCAATTTTAAAATTTATCTCCCACAAAAACAGACATATTAATATTACCAAGGAATAACCTTACAGTTTAAAATATTGAAAAAAATTCCTATAACAATTTTTTTATTTTGTTTATTCCTTTCCATAGATTTTAAATTCAAACCTCCAAAAAAAAAAATTTCCTCTTACCTCAAAATCCAACAAAAAATCAACGAAACCTCTAGTTATCATGTCTTTACTCTGTAGTCTTAAAATATATCTGACAATTGATAAAAATTATTAGACTATCAAAACCACGTTATGCATTGTCAAAAAAAAAGCCGAAAAGATTTATACAAATCCCTGAAAAGTAAATTCTACCAAGTTCTACACAAATGAAATAACAATACTCCATTACGTGAGAACAATCCGAGATTTGCGTCCCGGAAACAGCCGCCTCCTCCTTCAACATGTTCCTTTCTTTGCTGATACCGGGCGGCATGAGCGATCCGGATAAAACGAGCGGAAAACTCGAGTTTTCCTTGGTATTAAGAACCGATTCTCGATTTTGAGAATTCCACGGACGTTCCTGGTCTGGTGGGAATGGGCCAGCATTTAAATTCTCCGCGTAAAAGAATCGATTTTCACGTAGATCTATTTCCTCCTGCTGTGTTCACGTTCCAGAAACTGTAAACGAAGTCGGAAAAAAGCCACACGTTCATCGATCTCTTTGAAGCTTTCGCATAAGCGTACCGATACGGTGAAAAAGAGAAAGGAACATAGAAAAGGAACATAGTGGTTTTTCTTTTCTTTAGAATCTTATCTTTGATGTTTCATTTTTAATTCAGAAATCTTTCTACGGTTTCTGGAAATCGGATTAAAACCATATATGGAGATTCATAGCGGTGTAAATCACTTTGCTGATTAAAGTCGTTGAGTAAATAGAAAATTAAAGAAATGATACTTGTTCAAATTGAAATAACTGATTAAATTGAAATTCTGAAAATCTTCATTTATGATTTTCAGCTTGCTATGTAGAAATTTCACTTTCCCAATTAAAATACTGTCATGAATGGAAAATTATGCTTGGATAAGCAGATTAGCGATGACTACTGCTTTGGAATATTAAATGCGCAAAATACACATAATACTCAAATTTATATATAACCTTAGCATGAAAATATAAATTTATACAAATATTTGCAGTCTAGTTATTACACTTATGTTATGCCGAAGAAATAAATTTGTTGCAGAGTTGCTTCCATTGAAAGGGCCTGTATTTATTTTATTACTACGCGATGTTACAATTCTGCTGTGAACGATATCAATTTTCTCTTCCTGTTTCGTATCGAAAAAAATTGTAAAAACAATGAAAGATCGAGAGAAAAGTTCAATTTCTAGCGCTATGTGTATATTCATAGAAACTCGATTCTATCGTCATACGAGATCTTCAACTAGAATGAAATAGAATAGCGAAATATCAAAATATTATTATTATCATATTATATTAGAAATTGAAAGATTCTAAAGAATATTGTATTCAGCTATAAACAAATACAGAAAAGTTTCTCCACTTCTCCAAAGCGAATTACTTACCAGCAACTTCTCCATTGATTTCCATTGTGTTCCATTTATTTTCTATTAAAAGAAAAATTCTATCTCTTATATCTTGATCACACAAATTTCACTATCGAATGGCATCGTTATTTAAAGTTAAATCTGTCAATGTAACAAAGCAAATTCTTCAGAATTTCCCATGTGGCGGAAAAAAATGAATAAACATGGAACGTAGAAGCTTCGATTATTAAGTTGATTTTTCTTCAGCGTAGATATATGGACAGATAGATAGATTTTCAAAGTGATCTTTGATCGAGCACGCTGTCGAACATTAGGAGCAACACGATCATGACAGAGGCTCTTTTTTAATGCGTCAGCGAGCAGACGGCCAGGACCATACGATGAATAATTTACAGGTTGAAAGCTTTTCGGGCAAACATCCGTGCCGGCGACGATTTAAAATTCCGATTGACCCTCGTCCGGCTATGGTTGCGCTGGGAAAACGCCCACGGGTTCGTTCCACCTCGACGTTGGATGACCACTTCCGGTCACTTCAACTGATCACCGACCCTTCGCTTTTCAATAGAATTTTAATTCTTGCAAGGAGCTACTGATCTCAAATGCTACTGTCTCAAGTGTCGCTTCAATGAATTGAGAATTGGGTTTTCTTTTTTCTTTTTTTGTGAAATCAGATTTTCTAAGCTGATAAATTTTTGTGGTATTTTCAATGGTTAACGTTAATGTTCCTTTTTTGTTGTGATTCTTCAAGAAGAGAATATTTGAGAATTTGAGAATTTTTTCTTGCTTCTGGGAATCGAAATTTTAATTCTTGCAAGGAGCTACTGTCTCAAGTGTCGCTTGAATGAGTTGAGAATTGGGTTTCTTTTTTCTTTTTTTGTGAAATCAGATTTTCTAAGCTGATAAATTTTTGTGGTATTTTCAATGGTTAACGTTAATGTTCCTTTTTTGTTGTGATTTGAAGAATCACAACAAAAAAGGAACATTAACGTGCTTAACATTAACTTGCTTCTGGAAATCGAATTTAATAAGATGGGATATTTTGTGGTGTTTTCTACGTTTGACGTTAATGTTCCTTTTGTATTGTAATTTTCCAAGAACTATCTACCTTGACTGTTGCGTAAATAGGCAATCAGAAGGTACAAAATGTACTTGTATAAATATATACTTTCATACATGTATGTGGAAAATTAGACAAAACTAGAAAATTCAACGAATGTAACGAAATTTGAAGATGGCCCAATTTCTCAGCAAATATTCGATACTCAAAATTGTTCAATACCAAAACAAAGAAAATCAAAAGTACTTGACCACACTCAAAATATTCTAGAACCCTAAATCACACCCATCCAAACTCAACAAAGAAACACCGAACGTTCGCCAAAGCGATCAAACTAACTCGACAAACGTACACACAACACGATTTCCCGGTGTTCAAGCCCTAAACGAAATGATTAAAGGGAGAGACCTGACCCTCATAGCTCTCAGTCGAACGCGCGTTAATCGACATCGCGATTACATATATCCATTGTCGTCGCTGCTCAGATATTCAGATACACCATGGTGTAGAGGGCCTAATCCGGACAACTGCAGTCCAATAACGATAAATAGCCGTTTCACGAGGGCGTGTGCACCAGCGGATAAGCATCTAAATACCTGGTGTCCCTGGCATCCTGAATCTCGCAGAACAGGCTGACTATTAGCTTCCCCAACAGCCAGCCGTTGTGCACGCCGCGTGTAACGCGATATAAACACCTTATGATTGCCCTTAGGGGGATTTCGTAACCCTAGCCAACGATAAAGCCGTGGTATTTATAGGGGAACAGGGGGCCCAAGCAACCAGCGTAAACGCAACTGCGATTTACCAGGATCATCGTCGTCCGATTGAATGAAACAATCGGACACGGTCATTAGGTTTATACGGGGACATGTTAATAAATGTCGTGTCGAAGTAGACAATTTGTCGGAAAACTCGCAACTTGTAGCTTGTTGAACATTTGCAAGGGAAGATTCTAGGTTTTAGAAAATTTGGAAATATTTCTGCGTGCGTTTTTATTCTCGGTAGAATCCTCGGTCGATCTTCGACGATCCTTTCGAATAATTCCGTAAATTCTGTCACTTTAAATTACTATTCGTGTACCTTTTTATGTTTTTCACGAATTTTAGAGGAATTCTATGGGAATTTGATAGCTTTATTAAGGTGTTTAGTAAGTTTCTCGGAATTCTTTGAAATATTTTCTTGGATGTAAATTTTAGCAAAGTTTCTAAGATCTCTAGAATATTTTTGTAAATTACGAGGGCAGTTGATCGCTGGTGGTTCGTTGCAAAGGATTGATAGTATTCGAGAACTTTTGTGAGTTTGTTTTTGTTGAGAATTGTGGATCTTAATCGCCGAAATAAAAGTAAAGGAACACTAAGGTTACACTTAGAATTTATATTAAAATAGTTTTAGATTTATTTAATAAACGATTTGCAGGATCTTCGTCGATATACATTTGCACGCGTCTCAGCACTCTCTTTGTCTCAGCATCTTCTATACCAAACTGCCAACGAAACAGTTGCATTCATCTATTTTTCAAGACACTGTGCACACACATACTTCCACACACTCATACTCACATACGTGTGTCACTACCGTGCCGCCAATCTAGTCTAACACACAAAATTATACGTATCTCAAAATTTTTTTACTTAATTACAGGTAAAGATAATCTTACGGGTATGGACAGATACAATTGAAAATTCAAAGGTGGAATTTTTTAGAATCCAACAGAGACGTTGATAGATGCGAGTATCCTAGGAAATGGCAAGTTAAAATTTCAGGATTTTGACGGTGGGTCGAAATAAAGCGCGCCGGTTTGTTACCCCGAGGAACCTGCGCCACGGCTTTTTACACAATTACAACCCCCTGACGACTTGCCCAACGGGTTTGTTTTTCGCCAACTTAATTACGTGGACGAAACAATCTTGCCGCATGGCAGCATGAAAATTCAAGTTTCGGAAGAGCAACGAGATTTTTTATCTCCTACTTCTCTGCTCTGAAATTATTATACCATGTAATAATGAGAATGCTGATTATATATAATAGGTAATTGCTGGTTTTATTTTAGTATATTAAATAATTATGTATATTTAAGAATTTTTGAAAAAAAAGAGTTTAAGAGAATTACTGAGTTTCAAATAAAATTCTGAAACACATTCTGAAATAATTAAAACACGTGGTATCTTGAAACGCTGCTAAAATTTCTCTTAAAACGATACGTTTAAAAGCCTGGAATTACAAAAGAAGTTTCTTTATCTTAATATTCTACGTTGCAAATGTTATCCTTAAAAATTGACGAATCTTAACCCAATTATTTTGTCCCATCACATATAGAAATTTCTTTATGCTATCGTAACATTAATTCCTGACTGTTAGTCTTAAGAATCAACGACTTAAAATTATTTAGCTTGTCTTGTTAAAAGTGCAAGACTTTTTATCCTATCATTGAGCTGTAGCTGTTATTTTAAGAAATAAACAAATCGAAATAAATTATTCTTCTCTGTTAAAGATAAACGCCAAGCGATTATTGTCGCTCCTAAAAATAAATCTCAGAAAATTAATTAATATCTTGTCTCAAAAATAAGTCTCTTCGTTCTAAAATATAATGATCGCTTCTACAAAGAAACAATAATTATCACAAACAAAAGCATCAATTTCACCCTCCATCGTTCCTCAACATCCTCAAACAGAAAGTACCACGCATTCTAATCAAAACTTCACCTTTTTTCCAATCCTGTCCAAGACACCTCGCCATCCCGCGCTAACTAAAAAGCGACAGCAACAACGAGAGCCATAAAAAATAATTAACATCGACGCGTAGGAACTTCGTACAAAGAGTCCGGTAGAACAAAAAGAAACGACACCTGAAACATAAATAGCCGCTGGAAAGGTAACGGAGGCCACTTTTAAGAAACTGTGTCGAAAAAGTAGTAGAAAGGTAGTTTGCTTGAAACGTGGCCGTACTTTGGTGCTTTCCGTAAACGAGAGCGACGTCCATTGTCTTCTGGTCCGAACCATGTCACGCCGTTACAGTCGTGCAATCGCAGATTTCACTTAATTGTCGTGCAAATTGCTCGACAATGCAAATTACACGAGTACGCGCGATTAAAAACAGCTCGTCACTCAAAAGGCGACCTAGAAATGCATCAGGTCGTACGTCGTAGTTTGTTGATTGAGAACATTGAGTGTCTCTCCGTTCTGCAAATTCGTGTGATCGACGATTGTTTACGACAGTGGCGACAGAACTTGCTTGCGAGCCGCTGCATTTCTTATTGCATTTACACCGGTGTACGTACGCTAGTTAATTAGCTCCAACTATGATAAATTTCGTATCGTTCTGCAGCGCTTTCCTGCTCGTCAATCTGATTAGAGAAATTCGGTATAATATGGGAACGAAGCGTAGAATTCAATAAAACAACGCTTTATTAGAAAATAAGGTTGCGAACAAGTACTTTTTGTACTCACCGCACGTGGAAAGGATGAAGATTCGTAAAAGTGATTGTGTAAAAATGGGGGAGAAAGGCGAAGAATGGTAGATAGAAGAGTGAGAAAAATGACGCAGACAGAAATTATACACGATGATACTATATTTAATGTAATGATGTTATACTCGATGCAGCGACATCATAGTTAAGACGTTGATTTTCATATACATAAGACTTGTACATACATTTCCCTGAGAATCGAAATAGATCGAAACGTATCTACATTCTAGCACTTTTTCTCTCACGATATTATTTACATCATTCGTATCGTTGGTAATTTGTTAGTGCATAAAACTTACCTTATTTTAAACGTTCTAAAAAAATTCTAAAAAAGAAATATAGCCATCGTTGCAGTCAACGTCTTAACGCAACAACGCGATGACATTGTATTCGTAGCAATAACGCTATGCTCGATGCAACGACGCAATGACGCGACAATACCATTGTACAATGAAGATAAAAAAAGGGCGCCGGAGCGACATTATGTTCGATGTAAGAAGAATACATCTCTCGAAAGCTATAAAAAGATTCTTAAAGTATTCAGAATTTCTCTCGTGAGAAAAGAAAGTAAAAAGTACATTTCTGTGAGCTGTGAAAGGAGAACCAATCGAAGAGAAACGCAGGTGTATTGCAGCGTTCAACAATAACGCCATGTTCAACGCAATAGCAAAACCAATGCAATGACACAACAATACTGTTGCGCGTTCAACGCAAATAGAAAAAAGAGAAGAAAAATGCAACAACGTTATATTCGACGCAAAAGGAATACATCTATGAAAAACTATGAGAAAATTCTTAAAGTGTTCGGAATGTTCCATCTGTCTCGTAAAGAAAGAGAATTAAAAAATACATTTTTATAAGTAATCGAAAGAGGATCAATCAAATAGAAGCGGGGGTATATTCCAGCGTTTAAAGTGGGCTTCTCGAATCGAGCCGTAAATTCACATCACTCTCCCTTTTCATAAAAGCACCCTCACGCACGTGCGCCCTCGATCACAACGCGTCGGCGATTCTTGCACCCTCGACACCATTCCCGTTCCAGTGCACCGTAAAAAGAAGAAAAGAGAAGCATAAAATACGACGATGATGAAAGAAATGGCGAGAAAAATTCGTAGTTGCTTCCCAGCGGAGAAAGTTGGAAACGAAGTTTCGTCGCGGTCGAATCGAAGAATATCCTAAACATGTTTCAAGTATTCTATACGCCCCGTGCACCAAGGGAATGGAGAGCGTCGCGAGAAATTTCCAACTAAGTCTAAAAGTTGCATTAAGATATGTAATTGCGGGAAACTGGCGACAGGATTGCAAAATTTCCGATTCGCTTCACTGGAGAAACATTCCCAAATTTTTCATTTAGAATTTTTAATCCACGTTGTATATCCGACAATTGGTAGAATTCACGTGGATATTGTCGAACTAACGTTGTTCGACGAAAATAAAAAGTGATCTACGTAAAGAAAAGGAGGCAATGCAACAACGTTATATTCGATGTAAAACGAATACATCTCTCCGAAGTTACAAAAAGATCTTTAAAGTATTCAAAATTCCCGTGAAACGAGAAGATGAAGAGTACATTTCTCTAAGCACTGAGAGGATCCATCCATCGACGATTAACGTCGTTCGAACAACTGACGCTTTGAATAATGAACAGTGAAGGCCTCCGATTCTATCATCGATTAAAACTCGTGTCTTAAATTCAAATTATCCGAGAACGTCGTCCGATTAATTGCAAACAATGCGTCACGCTTTCTATCGTATTGTTCGTCAAAAACTGCACGTACCTCAAATTCGAATTATTCGAAAACTATCTATCGACTGCTAATGTCGATCGAACAATTACAAACGGTAACATACGAACGATGTACATCGAAGAACTATCTTCTTTCTCATAACGGAGATTCCACTTCCGGTGACCAACGATAGAACAACCTGAGTCTAAAGGGCGTTGATGGAATATTTGGCGCGTCTGTTTAAGAAATATTTCTCCTACGCGAAGAAATTTAACTGGCCACCCACGAGTAAGATGGAAAAGATTTCCCAGCGACCTTCTGTCCACGTGGACCTTCTGAATACGTAACGAGAACGAAATGATTATAAATTATGTGTAGCTCGTGCCACGGCGTATGAGGGCTGTTTCGACCTTGTTGGGATTTCTCTTTTAAAGAATAAAAAGGGAAGAAGAAGAAAATATAGCGAACTCGGGCGGAATACAAAGATGCGGGTGTTCTAGCGGAAATGTGCGTTGGAAAAATTTGATGGATTCCTTCGCTACTTTCCCTTTGGACGATATTTCAGCAGTTATGGGATGTCGCGGCATTTACATGTCAAAGAAAGCCAGGATAGGAAAGATGCTCCGCATCAGAGCGTATTCTCTTAGCAAAGCTGAGCCAAGGGGCGTTCTGTACGTCGCGTTTCTCTTCTTTCCTACGAGAATGAATTTCTTTCCAAACGCCCGTGGCAACGTTCTTTTCAACCGATACTCTGTTTCTTACGTGAGATGATGAAATAAGAGCAAACGTCGGTTTGATGATCGCTCACTTCCTATGTATTGCCTCCCTACGTGAGCGATTTGCAACAATGTGTAATGAATAATTTCGCGTTGTTATTTCTGTATTTTGATTTTTCGATGTTACATTTATAGATCCTCTGGAAATAATATTCCTGGATTAAACGATAAGAAGGGCAAGATTAACGAATGAGAGAAATGATATTCCATATTGTACTTTCTCCATCCTATAGTTATAGATTCTGCTGAAACGATATTTCTCGAGTGAAATAAATAAAAATATATAGCTTTTATTATTATTATTCTTGCGTCTTTGTTACATTTCTGAATGATAAATCTTGAAATACCGTGTAAGATTCATTGTATATCCTTCTGCCATTAATGAATCTCATATATCATCTGCTACAGTCTAGATCGTTATGAAAAATGACCCGAAGTATAAATACATATGTCCAATATAACCTGCTAATAGAACGTGTATGTGTGTGTATATATATATATGTATTTCATTGTTAAGATCTAAGATATAAAAGTAAAATTTTCCTTTACTTTATCTTTTGCGTAACTTTAAACGTAATTAATGGAAGCAGCAAGTTCGAAACTAGTTTTACATGTAATCCGTCATGAAAAGATTACAGGACTTTTCTGAACCGAGAAACTGCTGTATTTATTACGCTATTTATTATGGTTACCATTCTGTCGTTTATGTCGTTTCCGTTACTATATGCTTCGAGGAATACAGGATGGGATAGGGAAACATTGTAACGAAATGAAAGATTAAAGTTTCAGTCGGTGGATTAAAGTTGAATATATGAATGGAAGAGAAAACATTAATTGTGAATTTATTTACGAGAACCTTCTTTGTTATACGCCGATCAAGATAACGTTCGTCGTCCAATTTAAATCAGCTTCTACCAGTGATATAATATGGAAATGTTACTTTCTATTTGCATAGAAGTTCGTTGCATCGATGTGATATGAATTGCCAACACGTTTTACATCAGTATAACGATTATGAAATATCATGAATAATATATTAAAACAGGATGCAACTATTCCTTTGATCCTCGCCGTTCTTATCAGTGAAGATTGATAACGAATTATTATTAACTCGTAAAGGATATCGTCGGATAAGATGCAGGCGAATTTTTCTTTTTACATTATTGTACTGTAATAATATCATCGTAATTTTATTTGCAACGACCTTGTACGATAATTTAGAACGTAGACATTTTTTATTATTCGATATGTAAATCGATTCAGCGTATTCTGGAACAAGAAAAATTTCAATTTCATTCACGAATATGATATAAACTTAATCGTTAAAATAATTTTTATTATCCATAAAAATTAACTGCAATTACAGGCAGTGCTTCTACAAGATCGCAATTTAAAATACAGTCATTTAGAATGAAGTCATAAAGGTTTGAAATATTCGACATGAAAAATAATAAAGTTTGACAGGTAATTGTGAATCTTCTAATTTTAATTTCCTAAATTTATTGATTTTCTGATTGTCGCCCTGAATTTCCATGATTTTGTGTTCTATTAATTAATCGATCGAAGATCAAAGAATACCCGAGCTTGTGAACTTTCCCTCGTAAAATATCGAGGAAGAGCGAAGGGAGAACAGAGGGGGAAAAAAGGAAAGGTGGAAAAAGGGCGCGAGTAAAGTTTCAGGAATGTTTTTAAAATGATAATACAAGGGTGTGCCATCGTATCGGGGATTACCACGAACGAGGTCCGACACAAAAGGCATTTTTATGTAAATCCTTCAGCCAGTGGACAATAATTCTACGTATTATACGACGGGACCCTGGGATAAATCTGAAATCTCTCGTGAGATATGGTGCACGACGGAAGAATGTAGAATTTCGACGGCAAGAAGTTCAGAAACGGTTAACTAAGAATGGAAGCACTCGAATTCTTGAAACGAACGCGTGGAACGTGCCGCGCGAGTCCTTTGATAATTTATAATATTTTCGTGTTATCTCCAAGTTTGAAGACTCGATCTTCTGTCGCGTAGAGAAGTAAAATTTTTAATTTACAAGTCGACACCTTGGTTTCCTTTTGTCTTTGAGAAAGGAAATTGTTGAGAACGAGATAAGTATTCCTTAGAATAGAAATGTAGACGAGAATTAAATATATTAAGCAATGGCTAAAATAATAGCAAAGACTCGCTTGATATATCAGCATAGAACTAAATATAAAGAGAAGATATGCTGAGAGAGATCGATCGTTCCATGAAAACTAAGGTTCAGCGTCTTTAAGTGAAATTTAATATAATTTAGAAAAGGAGATTAAAATATTTTGTAAGTTTATTTCGGGAACAAAGACCAAAAAATGCGGCCTTGCCTGGGCATAGAAATAATTTTGAACTAATTTCTGACTTAATCTGGAAAAATTGAAGGTAAGTTTGATGTGATTTATCGAATAGCTGACTAAGTAACGTCTCTTCGTCGTCTTAAATAAACACTCTGTTCCCGTTCAAAATTATCTTCGCCTTTGACCTCAGTGGACTATAGTTGTCTAGAAGCAGTCCATAGAGGTATATCGTATGTACTATATTAACCTGTGTTGATACATCAAACACTAGCCCAATAGCATCTGAACTTTGAAGATAAACGACCTTCAGCCTGATATACTGTACATTATTTCTGTACTAATCCAGATTACCTATTACTAAAACTTCATGCGAATTTTTCTTCTTACATTATTGTACTGTAATAATATCATCGTAATTTCCTTTGCAACGACCTTGTACAATAATTTACATTTTTTATTATTCGATATGTAAATCAATTCAGCGTATTCTGTAACGCGTATTCTTTAACGAAGTAACGTCTTTGATTCAACAAAATAATAAGCTTTTCCTAAGAAAAAGACGAATGTCTCGAAATTCTAATAAATTCAAACTCTAAACTACCTGTAACAAAATTTCACGCTAGAAATCAAGTATACTTCCTAAGTAACATACTCGATTTCAACATCCTCCTACAAGACAGATGAATACCTACAAATTTTAAACAACAATCTCTAATTTCTCTTAGCGAAATATATTTTGTCGTAAAAATATTAAACCAAGATAGTTTTAAAAATGAAAGAAAAATACCCTTTTCCCTCGCGTATATCATAAATTCTACCTTTAACAACACCTTTAAAACCCGCACCTTGACGAAGCTAAATGGCCAGCAACCACGCAGCTCCAAACTCATCAACGAACCGAAGCCATTACACAAATCACACGCGATCGTCGGTAGATCGTAAAACGAGCCAAGGAACAGCGACCAACCGGCCGAAAGAAATCGCTAGAAACGGATAAACTTCCTCTGGTAAAACGAAGAGGGAACGCGGAAACGTGGAATTGAGGATCGACGTGGATCCAACGGCGGAACCGTTCGATAGACGCGACGGTGGCTGTTTGCCATGGAATCAGGCGCAGGACGAGCGTGGAGAGGTATTTGCCCTGATGAAAGGGCCTTTCAGGCCGAGACAAAAGCGCCGCCGGCTTCCCGGCGCGATCGATCCGCGCCTATGAAGGGACAGATGGAAGCCGCGAGCGGACTAATTCGAGGAGCTGTCCTCGAATCAGCACGTCGCGGCGCGCTGAAAAACCAATCGCCACCGATTCGTTTGCAACGAGTCGAGCGAAACGAAAGGGATGGTTCTCCTTTCGTCGAATATAAAACTATTTTTCTTGGTAATTGAGACGTTCCACTATGTTTGAGAACGTTTGTCTCGGTGGGGAAATTTACAGCTTTGCCTATTCTTTATTACGGAATTTGTAGTTTGTTTGAGAATCTAGATAGAAAACTATTCTTCTTGGTAATTGAGACGTTTCACTATGTTTGAGAACGTTTGTCGCTGAAAAGATTCTAATTGTGATCATACCTTGTTACTCAGTTTCTGGTTTCATTATCTGCATTCAACAAGAAAACTATTTCTCTTGATAACTGAGACGTTGCACTATGTTCGAAACAGCCGATAGATCTCTATCGGGAGATCATAATTTTGATCCTTCTTTTTTACCTTCATTTTTAGCTTCTTTATACATCGACACTGATTCTCGAAAATATTTGAACACTTTTGATCCTATAGAGTTTTGAACTTTCTGATTCGATGCACTTTTATCACAACGTATGCGTTATACAAAATTGAATTTGAAAATGAAATTTGAAATTTCATTACCACTATAATGTCGTTGCCACGTTACTGTCACGATTATATTGATAAACTTTGGAACTCGGGCAAATAATTCGTGCAATTTAATCCAAATGTGACTACAAAGTATCTAATCAAGATAGAAATTTACTTATTAGCTTCTACCAACATAACCTTTTCTTTCTGTTATATTATTTCAAATCCAGTTTTCCAATTTTCATATCTTATACATAATTCAACGCATTCGTTCACTTTAACATTCATCGAACTAATCTTCCACGGTCAACTCGATCCACGCAAGAAATATTCCATCTTTATAATCTTAAATCTAACAATCCTGCCAACTTCAACATATCCTAAAGGAATAATTTCATTGAATTTATAAATTTATTTAACGAAATATCCCTGAATCTATAAATCGAATTCGAAACCTGTACCGAGGGTACTGTCAATCTGATGATAAGAAAACTAAAAATTAATTTTGTGTTACGTAAGGGATATTGTCATGGCTCTGCAATTTCTGTTCCAGTGATATGTAACAGCGTGAACCGCAATTTCTGCATCGCGTCAAAGGGATCTAATTCACGCGGTAAATTTTTCTCCGTGCGATCGCGAGGCGGTCGTTTTGCCGCTAATTACGCGTACGGAGATACGCGTAGCCGCAGCCGGATGGCTCGCATAGATCAAAGCTTGCCCTAACAATGACGAGCGAGCTCGACCTCTGTCTCGTTGCCCTTTAACCGGCCTTTCGACCTCGTCCTGTTGGTCACGTGAGAGAGGAAGGGAGAAGACAGGTTGTACCTTGTTATCGGTCCCGTGTGACCCGGTGATACAACCTGTCGGTCGCATTGCCGCACAAAAATTCCACTGTTCGACGAAAATTAATATTCCCTCGTTTCGTAGAACGTTTACGACTCTATGGAGTACAGGGAGTGTTAGTCGCAGTTGAAAAATCTTTTTAATTGTTGTTTATCTTATCCAATGTATACGTAATGGCTCGTGAAAATATCCAGTACTCGTAGAAACTTTTTATGGATATATTATGTGTATTATATGAAGAAATTCTAAATTTTATTACAACGAGACACGGCTGTCGTGATGGTATTACTCGAATTTGAGAATGTTTACAAAAGTAACAAGGTATTCCATTTACATATATTTATCTACTAATAATAGTTTCCTAATTCATTGAAGCAACACTCCTCTCATCCCTCTCTATTTCTTCCTCGTGTACAATTTCCTCCTTTCAACCGTCTCTTCTTGTTCATACTCAATTTCCTAAAGATTTCCTCATTAGAGCTTTTGTGGAAATAAAATAGCTGTACACGGTACTTTTCAGTCATACTCCATACACATAGTACGTACGTACACAGTATACCTTTCGCAACTGAATAATTATCCTCTACCACTATCGTACTAATAATTAACTAGTAATAGTTCCCTAGTTCATTAACGTAGTGTTTCCTACACTTTCGTCACAACTTCCTGTACATATACAATTACCTCAACCGTTCCAACCCTTTCCCTTATTCTCACCTAATTTCCTGAAGATACTACGAAACGACTACCTGAAAATGATGAAGTTGTACACGGTATACCTGTGTACCTTAAATTTGCAATCACACACGATACAATATGTATGTGCACGTGTTGCATACACCGAAATAATAATTACAATACCACTAGCAACACATTTCCATCATTATCACCACCATTGCCACTATCTACGAATTTACCTGTCAACAATACTTTCCTAACGCATCAACATTGTGCCTCTTCCATTCCCCCTCCAACTTCTTCCACCCTTCGAATTTCCTCGATCCTGTCAACCTTTCCTCCTTCCTAACGTTCTAAAAATATATACGGATACACGATCTCTTCTAACGATGTAGAATTAATTTCCCGATAGCCTCGCCTACTCTCTACCATAAGGGTCAATTATTTCGTCCATTGGTAACAGTCTTGCACGAGGTCAGTGTACACGTAACCCATTTGCACGCGTGTGTTCCGTATAGTCGTGCGTGTACGTATATAGAACGACGTGAAAGGGCCTTGTGTATCTGGCTGTATGGATGTCCAGTGGGCAAATACACGCTAGGTCGAGCACGAAGGCAGCAGAAACTGTCGTGTCATTACTCTGTCGCGAGTCTCTCCGTGCACAGGCTCGTGAACGAGAATCGCGAACGAGGATCGTGAACGGCATTCGCTTCGTTATCGAAAGGGCGTGGTATCGTGATCGATTTTGACGGTATCCGGTCAATGACAGAGCGATACGTGTGTTTTCGATAACGAAGTTTCAACGTGTGGCTTGTTATTAGACCCCGTTTCCCATAAAATCTGTTTGATTTACCTGTCGATATTTGTTTGCTCCCTTTACTCTAACAACGCGACAATTGTTTGACGAATTAATAATGCCAGCCGGTCAACTCGTATCAACGAATATTCTTCGCTCCGATAATTATAACGCGGACTGATAGGTAGCGTGACGAGTGAATATTTTCAGGAATATCGCTGGTATCCAAAGAATATTGCACGAAGGATATTGTAATTTCAAGAGGAATCGAGTTTTCTATCGTTTTGTTGCCTGGTATGAGACAAACTTCGAGGTATGGTAAAGTTACTGACTTCCTTTTAACGTCTTCAATATGTACGATGTGAATCCAAAAATTGATACTTTTAGGTCGTTTATCGTATTGATTCGAATGTAAGAGACACGAGTCGAAAAGCACGAAACTGTGACAAAATATTTTATAATAATTCGCATCGAGTACGTACGTAAAAATTTACGTTTAAAAAATATTTGCTAATACACAGCACGGTAGCTGATAAAAATCGAATTCGAAGTGAAGGGATTAATTATTCTAATATTCTGCTTTAGATATAATGCTGAAGCAATAAACGTGGTAAGGGCAATGCCGATGTGCGTGTAACGTATGTAGACAAAAGTATAGTACGATAGATCAATTAAGTAGATATTATAATTCTATGAAACTTCGACTTTATAAACAAATTTCTTTCAGGACGGCGAAAATTTCATCGAATTCTTTGACAGCATATATCAGAATTTGCAAGTTTGAATTTAAATCTGTATTCGTGAATATATAAATTTGAATGTAAATTGAAATTTGAATTTTAGGAGTCGTATGTTCGAACGTAGATTTAAATTCGTATTCGAATAATTAGAGAAAATGTTTTTCGGACATATGTACAACGAGTAACAAGTTTTACCTAAGTTGCTTATACTTTATACAAGCTTTCCCGTAGTCGTTATGTTTGAAGCGTTGTTAAAATACTACTAATTCTTCGTTATTACAAAAGCAAATGAATAATCATGCCTCATGTAGAACATGCAACGGTGCAAATAGTCAACGACGGAACCGCCGCGTCGTGTCTGACCATTGCGGCCTTCTACTACTGTAGTTCTTCCTGCGTTTCAACGTTAAACACGTCAAATATTACGCAGTCATTTCCCGTGAGATTTAATGTAAACTCGAATGCAACGGCTACTAAAAAAATAAATTATAAAAGATTTGAGCTGTTTTTTTAACAAAATAAATCAAATATTAACACACCTCCTCTTAAACACGAAGATCGATTATAATTTTAAAATACGAAAGATATCGTTTATTATTAATTTTGTTAAACGATTAACGTTGAAATGCATCGTAATAAACTAACTAAATAAATAGAATATAAATAAAATAAACACTACCAAGTACGAAGATAATTTCTCTCCTATGTACTATATTATTTTATCAGAAATAATTTTTTTTCTGCGCAACAGTGTAATTACTTAATTACACAATTAACGTTGAAATACAGAATATACTAACATCACGTGACGTTCAATCGGTAAAATCAGCGATGGTTTAACACTATGAAGATTTAATTGATAAATCACCGTTTAGTAATAACTTAAAAGCATCCAGCCACGTCACGAACGTTGTACCAGGATCGCTAACGAATTAACATTAAACAGGCGACTAATTTTAGGCGACCCATTAAATATATTTGTTGCCGATGATTTAGTTACGAAAGGAATTTCGAAATCGAATCCGCAGTTTACAACTCGCTTATCCCGGGTTAATAGCGTTGATCATCGAATGGAGAAATACGATCCGATTTTCAGTTCCAGCAACGAATATTTCGATAATTGATAGTTATGTATGTATTACGAAATAAATGTTATTATAGAAGAAATATGAGATTGCAGGGCACTCACGTTAGAGTTGTTTGATCATTCAAGCCTGACCTCCAGGTTGACCTCTGATCTGCTACACCCACGCTGAAAAAATAATAAAAATGTTCCTAGAGATACGTTCATTTCTTTAAATTCGCTGATGAAATTTATACAAATTTGAAGAACTCGAATCGAAAGATAAGCTTTTCAAATATCGCTGCAAAAATGATATGCAGCAAGTTCTTTAAGAATATAGAATTTTTTTTAGCGAATGATAAAATTCTATGGTGTAAGGTTTTTGCAAATTCTTATCGCACTTTTCGAAGAAAATTTATAGAAACGAAAAATTTGAAAATGCCAGCTTGAAATATAATTTGAAAAAATATTTATAACAATTTACATGGATTTCACTAAATAGAGACATTCGTAATTTCAGTGTGTAATAAATTCTTTAAAAATACACAAATTTTTAGTAAACTTCGACACACATTTTCGAAATCTACCACGGAATCGGAAAATTCAAAGAGACGTAATATTTTAAATTAATAGAACTGTACTAGTGAAACTATCAAATTATTGAAAAAAAAGAAGTCTATAATCTATCAATTCATTAACTGATTCATAATATCATTAACTGATGAATTATCGTAAAAGACTGCAAGTAACGAAAGCCTGAAAAATGAAATTTCTCATTTTTCCGTTCCTGCCTCATGATTTTCACGTCGTTTCGTTCGAAATCGCGAAAGGTGCTCGATCCGTGTCGGACATAATTAATTTTGTGGCGCATTCCATTAAACGCGACAGATCTGGAATTATTATTCTAATTAATATACGACGGCCGATACGCGTGTATTAGCGGCCGACTGTTGCTCTATTAAATGCGACGCCATGGCCGGACAAAATTTAAATTTCAAATCGGTTTCGGTTGCGCGACGACGCGGCGGCCAGGGATTCAGCGCCCCTTTTCACCTATGCCACTGATCGATACAATCGTTCGACCCTCTTTTGCATTCGCCAATTTTCGTTTATTAAAAATGGCAAACCGCTCGGTGAAAACGCCAACCTCTACGAGATAGTGTTTCGCGAAACGATTCAGTTGTTAGAACTTCGATTTCAGTTACAAAACTACAAACTGGAAATTGTCGTCCAGGAAACTATCTTCTTGAGTTTAAGATGGTAAAAAACGATATGGTGAAACCTGAAGGTTGAATGAAAAACAGCGAACGAAATCATCAAATTAGACACAGATTTCTTAACCGATGAAACATTCTATCCGCAACAAATTGAAATTATAAAACAATTACTTATATAATTCTCATAATAATTTAATTGATCATGTTCAAACCAGTAGAAGCACCGTAGAGGTATACAGGTATAATGATCAAACTGAAGAAAGATCGTTTAAAAAATAAAAATATGAATTTAGAATGAATCGTAAATCGAGGCGACTATAAAATCTAAAAACTAAACAAAGTGAATTTACCGAATCTAAAAATCATAGAAATGATTTATAATGAAAAAACATGATCATGAGTATATTATACTCTATCTCTGTGATACCATAACTTCATGTTTCAGTATCATTTTTCTCCGTATTAATAGATTATACGACAAAGGAAAAAATTTCAATGGAATTTTCAGATCGAACGCAAGTTGTAACGAACATGACAATCGAGAAACTGACTGAAACTTTTCCTCTCGGAGAACCTCTTCGTTCAGCATTCGAATTTCCACGGCATCCGTTTAACAGGAAGTTGCCGGTCCCGCTGGCTCCACCGACGCTATCCGCGTAACGTAAAACGAAATCGTAAGCCGCTTAAAGACTTAACGAACCCGACGAAAATTCTACTGGTTCGCCGCAGCTCGCACGAAATCCTCCTCCGTCCTGTTTCATGCTACTCCACTCGCGTTTTTTCCCGCGATACGAGTCCAGAACAAACAAAATGCAGCGGCGCCTGTTACCATGAGATAGGTGAGAGAAATTTTTGTTGCGTGACGGGGTATAAATAGATCGTTCAAGAATAACTGAAAATTGTAATGAAGCGGTCCAGAATGAACGAGATTACTATTTTTATCGTTTTTTCCCTTTTATTTATTTATTTATTTTTTTTTTTATCTTTAAATCTTCAACCTTTCGAATTTATGAGTTTTTAAATTCGAAAAGCTTAAACTTCTTGAACAAATCTTTCATATTTTCAACTAACTTCCATATTTTTAAGCCTTTGATCTTTCGAAGTTTTGAACAGTCAAATATTTAAATCTTCAATTTCTATTTGGCATTTTCAAGTCTTCGAATTTGCAAATTTAACTCCTTTATATTTCCAAATTACCGAGTTTTTGCATTTTTACATTTCTGCGTCTCCTTCGTGTAACCTTTTTAATGTTTCGAGCAATTTGAATTTATAGATCTTTTGAGCTTCAAATTCCTTGGAACGAGAGAAATTTTGAAGAAAGAATTCAATAGTATGCTTCGAAAGTGTTATCCAAGTTTTACTGAAAGGAATGTGAGAAACCTTAGTAATCCTAATGCTACATATCAACGATAATATCCTGAAAGGAAGACCCTACGGCTATAGGGCTGAATAAGTACCATAAATAAGAGGAACAGCAACCACCAACCGACTTCACCAACGTTTACTTACTCATAGAAGTACCTGTTGCAACGTACATTCTATTCCTCCAAATTTAACTACCTACTTGAAGAAAAATCCTTTTAAAATCAAATTTTGTACCATTGACATTAACTTAAACAAAAGGTATAGGAATTGAAAAATAAAGGAAACCCTCGTTAAACATTACACGAATTCCACTAAACGAAGCCAATATCTGTTTACAGGGAACACAACAAATTAATTAAAACTCGTGTTAAATTACTTAAATAAAACATGAGAAGGGAAAAATTGCAATTAACAGAGTGTCACATTTTTCAATGTGGAAAATCATAATGAGAATCAGAGGACGGAAATGTAAAAATTGCTAAGTTGAAATATTTGAAATTTCGCAAGTTGCAAGATTCAAATTTTAAATCTCTCGATCTATCAAAAATTTCTTACGATAAATTTGAAGAAAATGACTGGATCGATAGTTATAATTTCTTTGACATCGCTAGATAACAACACATATCATGTAAGACTTATCGTTACAAATCGTTACGTCGCCCGACTCTCTGCCTAAACCAGACCACACACCGCGGCCAAGATAGCAGCCAGATGTCTTCAGATCCTTACTGCGTACCCTCAATAGTCTCAAGTACCCTCCATAAATCTCAGAAATTTTCCAGTTAAGATCCTTCAGACCGAACAAATATTCTTTCACTGAATTGTTTTCTAAAATTTATTGTCCATCGCAGTTTGACAGGGGAAGTTGCTTTTTCTCACGTATGAGGCCTCCCACTAGCAACTTTATCTCGAGGGCGGTTAGCATCCTTCCTCACCAATCACCATAGCAAATAACCAATTAACAACGAAGCCTATTTCTCTCACTCTCCTAGCCAAAATTGTCATCAACAAATCCGATGGTCCCATGCGCTAGACACACCCATCCTTAGCTTTCCTCCACCACAGCATCGTCACCGAACTTCACCGATTTTCCATCTTTCAAACAGTCAACATTTTTTGATCGAGTTTCCACCCTTAAATCAGTCACGTACTTAACTTATACATACGCACCAGCGTAACTATCTTCTTTATAAAGTTGTTGGAATAAACTGTGATTTATAACTTCTTATATCAATGTCATATTTAATTTAACTATCTCTATTATCCTAATCGAAATAGGGGATCGATCATTTCGATTATCTAATCGTAACGAGAATTTACGACTCCCGTTGACGTGCTTCCTCGCGATCGCGTTTCTCCGCGAGTGGTCGGAACACAAATGAAGTGCCTCGTTCTAAAAAAATTATGACTTTCTTTTTATTTAGTGGTTTATTTACAATCAATTCTCATTGAAAATTTTAAGTAACTTCATTTGGCGTGGTACAGTAACTTGGATAATAATATATAGTATATATTATAATATATAATAGATGAATCTAGTTGAATTTAATGCTTCAATCTAAAGGGTATTTTCTTTCTAGTCGTGTCAAGTAGTTGGGTGACTAATGGGTTGTGGTGGTTATTGACTCTTATGTTATATCTGCTTTTGAACTTGTATATTTCTTCTTTGATTAAAATTATGACTGACCTATATTTTTTCAAACTTCAGTGTATTATAGGTATATCTATTAAATTTCTATGTTCGTCGTTGAAAGAAAAATTCATCTTGAAAAGTTTCAAATTTATGGCTCCTTCAAGCGATACTTCAAACATATCGAAAACTGAAATATCGTGGATCTCGGTGCAACATCTTAAAAATTACGAAAGAAACAAATCGACCAGTCGAAGAGTTATCGTTGGCGGTCATGTTTCGTGACCGATCGAGAATGCAGGGTAAAGCACAGGTGAAAACCGACGGGGGATGGAACGGGTATTTTATGGAAAACGAGAACTCGATAGAACGCGACGCGCTGCGTCGGTTTCCAGGGTGCAAATAACGCGCTGAAACTGGAGACTCTCGAACGTCACGGTACGTTTCCAGCACTGGCTTTATTATGCGGGAACACGGCCATTCTGTGGACGTTTGATGCGCTCGCGAGTAAAAAGAATTCTCATTCTTCTCTGCGGAATCTAATATCGAAACGGTGTCAGGTGTTAAGACGTTCTTTTGTGCTTAAGAGAATGTATATGTGCGATATAAAGAAACGGAATTATGCACTCTGTGAAAAGTTCCAATTCAACTTCCTAACGTTCCGAGTATTTAAGGAATTGAACGATTGAAATGTAGAAATGTCTCTGATTGAATATTTATATTTTCGCAGAGTAAAGTGTTCGAGTTCTGAATTTGTTTATACGAGTGGAATTTTAAAGCAAGTAAATGGATTTGATCGAGAAATTTATTTAACAACAACCTCCTTGACGTTGTAGTATATCGAATAATTTACAATTATTGATATTTTTTAATCTTGAGAAACAATATGTAAAGAGATAACTTTGGTTGTAAGTAAGTGGAATAGGATGCTACGACGGTGTAACAACCTTAAGTAGAATGTTGCCTTACAGTCAGACAAACTTCCATACGTTTCTCAACTAAAGACTCCGATCTAGATATTTCGTCGTTACATGAGTAAAACACATAACACTAGTAGTAGGGTTACGTATTTATGATATAGAAATATCTCTTATTAAACTAAATATATAGGAATACACATGACAGTGTAAACTACTTCAAATAGAATATTATTTGAGAATCAAACAAACGTAAATCCCTATGTTTCTCAATTAAATAAGCCGTTTACACAGCATGAACACAGATTGGCGTTCTAACTGAAATCTAACTAAAATTATGTTATATGTAATGAGCAACACGACATAGTTGGTGTTCGATGTGAAACAGAATAGAAACGTTATAATCCCTTTGACTCTCGCGAAAGAGGTATACAAATGCAATATTCTGCAAGGTATAACATTGTAATTAATAATCGTTGCCTATCAATCATTTTACATTAATCGAAGAACGAAATTTTATTAACCATGAATAACATCTTCAAACGACGGAGAAGAAAATCTTCACGTAACACTCGAGAAAAGAATTAAACATCTTGGTTAAAAAAAAAAGAAAAAACCTTTGTTCGTTAACAGTTTCCGAACTACTTTTTTTTTATTCGGTAGTCAATTTACAAGCAATTTGTAATCTAAAGGGTATTTTCTTTTTAGTCTGCGGGTCTGATCCGTCGTGTCCAGTAGTTGGGTGACTAATGGGTTGTGGTGATTGTTGACTCCTATGTTGTATCTGCTTTTGAACTTGTATATTTCTTCTTTGATTGTAGGTATCTTAAGGTCTCTATGTATTACTTCGTTGGTGACATACCAGGCTGCGTTAATAAAGGACCTTAGAGTTTTTGATTGGAAGCGTTGGAGAATTTCAATGTTGGAATTGCTTGCTGTACCTCATAGTTGGATTCCGTAGGTCCAGACAGGTTTTATTACGGTCTTATATAGGGTGATTTTGTTCTGTGTGCTTAGGATGGAGCGTCGGCCAGTGAGCCAATAAAATTTTTTAAGTTTCTCTTTGAGTTGTTTCGTTTTGTCTGTGATGTGCTTTTTCCAAGTTAATCTCCTGTCCAGGGTCATGCCCAGATATCTGACTGAGTCCTTGCTAGGAATTGTTGTATTGTTAATGGTGACCTCAGGGCAGGTTTGTTTTCGCAACGTGAAGGTTACATATGTGGATTTTTTTTCGTTAATTTTGAAGCCCCATTTAAGAAGTCACTTTTCCATAGAGTGTCTGCGTGGGAATCCAAACTACTCGAATACGATTGTTATTCATTAATTCGCAGGTTAACCAAACTGAATAAAACTCAGTGATTGTATATAAAATTTAAATAGTACGAAATCTGCAGTGCTGTACGCGGGGGAAAAAAAGAGGAGAAACAGTAAAAAGGAATTACAGTTCTAAGTACTGTTGGACGAAAGCAGTCGTCGCTTAACGACACTAGCGTCGAGTTCACCAGAAGAAAAATCCAACACCTGGACACCGAGGGCAACGTAATAACCACAAATTGTCGAGTACAATCGCACGGCGAGCGCTTTTCCTTTGGAAATTTCCATTGTAGCGAAATAGAAAAAGTAAAATCGTTATCTAACCGACGAGGCCGTGGGGACTCGCCCGTAAAGAGGGGATGCTATGAAACAACGCTGAAGAGGGTCTCGCAGCTTTCGTCTGGTAAACGCGAGGAAAAAGAAATACCTAATTAAGTAGTGCGTTTGAAACGCGGCAATTTGCGTGAAGAGGCGAACGAACAGCGAACGACCAGGGAGAACCGTCTCTGGATGAATCCCGACTCTCGAAACTCGATAAGAGAACCTCTGTTGTTTCTTCTTTCGAATGCAGATCCCCTGGAATCTTCTCTATCCCTCCCGGTTTGTTTTACATTATTTATCTTCCTTCTATTTCTTCTTGTTGTATCTTTACGATCGATGTTACGGGGTGAATGACGTATTGCGAGCAATTAATCGACGTGTTATATGTTCCATGTATTTTTTAATCGAAGTGTATAGAGCAAAAAGTGCGAGAAGTTTATTTTTCCTGAATGTTTGATTTTGATATCGTTTTTAACGAACAACTCGTTAGATTAGAAGTCCAAATCTTTCAAAAATAGGTGATAAATCTGTGGAACTTTTAGATAATCAAGGGGATATTTCATGTTATAGCACTTGGTATTCTTGAAACGTTCGATAGGGTGGCAAAAAAAAGCATGTCTGATTCTACAGGCGAATTAGAAAGGTGTCGATCGGAGAAAAATTATACAGAAAAATTATATGGTAAATGATTTGAGTAAAAGAGAAACAAGAGGCAAAGCTCAAGGAAGAATGAATAATGATAATGGTTAAAACTAACCACATGATAAGAATGACTATAGTAATTTTCACAGGTTTGTGTCTCTAACATCGAGAAGAATACCAAATAAAGAGAATGAAAACTCGTGTTAATTAACACGGAACATCTGTCTGTCTGTCTAGTCGTAAACAATTAAGTAGAATAACTATCGAAGAAAAGCGCAATGACAAAAGCAATATCATACGAATCTAATAAATTCCCTGCTACGGAACGTCTCAACGTAAACTACAAGAAGAGTAAACTGTAAGGAAACCGCGTTTCAGCAACTTCTCCCTTCGATAAGACCGTTCCGTCCGCGTAGCAAACACATCAACGAAATATGAGACAAATTTCAGCGGAAGTTGCGAGGTATTTCGGGACGAAAGGGATCTCGGCAGAAGTCGCTGGAATCCCAACAAAATATTCCCAGGCAACGTGTATCCGTGCCCGTGTTTCAATTCGAACTATCCGACGCAGCTTCGTCCCGGAACTTTTTCTCCTGACTTCGTACTATTCTCCTACGTTTCTGCATCTTCCTCTCTTCCTCTTTCTCTTTCTCGCTGTCTCTTCATCGTGCGATGGCGAGTCAGAAGTTTGAAATTCAAATACGCGAAAGTTTCGCCAAGAATAACGTTGTCCCGCTTGTATCGTGGACCGAAGTTCCAACGGTGAAAATTCTTGGTATTCTTTCGTGACATGGCCTGCCTCTTTTCGCTGGGACGTCGACTGAATTTTCCGGCAATAATCACGAGAATCGAGACGAGAGAGGCTTTTGTCGTTTCTCCGCGTATATTGAGTTTCAGAGACGGCGGAGTTTAGGTGCGCCGTGTGCGATACGTTCGCTGGAATCTTTGATATGAGAGAGTCTAGAGGGAAAGAGGCGGGCTGTTTTGTTGTAACAAGTGTATTTGGAGATGGGAATCGAGCGTTAGGATTATTTGATGCGACGGTGATGTAAATTGCACGTTACCGGTGTAGACCTTTGTCCGTGAAATGTGAAAGTTTATTCATTTAAAAAGTATATATGCTACTGCCAGATACTATCTAGATATCTCTTACTGTATTATAAAAATAAATTAACGTTTCAGCTTGTCTTGTGTATTGTGTTAGTACATTATGAAACGAAATAATTCTTCTCTGGTATAGTTTCTTTCAAAGAACGACGGGTAGTATCGTTTTTAATTACGTAAAACATACTATTACAATTATGTAAATAGAATATACAGTTATTAAAATTAAGAATACTAATAACAATTTGTTTATCCTATCCCTTTTATACATATAAAGTAACCGATGATTATTACGTGGTTAATTTACACTTAAATTTCTTTTTTTCCCTTTCCCTTGGTAATGTGTTCATCGATAAAACGCAGAAACGAGGGAAGAACGTTATTACAGTTATTACACAGACCCATAAACGTTTAGAACCTTTTGCTTCTCGAAACGTTTTAGTTTAAAAGAGTTTCATTGTGGCAATATATCGAAGTCCTTTCTGATCATAAAAATGTTCAGAGCGCGAAAGCTTAAACCACGGACGTCTTAAACTCATCCCTATCAACTTCGCCAAAACCTCGATATCTTCGCTATAAATCTCCAGCGTGAAACTCCTACACATTCCATTGCTGTTTCCTCAACTTTCGGACGAGTATCGTCTCGGACAGCAATTCTACGCCTGGCTTCGGAGCAATTTGTTTTCCAATGATCCGCAACTCGTAATTCCGTACGGGAAAGGGGGCAGCAAACAGCGTCCGTTAATGCACACGGTGCAAACCAAGGCACGTGGTGGAGAACACATTTTTCAGATTCCACGTTTATTGCCGCAGCTTTATGATACCTTTATGATACGTGCGCGCACACGTCCGGCCACCGTTACACGCTCTTGCTCTTACCTCGTTCGATTCTTTTTGCACGCGCAAGGCGTGTGCAATTCGCGTTCCAGCCGCGCCGCAAATTCCATTCGTTGTTGTCCGCCCATAAATTACATGCCTTTTCCCCACGATACGATCCAGCTCGCCACCTTCCAGATACGTTGAACGAAAAATAGACGTCGAACGCTATGACTGGTTCTACTTTGTGCGCAAAGATCGAAGGGATTCGAGAGTTCCATAAAAAAAGTATGAGTCTGCTGGATGTTCAATGTTCAATGTTTATAACGCGATCAGATATTTAGTTTCTTCTATTAGCGATTTGATATTTAGTTTCTTCTTAGTTTATAGTCAAAAAGATATTCTTGGAAGCTGCTCAGAATTTAGACAACGACGCGTGTATCTTGAAACATTTCTACCGAATAAACATGTAATACGGAAGAATATTTTATGCATTATATTTTATATGTGAAAAAAGAAAAAATTCACATGAAACAGAATGTCAAATCCAGTTTGATATTACGTAGGAGTATAAAGATAACACTGGAACAATATTGATGACTATGATACGAAGCTTGTACCGAAGAAATCGAATGCGAAGAACATATGAAAAAGATAGATAACGTAAATGGAAAATAAGATTTTCATTTATTCAAACGAAAGTTCAGTCAGTGCTCTAGCTAAATGAACATTCGTCGTGAATTATTCGGTAAATCTAGTTATCTAATCGCGACTGTGCCCTGTTATACGCATGAAAAATTACAAGTAAAGAGAAAAATCAGTGAACTGTTCATCTCTTGACAAGTTTATATGAATAAAATTCTATCGTAATTCGTAAGTCGCGTATCATTCCAGAGTTAACATCATCTAATACGAAAATTATTGTAGTATCGCGGACGAGGGGCCTGGGGTTTGTCGTGCGGATTGTAAACAAGCGGTTACTGAGCATGTACGTAGTGGAGCTAAGACAAGAGATATGAGGCTAAGACAAAAGACAAGGGGTTGTTAGGGGACGATAAACGAATTAAAAGCAGTATGACTTGAGAAGTCAGAGAGTGCGGATTGCGTTGTCGAGATAGTGTTGTTAGCGTTGTTAAGAGAGAGTTGAATGTGCGTTGACGAGAATTGTTAATTAATTATCTAGTTGTTTCAATTATTATACGTTTGTTGCAATTAGTTCATCTTTAATAACCATTGTTTTCTGTTTAATTAACATCTGTTTAATCCATTTATCATTAATAAACTAGTCATAATTATTTACGATACTACATTATCCTTAGTCGTATCAGAGATCTAACCTACCAGCAAACGACTATAAACGCGGTCAGAACTATTCGTTAAATTTACGCTGTCAGTGTGACGACTCTATGAGGCAACAAATGCTCACACTTATTCGATAACGTTTGTTTAAAATGGCTGTTAAGTTAGAGCAGCATCGCGCGATGCTCCAGATGTTCAAAATATTTGGATACTTTTCGGATAAACTTGGTACACGCACGTAACATTTCAAAATGTAATATTCAAGTAAAAACGAGAGTATAAAAGTTCCATTCTCCCGTGACTTTATTTCGATACGCTCGAACGCCACCCTATGAAATATTGCAGCCTTTTGGTCGCTTATGGATGCCTTGGAAAATGCGCGGGTGAACGTGCAACTTCTCTGCAACGCTCGTTCTGATAGCGAATATTTATCGTTGTCGTTATTATTGGAATTTTGTGGTGGTGCTAGTACGGTATAACGAGAAGATAATAAGATTGCTCGTATTTAATAATCCTGAGAAATAACAATAAAACGAGCTAGCTTATTAGAATTCGATTCTTCGTATTGCAATTATGATAGCGTGAAAACGATAAGTATTATGCGAATATTACATATTCGTAGGGACGCGCAAACCTAACTTAAATGGATAGACTAACTCAGTTTACAGATCGCAAATTGTACAGTTTTAGAGTATGAACAAATTCACGTGTTCGACGTCGTAATAAAATGGAATAAGAAAGGATTAAGAATTCAATTAATTGACAAATATCAATTTAATTTTGCAAGTAGAGGGTGTCTCGCGCAACTGGACCAAGCCGTAACTCTGAGACGATAAGACATACTTTTACGTAAGGAATGATAAAACACATCGATAGCTGTGTGAAAAAATATACGGTTCATGACATATATATATAATTTTATATTCAATTTCAATATATGATTTTGAAATATCTCCATTTCCAGAGTGGATACATACGTCGTGTAATGTATCATTCGAAGCCAGGTAACCTTTTTCTATATTCTACCGTGTCAGAATTACAACTTGGCCTAGTTACAAAAATACACCTTGTAGATACGTAGGGTATTTATTACGTTATACCTTACTTTGCTATTCATCGTTACGAAATATACAAGAACACAGTTCCCAACGAGATAACAAATTTTAAAGCTCTCGATAATTTCTTAACCCCTTAAGGGTTCACTGAATTTTAGAAAAGTGCGTGGGATAGAAACGCTTTGCGTAATATTGGCATTTTCATCAAACTTAATATTACGCCGGTGAAATTTTAGAACACAGGATTAATCATTTTTCGTCAATTCCCTAATTATTCTTTTGCGATGGAATACATTCTCAATGCTATGGAATACAAAGTGTCACAGGGTAAATTTGACTCGCTATGCGATAAGACAGTTAATCCCAACCGCCTTATCATGAGTGTCCGCCAGGGTAACATCGAGTCATTCTAAACATGATACATCCCTACAACCAAAGTCTTTCTCCCACTCCAACAAATAAAAGAATATAAATACTCCTCCCGAAATCACCCGAGCTAGTCTGCAGTCTGCATAAGTCTGAAATACCCTAAACTTTAAAGTCTATCGTTGCGAACCGAGAACATTATATCATTTATTTCATTGTACAAGAACGTGGAAATAAAGAGCTCGATCTCCTATTTTGAGATCGACATTTTTTCTGTAATTTGTTGAATTATTACGCGACAAAAGCATCGATACGATTTAAGCATCTTTCCATATTCTGCCAAATATATTCGAAAATTCTCTATGTTCATAATCGATCACAATACAACGTCGAAATTAATTTAATCATCTTTCGGGCGAATCTTTCAGCATGCAGCCGTATCAACGAACTCATTAACGCATTCGACGCATTATACGGTCCGTATTTCTTTGTCCCTTTGTTTCGTTTCGTCGCACTCGCTCCACGATAATTCCACCCGCCATGGAAACTAATCGCAGAGCTCACGGTTTGCCGAGCAGAACTAACGTGGCATTATTCCGGAAACGGACAAATAGGTAACCGTTGTCGACAAGCGGGACCGAACAGATCATATTTCTCTTCGGGCAACCGTTTCCCAATCCCCTGTTGCGTTTCTCTGCGAATTGAACGTATGGCGATTAGAATCGATCATTCGATTCCTTCGATGAACGAGGAAAATGTCGAACTTTATGAAGAAAATGAAAGAATGCTACGAATTACTCTCGTAATTACAAATATTTCAAACACGTCAAATTGCTTTAGCTTTCTGCCAAAGGGAAACATACTTTCGATAGCCCTTTTTCTATTTTATACCATTGAGATTTTATTTGAAACATTTCTTCGTTAAATTATTAGAATCAATTTAATACTGGAAAGATCAGTGGGATTATTTTGACCCTTTAAATTAATTTCGTGTCGACAAAAGTTATTGTTTTTACTAACAAGTATAATTATCTGCGAGCTTTTAACTTTCAAAGAAAATCGTTTTCTTGTTTCAGATAAAACACTTTCTGTTGCAGACGAAACAAAAGATTATTCTTAACAATGGTTTTTATAGGGTATAATAATAAAAGTATAGATACCTAAGCGGAAGATACCAGAAGCAAGAAACTCTGGTGCTTTTAGTGCTGAATACCGTAACGATTAACTTATGTCACATCTTCTATAAAAAGTTCACGTATAGAAGAAAAATGGTAGAAAAGTTTGTTCGTGATATTAACTGACACTGTTTGCGATAAATACTTGAAACTTTCATGTACATTTTCAAACCTGTCTTGAATTTTGTTCACATAATCGCGATAATGGTGTCTCGTTACAACGTACACGAAACTCCAAAATATTTTACACGACATACGTAACATATACATCAAATTTTCTTTCGGCCAATGTGCTGAAGAAATTGTACAATTTCTAGTTTCCAAATTTCGTCATTTTTTATTAATGACGCTAACGTGTTAAATACGCATATTCACGAATACATAAAGGATATCGTGTTCATCAGAGAAAGATTTGCAGGTTGAAACGAGATCCGTACTCGAGACACAAGACACAAAAGGATTGGGCACATGAAACTTTAAAATATTTCAACGAGGAAAAGCGCAAGTACTAAACAAGATCCGGCGAGATTCCCGTCGCATCAAAAACTCGGGCTCACTTTAAAAAATGCATTTTCTGTGTACATCTGCCGTGACTTCCCTCCACGATTCTCCGAAAGCCCTTTCCCGCGACGCCGTCCCTAGTTGAATTCGTTATATGGCATAATGTAACTCCATGAAATACCTTGTACACGTGACGTTTTATTTAAAAACCCGAGACTCGCTCGCACGTGTACCCTTCACAAGCCTCCACAGCAATTTGTTTTCATGGCTTTCGAATGTTCGACTATTCGATGCGACGATTACCACGTTTCCCTGCTAAATTAAATTCTTCGTGAATTTTTATTCCAATATATGCGTAATGCGTTGTTACAGTTCGTAATTCTCTCTTTAAAACGCGCTTTTTTTTTATTTTTCATGTGACGTAGATCAGGAGTGACGGAAGTACGTACCTGACTGAGTATTTCGTATTCAATCGTTCGCATATGATTCGGTAATTCTATTTTATCTTGAAAATTTGAAGATACGATTGTACATAGGAATATAATAGATATTCGTGAGAGACAGATTTCGAATTGCTTTCTCATTATCGATATCTCGATATCAACTGGTGAAAATAATAATTTTATATTACTAGACGGAGAGTCACTAATTTTAATCGAGCGTTTCGTATTATTTATTCATTTTGTATCGTCCCTACGTCTGTTAATACATATTCATATTTTTCCATGATAGAATAGTTTATATTCAATACTAATTTTATATTCTAGTTTACATTTCTCCATCCATGTTTATTCGTAATAACAGAGATTATTATTTATATAACAATGGGATTATACAGATCGGTGAACATTACATTGATAACAATCTGTGACATATGTAATACGATATTTCACATTTTAAAGCAATCTGTACGTGATCCATATCATATGAAAACCGTTTCACCGACCCTTCTATTCTATTCTTGCAGAATACATCATTTGCCAGAAACAAATTAGCAAATTTTGTTTTGCGAAACAAATTAGCGAATTACTGAACGAACTTGATTGAGAACGATTTCATAAGAAAACGCCGATTATGACTGGAATTAGTCCAGTCGCGTTGTATTCAATCAGAGCTTCTTTTATCCGATACAGAGTTTCGTCAGATAATTATAGTCACCTTTAGCAAGTGTTCGACGTTAGGTAATTATAGTTACCTTCAACGACGAAACTGTTAAAAAAAATCACACGCATACACATACAGAGAATATACCTTAACGAACCATTTTATTTTATCCGCTGGCGACCAATTATCGCGGCTTTCATCAGATGGCAAAAGAAGGGTGGCGACGAATCTGGGTCGAACGTGGTGCCGGCTGAAAATTGCTGGTATTATAAACAGTTAACAACAATTAGCCGGATGTCCGGTATCGTAGTACCGTGTACGAAATCTGTTATCCGCCAGCCGATAACAACGCGACACTCGGCCCGCTCCGAGCCAAATTTATCGTCAATAATTGTCAACGCGAGCTCATCTGTTTGCGTGAATGGCGGCCCCGATTTCCGCTGTTAACGTTTACTTAATAATTTGTAATTAGCGAGCACACGATCGCCGTTAATCGACTCGCCCAAGCGAACGTGATCATTCTTGCAAGGGAGGAGGGTGAATCGTGATCCTTCGTTGACTTCATAATACGATCTATGATATAACCAGGTCGTAAAATTAGTCGAAGGATTAACTCTTTGCACTCGAGGACTTTTTCGGTGAGATATAGCAGCTACTCCGGATGATTTAGCGTATACGTGACGCGTGTCTTACAGCTAGCGTAAAATGATTTTATATAGAAATTAACTTACAACAAAAAATTATATTCTAATAATTTATCTATATTTACATGTTTGGAAATATGATTTTGTAATATTAATTTCTGTATTTTTTTGTGATAATTTATAAAGCATTCACCAACATGCATTCTTCAATATAATTGATCTCATTTTTCAACAGTTCAAAATCAAGTTCATCTTCATTTCAGCTAATTTCACTTCCGAAAACCATTTTTTAAGGGTCTCGAAACTATAATACTTTTGCCATGATCGTCGAATCCAAACTAACTTTGCAGACGTTGTCAGAACCATAGTTTCGGAGGCATATGAGATTAAATATTTTATCTCCGTTTTAAAGTCTAACACTTTACGCTTCCTAACGAAGAACGCAAAGAACTAAGGAACCAATTTACCAACCGATATTGCACTCTCATCAATTGCAGATGTCGAAATCTAACATAAACAGGGACTGTCGCTTCTCGCTCGCCACTGGAATTGCAGCATGAAACGCCGTGGTGAATGTGAGTCAGCTTTCGAGTGCAAAGGGTTAAATTTATATATTTGAGCATGTTATCGAGTAAACTGAGAGAAATTTGATACGAGAAACATTCGAAAATTTAAATAATAACTTCGATCTTATTAATAATATCTTTTCTATTCTTTTTTTCTGTAGTACGTAAATTGATAAAATTTGTTCTTCTTGATTTTGTATTATCAGAATGGTTGATTGGATGTTTGAGATTTTGAAAACATAGTATGTTAGATTTTACTGATATGATATCTGTTGGTTAAATATAATGTTCGAGATTTGGAAAATATGATGTTTCCAGTTCGATATTAATCCGAACTCTTTATAATTCTCTCCAGCCAACCGTTTCCTCTTAAATATTCCGTTTTCCACACACGAACGTTCGCTTCCACGTCACTGGAAATTTTACGCGCATTTCTACGTGGATAGCTCGACGCGAAACACTTTTATTGTCCATCGCGAATCCACGAGCAACGTTCTCCTCTTCGTTGCAACGCGTCTCGTCGCACGCGTACAAACACATCAACGCGTTAATGGACCGCAATTTCTACACCGTTTTCGTGTTCAGTCGTCAAATGGAATTAATTTCATAGATATTCTGAGGTACAAGCACATCGGTACTAGCAAATCAAAATAGGAATGATATATGTGCGTACGTGATTCTGGACTGGATGTGGAACATTTCTGAAGAAAAAATTAACACACGTTAATTTTTCGTTACGTGTACAACGATACTTAAATGTGCGGTGCAAGAGCATACGTAAAGTAAACGCAAGAAATATTCCTATACATCTATTTTTATTAATTATGTTCCATATTTCATTTTTGTGAGAAAATATAGACCCTGATGTGTGATATATTTGTTGAATTTATAATCTAACGGTTACATATAAATAGATTATAGTAAATTGTTAAATATATTAATTATTACCATGGAATTTTTAGAATTTATAAATTGCATAAAAAAGTAGGCTTATAAAAGTAAAAGAAATAATAATTCTTGTTCCAAGTACCTCGTACAAAGAAAGGAGACAGAAGGTAAAATGAATTAAGAAAAAGAAGCAAACAAATACCAGTCGAAATTCCACAAGTAAAACTCTACGTCAAGTATCCTTCTTCGTTTTATTTCCTGACAGATGAAGGAAACCAAGAATTTCGAAAAAGAAAAGAAGTAAAACGAACATAGAAAAGTAAACAGAGCTGCACAATTAAAAGACCGCGCCAAATTGCACGAACAATTCCTTATCGTATCATCCTCGTCGTTCTCGTAAATTGCCCAATCGACCAGATAAGTCTACAACATATCCTAAATCCACTTGTATTCGTTTCTCATTCTTGCAGACGGAACCTCATCATCGTAAAACAAGACGGAATTATCATTCATGAACTTTCTTCGACCGTGGAAACCGACTTCCAGCAGTTACTTCCGTCTTGTTGCAACTGCGCGGGCAAGAACGATGGAAAGAAGAGAGGAACTCTTTTAAAAGTTCCGCGCGAGAAGATTAATTAAAAGACGTCGCGAAGAAACAGTTTACACCGTGCAAAAGCGACATCGAACTTTTTAGCTTCAACGTGATTCGCGTATTCTTCGTTCCATCCGCGTCCTTTTACGCGACTTTCTCCGAGGTGCAGACTCGTCTTCAGAGGGGACATCAAGGTTTTGATCTCGTTGGATCTCTGGCCTCTGTCTCTGAGAAAAGTTGCCGATGCTCTTCCGCATCAAAGAAGGAAACTATCGCGATCCCTGCCGATAATTGGAGGAAAACGAGCAGCGAGGAATTCAACCGTGCGATTAATGAACGTATAAATACGTCGTCGTTGGCCGCATTTTGTTTTCCTCGTTTCCTTTCGCCACGGCAGTTTCGATTCTCTCATCCCCCTTTCTATTTTCTTCGCGCGAACTTTTAACGACGCAACTTTTCTACCTCGCTCCTTGTTAACGATTTGCAATCGATCGAGGGCTTAGCTTTCGCTTTTTCCGGGACCTTCGAATCTCGTTCTACAAGTTTTTTGGGCAGTAAAGTTGGGGAAAAACGTGTTACGCAGTGTTCTAATTTGACCGACACAAACGAAATTACAACGTAGCTAATTAGTTAGAGTGCGGATGTTTATACGTTTGGCAGAAAATCGCGAGCTTGCACAAAGTGCAGATGATGTGCAAAAATATATAAAATGCGCAAGATATAGTGCTTTCTACAATACCTGATGGATAAAATAATCTGCCACGTTTTCTTAACTATATTCTCAAAAATATGAATTTACATAGAAGAAAAGAAAAACAGCAATCTACCGATAGTATTGTCCTTTTAAAGTCGATTTTGTCTGCTTCAACCAAGCAGAAAAGGTTCTAATATTTTTGTGAGGAGATCTTTGATAGAATTTTATTTCTGGGGAAAAATGCATTTGCACTGATTGCGATGATTATTGAGGTTCGAATATCTATTTTCTTTCTTAATTCTCTATTTGGAATCGCATGAAAGAAAATCGTAACTTTTCGTTGGAAAGTTATCCAATTTTAAAAGCAATCTTAATAGATAACTTTGCGGAACTCGCTAACTCGCGTGGTGTTTCTTTACGTCGAATGATCTCGAAAGAGAGTTTGCGACTCCGAGAGTTTTCGATGTGACAACTTAATGGCGCGAAGCCACCATTGTTATCGAAGACGATGCGACGAAAATTGAAAGAATCGTTTAATTTAAACTAAACTACTGTTGAAATACTTTGCCTTACTTTTAAGCACGTAAGTGCCTCAAGTAATTTAATGTCTCACTGTAAACTGAATTATTGTATTTTCACAAGCGTAAGAGTAATTCTTTGCTTATTACAATGCTTATAATCTGTTGAAACGGTCACCACTTCTGAGAAAACTCTACATCTGGTCTTTTTAGTTTTCTCAAGCACCGAAGCCATCGACAGCGTATAGACAAAAGACTGGGACGAAGGCAAACCATAAACAGTAGGCAGGCGATAATAGGGTAACATTGCTAGCGTGCGGATCTGAACCAGCTCAAATTATATTCCTACTTGTACTTACACTTCTGTATTAAAATATATTTTCTACTTTACAATTTATCCACGCGTTCCTCTATTCGTATATCTAATAACCTCAACATAATCGAATAGAATATTACTCGTATATTTCTTTCTCAAAAGCAAACGATGTCTTTCTAGAGTATTTTAACGCTCCTTATATTGCAACAATAGGTGAAATATTAAAAATATTTTAGTCGATAAGAGAAGGACCATTTAATAATTCCTCTTCTTATTTTTCTCTCATTCTTCGTCGGGAGGAAGCATTTAATAATTCTTTGCAGATAAAATGGAGAACAGAAGCTAAAAATCCATAAAAAGAAAAATCGGAGAAAATTTATAAATTGTAGAGATGTAAGAAAAATGAAGAGAAGGTAGAAAGGTTCATAGAAATAAACCTAAAATATTTGCCTTGATTTATCTAGAGATATCAAATTTCTTAATATTAATAAAAATTTCACGCAGAGTTTAAGTTCACTGTTTCACAGATAATTTACAACGATATTTAAACAAGTTGTTCAAGTCAGCCAAATCGATTCATCTAGTCAAATCTATTCGCTTTTTAAATGCTTCTCTGTCCTACCATATCTACCACTGAAATCCAAAGGAAATATAAAGAACAAATATGAATCCTTCCGAGAAACTACTGAGACTGGCTTGTAATCTCGTTGCTGATAGAACGATCAGTTTCAGTTGCATGGGACGCAAAGATGGAATCTGAATGGCGCGATACAACGAACGAACGTTCATAATCCGCACGCAGAATTCTATAAACCAGCTCGGCGATCTGCAGTTGATTGATTCAAAAATGTTATGACCTGTGCGAATGACAGCTCGATAATGAGTTTGTCAACGAACGACGAGCTCGAGCTGATCGCGACTCGATATCGGTGAATTATTTTTTCCCCCGTAAACAATGCTCGGACAGCGTATTATCTTCGTTCGTTCTCAACAAAAATATACCAAGGAAATAATCTTCATCGAAATTCTCTCGAGCGATCATTAAAAATATAAACGGGACGTTCGACGTTGCCGAGATAAAGTTTCTCCAACGCTTTCGTAAAAATCTGAATTTACATAAATATCCGTAATTTAATAATTACAGGACGAATATGAACAGTATCTTCCTTTTTTAAAGAAGCGTAATTTTTCAAAGTACACTCATTCTACGTGGTTAATAATCGCATCTGTTTAAACATTTAATACGGCGAAACTTGGCAACGAAAAAAAGAATCGTTTCGTCGATTTCTCCGTTGCAGGATATTCAAGAAGAAACAGAGATAAAATACAAAAAGTAAAAGAATGGGAAGTAAAGCGAAGAAAAGGGGATGATACTGGAATAGGGAAAAATAGGGCTCTCTGTGTTTGAACATTTTTTTTCAACGACAAGAGCAAACTCGACGTGCTTCAATATACTAAAAACCTTGCTGTTTTTCATCCTTTACCGGTGGAAACTCTATTTAGAGAAGTCGCGTGCTCGATGCTACGCGTGCATTCACGGGACACGTGTCCCCCGTGTGTTTTGCATATTTCGAAACGGAGCATTTGACTGATGAAAACATTTTTGTGTAGACCATCGTGACGTACAATGGACGTACATGCGAAACCACCTCCTCCCTGCTTCACCCTTTTTTACATCTATAGTCTCATTCCCGTGGATGCACGCGAAAACGACGGAATATCGACGCCGCTTTAATTACTTTAATTATCTCGAAAATATTTTACCAGACGTTTAATCGCGGGGGACGGAGGTAAGCGATTTTGTCCTTCTATGGAATTATGAATTTTCCCCGGTAATTCGATATGGTTTAAAATGTTCCTGTTTTTAAGATTAAATTGAATTTTTAGTATTAGCAGATTTTTCCTTATCTTTTGTTGTATCTTTTTATTTCCCTCTTTTTTAGGAACAAGGGGGAGAAAAGAGGAAGAGATAGTTTTAGAAGGAAGGAAAATTAAATACACTGGTTCGGAGAAAGTGTCGTTTAATTGAGAAATAGAATTCGAAGTACTCTGATACCCTTAATTTCTATTCGATATGTTTTAATTACCTTTGCAAACCGAAAACCCAAAGAAGGCACTTGTTTCGAGAAACAAACGGTTAATTGACAGATTGAGTTGAGGACGCTCTGGTATCTTTAATTTTCCTTCGACAAAGTCGTTTCTGCAAAGTTAAAAACTGAAATCTGAATTAACACGATCTTCAATTTCGATACCGAGTAAAGAGGAGATGAAATTATTTTGAAAACATCGTGATATCCTTTGCTAATTACATCTGAATATATTTCCCGTGTAAAACGACGAAGCAAAATTCGAAAAAGCTCACTTGCAAATTTCCAGCTGTCTATCGCGTTACGTTCGGTCCATAAAGTCTGTCTTTCCTGTCGTTTTTCGGGAAAGCGTAGAAGAAAAAATACAATTAAAGGGGGGAAACAGAGTAGAATCGAGGAAAGAGAGCAGGAGAGAAATAGAGAATGGCGGAAGTAGGCTGTTGGATTACCGGGGATTATTCAGAGAAGAGACATTCGCAGAATGCAACGTCGATGCGCAGGATCTAGCAATAAACTGCGAAGCCACCCGCTGGAAACGATTCGATTTTGCGCTCGTACGAGCATGCTTTTGCCACCGCTATAGGGACGTCACCATAACATGCGTCAAATTATGTCTGCAAGATACTCTCCTCGTTTCACGATGAAAACACGTCGTCGTCAAGCTTCTCTGAACTTTAACCGATAACACGACCAGAGGAAAACAAACATTTACTCGACGACTTAATCGTTCGTCTTAATCTTTTATTGAAATTCCATGGGAATAGTGAATTTCAGTTAAATTAGATCCCCGGTATTATGTATTTTTTCATATAACATTTTTATCTCTTTGAGTACAGCCGCTGTACATACTCGTTTCCTTTTAATTCTAACGTTATCATTGTATTATTGCAAAAATCGACGATTCTATTTTTTTTTAATTAATCCATGCCAAATTTTCTTTTCCGAATTATTGCCATTTATCCATTAAGCACCGGTATTGCATTAACGCAACATTATATTTGCGAATTTTTTTTCTTTTTTTTTATGAATCTGCATTATCAAGTTTCATATTCCGTATTTACACTTTTTCATATTGTAGCTATGAGAGGGAATTTTAAGGATTCGTTTAATATTGCAATATTGTTCCGTCATTATTTCCTCCATTTCGGCTCTACGATTTTATGAAACTTGTGCGTCATATAACGTTACGATAAACCATTGCTTGATCCTTAATGGTTTAGCAGAAGCTTTATTTACTAGGGTTGAAGTATTTTGCATGAATTCACGATAGATAATTGCCTTTCAATCTCATCAAATACATAACGGATCGTATCGATCCTTAAAAACGTGCCTGACTTCTCCAACAGCTCAAATATTTATAATAAAAAAGCGTTGAAAACCTCATTTCACTACTCTAGAACGTAGAACCTATCGAGATTTATTAAATAAAATTTGATACCGGATTGTTTCCATACAGAGGTAGAAAAAATATCATTGTTGAATTTATTATAACGTCGGGATGAAATTTTGTAATTTTAAAGGAACTACAAAGTGATCAAAGGTTCTCCTGTTACGAATTGCTGTAATTATTTTAAATGATACACATTTTCCCCAGCCCTTTCGTTAATCACGATTTTACAACTTACGAGAGATTCAAATCTCGGCCGAAATTCCAGGCGAAAAAATACACACAATCCACACGAACGGTCTTGTAATGTACAAAACCGAGTTAATGGTGCTTCGTTGTCTGTTGATTAACATACGATATTATTTCCGACGAGCTTTTGCTTTTTAAATGAAATCCCCCAACAAATTCTAAAATTAACGCGTGCTTTTTAATTCTACATTTCGACCAAATTATTATTACCGGGTTTAAAATCTCTCGTACGAATTATCTTTCTCGTTCAACGAACCGACAAATATCAAGATATTTGCATAAAGAAATACGAAAGGATCGTTTTTCATCGAAGATGATCATTTTCGAAGAAAATTTCTCGACAATCTTTGTTTCGTCGACATTTTTCTATTTATTTCGAATATTCTGTCTATAAAATAAAGGCAAAGAAAAAGATCTTATCTTACATTCTTCTTCTATTTTTCATTCTATTCTTGTCTTATCTTTCGAACAGAGAAAAAGATATAAGTAGAATGTTTGATAAGATTTTTCAACGATTTCTTGATAATCTTCTGCGTGAATATTTTTCCATTTTTTCTATCGTCTTCTCTGAAAAATAAAAATACCGAAGGAAGATCTTGATGCTGTGGTTCGTATACGCTTCCGCGTTTTCTCAAAAGGACATAACTCCCCGGTTAAAACTTTTTCCGCGGTAACACACGCGAATACTCATTAGCATTTCCTGTGAAGCCGGTTGAATCACCTCCTTTGATAGCATATTATCTCGCTTTTTGAAAGAAACGAAAATTTGCTTTTTCCCCTCGTTTATATGCAAGGAAAAAGTATAGTGTATGTCGAAAGTTTATGATATTACACGTATATAGGTTGTTTTATCTGTCTACTATTTGCAATACTTTTGCTATATTAAAGTAAATTGTATGCAATGTTTTCTATAAAAATTATATGTCTTTTCCGAAAACCAGCGTGCAGTAATAATTTTATTCTTCTATACTTCTGTATTTCGGGTGGTAAAGTTAAACGACCATGTACAATACACGCTTTGCTGGAAATAGGTCGAACATACGTACATGTTTCAAAAGGTACCTTGAATTCAATGGAAATTGATCATTGAAATTATTAACTCGATAGAATTCTTTTAATAACCCATAGCTAGACGTGCCTTTAGTATCATACACGAAACAGAATTATTTCAAATTACTAATAGTTGAACGTTCACGATAAATTTATGGATTCTAATTATGATCCTATGGTATGGTTATGGATCGTATGATATTCAGCTAAATATAAAATCCTATCAAAGTAGAAAGAAGTTGATTTTCAAAATAAATCTTCCCCTTTTCAAAATACTGTTCTCGATGATATTTTATAACGTGTAACCAACATTTAAACGCACAAAAATCCATAACATTTGATAAAAATTAAAATTCCATAAAGAACTATATATAATATGCTTATACGTAATGGTATATCTAATATGTGTATATATAAATAAATACAGAATTTTTTTAATAACTCTTGTTCTCCTTATTGAAATGATATTTGATGATATTTAACAATGTTTGTTTCGAAAACTATGATCGATAAAAGAGAGAATGAGAAACGAAAACGTAAGAAAGGAATGAGTGGAAATGTATAGAAACTTAAATGAATTTAATTCAAAGATAGTCCGTGTAATATCCCTTTTCCATTTCCAAAGGGTTATCATCACAGTACGAACAAGTTAATTAAATTCCTCTTGCATCGTAGCATCTGAGACATTACTGTTGACTATTCAGAGACTGATACGAGCGAATTAACCCAGTCGATCGAGACACGTACAGCTCCATGGACGTCTCAGATAGAGCATTACAGACAGCTGTTCGATGAAGATGTATAGGGTGCCCGCAATATCATCTACGAAATAATTCGAACAACGTACGTGCAGAAATAAGACGATTTCAAACGAAATTTCTTCTATTAGATTTAAGTAAGTTCAATTTGTTGCTAGTTTTTCACGAAACAAAAACGAAACCCTGTTTATACATATTTAATAAAATATATTCAATAAATTATTAAATATTTAATACAGTAAACTTTTAATAAAATTTATCAAAAATATTATCCGTAACAATGTTAAATACACCAAGTTCTATGAAACTTCACGATATTAATTTTGCTACGGTCTTTAGTTCATTTTCCATCCGAGAAAGATCATACTACAACCTCGAAACGAATATAAAGAAACTATTGCTACGATCTTTTCTTAAAAATACGAAGTAGAAAGAGATAAATTTTGCACACCAGTTCTCTTCCAGATTAAGTCCTCAAATTTAAGGACAAAGAAGATTCTATTTTCCAACTTATTTTCGCCCATCGCAACACCTTCTAGCCCAATAAATCTCATCGTACGGGACCACCCTATATACATAAAACACGCCACACGTATAATCTAATCAAACACCTACTTGTGTAACAATCTCTGTATACTACACATCAGACGTTTCAAAATCCACTCTTTCGCGCCTAACGCTTCGTAAAACAACGGAAGAATTTCATCGAAAAGCACGTCTCAGTCTCGAAACTCGAAGAAATGGAAAATATCGGGAAACACGGATGAAATTTCATGGCGAACGAAATGTTACGTAAAATCGGGCCCGATCGCAGAAGTTCGAACCGATTCTCATGGAAATACATGGAACAGCACCGAGAGCGCCGCATTATGCACACGCAGATTATTCGTTCGAGGAATATATGCGTGAGATTGGCGCAACTGACGTACACGTATATCGTGGCGAGCCTCGAAATTAACGTGTGAGCGTAATTATTTCAATGGTCGCGCCGGTGGTCGGTCCGCTGTTCGACCTACATACCGGCAAAGCAACCGAACCACCCTCCCAAACGCGTTAAATTAGCGATCGGCCTACTTAACAGCCTCTACGATCAACCAATTGTCATTGTCTCTCTCTCTCTCTCTCTCTCGCCCGCGCGCGTAATATCGTTCTATTAATGTGAAATATTATTTGAAACAACTTTGTCTGTGCGGGTGCAATTTGGAAAATTTGGATGTTTCAACATGCGTGGGATTCAATGCTAGGATTTTCGTTGGAATATAAAAATTACGAAGTTGATAACGTTGCTGGATTTTTGTGCGTTGAGAAGAGACGTACATCTAGTTTGGAGGATTCAAATATTTGGGAATGTAGAGACTCTCATGGAGATGCAAAAATTGTCGATATTGAGCTCAGGAACGTAGAAGAATGATAATAGGCATACAGTTTTAATGGACGTTGATGAATTGTCAATGAATTTCGTGAGCAATCCTGTTTGACCTTGTCCGAAGTTTTCGCGTTCCTGTGAATCTCAATGTTCTTATAAAAATGTAAACATCTTGAATGTGGAGTATTGAAATGCAGCAGTGTCTTACGAGCTCTCATTTATGTAAAATAGAAAATATTCATCTTATTCGTTCGAAAGAATAATTTAAACTCGTCGAAACGTATAATTATAGGAATCCTATAAAATTCCATAGCGACAAATAAACCAGAAAATAAGCATCAAAGAAAATCTTAATGGAGGATTTGCACATTTTATTCGATTTCCAACCACCGAAACCTCGGCCTTATTGATAATTTGTACCTTACTCGTGTAGTACTGCACATTTTACACGCACCTCTGCAACCCAAAGGCAATCTAACGTAATAACATCGAAATATTCAATGTAATTTCAAGTAAAATGACAAAATGTATATCCGACCGAATACAGAGAAGCTGACTCGTGTTCCAGTCTTAATTAAAAGTCCGTGAAATATCCGAGTAACGGCGTAATAAAGGTCTCGCGGTAGTTCACACCTGTGAACGTTTAAATAACCGGCATTTCAGCCCACCTCGAGCAGAGAATCAAGAATCTATTCGCGTAAACTGGCGTCTGTTGAACAAAGAGTGTTTATTGCTCCAAGCTGTAATTCTTTCAACGCGCTCTTATGTCATGGAACACCGACGAGCTACGATAGTAATGAAGAATCAAAATTCCTTTGCATAGTAATTTATTAGACGCTGCAACATGGTTAGATTTATATTATTAAGTTGTCCAAAAAGTTTCTTTCGTTTCATAAGGTGATAATAGATAAAGAAGTTTTATATTATTTTATTACATTAGGTATGATTTCGTTCTATTTCTATTATTATGTTCGTGCATAATTCGATAAACTAATATAAAACGAAAAACATTGTGCGTCTCCTATTGTAACTACCTCGTCATATCAATCAATCGAATTAAATTTATCACTAGCCAAAATACATAAACAAATTTATCCAACTGACTTCTAATATGCAATTTACAAAAAATTATCTGAAAAATTATTTGTAATGAAAATATTTTAAGTAATGAATACTTCTAATCAATAATAAATTTGAGATTTAGGAAACTGAAATACAATTTATCTAATATTTCGCAATAAATTCATCGATTCAAACCTTCGTTTATGTAAATCGAATTTAATTGCACGCAATTTGACAATAATAAAACTCATATATAGAATAGAATAGAAAATAACAATAATCATCCCTGAAAATGTACAAACTACTTTTAGAATGAAACGAAACCCTGTGACTAATCACAATTCTTTTTTCTCACTATAAAAATTCTGGCAGCAAAAGATGAAGAAATTTCCAATCAGCGAATTATCAGTTCCTAAATATTTTAATGTCTCTGTATGTCTATCCTTCTTTCTATACTTGCGAAACTTATTCTAAACTTATGAAACACGAATTTCTATGAGAAACGAAGAATAGACGAATATTTTTCATCTCTGAAAGAAGTCGTCTAGCGCGTGCATGATAATGATACGTTGTATCGGTGTCAAGTGTCATTTATACCTTGGGGAGAAACGAGCCACGCAGATTATTGGTCGCCCGTTTGTGGGATCATCCTATCAATGGATTTCGGATACAAGTGCCTAACCTGCCATATTCAGATCTCCATTGCCTTTGAGCATGGACAACCGAATGCCTCTAGCACACCTAGCCCACAATGTGGCTTTGCTGTTCTGTGAAGATGATCCTGTTCTTCGAGGACCACAGTGTTCGATCGTAGTTCCCAATATTCTCTACATACAAAGTTCTCTACATACTAGATGTTTCACGACGCATTGCGTGTAGTTTTAGAAATCTTACGAAGAAAATACGGAATATCATAAATATAAAAAGGAGTGGAAATATCGTTAAAAGTAGATTGTAATATGTAAATGAAGTGGAAAAGAATAGGTACGTTGGATGGCGAGGAAAAATACGTTACAGTATATTTACCTTTTCGTACGGTTGTAGTAGATTCCAAATTTTCTGTAATATCAGTATTTAACGCAGAAAGTATTTGTAATTTTGAAATGATGAAATACCGCGATTAGCGCTACTTTTGTATCACTGGGAGAATTCTACGCTTTTGGAATTTCTGTTATTCCAATATTCGTATTTATGCGTTATTCTAATATCTTAATAGGGTATTTGAAATTTTGTGATGATAAAGTGGTGGTTGGCTTTGCTTTTGTGTCGTTAGAAGGATCCTGTTCTTTTATAATTTCTATAATATTAGAATGATAATTCTACTTCTCCCATATAAGATGTATAGGAATGAGGATCGACAAAATAATGGTTAGAAGAAGAATATTTCGTGTACATACTTTGGCTATTCGAAAGCATTCGACTCTCCATCGTCGCTACATTCGTCAATGTTTCTCACCCCTCATTAACCCATATCGCACCACCGTACACAATCTTGCATTTCCTTTCAGCATCTCGATCATCTTCAATGAGAAACCTACTTCCAACACACTCATTCACAGTGAAAATCATACAAAATGGAATTGAAAAAAATACCATTCGACCGTCACGGTAACAGTGAAGGTGTGATTCCCTGGAATTAAAGAATACGACAGAGAAACACGCATTCAATCTCCCACCAAAAAAAAAAAAGAAGATAAAAGAAAAGATTTCACGGTTTAATAAAAGCTGACCTATATGAGAATCATTAGAGGGAACGACGAAGCCGCAAGAGAACATTTTGAATCGAAAAATACGCGATATCAGTTGAAAGAGGTTTTTCGTCGAAGCGCGTTTTCAGTGTGCTTTTACTTTTCTTTCGCACCTTTTCGCTGGTTACTTTTCCAGACATACCTTCCGCGTGTTAACGTTCGCTTTAAATGCCCTTCTGCTTCAATTCGCTCGATTTTACGCGCTTTTCTAATAAAAATATACACGTGCATACAAAATTTCACAAGAGACAGGGTACTCGAGCTTTATGGCGGTACTACTTAACACGTTCCGTGCCACATCGAAATTAACAGTACTGGTAGCACTTTAAAACGGGAGGAATTATACAGGGTGTTCCATCTACTCTGTCCACCTAACCTCAACCTAACCTCTTCGTTATTTTAGGTTAGAAATGAGAATGTTATTTATAAGAGTCGTTATATTTGGATTAACTTTGTGCTGTAGTATAATATAAAAGCTTTCGTGTTGTTATTTAAACACGTATTTCTTAAACGAATATATCCATACATAAACTGTTTATCAATTAACAATATTTATAACGTCGCGGAGATTGGCCGCTCGAAATCTCCAAGTCTTGAAACCCTCGAAACTCAAACCTTTGCGATATCGAAACTCAGATACGTAGAATAATTTCTATAAACAACTTGGAGGATACTTCGATGATATGAATTTATTTTTATTGCACTGATAACGATGCAATTGAGCTTGTGTTTAAGCATCGCTTTAATCGGTAGCATTTCACCAAATCTCTACGATCGTTATATCGAGAAAACGAATTTTGTTCCTGACAAAACAGGCAACTCTTGGACAAAAAAAAAAAAAGAATTGTTGATTAATTAGTAATGGCCAGTCCAGAATTAAGCCATGTTCAATTATACTCGATAAATTTTCAAATTCGATTTCCTCAAAAACTAAAGCTTACATGAAAAAATTGTATCCCCATTTATATTTTGTTCTTATCTTTTCATAAGGACCCGCCTCGTGGCTGCTTGTATATGTTATTCGGCCGCTTCCTATATGTTATGTCGTCATATCGAAAAGCTGAAAGTGCCGCGCAAACAAGCTTCGAAAAATCACCGACACGGCAAGTAGCGAGCAGGCAAAGGACACGGTGTTCCACCGGACATTCAGCAGGCATTTCCTGTACGCCATCGACGAGCTTCCGCGCTCGTGAGACAATGGTCCGGCGAACAAAGGAAAAACGAAAAGCAGCGGCTAACGGTGCTTCGAAAAAAAGAAAAAAAAAAGGGAAATAACGCCGTGCTGCATCGTCGTCATGGTGCAATCGGATGCAAATCAAACAAGAACGTAGCGACGAAACGAAAGGCTACGAGAGAAAGAGAAATGGATAAATAGTATCGAAATAACGAAAGCGAGATAGAAAAAGAGTGTGTGCCGTCTAGCGAACGAGTCTAGCTCTCCTTTCGGCCTGGAACACCGCGAAAAACGCGTTATTATTAAAAAAGTTGGGCTTGTTATCTCGCCGGTATTCATCCATTAATTGCACCGCGTCTCTCGCGAGGTTTGTCCGCGTGCAACTGCAATAGCCGAGAGTCCTGGCGAACCAACCGAATCCTCTCACGGTACAAAAGGATTAATAATTTCGTGATACCGCGATATTGCCACGCGATAATCCCCTCCTGGTCTCCGGAGGTATTTCCTGTTTCCAAGGAACCAGAGTGACGAACGTCCTTGAATATTAACATATATGGACCTCTGAGACCTGATACGTAGTGTTCTCCTGTAATCGCTATTTACGCTTGGCCTCCATTAAACTTGGGAGAACAGCAAGATTGGTTGAAAGAGTTTATTCTTTCGTTTTCACTGGAACTGCAATTACAATTAGCTTTCAATTTACGAGTGTTGAGAGCAGTTTTGTGTACTGGCGAAGGAAGTTAGGATCGTACATAGAGAAATTTGTATTTGTCAGTAATGTTAATAATTAGAAGAATATTCGAAGAGGAATATTTATTCATCAGGAATTTTCGAGAATGGTGAATTTGAATTTAATACTTGGATAATCGGATATGATGAGAGTTTAAATTATTCATTGGTATTATATTGGTTAAATATTGATAGAAAATCTCATATTTTGTTAATGTGTTATCTATTGTGCATCAAGAAAGCGATACAAATCTGTCTTCTTAACAACTATTCTTCGTAAGGGAATCATAAGAAAAGCCATAAGCAATTTTTTCGCAATCTAATTATGTATTTATTATACGTGAACTGCTTTCAATATTCTCGTATATCTGCGAAGAATTAAATCAGGTATTTACAGGGAATTTTCAACAAGCAAAGCAGCCATTAAATTACAAAAATGAAAAGTCTACTTGCAACAACACCGGAGACCGACCAAGAACTTAAAGTTCAAAGACTTCAAATCACAACAATCAGTCGCGGCCCAAATTCTTCGACGTTAAAGAATCGCTAAGTACGTATATTCCAAACGACTGCACGGCCTACGAAAGAAAAGTCGTGGAAATTCACCCCTGCTGATTTGGAGAGGCTTTTCTCTTTCAATAACGACGACCTCGACACCCCTAACACCACTCCCCTAAGTGAGAAACAACTCTGGTGAACGTTCCACGTCTTCGAATAGTCACGGAACCTCATTCATTCGACCTCACTCAACCCTCCTCGACAAGATCGAAAGAAGAAAAGCGGCGAGGCAAGCGAAGCCAAGCCAAGAGTCTCGGGATTAAATTGCAAAATAGTTTCGGTGGTAAATAACGAGGAGGGAAGTTTGGCGAATGGCGTCTTCATTTTCCCCGTTAGAAACCGTCACCGGCGTGTACATACAGTAGGAATCAAAAGTGAGCATACACCTTGCGAGCATACGGACATATCTTGGAAATTTATTCAAAAACTTTTATGTGCGTGTTACGTGAACTAAAAATAAGTTGGGAGGATTTATTTATTTATTTATTTACGGGGCAAACCATTTGGTACAAAAGGATATAATGTAGGGAAAATATATGTATATATAATGCAATAGCGAATAAAGGAAAATTTGAGATTAATGCTCTATGAATCTTAGTAATTTCTGTACTAACAATTTTTTGTCATATTAATAATCTTTGTATTGCTTTTGATAAATGAAAAGCAATTTTGTAAAATTGCCTTGCTCTTTTATTTTCCTTATTTTATCAGCTTTCTTTTCGCCACCACTGTATTTTGTATATATACAAAAATGAAAAGAAGCAAAATAGAAAAGACGAGGAAGAGAAAGATAGACACAGAAGTTTCGTAGCTAAGAATATATAATTAAAGTATATGCCCTACGAATCTTAAGGATACTAGGAATTCATACGAAGTATATAGGAATATAAATTAATAGTAAAAATCATAAATAAGTTTGTGGATAAATCAATATTGTACGAACCTGATTTTCCTAAGATATGTACTCACTTTTGACTTTCGCTGTATGTACAATTACATAGGGTTGACCCTACCCCTTCTAGTATGAAGGCCGAGCCTGCCCAATGGGGAACGACCGAATCGAATTTAATTACCGATGTGCAGATATTTACTTCGTACACCGGCTCGCCGGCGACCAGCTCGTTAAAAATTTAATTTTCCACGACGTCGGGGCTCGCTGCCTCGCGTACACCCACGCCAAAGGTCATCCAAAGTGTGTACGGACCAGATGGAATTTATTTAACCGCCAACTTTCCATCGATTGCGAACCCCCTTCCGTGTTTTTCCTCTTGTACTTTGCTTCCCACCCTACGTCTTCTTCATTCATTACTCACCGTACTTCATTAATGTAGACGAAAGTAGCCAAGTAAAAAGTATCTTTTCCTGAATGTCATTCTTACAGAATCGATCGCAACACGTAAAAGACTTCTATGGGTATTCAGCCATATAATTACGGTTAATTTAAGACCAGTCACATATCTCTACCGTTATGAATAATTTTCAATATTAGACTAACATTAGACAAACATAAATTTATGTACCTAACGTGGAACAGTTTGTCAAATATGAGACACTGACATCAGATACGATACTTTCATGGAAAACAAGCGAAAAATAATTATATTCTTCTTATTGATTACATTAAAAAATTGCTACCTGCAATAATCACATATCCAAGCGTCAAACATCTGCCACAGCATACTAATCGTATGCCTAGAATGAATTAAATACGTAACGTGCATTTAATTCATATTTCCTCAGCAGATTATCGCAGGAAGAATTCTTGTCAGAATTGAACGATTGAGATAGCTCAGAATCGGCAGACCATAATTTTTAGCCATTTGTTATATTTTTAAAATGATGATTAAAAATGGCACTATTCCATATTTTGCCACTTTCCTCTAAAGCATATAAAATTCAAAACGTTCCAGTCTTCGTCTATCTATAAGCTAATTCTTTTTTATTTTTCTATTTGCCAAATAAAATGTATTTTCAATCCCTTGGCAATCCAATTTAACCAAATTTCAAATATCTTACGTAACGTTTGTTGCTTAGCTTTATGGAGTTTTAGAAAGTTTGAAACTGCTTAGTCCGATTTCATATTGGAAAGTTTCGGGGGTCGTTGACCATCCTCCCCACGAATCTTCCAGAACCTTATGATTTTCTTTCGCGACACACATACACACACACACACACACGTGAAGTAGAATTGTGCTGACTCGCGTGGAGTTCAAAAACAATTCTCGTACGTTCGCAAATTTCCTCCTTCAGATTTCGCTGGGATAGTGGCAAGTTTCTTCGTTATCGTTACTTCGCAGTTTTACAGTCGATAAGGTTGAAGGAATATCAATGAAAAATACGAACGTCGATCTCGTTCCTGCCTTTTCGAATATCTCCTTTCGAACATGAAGTGTCGAATATTTCAAATCTAGGAATGAATTTTCTTTCATACATTTTCTTTCTCGAATTTTTATAAGATTGGGATTTCTGATATTCGTTGGTTGTTCAGGAGTTAGGAGGTTTATACAAATATTATTTATCAAGCAAAGTTAGTTAACAAAAAGACTAAATTCTGGGAAACAGTATAATTTTGCAATTTTCCATTCTTAACCCTCGAAATTTCTCTTCGACGATTTTCATATTCTTCCACAGTACAAGACTCAAATATGACCCAATCGACAAGACTAAAATGCTTAATCAAACGAAATTCATCCTTAACCCTGCCATGTCCCTTCGCAATTCTATGCCATCAGACGATTTCTCAAATTCAAGAAAACTATTGTTACAAAAGAATCCTCGCCAGAACGCGTTGTGTTTCATTTGAATTCCATGCCAAAGAGTATCAAAAACATTTTTCCAGATCGAAACTTTAACTAAATAAAGATATACGAAACATAGTAAAAATAGTACGATTAAAGAAGCCTAAAACTTTCGCCCAAGCAACATAAAATAACCAACCTAACCCAACCTATTCAAACCAACGTAAGTACAAAATCGCCCGTATGTTTCTCGGACTTGCAGCTACGCGGTCTTCTACCCTACGACCTTCCACTTACATAAGCCGAAGCTAACGAGCAAAGACGGGGGATGTAACCCTTCGATTTTTCCGCTTCTCCGGGCGACAGTGCCAGGATAATTGTGATTACGGTCTGGCTCGACGAAGAAGAGAAAGTCAGGAAAGGCTAAAAAGTGGAAAGAAAGAAAGAGCAGAGAAAAGAAACGAGACACCCGGTGCGCTGGTGGATACTCGTTTTTTCGGTCGTTACGAAATCGGTAATAGGAGCTGCGCCAGAATGCAAATGAAACCGTAACACGGCAGAAATGTAAATCCAACGTGGCGACCGAACTCGAGGGGGATCTCGTTACTTATAAGCACTTGTTACCCGGTGGTTACCACTTAATGGAATTAATGGGCGACGTTGGTGCACGCGCGGCTCCTGTTACTTCGTGAACGTGTTCCGGACCTGTGTTCCGGTTGTCTGTCCGAAAATGTAGGACGTTCGAGCCGAATGAAGTTAAAAGAAGCTCTGTTATACCGTGAGTTTCTTGTCCTACTTCGAAGGTTCGCTGTAATTGAAAGGTTAATTTGGGAACACGCGACTTTTTCGATGTACTGATTGTACTTGGTCTTGTTTGTTCAGTTTTATCTTTCAGTACAGAGGTACAAGGGAAAATCGAAGAATATATCACGTTTCATACGAGAACTTTGAGAAAGCTAAAATGATGGTTTTCTGCAAATAAGGCAATTTCTATTGATCGGATATAGAAATAATTAATTTTCTATTCTCAAGAAACAAATACAAATATTCGGAAATGTAGAAGTATACGTATGAATGCAAAGGTATATAAAATATCGAAGGTAAAGCACGTATTATTAAATTCAAACAATGAAGCATTCTTTCACATTTAAATTTCGTTTCTTTATCTGTATTCGTGATAACATGAATCTGCATGAATATACGCAATTTTACACCGCTGTAGGCATTGGTTTATCCAAAAATGCAAGAAAGTAAACGTCGGAAGTTAATCTCATAAAAAAATACCTGTAACGATTCCCTTTCAATAATTATTTCAATAATTCTACAAATTCTATCGTTCACTGTTGCAGTAATACTTCTTCCTTTCAATCTGCACGATTTTGTAGCACTAACTTCGCCAATATTTCGCACGAACAAGCGATGTAAAAATATATCACATAACGTAACAACAATATACATATGTAGTAATCACAATATGTGTTGTCTAGAGCAAGGACAAGAAAGGATGGTTTATTCAAAGTTAAGCTTAGGTTTATTCGCACAAGCAATACTCAAAACAAAACTGACTACAATATCGTCGTACGTCTTACCCTAATACTGGGCTTCCAACTTCTCAACTGACTCTCTATTCACACACTCTGCTTTCACATCCCTTGTTGTCTTTTCTTAGACCCCCCACGCACGTATTACGCAACCACTCGTGGCCAGGGTCACGCAGGCCCTTTCCACGAAACTATTCACTTGAAGGACCGACGATACATTGATGGGCCCAACGGCGCCTTGGCTCTCGCGACACTGTCTATGGTTTACTCGATATGTCCTAGGCCTTTTTCCCCGATACTACACATATATAATATTTAAGTGTGACAATATCTTCATATTGTACAATATGAATGTATATCGTATAATAACAGTCAAGTCAACTTTCCAAATTTTACATAATTCTACAAAAATTCATCCTGTAATCTTCTTCTCCTTTTAAATCTCCACAGTTTCATAGTTCCATCTTGGCCAATGCACTCGAGCACCTGCCAAGGGAAAATATCGATAAATCGTTTCTCGAATCAATTAGATCGAGATTTTCCAGGAGCCGGGGCGCAAACATCGGGGTATCGATATGAAAACTTGAAAAGTATTTCACCTGGTGGAAAGCAGTCCGTGGCAAGGGTAGTAATGAAGCATCGCCGAATCTCCTGGGAGTCAACAAAGTTTCATTAAAACGGAAGTAGCTCAAGCTGCCGCGTTCCCTCATAAATGAGTATCCCCCATGTAGGTAACTTAAATCGATTTTCGTGGAGTTGCCGCGGCCGCATCCACAAACTTTAATTCCCTTCGTCACCAATTATTCCAACGCCGACGTGGGACACTTTTGTTTAACTCTATCGAATGTACACCGCCGTACAAAATCGCTTCTCACATTCCCTCGATATACGCCACGCTTCTACAATTTCTGCTCCTCTTCTTTTGTAAATCGTACCAATTATCGTAGATGCATAAGTAATGTTACTCTTAGGCGTGAATCTTATCGTCGCGATGCTTTCAGCGAAATCGCTGTGGTTTTAGAGAAAATCATGAAAACGTTCTCAACTCTTATAAATTTACAAATAAAATAAAAATACTCCTCGGCTCCTTTAAATTTCAAAATAAAATAACGAGTTGAGAGATTGTTTATTTCGTTTGAAAAAGAAACTGTTTATTGTATTTGTATATTTATATTTATAAAATGAAGATGAAGTTGAATATTAATGAAAATTCTCTTTCTCTTTCACAATCGACCCTTTGCATCAAATACACGGCACTTCTGTATTATGATATCCCGCAAAAATGAATCTTATCTGATCTACGTAACTAACAATTTTCTACGATTAACATGGCTCAAGAATGGTTATAAAAATAAATTACACGATATAAAAGATTCCTGTACTATACGTCCCTCAAACATCAAATATACATAAACTTCCTAACGTTACTTCTACCGACTACAAAATTTACAACTGCACGACCAGCAATGAAAAAGTCGTATCCATAAGGGTGCTATCATTATATACAAAATACAGACAAAGTTGAGGACGGAAGAACGTTCTTTCTCTTCTCAAATCAACGCTGTAAATTAATCACGTAACGTAACATCCTCCTGTGTCACGACATCCTTCAGAAATAAATCCATCTGACTTATGTAAAATCTAAAATTAACACTTTCCAAGAGTATTCACAAAAATTAACTACCATCTAAATTAACACCCATCAACGATAAATCTACCTCACCCACCTAACAAAAAATCTTCTAAAATCTTACAAAAATTAATTGCACCGTATAAAAGATTCCTGTATTATATAACGTCGACCAAAAGTAAATCTGCTCAACCCTTTTAACGATACTTCAACCAATTAGAAAATTTACAACTCCACAACCTATAATGAAAAAAACTGCACCCATAAAATGGTTAAACTACTCATTCCGTTCGGTAAACGAGGGTTGCAGGTGACTCGGAAGGTTGGACGAAACGCATCGTCGGCTAAATGAGTCGAAACGACGCGAAAAAGGAGAGCAAGCGGATACCAGCGGTGCATCGTGATCGAAGAAAATCCTGCGTGACTGGGCGAGAGGATTTAACGAGGCCCGTTTATATCGTGCCTCCGTTAGCCGGCTACGGCACAATCCAATTTTTTTGCCTCGTTCCTGCTCGTCTGGCGTCCGTAATGCGCGCCGCCCACCCCTTTCATCCACCCTCTTGCCACCTTGATCCCATGGTGGAGGCAATTACCTATGCAAAGAGGCAAAGGAAAAAGTAACGAGCGGAGCGAACGCATCGACGGTGGAACGCACGTCAGAACGACGCCCTTTCGAGCCAGGTTTAAGCTCGTTGTCTTCCTGGACGAGCAAAGAAAAGAGGGGTTGAGAATATGGGCTATGGGGCCTGCTCGTGATAAGCTTTCACGTTAATGCCGGTAATCCGGGACTTCTTGGAGGGCATTCGCCGAGTTTTAAAAGGATTTCGTTCGGAAATGAATTATTCCAGCCGCCTCCCTCTGTCGTGCTTGGATTTTACCTTTTTCGGCTACACTTCCTTTTTTGGGGAAGTCGAGTGGATGGAAGATTATGCGCAGATTTCTGGTCTTTTCTTGGATACAAGAGTTTGGCGATTCATCGTGGAAATGGGATCTCGACTTTTAAAAAATATGTTCTTTCAACAAAATTTTGCTTAGAAACGAATTGTTCCAGCAATCTTTGGAATTCTGCCTTCAGTTTCCTTTTCCCTTGTTTCCGACCATTTCGCGGAGATTTTTGCATCTCTGTCGAATACCAGAGTTTAGCGTTTCATTGTGAATTTTTAAAAAGTATGTAGCTTCGACGAGATTTCCTTCAGCAGAGAATTAGTTCAACGATCGCTCGAATTTGGTCTCCGGTGCGAGGTTTTCCTTCTTCCCTGTTTTCCAGTAAATAGAAGATTATATAGAAATTTCTGGACCTTGCTCGCATGCAACAGCTTAGTGTTTCGTTGTGCTCAAGAAAATATGTTGTCTTAAAACAATTTTATTATAGAAACGAATTATTCCAATTATTTCATTGAAATTTGGCGATCAGTTGGATTTTCCTTTCTCCTTGTTTTGGCGCGGATGGAAGATGATACGAAAATTGTTGGTTCGCACGCAAATACAGAAGCTTAATGTTTCGTTGGTAATTTGCAAATGAAGACAACGCCTTAAATGGATATCCTACAATAGTATTTGGTCTTGGAAGTGTCGAGTCAGAAACTGGTTTATCAAGATGAAGTAAGAGGATTTAGTAATTCGAAGGGTTGTCGGGAGGACGGAGTGAGATTAAACAGTTTGTTGGGTAATTCATTACTCATCTTGAAGTATATAATCCCTAATTTGAAATACGTAATTGAATATATGCGAGAGTCCCAAAAGGAGATTGATTTCTGGTCATATATACGCTCATACTACTTTTCATATTTGATTACCGTAGTAGTAAATTGCTTCCTTCGATCTTCCTTAAAAATTTGTATACACTGAAAAATATGGAATCGAAACACATTCATTTGTAACGTCGATCTACACTTTCTTCCCTTATCATCTCAAAAATAAGAATTCCTTCGAGTAACTTGTCAAATCATTTTCCAACAAACTAATATCATACATTCTATTTTCATTTACCTTCTTCACCTTCTACCTCTCTTGGCTCATTCCAAAATAATTATATACTTGTTTTACAAGATTTCACTTGCTTACTATAGTCACTGAAGCATCTCTAAAAACTTGTGAACCAGAAAAGACTACCAACACGTAAATAAATATTTAAGTCAGTCTGTGAACGCGTGAAGAAAATACATAGAAACGTATAATAATCGAACAGAATAACAGAAACATTTGCTAAAAATAAATCGCCGTTTCATCCAAGCTGCGAGAAAGCTGTAATAACTTCAAGAGGACTTCATAATAATCATCGAGGTCGATAGAAACGAGCTTTAAAGAGTCTCTTAATATTCCCCTTGGCAAGCAGCACGAAACACGGTAAACAGAGAAGCAGAAACGAACTGATTTTCACCTAGGCCTTTCCCTCCGTCGGGGACTCACTTTAATTAATTGCGGTCAGTCAGCGGAAACGACGTCGCCGTCCTATCAACGGTAAATTGCTCGACGTTTTGACCCTTCGCCTTCGGCCGATGCCTCGGAGTAATTGAAATTTAAGACGCGAAACGAGCGCATCCACCAAGACGTAGACGACGGCCACCAGTTTGGCCTTGCGTCGCCTCGATTCGATCCAATTAACCACCGCCTCGAGAAATCGAACGACGACCACAACAGACTACGTCTTCGTTCACGAAGAGATTCGATCCTGGTTTCTGTGTTTCTTCCTCACGTTTACTCTGGTCTTGTCCCGTCCTCTTCTTTCAGGGAACGTGACGTACAAACAGCGGTTACAATGACGTGAACCAGTTTCCAGAACACTGCAATCTCCTGGTCGATCGAGCGTCACACTTCCGGTAAGAGACTCTGATTAGACCAATGCTGAAGATCACCGAAGGAGTTTACGACGCGACGTGGCCGCTTGTGCAGAAGATTTTTTGATTTTGATAATTTGATGACAAGTTCTTAAGTCGTTAGGGGGAGGAGGCTTAATGTGTTGGAAAATGAGAAAGACAGGGGAAAGTGATAATGGAAGGAGGAAAATATTGAAAATTCTGGCTCTGGACGATTAGCGAGGAATTTTTAATAGACCAGGAAGGCGATGAAACACTATTATGTCGACTCGAGAAAAGCTATTGGAGCACTCGTTTTCAACACAGATCTTCTACTTTTCGTTTGGCAAGAAGTTTTGATCGGAAATAAGACGATATAAGAAATTCGAAAAGCTACTTTTAAATAACTGAGAGACTTTTAATTTGTGCTATGGAGTTTTTGAATTCTTGGAAACTTTGACAAGTTTGATTTTACCTATTTAAACACGTTCCTTCGCTACTTCTCCTGAGTACGTTGACCTCAGCTCCTCTGTGTCTGACATATGACGATCCTACGTTACTTTCTTAATGTAAGGTGAATTTATAAATTTAATTTTTAATTAAATTTTAATTTAATTTCTTTGGCGATAAATTAATAAAGTCTTATGACATCGTAATAAAGATTGAAATATTTGTAGAACTATCAAAATTTTAAATCTAGAGAATATATATATTAGAGATAGAAAATGTTAGAATATTAATTTAGTTTTAATTAATCTCGAAAAATAACTGTCAGTAAGATGTTTAAATTAGGTATTACATATTAATCACATTGAATAAATAACTGTATCTACTATAAATTTCGTATAAACGTTCATTATGTTTTTCGTTAAATTTATGCAGCGACATGAACGCTCGAAATCCACTCACGGCAGACCGGTGTTAAAATCACTATACTTATACATCCTACGTCTATATCTACACTAAAGCTGACGCTACTAGCCGTGAAGGTACTTAAACAAATTGGCTTAAACCGAGTACTTGTTAGGAAGTAATCTTGTTGATGGAACAAAGTACACTCTTGTGGATAGTAGATGAAGTTCTATCGTTTTCTGACTCTGTGGTCTAGATTTCCTCGTAAAGTAAACTTGAAATATCTTTTTACTTAATTTCTCTGTCTCATTTAACGAGCAAAATAATTACCACTCTCGTCCTGAATATTTATGAACATCACTAAAAACTGGACAATAAAGGGATAAAAGTTTCATGAACGATATTATCAAAAAATATCAATAACTTGACTTGCATATTTAGTTATATCAAGAGTTTTTAATTAATTTTATATAGAGCTGTTACAACTTCTTCAAACATCAGAAAATCGAATCATTTAAGTTACAGAAGAAATAGTGACGCGAAAGAAACTGTTGAAGATACTTCTTGTTATAAATTCATCGGTATAAAATAATTGAAAAAACAATCGCGAATAAAATGTCCCGTTAATACAATACTAAACTTGAATAGCTTAAATAAAACTGCGTTAAAAGTTCTATTCGAACTACTTTAAAACCAAAAGAAATAATTCGAAGCACTTTCCAAGAACGAAGCTCAACCCTTCACCTTTTCAATTCCATTTCCATTTGAAGATCTATCAAAAGCTCTTGAAATCCTTCCGAAAATTATTCCAACGCGTCAAATCGTCCTCTTACCAAGAAACCAGAGAGCAGCTCATAATCTCGATTCTCGGGAGACCGTCGAAAACTCTCTCTCCCTCTCTGCTTCTCTTTCTCTCTCACTTGGCCTTTATCTCTTCCCTATTCTCTCAAGACTTAATATCCGATTTCGCCTTCAACGGGATACAAACTACGCTAATGCAAATCCGTGTCGAGAAACGTTTGAAAATTCCGCGAGCGGAACTGCCGCAGATTGCAGCAGATTAAAAGGCAAAAAGAAGTGGGAGGGGGTCTAAACCAGGCACGGAAATAGATAAAAATAGTAAGAACATCGTGGCTAGCTCTTCTACTGGATGTTCGCTGCTCTTAGTAAATCCCTTTTATCGATATCCTATTCGAAAATCTACCATCGTTGCTTACTGGTGATGATGATGTTATTATTTAGTTTTTTAAATAATATGGAAGTATTATATGCGACCAATTAATGTTAATAGTATACTGGATTATCAACTATAGTGTAAGAAAGTAGATTTTGGGGAAATGAATTCTTTTCGTAAGGAAGACTCGTATACGAAGATGTTTCGGAAATGTAGGATAAGATTTTTTTTTATTTGAAGATTCGTTTTCAAAAAGACAGTAGATTTAAAAATTCGTAAAACGTACTGGGGTAGTTTTAATCAACTCATATAATTTTTATTATTTCGTTTCGTTATGAGTTGCGTTAGTTATTCAGTGACGTTTAATTGTGTCTAATTAATAAACGAAATTTTACTGGACGTATACAGCCGACTGTAAATATTAGAAAAATGATATTTCCATTACGTGACAAAATGTAATATTTTTACAAATCGAACGCTTTCAAATATTATTTTCATAAATTTACTTTGGGATTCACTGTTATTTACGCTATACGTTTCCTATCGATGAACATATTTACAAAATTAAAACATTCGACTCTTCAATTCCAGATGTGCATTCGAATAGTGAAATTTAAGAAATCATAAAAAAACAAGATTCACTCACTCGACTAATACTCGAAATAAAAATGTTGAAGTTGTTCCACGTTTATGATACTTCAAGCTACCACCAACTGCTATGTTATAACAAAATAGAAATAAAATACGATTAGTTAAATTTACAAATTTATTATATATCTATATATAATAAATAAATTTACATAATACGAAATTACGATAATATAAATTTACAAATTTCCTTATTAGTACTATCACTATTGTACACCATTCCTCATTTTAAAAGCACAGAGAACTTACAGTGAGGCGTTGGTGTTACGATATGGGAACAAACGCCGATTACGACAGTCTCTTAGCTTATGACACCCTCGTGTGCAATGAGAAACTAAGAAGAAACCTTTAGAAACTCTCTTTGTACCTTCGTATTGGACGAACTTTAATGATACTTCCGTCTGAGCTGACCTTAACGTGTCTATTTTGCGAACGAGTTTAGTCCCCGGAGAATTGCATGTTCGGAGGGTGTGTGCGTTTCATGATCAGATTATCGCGATTGTTATCGAGGGATGAAACAGTGAATGGAAGTGTGAGTTACCGTAATGTGATTGATATTGTTGCTACTCACTGAAAGCGGATATATTGGATGGATCCGAGCTTGTAATTTTGTTTTCTCCTTTAGACGCTGGTTACCTTTGTTCTTATATTATTGCTTTTTCAAATGAATATGTATACAGGGTGCCTTGTTTGAAATTATCAGCTTGTACGATTGTTGTCGTTGTTATGAAGATCGACTGTGATTTTTTAAATCAATGTCCGATCAAGTCAGTCCCTTCGAAACCATTCGATTTCCATTCGAACATTTCTCGCTGTGAATTTCGTGTGTAATTTCAAGTGAGACATCCTGCATTTGTTTGAACCAGTGTTTTATGGAAATGTTAAAATGTTCTTAGATATCATTTTTAAATAGCATATATAAAGTATCATGGCACTTGGTTGATCGGAAATCCTTCATATCGAAAGCGTCGAATTAAATATTAGAATTTTACTTAAGTTGCATATTAGGAATATTTTATAATCTATTGAATTTCAATAAAATATTATCACGTGTACTGCCTAAATTCAACCGCTTAAACGCTTCTCTAATATCTAATTAATACTATCAATGTTAATTAGATGTTTTTATGGTAAAATATTGAAATATAAATATTATTAAATGTAATTAATATTTAAATAGAATATCTATAAAGTCTATTTAAAATTACTTAGATCTGAACGATCATTGATTTATTTTTTCACGGCCTATTTTTTTAAAACACCAAATATTTTTGTAATAGCCTTTAAATCGAATTATTCGCAATTATCCTGCAACGATTCAACCACAAAACTCTCGTAAAGGAACGACAGGACTCTAAGATTTAATGTGATTCGATGGTTTGCTAGATTAATGGCGGGACGACGTTTATGTAATTCGCGTTTCCTTGTTCGTTCCTTTAAGGAATGCAACGAAGATGGTAGCGTGGAACAGGAACAAGGCGGAATTAAATCGATGGAATGTTCAACGACATTGGCCCTGAACGAAGCGATTGCTCCAAGTCGGTGTAATTCCTTGATTAGAAACAAAAGACCGTCTCCTTTACGGGCTCGGTCGCTCGATTCTTGATTTTTACTTTTGTCGAGGCGCATGACCAGAGAAAGGCGGTCTTAACTTCCCTTGTAATCTCTTAGAGAACTTACTTTTGCCCGGTGAACCTTGGCAATCGCGTTATTGAAATGTATTTGTGAAGACGTTTTGTTAAATATCATCGTCCTTCTTCTTTGAATTATCTATCAGGTTAATTCGTTTAAGAATTCGATTAATTAGGAATTATAACACTCTGATTTTACTGGAGAGATCATCCTGCGAAATATCATTTTTATTAGTTTCAATAGGCGATATATTATTTTTAATTCTAATCTGCAATTTGTTTAGAAATTTCGTTAATCGATAATTATAATACATATTCTGATTTTGTTGGAGAGGAATGTGTGAAATATTATTTTCATTATTTTTAACACTCAATGTGTTATCTCTAATTTCAACGTGCGATTTATTTAGGAATTTGATTAATTGATAATTACAATAGTCTGATTTTGTTAAGGAGAAACGCGTGAAATATTATTTTTAGCATTTTTAATGCGCACTATGTTATTTTTAATTATGGTTAGAAAGGACGGATTGGTATTATTACGGTAATTGAACGAATATGTGGCGAAGGTTTAAACCAGGCAACGCAAAGTATATTGGAACGATAATTATAACAAATGTGAGGAGTTCCGTCTCGCGTGAGCATCGAGCCGCGACTACCTGAACTCGGCGCAGCTTTGCTCTACTTATGCTACTTCGCTCATGGTAGTTCCGTCACAGTAAATGAGTGTAACGTTAAGAATGTTTTAACTTAACGAATATAATAATAAAACTACAGTACTACAACGGAAATTTCGTTTACTCTTCGTCTTAAGTTACTTTACATTTCATTACATGAAATTTCTAAACGACTTTTTAAGTGACAAGAATAATGTTTGACATTTTACTAACGTCAAATAACAATTATTCTAATTTTCATCCATTTGCATTAAAATTTGTCGATTTATACTATTATTAAAGTATCACGCCGATAAAATTTATTATATAAAATTTATGCTACAAATGAAACTTAAAAAACCTAAATTCCCTGAACATCTAAAAATCTATCGATTTTTCTTCCCATGTAATTAAAAAAGCAAAAATAGAAAACAAATACCGTAATCTACCCAACGAACCAAAATATGCTCTTCAATTTGATAACGGGACTGTTTGCCACGCCTAAGCGATTTCCGAGCAATTCTTTCGACGACAAAGCGCGCTCGTTAATTATTCACGGCGTTGCAATGGGCAAAAGGATTTCGCGGTTAAAAATTTCGAGCGACGAAACAGCAAGATGAGACGACGCGCACGCGAAAGAAAACCGCGAAAACCGAGTCATTAGGAGAACAATGCCTATCGCGAATTTCTTCCTTTTTTCTACTCTCCTCGACTATTGTCCAGCCACTGCAAACATTTTTTTCCCTCACGATACGTATTCTAACTATTTGTAAACGTAACTCGTTTAACTCGTTAGAAAAAGCGTAACGTTTCCGATAGAAACGTACAGAATAATTGTTTATCAAATTGCAGAAATCAGTTGCTCGCTTCAATCGATAAAATTATAAATAAAATATAATATGTCAGTTTTTTAATATGTGAGTATAATATGTGAGTTTTTTTTTCTTAATAAAATCAGAATATCAATTAATCAAACTTCTAAATAAATTGCACGTTAGAATCGAAAATAATATGTTACTTATGAATTTAACATTTTTGTTGAGATATTGCTATGATATTGTAATTTAGAGAACTTGCCGAATCTGAACGAAGGTTAAGATATACAACGATCGATAAGCGAAACGACGAAGAAGGGAGAAAATAAAAGTGGAAAATCGTTTTAGAAATTAAGAGCAACGAAAGGCAGTCGTCCAGGGGCGGTACTTCCGGCGAATAGGGCGTAATGCAATTACCACAGGCTGAAATCACGTTTCGGTCAATCGAGTTTGCGAACGAACGAACGAATCGGTCGAACCATCCTGTGATACTGCAGGAATTTATGTCTCGCCGAGGTTCTTCGTAATTTATATTTGACGTTTTATTGTACCTTCAAAACGATTTTCTTTGATCGTATTTCATGGCAGAGATATTAATTGTGTTTGTAGAATTTTACTTTCGTTCATTCAGCAACATTATAAATTAGAACACTTAAGTAAAGCAATAAGATTAAATGACAGAAATTGTCTCGAGTTATAAATCAACGCGGGATTATTTTGCTCTTTTACTGGATTTGCTTGTGAAGATAGTACGAGATAGGAACGAAGGGACTCGCTGATTTATAGTTCCATATAATTTTCTTTCTACGATCATTCAACAAAAACTTCAAGTCAATTGCTTAAAATGTTTCTTCTAAATCTCATTCGAAAGAAGCAGATTATGTTACTCGTTCGAACAGCTTCCTGTCCCTTAGATGCTACTTATCCCATGTGACAAAGAAGTTACAACAAAAGGGAGCGACTTTGAAATTATTCCAAAAATTATTCAGTTATTCCTACATAACCCAACACCAAAACAGTTACGTTTCGTTTAGTATCTCGTTTCTTTTGCCTGTTACTTTTCGTTCTTTCTTAACACCAGGTAATACCTTGGGTCGTTAATAGAATAGACGATACAGTAGTTTATCAGCTACTTTTATATCATTGGAAACTCACCATAAGGTATATAAAGTATTACTATATTATCTTTCTATTATCATCCTGTTGTTATTGCATCGCGTTAAGTTAGAAGAAGAGAACGAAGCGATAAAGAACGTGAAATGGAAGCTCTATAACTCGTTAGGGAAGAAGTAACGATCCACAGTATCAAAACATAGCCATCCATCACCTACTCCAATCCGCGCTTACCACGAAAATTCCTAACAAACGATCAGCCGGAAGTGGCGGGTTCTCCGGCGCCGAATCGTACCGCGGTGTCTGATTTCTGCGTGGGCTGGTCTCCGACGTATCAAAGCACGAGGAAAACGCGCACGGGCTTTGCGTACGTTCAGGGTAACTCTCGGTGTGCCGTGTATGTATTATGCAATGAAGCTGGAGTGTCGCTCTCGACTTGGTCCCTCGTACTCGCGATCCACGCGAAGAGGGCGGAAAGGCGGGGGAGGATAGGTTGGCGCAAGAGGCTGAAAGAGGAACCAGGGAACAGGGACGTGTTTGAACAGACACGCGACACTCGTGTTTGCCCTCTCTCCTACTCTCTCCGTCTCTGTCCGCCCTTTCACAACTTGTACCCTGTCTTTACTTCCGTCTCCTGTCCCGCGCGCGCGTTTCCAACACTCGCTCCCGATTCCCTCTGTGTTTCGTTCTTTCTGCTTTTTTATCCTTCTTCTTTGTATCATTTTACAATGGAGACACCGGTGCCGTCGCCGCTTCCACCGCGTCGCCTGACCCCTCGTCCTGGGCCGAGGATTGAAGTGCCATTCATTTTCGAGTTGTGCGAGATTCCGCGCGCCGAAAGAGTCGAGCGTCCCCTTTTCCTTCGTTCTTTCTCTCCATTTTTCTACACCGCCGCCCCGCCCTTCTCCACCACTTCGCCACCGTCTTTCGTCCACCGAGTAATGCTTGCCCCGTCACCGGGAGGCGAGAAACCGGAGAACGTGGAGAAAGGATCGAACGCTGGACGCGATTGAGAGAAAAGCAGCGGGAGGATCTTCGATTTCACAGGCGATGGTGACACGGTAATGGGAGATCGACGAGGTTCCCTACGATCCGCAACTTGATCGACGCGATTTTGAATAGAAATCTTGTGGAAGGAAGATGCGACGAAACGAGAAAGAAGGTCATTTGACGATCGCAGAATGTGGTTTGTAGGCCACAGGAATTTTGTGCGTTTACGAAGAACTTGCGCATGCGAAGATTAACAGAGTGCGCGTGAAGAAGAGTGCCGAGCGAGAAAACGTATCAGACATGGAGAATAAAGCACAGAGTAAAGAGTTGTAACGTTTACCTTACGTGAAGCAAACTTTTGTTTAGGTTTTAGTTTCATAATCAACTCGGTAAGAATATAATTTTGCGTAAATATTCGCAGCCTAGACAAAGTTCTATAATCGGAAATTTTCGAGTTGAGAGACGATATAATTGAACGACCTGTTTCTAAACAGAGATCTTATAGAAAGAAGCTGTTGTACGTGTTGTGAGAAAGAAAGTGTTATCTGTAATTGTAGGCCATAAAAAGCTAAGTTATTGACAGTATGCGATATAACTGAGAGAATCGCTGGAAGACGTGATACCAAGAAAGAAATGATTATCTGCGATTGTACAATAAAACAGAGAAAGATAAGGTTCTACGTTCGGATATCTTCGATCAGAAGTATAAAATGTTATCGTGCTGCATTTCGGTTTTGACTGACGTGTTTTTGAACGGAGAATTGGTACGACAAAGATGTAAGGAAGACAGAGAGAATTATCTATAAGATCTGTGAGAGATAAGGATAAATTGAAAAATTTAGGTCGAGACTCTATAATACAATTGAAGGGTTGTTCTAAATTCGACTCAATGGACGAATCTTTATGATGTTCGTGTAGCAGTTGTTCGTGATTATAAAGAATAGAAAAGCTCTAAATTGAAGAGCTAAGAAATTATTATCGGCTCTTATAATTGTAATCGTTTATCTCCTTCAGGTTTGATCAAAGATGTTGTGAAAGATAAAACTATGAAAGAAAGGGAATTTGCAAATGAAATTTGACTATCAGAGAGGGGAAGAATTATTTAGAAATTCAAAATTAATCAAATCTTGTTTGTAAGCTCTTAGAAGCTTCTAAAATTTGATTAACTAACAGCGACTGCTTATAAAGAATCTAGAACTTATCGAAGAAAGGTGTCATAAAGGTGTTACTACCGGTATTATTACCCATATCCCAATCCAGACAAGACGTGCTGCCATCAAAAATTGATTAGTAGTAGCCATAACCTGTATCATTACATATTGCGATTACCATAAAACAGACGAAGCACATTTACAGGCTCGTATAGACAGCTTATTAATTATGGCGACTTTTACGATGTCGACCTAACAAATTAACGACAGACACGAAACGCTCGTAACGCGCTTTACGACGTATAATTATCTGCAAACGCGACGTAAGCTTTCCAACAGGGGAAGAATCATCGCTTTTCCAACGTCGGCGAGACAGACAGACACGCGTTCTTTAATTATAATTCGTTCACGAAAGTTTTCGCAACGTTTAATCCAGTGGCATACTAAAGCTTTTCATACTGTACGTTACCTATTTTTACCTATTTCGCACTAAACGTTGGAAACTTTTACTTTCTGAAAATATACCGTGGCTACAAAAATTATTAGCCTCCTTATTCTCCGGTAAAGCGTTTTTTAAGCGAATTTTATACATTTCATTTTCATGGTATAACATTCTTGTAGTTGAATTTGAATCTATTTTGTACGTGAATCTATAATTAATTAGCGCGTCAATGATATTCGAATATTTCCTGCAAACCATTGCAACAAATATTCTTCAGAAGGTAAAACTAACTATAACTTCAGAAAGTAAAAATTATATTTCTGTCTCTCTTTTTTTTAAATATGTGATTGAATCGAAATTCTTAAAATCTTGGCCTGCACAACCATGGTATTCAATCCGCTAAATATCACTTACCGCGCTTTTTAATATCCTGTATTTGCCAAGCTTTCGACCGAAACTTCATTGCTATAGAAACATGCTGCACCGCCATGTGACTCTGATGCGATGAGAAAATCATTTTTAAAGGGTCGACGTCGTAAATTGTGTCACCGGCTGTCCTAAGGGCTGACCTCTTAGACGTATTTCACGCTTGAAATTCGAAGGGGACGACGGTCTGGCGCGAGGAAAACCAACTGAGCGAAAAGTTGCGGAACTTCCTGCTTCCAGGGAGGATTGACGAGGGTAGATTTTACCGGGAAACGCAGCAACTAATGTGGATACGAAAGGTGCGCTTGATATTTTTCAAATATGCCAGTATATGGAATTAAAGTCGCTTTTCGAAGTTTAATACGCGAATTTCGATGCAATAAGTGGAGATTAAAAAGTTTTCTACGGCGAACGAAATATACGATTACTGGAATTTGGATAACGAATGATGTATGCAATTTGGCGTTTTACTTTCGTATTTAAAAAATTGCTTGATTTGGGAATATTTTGAAAGAGGAAACCTGGTATTATTTGTTAAAATTTTTGTTATGGAGTATAGAAAAGAATTATCGGTATAGGATATTTTTATTGAAGTTTAGAAATTCTAGAATTTCGTATTTCAATAATAAAAGCACTCCGAGTTCTTTTTCTAAATATGAAACGCCTCCATCATTTGGGATAAACTATTGGAATAATAACTATCTCGCTTATGAATTTCCCTTCCGAGTTCACTGAACCAAAAAATTTTCCAACCTACGGTACAAACTTTTGTCATAGTGTAAGATATATTTCTGCGAAAGTAGAACGTAGAATTCTAAATTAAAATACCATGGAATCTGTGAAATATTCAGAAATTAAAATAAAATTCTACGTTAAAAAGATCTAAAATCTCGAATAAAACTTCATAGTCCTCAAATTCCAATCAAACGCCAAATATTTTCGAATGTACCAAAATATAAGGAAAATACTATAAAAAAGAAACAAATCCTTAAACATAAAACTAACTAAATTAAATTCATCCTATCAAAAAGTATGTTCTAAACATAGTCATATAAAGGTCAGCAAATATTACAATTGATACAAGATACATAATTTCATCGAAAATCCAGTGAAGAACGACCTCGCTTGCCAATAAAATCGATATATAAAATCGATTGCGTTCGAATCTAAAAGCTGGGAATAAACCATCACGTTGCGAACGTCTCTATTGTAACCGCGAAACGTCTTATACAGGGTGGTTGGTAACTGATGGTACAAGCGGAAAGGGGGTGATTCTACGCGAAAAAAAAGTCGAAAAATATAGAACAAAAATTTTTTGTTTGAGACTTTGTTTTCTAGAAAATCGACTTTGAATTTTCGCTCGGTACGCGTGCACTTTATCGCGTCTCGTTATAAAGTGGATATTATCGCAATTTAAGTTTGTTTTTGCCGTAACGGAAAATTAGGAATACATAATGAAATAATATGAAGTAATCATAAAGTTTATTATTACAAAAATTGCTGGAAAAAAAACGAAAAATTTTTATTCTATATTTTCGACTTTTTTTCGCGTAGAATCACCCCCTTTCCGCTTGTACCACCAGTTACCAACCACCCTGTATATGTACTTCTCGTAAAGCAATGAACAAAACGGTAACTCGAAGCAACGTTAGCGAAACGTTGCTGCGACGCCAGGACCAACAATAAGAAAGTAGAAGGAAAGTGTCGGTGGAAGGAGGAGAAATTACGGGGGCGGCGTAAAAATGCACCGCTGGACGATTTTACGCTTCGAATAGAGACGCAAAATCCTACCGCAGCTTTACGTACACTGCCGTTCAAAAGTATCCAGACGCTTTTGCTAGAACGTCTCTTAGCTACGAAATTACAAATGGGAAGGTCCACGGTCATTTTATTCTTTACGATCATCATATCTACACGCACGCTATAAACTTTGAAGCATCCTGCGTTTTTTTAGATAAAATATTTTTTGTGCACATTTCTTTGAAGAATAAGAAAAAATGTGTTCTAGCTATGAAATTACAGATGGAAAAGGTGTGCAACAAATTTTATTCTTTACAATCATCGTATCTAAACTCAAGGCTATAAGGTAGAAGGAATGTTGTGCTTTTTAGGTAAAATAAACTTTTTTGAACGTTTTACAATATATTTTAAAAGTATTAGAATCATAATTTTCATTTTTAAAGCTTAATTAATTGCAGTTCGTCATTAATATCGATTTTAGTTAGAAAATTGAATTTGTCAAATTCAATTTCAATTCCAAAATTTAATTCCATCAATTTAACTTCAACTCCGAAATTCATTTGTTTCTGTTCAAGTGCAACTCCAATTGCAAAATTTAATTTGTGTATTCATCTTGGTCAAATTCAAATACAACTCAGCCAAAGTGTTTGGATATTTGTAAATGATAGTGCATATACATAGCGCATTGTACATAATCATTTAAAGGACCTGGTTTGTTAGAAAGAAATATTTTTCAACTAATTTTCATTCATCGACGTTCATCACGCGTGGTAATTAACGAAACACAAGCGCTAATACTATCGATTTTACCATCATATCAGATTACAATGTAATTTCATGGTGAGCTACTTATGTTACCACAATACACGTAAGTATGTTAGTAATTTCAGAAATCACAATGATTGTTGTTATTATTATTATTATTATTATTATTATTATTATACCCGCGTGATTTTAATATTATTAATGAATTCGTGATGCATAAGCATAATCTGGATGATAAATTTATATTATTTACTGAGTTTGTGGTACAAACTGAAGATACGATAGATGAAGATTATTTTTTTTAATTAAATACTCTCCTTCGTAGTAGATTATACACATTTCTCGTTTATTGTGTTATCGAGTTAGACTTTTGTTCTTAGTATAGATTTTTTGTGAGAAATTCAATCACCTTAATACCTTTGGAAGAATAATTAAGGGTTTATAAAAAGGTATTTTCCTGCTTCTCATCGGTTCTTCGCGCGTATTAAGTTTCACTTTTTTAGTATCGGATATCAAATTTATTCCGAAGAATGAAAATTCACATCGTCGTCGTCTGATGGAGATAAACAAGGTATCATTATAAAAATGTATCCTTCTTTAATATCCTTCGCGTTGTCGTGTCAAATTTCACAATTTCTATAACACTCGGTATATTTATTTAAATAGAAAATTTTCAATTGGCTGTAAATAATTTAATAAGAGAATATGTTCAACAATTTCTTCGAAATAAAAATGAAAGCAATTCGTCAATCTCAAAATCACTGAAAGCCACTCTTAACTGCATTTTCCTGAGACGAAATCTCCATTACTGAAATCCCAGCGACCTAATTCGTTACTAAAATCACTTTTCTAATTGTGCATCCTCTGCCCAACCCAAATACTTGTTTCATTTTGCAAACTTCCCTCACAAACATCTCTCAAACATGTTTAAATCGAAGCTGCTTGTATATTTCATGTCTATACATTACCAAAAACTATTTTCTTGAATACACTATAAGGTAATTAAAATCTATCTGCAATTCAACATTTTCAACGTTTCAATTCTCTCTAACATGTAATTAAATATTTTACACGTGTATAAATCATTATCATTCAAACGATATGAATTAAAATAAATATGTCTATATATAACAGAAACATCAATATATCAATTGTAGCAAATATTTGTTAGAATTGCAAGAATTTGTTATTTCGATAGATTTGGTAATTGCAGTGTTAATTTTCCAAAATTTACAACGTGAAGCCTAAGAAAGAAAACACGAAACAATAGCCTCGTATTTATATCTTCTTTCCAAGAAATGAAGCATACTTCTACCATCCCCTAGATCAGCTTCGCTCTCAACCTTCCGAACAAAGAAAAAAAGTACGAAGTCTAAAGAACAACCCCAATAACTCTGTCCCTGTAACGCTCTCCAATTATTCTTGCGAAACGAGAAATTGTTCTTGTTGCTTTAAAATTCAGGATGCTGTGACACAATTGTCCAACCACAAAGAGGAATCAAATGACGTGCTAATGGTATGGTGGCTGTCGTTCCTAAAATTTCAACTTTGTTTCGTCAAAATTGACGACCCCAAGCAAAGATGAAACATGAAGCCTCATAGCCTGGTATTGCTCAATGCTATCAACAATAACACACTCCAACACTTTTTCTATTTTCTTTCCTCAAAATTTCCAAAAAGCGACCGACGAGGTTCAGATATATCGTACAATTCTATAGCAACGACCTTCCCATGTAATTTTTTCTTTTCATTTAGCAATATAAACTAGCTCCTCGATATCACGACATGAGTCTCGTATACTGAATATCTTCCTTCAAAGTAAAGAAGCATACTTTTTCCATCCCTTAGATCCACTCCGCTGTCTCAGCCTTCCAAGCAAAGGGAAGAAACGCGAAGCCTGAAGAACAACCCCGATAACTCTGCCTTTCGGTAACACTGGCCAATTATTCTTGCGAAAGAGTTACTGCAAAATTCAGAAACCCGCGAAGCAATTATTCGGCAGAATCAAGCAACGTCGTAAGGGTTTCGTGGCGGTCGTAAAAATTCTCACGGAAGCTCGACGTGCTTGAGGCATCCTCACCATGGTGTACACCCCTTCGGATAGAACACTAGGTACACAGGGTCGCGTTTCAGTGGCAGAACGACCGTAGGAAACGTACTGCTTCACCGTGGAAACATTTTTAAACTGGCACGCTCGTTTCTCTCTTTAAATCGCTCGATGCCGCCGCGATACGTTACAAAGATCCATGGCTATGGCCTCGAAACGTTCCGCTCGTTTCTTCTCCCAACGTTTAGGGATCAGTTACCCGCCGTGGTCACCCTTATCCCTTCCGGATAATCGCGCCGCGATCTTCGCTCATTCGTCTTCTTTCCTTGGTTTTTTCCCGGCTGATTTTCTCCAAAGTCACCGAAGTCCATGGAAACGGATGGGATAACGTTTTTTTTGCACGGGATGCAAGTGGTCTTCGTACGGATAATTAGGTTAATGGTCGTTATTGAGACTGACAAATTGAACATGATTTGGACATGTTGATTTTTTTTGGACATTTCATAAATAAACCTTCGAAGGGGATGAATATTTTGTGTAATTAACAGAGGTGATAGGAGAGAAGGTGGAGGTAGGCGTAGGAATAAGAGAAGGTATATGTATGTTTTTCGAGGAATAATATCTTTTAGAAAATAAGATCAATTTTGGGAGAATTTTATACATATAGAGTATCTTATATAGACATTTAGAATTTTCTACTTCTCCTCGAATCCCTTAGTATCAAAGACCATTCGATTCACAAGTTTCGTCATCTAGTCGCGCGTCTAAATCTTTAAAATTGTATTTTATCATTACATCGTTGTACTATTTTCTCTCACGAATACAATATTAGCTTGATACCGTACTGTTACAGTGAATCTCATGGCCTATTTATCACACGTATGTTCTAGATAAAAATGTTCAATTAAAATACTCTGCCTCCCTCTGAAGTTACGATTTCAAACATTTTTCAATTTTTATCATAATCAGAAAATTCCGTAAAAAAGTTCTAAACTTGAAACTCCATCATCGAAAGTAACCCGATAAATATACTTAAAACGAGCATCATCTCATCCGAGACCCTCGATGCTATCAGACGATTACCACACCCCTACTCGATCGAACCTCGTTCGATAATTAAATTAGTCCCGCCTTTAATCGCGTTACGCGATTTTTCCTCGATACAAGTCAGAAGGGAGAGCAACGTTAGATAATAGAATACTTTTAAGAAGTAGCCGATTCACCTCGTTGAAAATCGTGTCTATTTTTCACGAAGACCGATCTCGATTTCTATTAAATCTGACGTTTCCTTGCATTTGCGGATCGAATCGTTCTTTCGCGATCATTGTATCCTCGGCCAATCGGATTTCGCAACTTCCTGTTTACTTTAGTTTCGCGCGTCTTGGATAGAAGAACGAGCAAATAGATACTCGAGAAATGCTTGTACCGCAAATTCGATAATGGAAATTCGCCGATATCGCCTGTAATCTTCCCTTTCCGTGAACGTTTTCTGGGAAAAAATAATATAGTACATCCGTGGTAACTAACCTGCAATAATATTTTTGCAAATTCATATCTTTATAGATACAACTGAAAACAAAATGGGGTTGTAATTAGACTAAGCAGATATTTAACTCACGTTTTAAATATTATAACAAGCGTTCTACTTTGGATATTTTATATTTTTTTGCACATTATCTGCGTTCCTTTTTACCTTTAAATTTCCTAAATTATTATATAATAAAATTATTAAGATAAATATATAAAAATCCGCAGTCTGTATATTTAAGTAACTTATATGTCTTATATGTAATAGATACATATAATGTTCAAATTTTGATAATTCAGGAATCGATTCTGAAGTCTGAAAATCGAGTTTATTGTAACAGTACTTACGTAAAATACAGAGGTAAACAACAATAAATAATAATTAATAACGATAAATAATAATAAATAACGAAGCTTTGTACAAGGTCTACCTGAAAATCGAGAATCGATTTTCCACGTCCTAAACTACCATTCTTCCTTTGTCAATCTTCAATACTCTGAATACTGTCTATTTCTAACGATCAAAATCCTTCTTCTTCTCTAGCCGTCACAATGTTCGTTAGACAGAGAAAGTCCCTTTGTTTATCCGTGTTTGAACTCTTGGGAAGTTTACATACATATACATATAGTATAATACAAATATAGCTAGATATAGTTACATATATTCGTCATATTACTTTCATTCTAATTAATCCGTGTTTGAACTCTTGGGAAGTTTACATACATATACATATAGTATAATACAAATATAGCTAGATATAGTTACATATATTTGTCATATTACTTTCATTCTAATTAATCACCTATGACGTGCCTAGTTCTAGCGTTAAGTAAACTTCGAACATTTTGAATTTTGGCATTCAAATCGGCTGAATTGCCGGTCCATAGAAGTACGAAAATGCATTTCGACGAAGGGAACTCTGTGACGGACTTAGCTCTATGACATTGCGTAGCAACAAATTCTACGAACGTCTACGAATTAAATTCGTAAAAAAAAAAGAAGAAATAGAAAAAGATACCAAACGAATATTAAATAAATAATTAATTATAAATAAGCAAATAATTTATCTAACCAAAACGTTTCCTAAAATTTTCTACGTCGCTCTAGTATATCCTGCTAAAATTCCTAAATACGCATCACACGAAATTCATCGAGGTAATAGAAAATAAAAAATTGAAAAAAGGAATTTCAACGATCGATATGAAATATCAGGAGCACAGGACATTTCCATTTCAATCACGCATACAATTTACGCGCGTTGCATGTTCTTCGTATTACATCATCCCGCGAATCAAAAGCCGCCGCTCGATTAGTCCATTGAAAATTCGCCGGGCGATCGCCGCGTGTCGCGTCCATCCGGTTGAATGTCGGGTTCGCATGAATGCGACGCGACAGGCATCGAAGTAGCGAACGTCACGCACTCTTCAGACGGGACACGCGGGATTTTAATCAGCCGCGGCGTGTAATGAGGCCGTACGCTGCGGGTACCAACGATTTTGAACAGGCTTCGTCCTAATGAACACAAGTCCTGATCGAGCTAATTGAAGAGCTCGACTCTCCTGTGACTTCATCGGGATAATTAACTCGTCAATGTAAAATTGTCGTTAAAATTAATGCCGCGACTATTCAACTCTTGATGTACGCGACTGACTATTGAATCGATGCTAGTTGCATAGATTTTTTTATTCAGTTCGAAAGGGTATTCTGCAAAAATTGAAAAAAATATTTTCAAAAATTCTATTGACAACTAATTCGGCTGCGTGATTTAATTTCGTGGACTACTGAAGTTACGATTCAGTATAAGCTTTTTTATAAAATATGTATATTTTATTAAATATAATATTGAAGGGAAATATTGAAAATTTCGCGTGTCTCTGATTCGATTGTAACTCGAATTGGAAACGGTTAACTGGGATATTCAGCTATCGCGTGAAATATTAGAATCTTCTCGTAATTTAATGATACAAGTCTTTTTGAACGGTTCTTGAGAAATTAAAATTTTTATATTGAAAATTCTAAGCAATGTCTATATTAACCCGGAATGTTATAGACTTGTACATTAAGAGGTAATTTTAGGGATTCGAGATTTTTAATGTATCACGAGTAATTAATAGTCCCTTATAGAATTATATTAAAAGATAATGAAGAATATCAGCTGATATTTCTATAAAATACCCAGAGAAGCGTGAAATATCTTGATAAACCTTCAGATAAATTTTTCTATCTCGCATAATTTCCAATTCATCTTGGTCGATGGTTTCTCTCCAATCTCAATTTAATCAGTAGCCATATAAAGTAGTTACTGTACACATCTATTTCCTTAATAATTTTCCCTTAAAGCGTTTGTTTACGCGGAGTATCCTTTTCCAGCTGTCTAATAACTCAATTACCACTTAATTAATCTGGAACGATCGTAAAATTCTGCCTCTGATTCATAAACCGATCTCTTCCTCCACGATCTACATCCGCTTTCAAGCTAACTCGATTGAAAAAAACACAATAAAACTCAAAGACATATCTGTTATCATCGTGATTTCTTCAAAGACTGAGAGCAATCGTGTCGCAGTCTTTGATGATTTACAAAGTAAAATTACCATTCTCATATAAATTTCGATTCTCATATAATATTTTTATAATATAATATTTTTTAAAGAACGAATCTTCAGAAAATTGAATATCAATGAGAAAGAGATACAACACTGATCTGAATACTAATCGAAAAGAGACACGAAACACCCCGAAAACTAAATCTAAGCCATTCGTTCTGCCCGAATCTAATGTTTTTAATAAACACAACATTACTGTCTTGATTGAACGACATTACCAATTTCGAGAACTTCACAACACACCCTAATCCTGCAACAATGATTCTGATAAATACGAAATTGCCGATTGCTCGAACCAATCTTCGAGATAAACAAAGAAAATGAAAAGATCCAAAAATCCAAATTCCATACTCGACTCTGTACAAATTCCAATACTACACATCCAAATCCTCCAACAATGTTGCAAATTAATACGATATTCTCTATTCACCGAATCGATCTTCCCTACCCCCTTCTCGTCACATACCGAATTTAATAACAATACGAAACGAGAAACTCTGAACGCTGAAATTATATCCTGGATTCTGTACGTATCTCTCTAATCCTCTAATCCTCCAATAGCGGTTCTAATAAATACAAACAAGCCCCGACGAATTGTTAACACCTTAGCAGCTAGCTACGTCAATTACGACTACAAACATGGGGAATTTACCCTCGTCGACTAATACTCGACATAACGCAACAAGAAACGTTTCAGCCAGAGTAAAATTGGTGGTCGATAGCGAAGGATCTGCGTTCGTTAGGTCCGGCAGCGATCTTGAGTGTTTATTAATACACGAACAAGAGGGGTGGAGCCAGGTTGACGTACACGTAACCTGTTTGATTATGCGACGGTTTGCGTTGTAATTAGCGCGGCCTGTTTGACCAGGCCGACCAGATACTCGTGCTACGTGCCTGTAACTCATGTGACCCGGTTGCAGGGCCACTGAATTACATAATACACACGCGACGCGCGTACGCGAACGCTGCAAATGACATTTCCATGACGTATGTAGCTGCAAAATGAACGGACGGGTCGGCCCTTGTCGCGAGACCGGCCCTCTGCCAACGAGTGTCGTGAAAACACGTTTTAATACGGCCAACCGGACAAGACGACCACTCTCAGCGAAGAATTACCGCGAAATAACAACGACGTAGGATAGGTTCGTGGGTGGAGAAAGAGGATGTTTAACTGAGGACAAGACTGCGTTGTTATTGTCGCCAACGGTCGAATATTTTATCAATAAAAAAGAAAAATTCGTAGCAAGGTTCGAGAAAGATACGTCGTTCTATTAAATTTTATGGAAAACTTGTTATTCTTTTCGGCAACGAGCAATGAGTTTTTCTAATCTTCGAGTATTCCGTTTTTCATAATTAGACTGCCGATCTTTATACAAGTTAATATCTTCGCGAGTAGAATTAAAAAACGGAAGCTTTCCACCCTTTAAATTTTATAGTAGCAGCTGTTGTCTGTGACTTGGTTTGCGTAGAAACAAATATGAGTTTAACTTTGTTATTCTAAATTCAGTGCATAACATTCAATCGTTTGTAACACAAGGCAATATAGTAAACAGTTTTGGAGAAATATTTGGAGGAAGTGACGACCGTCGATCGATCGAGGCGCAACCTTGCAATGGAAATTAAACTGCGTTAGTTAGACTTGGATCGAATTTGTGCTCATTGCTCGGTTCCTTGAAAAGTAAACAATAATAATAAAATGTAGACTGTGGAAATGTATTTTCCAACGGTGAAAGAAATAACCAAATCGATCGAACGGTTTCTCGGATTACCTTGCACGCGCGCACATATACCAACTTAATGTTATAATATACATACATATTTAAAAAAGCAAAGTATTTAATAAATAAAACATTGTCAAAGTGTCGAATTAAAAATGAAAGAAACTACATTGACACAAGTATTTTGCAATTTATCGATACCAACGATTGAACGCGTAAAAATTGTATTATTTGTCGGTGTTTTATTCATTAGTGAATTTTAGTCTAGTCTTTATTTATCAATTTTACACATCCCGCATATTATACACAAACTAATATTCGTTTAATGTTCTCTATTCAGAAGAGAACTCTTTTAAGGCCAATCCCTTTTGCTCTATACATCAAGTATGTCCAAGAAAAGTGTCTCTAATTTCAATAAAAATTTCCCTATCCCATAATTCTGAGCTATTCCAGCGTATTTTACTTAGCTAGCATCTAATTTACACCTTTCCAACTTCAACCCGCATAACTTTCCAAGCCTCCGAAGACGTATCGCTTTTCCAGTATGCGTACCAGCCACGAGATACATTCTTATAAAATAGTCGGAAGGTACCCGACTGCGCCCAGGTGAAAAATTTTAATACGAACAATGGCGGTGGAATTAGCATAAGCGCATCGATCATTGCTCTCGCGTAGTATCGTCGTCTAAGAGAAAGTTTCATGACAAGAGACATTCTTCTCTGCCGTTTATTTCCACGGGATGAAAATGGCCTCGTCCCTTTCTTCTCTCCGTCGTTCTCAGCATGTAAATCCGCGAGAATTAAATTTCACCCCGATGAAGTGAATTTCAGAGGCAATTTAAGATCCCACGGTGCCTTTTGTAAGAGCGTGCACCGTATCGACGATTACCCGGTTAAATGGCCTGGAAGTATCAAGTCGATTGTAACCGCGACAAAGTGGATTACCGGTGTAGCATAATCTCGATTCTACGCCAAGGCCGTCGTAAAACTTCCATGCAATTCTTTTCCACGATGCGCAACCATCGTCGAAAGAACGCGGACGAAGCCCCTCGCGACATTAACGAACTGTTGTGCCCCTCGATGCTATTCAGGGATCAATAGCTTCTCGAATCGGAAATGGATGATTCGAGAGCTTAGGAGGACGCGTTGAAGAGAAAAAGTAAGATGGTAAAGCGCCAACGTTATATCGTTTGAACTATTGTGTTGGCAATTAAATAATTGCGGATTTTGTCATTAGGTGGTATGGACAAAATTCCAGTGTATTGGCTTAGCAACTAAATGATTACGGATTTTGTCATTAGGTGGTATGGACAAAGTCCGCAATCATTTATTTGCCAACCCAATACACTGGAATTTTTGCAAATTCTAGATGCTAGTGAATGGATGATGGATGTTCAGGCGTTCATGCTGAGTGCAAATATACAGAATTGGACAATAACGAGATACTTTTATGCAAGTTTTGTACGTCAGTTTTCGTGAACTTGGAAATTTTCACGGGTATATATGCAGCTTAGTAACAAAGAATCAGAGTTGAAATTAGGATATAAATGACGTAAGAGATTTAATTAGAAATTTTGTTGCAGGTATTCGTTCTACGGTAGCTTCTTCAGTCCACCTTGTTTTATGACCTTGTGCATATACATATATGTACAATATATGGAAGATTTCTTCGAATTTGAACATTGATCGGACTAGACGAATAGAATGCACGTGGAATAAAGATTTGGTCAAACTCTGTATGAGAATATTAATCTCTAAATTTAGCTGCCGTTTCATACAGAAGCTTACATTAGCCTAATATCTTTATCATCGTAACAAATTCTCCAAAGGAACTCGACAAACGCTCCGAAGGGGAAAAGATCTCGGCGCTTAGGAGCATCGGGCCGTAAAGAAAGAAATAAAAACAAGTTGGTTCCGAAGCAAACGGCGTAAGAATACTCATTTTCGAAGAAACGAGCACGAAAGAACAAAAGTTGGGAAGTAAAAAAGCAGGATTAGCCGTCGAGTAATCCACGTTTAATCGAATCACTCGTCAAAGCTCGCGGCCCCTGTTCTCTCTCACAGATCGTAGAAAATAGATTTCCAGCTGAAATATTTGCACGCTGTCACTGGTCGTCATATTCATGAGAGCAGCACGAGAATGGAGTAGGAAATGGATGACAAGAATTAGATTCCACGTAGGAAATGCGACCGGCTTTTCTAGACGATGCCTACGCGCCATGTCAAAGCTGACTTCATCTCCATGGTATGCTCCCTTTCTTCCATTTTCTCGTTTTTCCAAACGGTGTTTCTTTCCAACGGTATACCTATGACTTATTTTACTGTGTCTATGTAAAATCATTTCTCCACACTTGTCTTCGCTGGAAACGATAGGAATAGATGGAGCAACGAGAATCGGAGAATAATACGAATTGTAGAGACTTCTAACAATTGGGAATACGTACGAGAAATGTTTTCAAGATCCAAAGAATCTTTAAATGTAAAAGAACGAATATGTCTTATCTCCACTAAACAATAGTTGCACGATCTCTTTCATTGCAGTGTATTGGAACATTTACTTTGTCTAGCTGTATTTGCTAAAAGAACTAATCCGTGGCAAATCGATATGATATCAACGTTATGCCATCAATTTCTTATTTACAATTCGAGTGGATCATCAACGTTTTAAAGACGATACTCGATGATACAGTTAGTAATTTTCTTGTTTGTATTTATTACGTTTTGTCCAAAAGCAAGTAAGCGCGTTACTGATTTTTATCGTGGTACTAATTTCAGGAAGCTTGAAATCCAACGAAATAATTTTATTTCCAACTAGAATAGGAAAGTTATTTCAGAATAACGTGAATAAAGACGATAGGCAAGCGAAGCATACGAATGAACGTTTGTTTAAGGAAAAAGAATACGATTTATAAAAATTAAGATTAACGTGTTGTTCATAAGAACAATTGGCGTGTTGTACTGGCTAAATGAAATAACAAGCTTCTGTATGAATTTGAATGAAATTGTACGAGCAACGATGTCTGGATCGAGTGTAATAAATTTTTAAAACTGGCAATTGTTGATGTAAATCCATTGCGAACGGTACATGCGATTGAAATTCGCTTAACGCGTCTCTGTTACATCGATTGCGGTTGAGAAAACGTACTATGAATGTTTGATTTAAACGCCATGCCATATTGATTTCAGTACTTTCTTTGATTTATGGTGTTTGTTTCACAACGGAGGAAAGCAATCGTACTATGTATTTCTCGTATCAATATAACTCGAAGAAATAGAAATGTAATCGTTAAAGTGTTGTTTGCTTCATCTGTAACATTTTCATCTCGTAAAGGATAACTCATCGCTGATATTGGCGTCATTTGTAATTCCTTTAGCCTGCAAGAATCATTTATTCTTAAACCTTATAATTTTTCCATTGCTTCTAAAAAACTGACTCTCCAAAAGTTCAATTAATGTCATATTTCTTTCACAAAATATCAGCAAAATATAACATAAAAGAGATATATTATTACCATATAACCATAATAATATAAAACAAATAATTTCTTCATTTTTTCCCTAACAATTACCTTCTTCCAGCTTTGGAATAATAACAATTCCGCATGAAAAATAATCCACTGCTGAAAATCTCGCCTCGAAACTAGCCCCTTTCGAATCCTCTGTTGCTTTTACCTTCTTTATTTTTTAAAAAAGAATCATCCGTTTGAAATGACTTGGTGTCTTCGATTCACAACTGTGCCAATGCTACAGCTATGGTGTAAAATCGTTATAATCGCGACTCGAGGGAAGAAAAACGACTAGGAAAGAAAGAAAGAAACAGAGAGCCAAACGAACGGTAGGTAGCGCGCGTAAGCACGAGCGCGGAAAAAAACGCAACACGGAAAGCTCGCGTTAATTTCCGTAGGCAACGCTTTAAGTACGAGCACAATTAACGCGATCCTATAACAGCGGTATCAAAAGGCTGGCATTCCAGGTTTATTTCGCGCCACTGTAACGTCGCTCTTAAACTTCGTCGTCGTTGCAACGCCATTACTTCCCCAGTCACTATTTTCGGAACCAAACTAAACTTCATCGCGGTATAGATGAAATATATTTATCACACGATGTTTAATGCTCCAATTCCAAACAAAGAGTCAGTCAGATATCTGGGCATAATTCTGGACAGAAGAATGACATGGAAACGACACATCGTAGATAAATCCAAATAACCTAAATCAAAATTTAAAAAATTCTACTGGCTAGTGTAAAATTACTGGCTAGAGTAAAATAATGCTATATAAGGCCATATTAAAACCTGTTTGGACCTATGGGATCCAACTACGGGGAACAGCGAGTAATTCCAACATAGAAATTCTTCAACGATTCCAATCGAAAACTCTAAGATCCTTAATCGATGCACCTTGGTATATTATCAACGAAACAATACATCGCGACTTGAAGATACCCACAGTTAAAGAAAAAATATCCAAATTTAGTAACAGATATAACATAAGAGTTAAGAACCACCAAAACCACTAGTTACTTAATTACTTGACAAGACGGATCAGATCCGCATGCTAAAAGACATCACCCTTTAGATTTAAACATTAGATTCAACTAGAATCAAACATACGATAGATACTTATTAAACACGACATAGTAACACGCCAGAATAATTTACTTATAATTCTCAATGAGAATTGATTATAAAATTCTTCTAAAAAAAAAAGATGCTTAATGCGAGTTGTAGTATCCTGGTTGTAGCGTGTAATTCGTGCCACTAACTCGATGGAGAAGAGGATAATTCTTAACTAGTTTTTAAACTAGATTTAAAGGTGTTGAAGTAATTACTTCAAGAAAAATTCTACATCTTTTCTTTTGTATATCCGTGACCTGGAGACCACTGTTACCAAGAGAATAGAATTTAAAAATAAGGAATTCAAAATAAGGAGAGGTCCATATTATTGTTACCTTGAATATAAATTTTGTTTTGTGTTACAAGGTCTAGAAACGAAAGAACTAAAAATAGATTTTTATTGCTGTTTCTTGTAGCCTTCAGCTAGATCTACACACCAAGATTAACTTTTCGATAATGTCCTTTGCTATAAATATATGAACGTGCTCCCTATCATTTTTCCTATTGTATTGTAACACAGTAGGAGTGAGGATCTGCATCAGCATACACTATACCTGTACCTATACTTATTTCAATATATTTTTCTGTTACAAATTCATCCACTCGTTCCTCTATGAGTCAACTTGAACAAAAGTATTAAATGCTGAAGAAAGAATTGTCAGATATAAATGTTTAGTAAACTTGGGTTCGACGATTTTAATAATTTATTAAGTGTGGGATTCTATGATTTGTTATTTTAAGGATTCATTGAATGTGAATTCGGTGATTTAACGGTTTTAAGGATTTATTAAACGTGGTTCACATGATTTATTAATGGCCCTCTGTGACTTATTCAATGTAGATTTCATTGTTTGTGAGTTTAACGAATTGTTAAACGCGGATTCGATGAGCCGATGACTCGTGAATCGGTTGAAGGATAAAAACGAGAAGAGAATCTTAAAATCTTCGATATTTTGGTTATTAGAGAGCAAAAACGAGATTAAACGCATGACAAGAATCTTCCACGATGGAGAATTTTGTAAAATACGTATTTCAGGCTAAGATGAAACAGATTAAAGGAAATCTTAATTGTTGTATTCGATAATTTTCGAAACATATCGTATGTTTTCATGATACGTTACGCAAACTAACGGAAAAATAAAGCAAATACATATAACTCTGAAATTACGGAATATGATTCTCTGTAAGTTGGATTGATCCGTGAAGATATGTCGAGAATTCTTTAAGGGAAACGAAGTCGACGTTAGAGCGTTTTTCAGATTTCCATCAGCAAATTCCGTCTGTGAATTTCTAATAGAAATCTCGACGTTCCTCCATCATTTTATATTTGACTTTTTTTCGATTTCAAATTTTTTCTCAAAATATTCTTCCATGTTAATCAACAAGCTACTATTTCAAAGGTGCATTTTAAAGAAATTTCTCTAAACTGAGATACATTAAAATGTTTGAAAGAATTTTCGAAACAGTTTCCGAATTAGCTTGATCAATTCCTCCAAGCATCTGACATTCTCTCGTATTTCTTTATATTTTCAAGCCGTGTTGCAGTCTACTTATCAGAAGGTATTACGCGATCGCGAATAAAACGAACACGGAAAGCCTTATATTTTTTCCATATCTCCGCCATCAGTGTAATCTTCGTGAAATCGATATGCTGTGTAAAGAGGGAAGAGTAGAACGAACCCATTCACATCCCTTTACGTTTGCAAGCATTTAACAATCGTTTCGTAGTGCTTTTAAAACTCGAAAGAACTCGGCAAAGTGCAGAGTGTACACAATGTATCAGACACCATGAATTTGGCCGAGTGCGGATCGAAAGTGGCGCGATTCGAAAGGAACATTCGCTGCTTTTCGCTTACACGAGCGGAGCCATCCCTTCGAACAAACAGCCGGAGAGAAATTCGGTGGGCGTGACCGGTCGTAAATTTTTACACTCTAGATTACCCGGTGCCACGGCAGCGAATACCACGTTTTAACGGCTCGTAAATTTTTTTACGCGCCTTTTTTTTTATATATACGTACATTTTGTTACGCTGTCTCTAGCTGCCGCCTCGTTAATTCCATTAATAAACCTCGGGACTCGCGTAACAAACGCTACGACGAGCCTTGGCAGTGAAAACAAATAAAATGCAACAGCTGAGTGCTATTGTGCCGTATAAAACAAAAGAACTACTCAGAGATTATGTTAACCCTTTGTCTTATGATATTGATTGACGCTCGTCGAGTGGATTTAAATACAACGAAGGTAAGCTGTACTAGCGTCAAAGTTCAATTTTATATCGCAATTGTAGAAATGAAATACGGCGTTGTCACGTGTAATTGCGAGTTTCCCTTAAATTCAAATCTTTTTCCTCTACTTACTGTATAAATATACTATGTCTATATTCTGTGAAATTTGTGATTTTATGCAGAAGTTGTTGACTATTTCCGTATGCTGTATAAAGATCGTATTTATACCCATTTTGTAAATTTGTCAAAAATAATATTTTTGTTTAGGGTATTTAGCGTATGAACCATCTCCGTCATTTCGTGTTACCTAAAAGGGATCAACGCATAGTTTAATTATAAAATTTAATTATAAAATATCATGGAATGTTTTAAACTGTTTCTCTCGAAAATGCTAAAAGCGGGCATAGAATGTTTGTCCAATAAGCGATCGATATTTAAATCTATTTTTTTTTTATAGTTTCCAAGATGTCCCATAAAATATATTCCCACCGTTTCAACGTAGATTTTAACATGTACAAAAATCGACCTATTAAACATTTCTTCGAGAAGTACATGACTCGTACATTTTATAAATATCAACGATTTATTCATCTACCATAATACGATCCATCATCTTTCATCGATTGGTATCGTTGAATCATAGGTGCTCATAACATCTTAGAGATCAGAGCTTACTTAAATTTAATTTACGCTCTGTACTTCATTTAATAAAGACAATCTGATAGCTCTCATTGCGTAAAATATGGATTTCAAAGAATTAGATATTCCAAGTAACATCCTAAAGGAACAGCGACATTGTACGAGAAAGTTTCCGTTTGATATCGAAAATTCAAATTCAAATTGTGGCTGATAGTCGGAGTACCACTAGACTTGGCTCGTATTCGTATCGATAAAGTAGAAAAAAACGAAGAGAAGACAGTATAGAAAATATATTACGGAACGAAACAGTGGGAATTCGAGCTCGATGGGGAATTTAAACGTAACATAGCTGGAATTGAAGTATCGCGACGACTCCTCGAGACTTTTAAATCTCCACGGTTGCACCTCCGAGGCCGAGTATCAATTCCGTTCAATCGACGTTACAAATTTACGAGGGAAACTCGTGATAAAGCGGCGCGTGCCTACGATATTTTAATATTATTCCCTGAAACTGCACCATGAGGAGGACGCGCCGGCGAATGAAACATTGGGATGTATCGGCCGTGAATCTTTGATATCTTCATCGGATATAGGATTATGGAGTGGCGCTAATATTTCAATTGATCCCGGTTCGTTTCGATGAGCACCCGACCGATGTAACAAGTGAAAAAAAAACCGCTGAATAAAACTCGTGAGAATTATTACAAAAGGCGTCGATCGGTGCATATTTTTTATTTTAAATCGATTATTACGCGAAACTGTCTCGTCTGATGTTTATTTATACCTTGAACGATGCATTTTTCATCCCATCTTGAATAATACCCCGTCGGTGAAAAATGGGATCGAGGGGAGAGGGAAGAGAAAATTGAAAAATTAAACTCGACCGCTGACCAACGCATCGGAAAAGTTGATATTTTCATATATATATCTGTACCTTCTATATATATATATATATATATATATATATATATAGAGAGAGAGAGAGAGAGAGAGAGAGAGAGAGAGAGAGAGAGAAGACACAGAGAGGAAAATAGACGGTTACTAAAATTGCCAAATCGACAAATAAATCAGAATTTTTCTTTTTTAACTGGAGAAATAATAACACGAGCTCAGCAGAGGTAGGAGCGCCCTATCAGCGAAAACGTGAAAACGTTCCGTTAGCTCGAGCGGACAATAACGCGAAACGATTATTAACGAAAATCGTCAGCGGTGGGCTAGTTTAAATGTTTTATACGCTGGTTTGATTTTTTCATTCAGGTCAGAATGCCTCGAAGCAACCAGCATTTAAAATAGTTTCGCTGAAATTATGAATCTTTAACGAGGTAGAGAAAAGCTGACTTTTAGGGGGAATGAACACGATATTTGAAATAAAAATATCACGTGTTGCCATTTGTTGAATAGAGAAAAAGCTGAATCTAGTAGAAAGTAGTGACATATTAACAAGATTATTGAGCTACCGAACCAAGATCAAATTTGGTTACTATAAATGTATTGTGTCGTATCGCGAGTAGAATAAAGTTGTATATAGTCACACAAGTTAATTGAAAAAATATCGAACGGTCAAGGAAATAGGAGAGTGCCACCAAGATAATAAATTTAATTAACAAACAGATATTACATGAGTTGACAAGTGAAATAGGATTGACGTTTTCTCTTTTTCGCGATGTCCTACGCGACTGTGGCTTCCTAACACATCTATATTATGTCAATTACGATCAATTTACTTCGGACGACATTGCTCGATGTAATTTCATCAAAAGCGGTTCCATACAACATTCAACGCAAAATATGATTCGGAAACGCACGTAGCGTACGTCATTGATCATTCCGTGTATCATCGCGATAGATATAAATACCAATGACACAATTTTCCAGAATTCACTCGGCTTGAATCAGTTGACGGGTTTATAGTAACACAATACGGTTGTCGCGGACGCGTTCGAATTAAAATTACGCGCGTTATAAGCCAAGTGAAAACCAGGTCAACTCTTTGAATCGCGTTGCGATGATAAATGACGTTCCAGTATTTCGCCAGTGTGGCGCCGAGCTAAGAGAACGAAATTCTCAGACGCGCGTCAAATTCCATAAACTAACGTAATCGAGCTCCTGTACACGCTTCGGTTACGGAGTGACAAATTAAGAGAAACATTAACGTCGTACCGACGCGACGCGGATCTTTCGAATGAACCGCGCTCGACCGTACCGATACCCCACATAATTTATCTCTTCTCCCAGGAGGAGATTATCGTTAGACAGAGACCAGAAGATCCATTGTTCCCATACGATTAACAACGACGAGCCATACCGATGACGGTTCTCGTCTACGATCTATCGATCGTGGTGCACGCCGAGACACCGAGGAAGATTAATCAGCCGTCAAACCGTCACGGATTAATTTATCAGGTGAATTAATGAATGAGAGTTATGTGCCAGGTTCTATCACTCCGAGAAACGTTAATTGTGGTAAAATATGTGCTTGCACGAGAAATAGAAAGAGATTTAAGCACGCAGCAGTTCGTTAAAGTTTTTGGAACACAGCAAGTAGAAACGTTCTGGTCTTACGAATGAATGTAAAAATACTTGTAGAGGTGTTAGTCTTTGATCAATCTCGTCTTCGTTTTAATAGATAGAAAGGTTTTTAATGGTTTAAAAGAAGCTTCGGAATAAGACTTAAGCAATTAAAGTTTTAAGTTTTTTGTATAAGCTGTGTAGAGGGATCGATGCCTGACCAAATACGTATTTATACTACTTTGGTTGACAAATATCACATCGTACTACCTTCTCCGATCTTCTTCTTTCACACGATGAGTTAAAAGTATGAAATCGAAACGCGTAACGTAAGAAAATTTTCATTGAAAACATAATTTCGGCTCTTTGTAATTCTTTCTTTTATTCTCTCCTTGTTTCAGTGATCATGTCAAATAATTTTTCAATGAACTTATTTCGTATCGTCAGTCATTTTGCTTCCAATATTTCAAACAATCTATTTACCTTTTCGTTCCTAACTGCTTTATATATTCGTTCTAAATCGTTCTATATATAACATATGATTCAGCGAAGCTAACACAAATTCTAGAATCGGGAAAACTGATAAAAAGTTAGTACTATAAAGGAAATATCTAAAAATTCATCGACCGCATCGATCCGCAGCCTAAATTTAATTATTTATAACTTGAAAAATAAACCTCGTCCAACGAATTTCATGCATAAAGTTCAATCCTAAAGTTTAATCCTAACGTTTTTTCTAAAATCATAAAATCAATATTTCCTAAAAGATACGATTAGTCCGCGTTGTGAAACTTACTAACGTAGGTAGGCTGACTTTTGCATGATACTGCATAGAGAAAGTGTGGATAAAGGAGAAGCTTGAACACGGCGAGTAACAATGCGACCAGCAATAAAACGGGATGGAATGAAACACGGGCATTCACGGGCCAGCCTTGGAAATCCAAGACTCTTCGAAACGAGGGTTTCGCGCGTCCGAACAAACCTGCGTCGCGTGATAAACGCGTCTTGAATGGAATTCAGGCTGCCTCGTTTCTGTGCAACGTCGCTCCAAAGTATACGTTGATTACGTTAATGGAAGTCGCGTGCCAACTACGAATTGAACCTTCGCTGAACGATTAAAAAATGTCAGTGCATTTTGCGTGACTGATTACAACATGAACCTCGTTCCCGTTTCCACTTTTTGTCTTACAATTTCGTATCGGTGTAATTATAATATTTTTCCAGTATCGTTCTCGTGCACAGATTGTCGAATAACGATCGAAAGAAACGTATATATTTCGTACATCTTTATCAGTCTCTTTAGTGATCACTTTATGAGTATTGTTCTAGCGTGATGATCATCAAATAACGATCAAAAGAATTCTATTTCTTTCTTACATCTTCACTAGTTCCGTTAGTGGTTACTTTACGAGTATTGTCCTTGTGCGAAGATTATAAAATAACGATCAATGCAATACTATTGGATTGGCAACTAAGTAATTGCGGATTTTGTCAATACCACCTAATGACAAAATCCGCAATCACTTAGTTGCCAAGCCAATACATGTTCGCTACAGTTTTACCACGTAGTTTCTTTGTTATTTATTTTGTAAATGGATACCCGTGGATATCAAATGATTTCCTCTTTGCCAGAACCTATACTTAATTATATGTGTGTTTCGAGTATCACAACATTCCCGTACAATTTCTCTACTGACAAACGACCAACAAAGAACACGTAGATCGGCAAAGGCACGCAACGCTTGGCTAAAGGATAATTATAAACGACTGTTCGTGCAGATAGCAGTTTCCATCCGACTATCGCGAGGATACGGAAGGGAAGGAGAAGAACGAACGAAGAAGAAAAAAGAGACCCGTGGTACGCGTGTGCGGAAATCCAAGAATATTCGAAAACCGAGTTTCCGCTCGTTACGTAGCCGGAAAAGCTTGGTCGCGTTAAAAGTGCAGTAAAAGGAATCCAAGCTCGCTCGACGAGCGTACCAACGTCTCTGCCGCGTTAATTGTAATGATATTAATTACGATAATGGAGATCCCCAACCAGCCTCTCCGCTACTTACCCTCATACCCCTTTGCCTCGTCCCTTCTCCCCTCCCTTTCGATCCATCCTGTTACCCTTCCTCGTGCCATCCCTTGCCCGCGTTTTCTTCTCATCCGTTCACGCGAAGTCAATTAAGTGGATATCTCAAACGAAAAATTCTAATAAGCCCGCAAAACGACTCGACTACGGGCGAGCGCGCCGAGAGAATCGCAGAGAAAGAAAGATCATTATTTTTCGTTCCCTTTTAGAACGGTCGCGTTAATTCCCCAGCCCGTTAGTTTCATGCTGAATTTAATGGGGTTTAATGGTCTTCGGCGTTATTAGGTTGTCATAGGCGGAACTTGAATGCAATTCTCTTCTCTCTTATTACAATTTATTTTCGCTTTATTCGTTTGTTTTTTTCTTTCCCTTTCTTTCCCTTTTTTCTTGTAAATAGCAGGATTGCAATACGTTTTTCTTTGCGGACGTTTTATGGGGTTTAATTTATTGATCTAGTGGCGGAATTTTATAGAACGGGATCGTTAAGTCTGGAAATAAGAGGTTTTGATTGCTGTTTAGGAGGACACGTTCGTCTGTATTAAATTGCTTTATGCTATGTGGTTAGACTATTGTGAAAATAGATGATTTGCGAGCGTACTTCTCTTCTTCCAATTTATTTCTTTCTATCTTTTCTTTTCGTACGTAACGGGTTTATAACGCTTCGTTTTTCTTAATTCTTTTCTATGTATGTATCTTCATTTATTCAATATCGAATTTCAAAGAAATAGAATGAAAATACAAATACAAATTATGGATGAATTTAGAAGCAAAAGGTTTCGATCCTTGTTAAGCTCTTTGTGATATGGAAGCTTCTTTCGTTAACCTGAACGTCGAATTTTTAAGAAATAATAGGACGATTTTGTTTCCCTTAAAATCAACAACTTTTTTTCGATGAATTTAATATTTTGTAACAATTTAAAGACTCTGATAAAAGCAAAAATTTTGATGCATTTAATATTATATAATAATTTAATAAAGTCTCGATTGAGAAACCAATGATTTTATGAATGAAATACTATTTGGTGATCTTTGACGTTATTAAAATATTCTAATTAAATTTGCAATTACACGCAGAATTTTCAACAATTGTATTTCCTTTTCTGTGACTTAACACCGAGTTTTCAGAGAACGGTAGAATCAAGGATGAACATCAGAGTAGAGGATTTTGGTTTCTGTTAAAGCGACCTCGTTAAGCCCTGGCAGTTAGTTTTACGCTGGATTTAATAGCGTTAGATGGTTTTCAACGTTATTAAGCCGGCATATTGGGAATGCTCGAATGCGATTTGCGTAGAGATTTATTCCTCACTTCCGAGAAATCGGGGAAACCGTATACAAGGATAAAGGAATCATCGTTCTTCCCTTGACATTAAAATACTCCCATTAACTTCGAGCCAAATTGAATAATCTGCTCCCTTTTTTATTCTCTTTCATATCAAATAATTCATCTAACCTAATATCCCTTTCATCGTCTTTGTCTCTCAAATTTCATGGATGATACTCATTTTGTTATTATCGAAACGAAATGAAAGACTAAACAGGCGAGATTAAAAGAAAAGTAAAAGAAAAAGCATAACCTTAATGAATTACTATGAACATATTCAAAATTCCAGCAGAATCCCAGTATCTGAAAATAAATATCTCAAATAAAGCGTTGAATCGACAAACCATTAAATCACACAGCCATTTACTCTCGGTGATGTTAATAAGAAGAACCTAATGAAATTGATAAAAGAAAATCCGTGTATTGCAACATCCACTAATCCAAAAAAGAATTCTCAAGTTTTACCACAATTACAGAGAGAAATGGACTAATACAAGTTTTTGGCCTTCGATAATATTGACAAAAGCCTAATCGAATCCATTCAAAAAGGTCTACCGAATAAACGTTTGCTACGTTCCAAAGTAATTCTTAAATTGCAGCAAAATCTCAAAAAACGAGAAAGAGCAAAATAGCGATATTTGCTGTCTTCGACGACAAAACAAAATAGAGGGCTGATCGTAAATTCGCAAAGCCGCAACACCGTCGAATATTCGATCGGGGTTCGACGTCCCCGATAAAACCGTTCCCACTACACAAAAGATACTTCCGGCATCGATCTTCCACTCGTGACGTTGTGTTCGTCATCGATATCATCGTGATCTTTCCTATCAATCTCGTCCTGCCAGCCAACGACTCGATACGAGTGCCACTCGAGTTCCAGCGGCAACTGAATTCCCATAGGGAAAGAAAGGGTGAAGATAGAAAAGAAGACTTTCCGGAGAAGAAAACGATGGAAGGGAGACTTCCGAGAATTCCTACTTTCCCTTCGACGGGACGAAAGGAATGAAAAGAAGAGGGGAATCAGCGAACGAAGGGTGAGAGTGGCTGAAAGTATATCCGAAAAGGCAAGTGGAAGGCTTTTGTCTGGACGAGAGCACGAAAAACTTTTGTTCCATCGTACCTTGTCGCTGGCATCCTGGTTCGAGCCAGTGTCAATCGACATCTGTCGTCGTAGACGAGCCATGCGATTCCCCTATCGTGCGAGAACAATCGCGCCACGATTCCGATTCTTATTAAGAATCCGCCTTGTACCATTCTGCCGCTAATAAAAGTTGCTAGCGGGTGGTCCGAGATATAGACACCATATCGTTCCATTAAGGAAACTTCGATGGGAGATTTATTGAGTTGAAAGGGTTAGAAAAAAGAAGTTTGTAATATGAAGAGCGCGTATGCCGGTGACAACGAGGACGAGAGGATGGTTTTAATTGAAATATTAGGAAAATAAATTCGTATGATTTTTGTAACTATTTTTCTTAACCCTTTCACGAGCAAATGTCTCTTGGACTGTATAGAACAAATAATATTTTCGTTAATTAATTGTAATAGAAATACAATTTTTCTGGTCCTCTTCTAAGGCATATAGAGCACGCCAAATAGCTTAATACCAAAATTAAGTTTTTGACGAAGATAAATGCATTTATTACTTTGTTAATCGATAAAATTTTAAAATACAATGTCGTTGTAAATATATCGAATTCTGGGTGTGATTTTTTAAAAAGATCGATATCTTTCCATCGCGTCTCTTAATCACGAATAATTAAGTATTTGCAATGGAAAATAACGAGGAATACTTGTTAATGCAGAACGAACGATTAACGAAAGTGGAAAAATAACGTTCGATCAGCATCGAATAAATTGTCCCGGATATATATGAAATTAAAATCACCGTGAAGAAGTAAATATTCATGATCATCACGGTTCAGTTATTCGATGTTAAATGGTTATTTAACATCGGTAGGGGAAAACTTCCGGCGATTTTCCTTCTCATCATGAAATTAATTTCCGAGTAACGAATTTCGAGTTTAAAGGTCTCTTAATTGACAGAAATTATGCGGGTTTCCAATAAATCAAGAGGGTGTACTTTGGAGAAATATCACCGGGGCGAATTAAAACGTTCAACTCCCTAACTATTTCGATGCCGCCATACGGCTCCAGTGAATATTTATACATAGTATGAATTGCTGTTTCAATGAATAACTTGTAAATAGAAGTAGCAGTCGTAATTGCGATTTACCCGGGGGAATTTTAATTAATGAACATTAATTTCGAACACTCGATTCCGAATGAGCATCTGCAAACCGGAAGAAACGTAACGATGAGACTCACAGTAAATATTTTTCGAAATTTTCGACATATCCAAATTAAGCAATTTTTGTATGTACATTTCTGTTACGTCCTGGTATCGCTTTATAAATGAATTTTAAACGGGGTCAAAACTTTTCTATGTAAAAAAGTTTCTGTCGCACTTCTCTAAGCACTGTCTCATATTTTGTAAACTATGAATTATCGATAAAAAGAAATGATAGAAGTAGTTGAAATTCAATCGATTAAATTTCTCGTTTAAAATTCACCGGATAATAAACACCGCCATTGCTGTATCTAAAAGGAACAAATATTTTTCTCCAAATATTCTCTGTGCATTTTCTGGTTTTTACAAATTCTCAATGTTCCCTGACCAATTTTCCACCGACAGAAGAAAAGAATATTAATATCTGAGTTTCGTTCGAAACTCCTCTGTTAAAAGCCATCATCGCGGTCACATTCAGAAACAAAAAATTGTACCATACAACCCATAGAACAGCGAACCACAGATCTCCTATACAACGTTGTTGATTCCTATGAATTTTTCATGACTTTTTAACTAACAATTATTAAGGATAGAAATGACATAACAGCAACGTATAAACTAATAAATCACTATCTTTCCGAATTACGAACCATATTTTTTAAACGTACAAAGCTTCGTTTATGAATCACTGTGCGTCCCGCTCGAATCCAGAAGCAAAACGTGGCAAAGACAATAAGCGTCTCGCGTAAACAACAAGAGCTGCTCTTTATTGGACGATGAATATTTCAGATGGTGTTGCAAACGCAACGCGTGCAACGACTCGCCGATTAAATAAATTTCACATTATTTCTCCCGCTGAAGTATCGTTGTAATAATGGCGCGTCAATTGAATTAACACTGAAAGTATGAATTACCGATTAACGCGTCTCCCGGTCTTAACAACCATCCGCCCCTTCTCTCTCCCCCTCGACACTCGACTATTGTGATTTATAACAATGTTGTTTAATATATCGACTACACGGCAGAGGAAATAATTATTCCTGCTGAAGTTATACATAACCGACATGAAATTGTGCCGTTTCCTTCGCAACATAACTTATCGATATATTAATGCTCATACCGATCGTTAAAAGCGAAGAATGACGAGGGTGCGCCAGGATAAAGCGGCAAAGGGATTAACTGACTACGAGGGTTAATTGGCTCGTTCGTCTTTATTACCATAATACCAATGCTGTTATTAACCCCGGGATTCAACGTTTCGAATGGTTTCTCGTGTGCAACACTCGCGTCAATTGTTACACATTCGTCACAAGTGGACATCAGTTTTGTAGCATTTTCAGCGATGTTGTATTTTTTGGATGATTTAGATGCTTTGCTGCTCGCTTCTTTTACTTTTCGTTTTATTGGGCTAATCAATAGCAGGATAGTAGATTTAATCGAAGAAATATGAAATTCGTTTTATCTATCGAATGCGATATTAAGTGCTATACTTTGGATATTTTATATATTATGCGTATTTTTGCAGCTTTGAACTTCCTATAAATACACAGATATCAGGAATTAGAATTAAACGCATTGTATAAGTTAATACAGTTTTTAGATCATTTTTTTATTAGATAATATTATCTCATAATTACTGAAAGAGCCTAACTACGCAAGGATATATATAGAGCCTAACTGAAATAGGCTGAGGATTGTTGCAATGAATTTTGCATCTTATGTGAGGTCGATCGACTAGTTATTTATAATTGTATCCATATTTATAATATATCCATATTTAATGACTGATTTCATGTGAATATGATTCTCATTCTTTTCTGAATGTTGAAGAGTCGTACTTTTATAAAACAGAATGTTAGGTCAAAATAAAACGATCAAAGGGACAATTGTTTTTAAAATGAACAGAAGAAACATTTGCATCAGATTGAACATTAAGTTGGATATTCCAAATGAAAGAAGGAAATTTATTTCCAGCTACAGAAAATCATTTTTAACGTGTCGTATCTTTTGTTCGGTTCTACAAGTTTCACATGTATCGAACATTTTCATGCGTTATCTAAAATAATAAAAATATTGAAATTGAAGATAATTAGTGGGACACCTTTTATTTATTGAAGTCTATTAAAATTTAATTGTATCTCGCTTACGTTTAATTAGTTGCTTGCTATCCTCAACTGTGATAACCAATAACAAATATAAAATCAACTTACGATTTAATTAATGCTGTTACCTACAAATATTCGATCTTTACGTTCTTCTCAATTAACACATTGAATTAATGCAGGAACACCGAGAGTAAATTAAATTCAGCACACAAACAGGGTAGCTGAGATAAACAGATGCAAAGTTCACGAAATTATAGAGCTCATTTCAACGAAAAACAACTACGTAGATGATTAATTGAGTTTCGTTTAATTTTTATATAAATGTGTTCATTTCACCTTTACATTCTTTCGTAACCAACACTTGGAATTAATGTGAAATACAGAAAATTAAACACGTCATACAAACGCAGCCGATTCCAGTGGATAAATACAAGGTAGACAAAAATATCAGACTCATTTCCATCAAAACGACTGATTAATCATCGTATCACATCCAATTCAAATCTCTTTACAGCCAATCTATACATTATCTGTACATTATCTTTATATTAATATTTCGGTTTGATATAATGATGTACACGAATATAATATTGATTCATTATATTATATAGTATTTACGGTATAATATTTATCCTACACTATATTAATAAATCTCAATGTTCAATGAGAATGTATTCAGTACTTGTTATATGCTTTAAATCGCTATTCACGCTGTAATAACATTTTATTAAATTCTAACACATTTCCAGATTAGTTTCTAATTTCACCGATATACCTAATCATAACAGTCGCGTTTCATTACAATGCTCGTGAAATTTGAAAGCGTTTTAGTAACACGTACGATATATTTTTAAATGTTTCTGTAAATGTAAAATACTACCATGAATCAGTGTATTAACTTGACAAGGAACGAGAATGGCTATTTAAACTGCATACTAGTTGTTCACTATACGAATCGTTCAGAAACCATGGTAATCAATTCCATAAATTAAAATACATTATGAAAATGACATTTACAAATATTACTCTTCCCATTAGATTTTCCTTTGTATTTACGATTATTTATGCTTTCTCCTTGCGATAAATGAATTTATGAAAATAAAATTTCATTATGGAGATGTTGAATACTAATTACGTATACATCAAGATAATATGAGATTAATAACTTTATAAAAAGTCGAAAAGCTCGCGTAGTTTGACATTTCTATACACGTTTTCAGACTGATTCCAAACTTTATCGATATAACAATAGCAATCGTGTCCTCGTTATAACGCCAATGAAATTTTAATACGTTTTATAAGACAAACGTAAAAGTTCTGCTATTGTGGGCGTCGAAATACTTTCGCGAGCTGATGCGTATACAAAGTTGCACAGCAAGTTTGAAAAGGATTTTCATGAACCTGGCGGAAGAAGCAACACGGTCCACCGGCGAAAATACGCGTGTCACGTTCGCATAATGATTTCGAGCGGAGTGGCGTGTCGGCCGTCGGTCAATATTCAGCTGGGTTTTCCCGTAGAATGAAATTTATCGTGCAACGCACGCCATTATCGGTTATTACGTCACGAAAGACACGTGCCACTGATGTAGCCCGGGTCGCGCCGAATGCATGCATTAAACCCGGTTTTGAAATATTAAATACGATATCGAGCCGAACGCAAATAACAATGCTATTATCAGCACCGAAGTAATAATTAATTTACGCGCTGAACAATAGTCGGTCCCCGTCGTTTTTTATTTCCTGCAAAACGGGTTCCTTTCGACCGAGTTCCATTAATGCTTTCGAACGTTCTAGCATTTCGTAAACTTCATCAATGTATTCATCTTTCTATGAACTATGTGTTTACTTCACGAATACACCGTGGTTGTTATATGTTCCATTTGAAATGTTGTTGCAAAAGAATGGTAAATATCAGGCAGGCTTATGTTTTTTAATTGATCCATTAAGGATCATGAAATAACGCGTATACGGTGCGTAAATATAGCGTTCTGACGAATTATAAATGGAGTAATTTATACAATGGCACGCAAAAGTATTGGTACATTCGTCGATATCTTTCATCAACGTACCGCGTTTGTTGTACGAAACATTTTGAAATTTCATTGCACTTATAATGGACATTCAACTATCGCGATTACATTGGAAAAATTCTAAACGATTCTAAAAGCGTATATTAGGTTGTCCGAAATGTTTCTTTCGTTTTATGAGGAAATAATAGACGCACAAGGCTTTTTGTTTTATATTATTTTGTCGAATTACGTACAATCCATTTTGTTCTGTTGAGATAAACACCGCGACATTTCACACACTTGGTTTGTATGAAGGTGCACTGTTGTAAAAAACACGTTTGCGAAAGAAAAACACTTTTCGAACAACCTAATATAAAAGTTAATAGTTAGAAGCTACGAGTATACTTATTTGCAAGTTACAAGTATCAGATTGTGCGAAAAGTTTCTTTCGTTTCATAAGGTGATAATGGATGAGCAACAGTTTCTGTTTTATATTATTTTATTGAACTAGGTATGATCCATTTCGTTCTATTTCTATTATTACGTTCGTGCATAATTCGATAAACTAATATAAAACAAGAAACATTGTGCGTCTATTATTTCCTTATAAAACGAAAGAAGCTTTTCGGACAAACTAATATTTAGTACAAGGATATTATTCAATCCATTTATCACAAATTACGACAGTCCTTCTATAACACGATATTTTTGTTTTCATATAACACAGGACGAATTAACCGTGTTATACATAGAAGCGTTCACTGTATACATTTTACAGAAATCGCAGAGGCACTTGAACAAGCAATCATCCGTAATAAGAGACGCGAGGTTTTCACGCCCTGAATTGTCACACTTAACGCTATTGTACACAACACTGTTTGAGTTGGACCCTGAAGAAACTAATTGCAGTGCTGGCGAAACGTCGGAAAGAAATTCCTCCTGAATACGACTTTAACCAGTGTCGTATACAACAGCGTTGATAATAAATTTCCATATTCAGTAGGACCATCTTTAACACTTATTGCTTAAAATAACTGTTTATACTGTAGACTAATTTTTTATTAAATATAAATTTACAATAAACATCTTGCAACTTTCATTGGTAATAGATATATGGATTTTCAGAGTAGATTCAAATTTTGCCAATACAATCTTGACACTCACATTTCATTATACTATTAACGAAATATCAAAATTTATTGTATAACATGCAGGATGTGCGCGTACAAATTTTCTATGGTAAATGTATATTTTTACTTTACTGAGTGATACACTAATTGAAGTGAAAATCTCATATAAGAGACAGTAGCACATTTTGCTGGAAGTTGAATTAAAAGTTTTACAGTCTCTATCGTTTTAGTGCACACAGATTGCAGATATTTCGTCGAGAGACGGTTTAATGTTAAACACAAGAGGCACGTTAAGTGTCTAAAACTTATAAAACAGGGTATTTCTTAGTATTTTTCTTATATAAAAATCGCTTTTTCACAAAATGCCTTAAACGTGCTTTAGACCTTTATTCCAGACTTCCATCTAAACATTACTTTAATATATTTATTTATACTTTTCTTCGTATAGTTATATACGTTATATTTATCTAACTTTTACTTTTTTCTTCGTATCAAATATAGCTAACAAGTAAAATTCCTAAGAAAGTATCATGAATAATCTGAATATTCAAAGAGAAGCTGTTATGAAACCAACTATCGCAGTAAAGTCGAATAAAGTAACTTGTTACAGTTTTTACTAAGATATTGACAACGAGATAATATGTGCGAGAATAGTTGCGCGAAATATGCAAATTGCGTAGTGACGAAGAGGAAAAGGTTTCGATAGCATATCGGGTAGGATATTGAAAAGCAGAAAAGCGGTTTTCGGAAAATGGGAAAAATTTACGTGGCGGATTTCGTGAATGAAAATAAAAAAAAAGATATGGATAAAAATTCTTCTGAAAAGAGTTTTTGAAGGCGATGGTTTAACAAGTTCAAAAGAATTCCGTGCGAATTTTGAAACGGATATTATCCCGCTTTAAAAACTGAATCAATAATCTGGAAAGCAACTTGCAGATAATTTTGAAAAACTATGTTACTACGTAATCAGAGCCGTTACAATATTTCATATATATAAATTGACGATTAATCGAACTTTGATAATTAATTGGACAGATATCGCGTTCAATCAGCGACAGTTGTATCATTGAAAAAGGAACGGAATTAATTACTTTGTTCGCAAACGATCCTTTATTTGCAATGTAAAATAATGTTAAACAGACTGCATGATTCATCGGTAAAAAGGAACATATTTGTACTTCATAATTTTGCTTATCTGAAGTAACAGACACCGAAATCCATTTCGTTCAACCGAGAATCCCGTGTAATTAATGAGAATATGTATTTCATGGGCAGCAAAATTTGCATCGTAAACGTACGTGCAATCATAACGATTGATACCGAGCATGCAAGTTCATCCTCCTTATTTTCATTGTGGTTGCGTGCTCAATGTGTGCACAAAGTAGAGACTCTAAGAGAGAATTATTAAAATTAATGTCACTTCTTTCTTCGACAGCAATGACATGAAAGCAATGCTTCAATGTACTATTCTTCGTATAAATTTTGTTTATTTATTGAAAGTTTTAATATGAGAAAAAAACCAATCGTCTTCTTACGTTAAACGATACTTCTATACTGTTGTATACTATTTGAAGATTCCTATGATCATCCCATAATTTCTATTCCCATAATTCCCACAAAAATAGTTCATCCCCTATGTTCACCTATAACTCTAACCATTGGTCCGAACAACCATCCAGTAACTTTTCTCGACCTATGTTTAACCATAACTCTAAATTATTTGAATATTTTCACAAGCACCTTGTGTTTTCATCGACGTTGTCAAATCACATAAAAACGTATGTATATAGCCTTTGCTTTTTAACAGTATCTTCGAATCACCCGAAGAACGATAAACCTTCCATCTAATGGAATAAAAATGATCATAAAACAACGGTATAAATTTACCATAAAACAGTGATCGGACGAAAAAAAACGAGCTACTTCCTCGTGAGACAACCTAACTAAGCAATGTGAAAGCACTGTACACGTCATAGAAATTTAGGTGGATCGATTTTACGGGCTCGAGTTCCGCCATATTCACGTACAAATTCTATAGAAAGCCGTACGTGAGAGTCTTAAAGTTATCTCGGAAAGCATCAAGATAAGAATATACGAAAAGATTACTTCTGTGAACGAAGGCAAAATACAGAGAGTGGTAGGTTTCATGGAACACTCGGCGTTTGATTATTCAATCCACGGGATAATTATACAAAAATAAGAGCATGTTTACACGAGTGCATAAATAACGGGGTAAACCGGTTGATTTCTCGTTATCGTCAGGCAAAACGAGACAACGATCGATGGGTTCAACGATCGAAAAACTCGGTTCAAAGCGAACAGAACGAGGAAAAGAGAGGAAAAAAGGAAACAGGATGTATGAAAAGTAAATTAGTCTGGGATGGATCGACTGGACGCCTTGTTTGAACTGGCCAGGCAAAATTAGCGAGTTGCCGGGCTACTGTGCAACCAGGTAAACGATGTAAAGTGGAAAAAAGAATACATACACGCGAAGAGAACCGGGGGCTCAGAGGAGATTAAAACGTTGCGAAAGCGTTCCTGATGTCTTGAATTATTTAGAGCTTCAAACGGAAAAACTCGCGTTGTTTTTTCACTAGCTCAGATTCGACGCTTTCATTAAACATTTCGCATAAATGTATACGTCAACTACTCACAAAGTAGATCTAATAAAAACGCCATTACTATTTATACAGGGCGTACATATATGTATAATATACTACATTTACGCATTTCTTTCTTGACATATAAAATAATAGTAAAACCGCGCTTAGTCGCTCTAAAACGTACTATCATAAACTACTTTGCAATGAAATTTTATGGCATTTCAGTTGAATAAATACAATCTTTTGATAGGCTAAATAGACGTTTATGAGTAATTGTAAGCGTATCAAATTTTATACTTTCCCTGTGACATCCACAGCACAAGAACTCAATCGAAACGACCCCTAAATCCAAGCTACATCGTGCAGAACAAAGCATCCATAAATCTTCTACAGACCGCCGCGTGTCACCCTTACCAAAATTCACGAGCACGCGTCGAAAATACACTACCGTTCATAAATATCTGGATAACAGTGCGTAAATGTTAATGAAACATATAAATTACAGAGAAGCCAATGTGGCCCAAGAACAGTACTTATTATGTTCTTATAAAATCAACGAGTAATAAGTTTTAGCTATTCGGTCATTGAACGATCTAGCGATCATTGTTCATCACCTCGCATAATTTTTATCGACAATTAAAATACATCTCGTCACGAGTAAGCGAATCATAGTCTTAGTTCTTAACTGTTCTAGCTTCTACTAGCTTCTACACTGAGAAAAAAATTTAAAATTTATCAAATTTAATATTATTGCGCGAAGTTAGCCTTCTAAATAAAATTTCAATTCTTTCTCACCAACGAGACATACGTGCATCATCGGTTAATTATTCGTGAAAAACAGACTCAATTAACAACCAGGAAGACTAATTCTCTCGGTATATTTCAATATTTATTATCGTACCTATTTATCCATCGAAGTTCTCCAAAGCCGATGAAAAACACGCGAACAGTGTTATCCTTCGGCAAAGAAAAAAAGAATTAATCGTCGGTTGTACGCAGCATCGTCACCGAGCATCATCGAAAGGGCGATTCGTTATCCTGGTAACAGGTGCTCGGGACCGACGGCGTAACAAAAACACGAGGGGTGGTTCGGCGCGCGAGAAAGGAAGCCCATTAGCGTTCGCGCGAAAGCGAAGTGGTCGCTCATTCATGAACTCGCCAGACATACCGTTGTACCCACTATCGTACTACTACTATTACTACTACTACTACTACTATTACTACTACTACTATTACTACTACTACTACTACCGGTGTTACTACCACTACGATACGGCCACGTCACCACCACTTTTACGCCACTCCAACGGCACCGTTGGCGTTGGTTACGTGTGTTCCACCGCAAACCGGCACCACCACCGCGATACTGCACATCCCGTGGCCACCCGCGTTCCTCGCGTTCTTACCCGAAGGAGTTTCGAATGCTACTGCGTTCACCCAGCCCTCTCCTCACCCGAACCACCCAATCCTTAACCACCTCAATCTGATCACCGGCCACCTTGACACTGAAACTGAATTTTGGTAGCGCAAGTATCGACTTGCGTGAATTGGAAGAAGATCGTCTCGGAGGATTTGAAATTTCGTGAACAAAGAGCGAAGAGAAAATGAAGAAGATCGAGGATCTTTCGAATATTCGAGTAGCGAACGAAAAATGGAAGGAAATTGGGAGCGAAGGGAAAATGGAAGCGAAGAGTAAAAGGAAGATAGAAAAGATTGGTAATTTTTCGGGTAGGTTTATGAGAGAAGAAAATCAAGAAGATGTGGAATTTTTTAGCGAAGGAAAATGGGGAAGATTGGATATTTAATTGAACAAAGAGGACAATTCGTGATAAATAAGAATACTATTTTGGGGTTTGTAATTTAAAAAATTTGCTCAATAGGAAAATCTATCTGTACACAAAATGATCGAGAAGGATCCTTATAGAAGTCTCATAATTATTCAACGTGAATCATAATGAGTAGCCTTGGTATTAATCAATCGTGACAAATTACGCTATTTAAAAACAAGCAATACATCTTCTTTGTTTACCCTTTGTAACTTTCCTAATAATTTCTATGAGAAAATATCCTCTTTAAAATCAAAATCGAAATCAATATTCATCGTGAAATTATCTAGCCTATTTTTTTTAATTTGGGAATTCATAACATTTATTTTTCTATTCTTTTCAGTTTTTGTTTTAAGTTTGTTCATCCATTAACCCCTCAAATATTTTCGCTTCAAGCCCTGTTGTTTCGAGATCTTTTATCTTTGAATGTTTTATATGTTTCCTATCGTTTGGAACTATAAAACGTTTCAAGATTTTTTATCCCTTTTCTCTTATTGGAAACTTTTTTTTTCTGGATCGTTGTACGTTTAAGAGGCCTTTTGTCTACCTTAAAATATTGGAGTTATCCTCTACAAATTATTTTCTACGACTAAACAATATCTTTTTAATACTTTCATAGGTCCCTTAGCATTTAGCCGAAAATTTAGCGTTAGTTAAGAAGATAATTATCACGATATTAAATTTTTTATGCTAAAAAGAACAGCCGTAGGATCTTAAGAATATTTACTACAAAAGAAAACAGAGAATCTTTTTCAGACTCTAATTAACTAGACTCGAAAAACTGAGAAAAAAAGTGTAGCCTATGAAGTAGGATTAAAGAACAAATTGTATCGCTGGAAACTTCGAATGATTTTCCCTTGATGGAAGATTAAGAGACGAGTACATTTCCATTTTATGGAATATTTTACTGGATCCTGTTCATACAGGATACGACGGATCAATAATTCAGAAATTCCAGCTTAGCGAGCTCCCAGCATAGGGAGAATGGTTTTTGGAATTTCTCGTAAAAAAAGATAAAAAAAAAATACGTATACCGGGACCGTTTTTATTTCGAGCTATAAGAAGTTTATTCGCGGCGTAGCATCCCATAAAACGCTCGTAAACCGTCACGTACAGGCGTAAAAGATATTTCAAATTTTTTTACTTTCCAAGTATCGTATACGACTGATTGCAGTGTTTAAACTTCCATGGAAGTTACGTAAAAATTGTTTCCCTGCCTAGAATGTATGTTGCTGCCACTGAATTTCGAAACCGGAATAAAACCTGCAATATTTATATTGCATCGATACTTGCACGATATATGCATAGTAGCTACAAAAGTATTTAAAGTATACCACTGTATTTATTACAGTCTTTACGTACGGAAAACGTTAGTTATTATATGTCATATAGTAGCCTCTTTTGATAGTCTCATGTGACTAAACAAATTTAATACTATAAAAATTGTTGAAGTGGTCACCACTTCTAAGAAAACTCTACATCTCGTCTTTTTAGTTTTCTCAATCACTGAAGCCATCGACAGGGTACAGACAAAAGACTGGGACGAAGGCAAACCATAAACAGTAGGCAGGCAATGATAGGGTAACACTGCTAGCGTGCAGATCTGGACCAGTTCAAATTATATTCCTACTTGTACTTACACTTCTGTATTAAAATACATTTTCTACCTTACAATTTATCCACGCGTTTCTCCCTTTGTACATCTAATAACCTCAACAAAAATAAAATACATGTAGCGGCACATGAGCTAGAGGACAATTCAAATCATGTTGTTGTTTTATCTCGGAGTAGCAATATCATTAGGATACACACAATGTAATAATAAATAAACTCCGGGCAAAACAATGTCACCGCTACGTACAACCGTCAAACGAAGAGGAATTTGAATTTTCCGGCTCTCCTCCGACCAGTATAAATAAACGGACGCGATCCTAAGGAGTTCAGTATCTATGAGTTATCAACGAGTTATCGGCGACCTTATTAACGATTTACCGAACAATAAACCAATCATCCTCTACGGTGACCAACAAACCTCTACATACAGAACCTGGGATAATAAAGGTTACGTGTTTCTTATGCACATAATAATAATATTTCTCCCACAGCCATTGTAGCTATCGTCTCTATAGTGGACTACAACCCCCATAGGATTAAAGTACAAAGTCTTTTACTCTTTCTCGATCGATATAAATCAATATCTGAGAAAAACTTCATTCAAATCAACTTGATGTATATTACATTATGAAGCTGAATATTTTCATACAATAGAAACTCGATTTGACTTTCAACCACTCGTTCGTAGCGACAATTATCGGAAAATTCATGAAAATGTTAAATATCTTCTCGCAGAGAGCTCGTTCACGGTCGAGTTTCAAATTGAAAAGAAGTCGATTCTCGAATGGAGGCGTGATTTCATCGTTTTTTTTTTCTTCCTTTTTTTTCTACCACCCCTCGTATCGTCCCTTTTTCACGAGAGCCTCAAACGATTACCACGTACTGCGAATTTTCACGCGAGAGACAGCCTCTTGAAAACAGTTCAGTTGACCTATTTCCTTCGTTCCAAATGACAGATTGGAATCAAACTTTTCTCCGGAAAATTCTCGCCAAAAATAGTGCACGCTGACGTTACCGGATGAAGATCGATGATATGAAACTGCCGCTGAAGATTTTCCTACTAAACTCGTGCTATCCTCATGACACTGATTGACTCGTATTTATCATAAAAAGAACAACCGACGAGTAATATTTTACTTCTCTAAATTGATTGTTTACAGTCGCATTACAACAGTATATCAGCATATTATATATTTTTCAAGTTATCTTTTATAGAAAAGAAATGAACTCTAAAGTATCATCTGGCTTGATAATAAAATATGTTGCAGTATAAGATAAGAGATAATCGATAATAACTTTTTAATTACATGCAATGGCTCGTACAAACTTCTCGTGGATATATCGTGTGTGTAGAAAACATTTCGAAATTTCGTACAGTCCAAATAAAATAATATTTTCATATGATATGATATTGAAATATTCTTCCTAGTCACCGTGTATCACACAACGAGGATTTCACGACAAAATTTCGACATTCTGTAACACTTAATATCGTTAAGATAGCGGTGGAACGACGTCTGGATTCTCGATATCGACGCCTTGACCCTGAACAGCCACTGAACTTCATAACTTTGCAGCAACTTCCCGAAAAGTTTTCTCGTAAGAATAAAAAGTGACAGGGATGTGCATAAACAGGATGAACTTGTACTTTCCGCGTTGAAAGTGTATTCGATGGTTTCGTGTAGAAGTTTTAACTTTAAATGGACCAAGTGCAGAATGAGTTTCTTAGCGTTCTTGTTTCAGATTTATGAAAACTACTCGCTGAAACGAATGATATTCACTTTTCGTTTAATACAATCGTTTTTACTAGTTAATCCTGATATTCTACTTAATTTTAATTAAAAACATAATTTAAAAACGGAGGAAATTAATTAGTCACCAAAATATGAGAAAGATGTCTTGTAAATGAAAAAATATTTACAAACGGAATAACGAGTCGATAATATAATTTCGACAGTCCAGAAACAGGATAATAAATCAGAAAACAGCTGACAAATGAGTGAATAAATAAAGTAACAGAATCAAGCGAAGTTTAAGAAGAACGCACGAAATGCACGTGGTAAATCTGCGCCGATTAGACAACCTTTATATCGCTATGTATTCTATAACAAACCTAACAGTATTATAATAGCAATAATGTTATCCCGCAATCGTAATAATAACAATTTACGCGTTGATCTTTCTCAAAAGTCAACGATCCAATTTTTAAATTAAAAATTCTCAACTAACACGAATGAATCGACCAACGATCCAACAATTGAACGTTCACATACGGACTTGAAACAGATACACCCACGTTCCAACCAATTATTCACTGTTCGCAACCGGAACCTGCATCTTGACTCACTCTGCACTCGACGAATCAGTTTCGTCATCAGGCAAACCGGAACACATATCGGGAACGAACGTAGTAGACATCGGTGAAATTTGCAGTTCGAAGGCTGCTTTAACGAGCAGCTCGTTAAACGCGAGGCAAGCTCGCACGTAAGCTCACGACCACGTGTCCTCCGAACAGATTCTACGCGTTCCACCATCCATTACCTTCTTTACCCATATCAACTCACCGATCACTCTCACGACTGCGAAAAAAGCAAAAATCCAGAAATCCCAACCACAGCTAAACCACCTGGATAATATCATTTAGAAACTGACTAAAACTTTTCCCTGCAACTGTTCGAGGGATAGGAAACCTTTCTCCGAAATACGACAGTGTATCCAAAATGAGAATGCCACCATTCACTCTCACAAGTCCAAAGAACAGAAATCATTTCGCCTACGATCAAACTTTGTCAAACTTTTGCCAAATTGTACAACAACGTGTCCGAAATTAAAGTGCGACTCTGGTGATGAGAATGACCGATGAACGTGTTAAAAGGCCGAGCCGTTTTCAACAGAATTAAAAAGGTGTGAAGCAAAAGATTTCTCACCCCCCGCAGCAGCCAGGCCTCGCAGCTTCCGCTGGAGCTCCGACCGTAAACACACGTCGGTGGTTGATCGCGTACTGAAGTTTCCACCGCGGATCCGACATCCGACTAGGATCCCACACCGGCGAACACCGGCAACCCCCGCCTCCCCTTACCCCACCGTGCGTCCTCTGCGCCCCACCAGACACCCCGCTCGACGCTCGGCGTCGACGAACAACCACCCTTTTTAACCCTCCCGCCTAGCCGCCACTCGAAACCGTCACCCAACGTCACCGTACGCCTCCACCTACGGTACCATCCCCCTATCCATCCTGACGGCCTGACACCTAGTCGCCCGACAGAAGCCGCCGGACGAGATGAAGTAGTTTCTTCTTATCTCGAGAGGATACGCGGGGGTAGGGTGCTCTGATCGTACCGGGTTGTGGTGGTGTGCACCGGATGAGAAAGAATTGGATGGGTCGTGACGTGCTGGCTTTTGTTTTTAAAGATAAAGGTTGGCTCTCTTCGGATTTTTGGAGGAAGATTCGAAGATTCGAAGAGACACTAAGGTAGATACACGAGGATTTAATGGCACGCAGGCGAGTGCGATACTTGGATTGCACAATAGTATTGCAATAGGTCTTGTTTGCAAGATTGCCTATGGTTGAAGTTTTTGAGAACTTTTTTGTATATTTGGAGAATCTAACAGGTTTGAAAGAAAGTATATGGGGCGAAGTATATGAGGCGTGATGATTGAAATGTAAGTCGCATGTAGTATTTTGCAAACGATTGGGTGATCGTAGTTAGAAGTTACGTTGGAATATGTCGGGTGAGAGAGAATTTTATGAGCTGTAGCTGCAGTTGCAGTGCTGGATTTTAAAGATAAGAGTTGGCTGTCTTCAAATTCTTGAAGGAAAATTGAGAAATTCGAAGAAAAAAACGCAGGATATACGTGGGTTTAATGATACGTAAATGAATACGAAGATTAGTTGATTATGGTTGAAGTTTTCGAGGATTTGGAGGATCTAGCAGATTTACAGGAAGGTGAAGTATATCGGGTGTAATGATTGAATCACAAGCGTTATGTAGTAGCTTCCGAATCGATTGTATGATCGTACAAGTTACGCTGCAATATGTTGGGCGAGAAAAAATTCAATGGGTTGCAACGTGCTGGGCCTTGTTTGTTGCTAAAGCGTTGGTTATGGTTGAAGTTTATTGGAATTTGTTGAGATATTTGGAAGATTTGAAAGATTTGAAGAAAGGCAAAATATTTTTGGTATGATGATTGAATCATCGATTATGTCATGGTACGGATTGTGCGAAGGAGAATTGGATGTGTCACGCTATGCTGGGCTTTGTCTTTCAAGATAAGTTAGTTCTCCAAAGACTTTTGTGGAAAATTTGACAAAAACAGGTGAGTGTAAGGGGATCGTACGATTGTATAAGTTGTGATGGAATATACTGGATGAGAGAAAGTTGAATGAGTTGTAGGATTTTGTTTTTGGAGATAAGAGTTCTTTTCAAACTTTTTGGGGGGAAATTTGGAAGATCCAAAGAAAGGCGGAGTTGAACGATAAATGAGCGTAAGTGTAAGGGTTGCATTATACGATTCTATAAATTGTAAAAAGATTCTGCACTTGTAAGAAGAACATTCGATCGGTTGCATTATTTCTTCTACTTTTAAAGATAGTTTTTAAGACAAATTTTTCGAGAATTTTTCTCTTGTAACTTCGAACAAGAATCGAACGAGATATATAGAATATTAGCAAACAGAGTACGCTAAAAACCTTGAAATTCATAGATCGTAATCGTTGATCTATGTCTTCGAATAATTCCAACTATCCAAAATTAAAAAAGAAATCATATGGAATATTTAAATACTCTAAAACATTTTATCATCTTAGAGAGACTATTGAAACAGTGCGTTTCAAAATCAAGTAAAAATTATAACCTTTAGGAAGATTCCTATATATTGTTACAATTTTTCTAATATTATTAAAGTCTATCGAGATTTACGGTTTCATGATAAATGGTACTACATATCCTATTTTAAAAATTATGCTTTATAATTATGTTAAATAGTAATACTATGCCATACTATAATACTATAAAATCTTATCATCTAAAAATCTGTTTTCAATACTAACGTGTACGGTCGTCTCGATTCTAGAGGAAGAAACGAGAGAAATGAAATAAAAGAATATATAACAGTAACTTGAGAAATATATCTTTCTTAGAGGTACTGTAATTTTTAAAATTTGATTCTAGCGATACGCATTTATAAAAAGATTGGAAACCTTCCATTCATATTATTATTATATTATTATTATATACTGAAAGAAAAATCTATCACGAAGAGATTAAATCAATCCCAAGAAGAACAATTTTTTTGCTCTTGCGCTTAAAAGATTCCTACTCTCTCAGAATCGAGATATTCGCAATTCAATCACAGGTCCAAGATAGATATCTAAAGATGAAAAGTATTGTCAGGGGTGGGATAGCTTCCGGAAATGATCCGCAGATCGTTGAACCTTGGATTAAAAATTTTTGAAAAGCGGTTTTTCAATGTAGAAGGGAATCGGATCTCCCCGGGAAAGTCGACGGTTTTCACCGGTTGCAGATTTGCCAGAGTCCCAGGTTGGCGAGAACTTTTTACTCCAGTAAAAGGCTTCCTGTTTCTGCAACTTGTTAAGAACTCGCCCTTTCGCTTTTCCACCGGCACTCGGATAAAACGACCCGTTTATGTGAACCTTGCCCTCTCAATGTATACGCAATGTCTCCTTTGAATAAATTTCCGGTAATACTTCTCGAACAGAGAAATATCATACGCATCGTGTCGTAATACAAGTTTTTCTTATGTATACACGATCGAAAATGTCTTGTATAATGTGTGAAAAGAGTTCAAATTTACCGTAATTATGGTCCACTTATCTTGCTACGAGGAAATGTTGCAATAAGCTGGTTTCACCGTAGAAGAATAACCTAATGTTTCTTTGAAGAGACTGAAATTGCGATCGAAGTAAAAAATATTGAGATATTTATTAGATTATATCCATAAGTTTATTTACGGTCCTTGAGAAAAGTGTAGGAAATCATTTTTTATGTAATATCTATTTAATCAAGGATGTATATATTATTTTGTCCTGGTATCCTTCGCGAATGAATTAAGCAACTCAATTACCCTATCACGTTAAACCTTAAATTTCGTACGTTGTCTTTTTATAAGAATATCAATTTCAATATATATATTGGATGTGTGTATTTTTATATTCTTTGAATTATTTATTGATTATTCGTAAAACAGTTCTTCAGATATTGCAATAATTAATACTCCAGCACAAGTTAATGGTTTAAAGTTGAGTGCACCTAATTTAGTTTCTAATCTTCAACGAAGAAACCAGGACAAATGCTAATTGTGATAAAATGTTATGTTATACGTGTTTAACCATTGTCCTAAACATTCAGTAGCTTTACAAAACATACGTCCTTGACAATAAAAATTATTTACAACTAATAATAATATTATTCTATTATCATGATCAAATAGTTCAAGTTCTATTTTCGTAAAAGTAAATCTGTGCGCTTCTGTGTCTTTAAATATTCCATAAATACATGATTATAATGTGAGCAAAAATTCACCCTTTTTTATCACTAGCGCAATATTAAAGAATTGTACCAGTTAAGGATTAAATGCTTTATACCTATATATGCTATATAATGCTATACTTAGAAAATTAATAACACTATATAATATTTTCGATGGTCAAGATCAGTTATTAGAAATACAGTTTCACATAGTGTAACTAATTATCTCGCATTCCGACGCCGTGGAGGATTTTAACACAACCACCTAAGAGGCTGCCGTGCGGAGGAAGGTTAACCATCGCGGTTGGCCGCGAGATCACCACCAACCTCCTAGCTTCCGAAGCTCTCGCCGCGAGTTTAACCGGTTGTCGGTACTTACTGAATCTGGAGCGATTAATAGCCCGATGTACATGCGCAAGCATAAGTGAAACATAATCCCTGGCCAGAGGACGCTCATGAATAAACAATAAAGCGTGAATTACACTCGTAATTTGAAAACGGTCGATCGGATTATACTGAACGATTTTTAATAAAATTACGGTAAAAGATATACTCCCTCGAATACACGATATTAATTGATGAATATCATGCGATGAGGGAGCCACTATATTTTCCCTTCTTTTGTCAAGAAATATTTGATTAATTTATTTTAATATTCTATATGAATATTATATTATATGATATATTATTAAAGCAATTTTATCTGGAATTTGAATATCTAATAATAATGTAAAAATAGACTTGATTTGGTTTTAAAATGGTAGAAATGATAAAAATGTTGAAAATGTATTTTACAGACTTACGTATGACGTAGATCACCACAAGAGAAGGTAGCATAAAGTCATTTCGGTGTACTGTAATAGTTATATATGTACAGTAGAACGCGAACGTAAACTCTGGAAACATTAAAAGATGAAATTGTTTATAAATAAATCCTATTTGCAAGTTTGAATATTGTTGACAATGTCGACATTGTTCGACAATATCAAGATTTTTACCTGTTTGTGCAAAAATAAACTGTAGATGCAATACATATTTTCAGTTTGAAAATTTTCCCACGCGAGATCATTACATCGTCGAACTACTGATCACGAATGAACAAGTTTAAGGACGAATATAGAAACTATATTCGCGTATAATATGACGCGTACTGACTCTAATACTATGAAAAGATAAAGTAACAAATAATTAAGAACATACATTTTATATTTAATTAAGTAAAATTACACAAATAATTAGCACAAGATAATCAAACACTCTGTTCGAACTTTCGAACACTTCTATTTTTGCAAGCACAATGCAAGTCAATTCAATGTCAACCCGGAAGTTCATTTTAATTAAAATTTAATACGTAGTGGAATTCAAACAATTATTTCTAGTAAATACTGTTTTGTTTTGTTTATATGTGATCAAATATATTAATATAATTTTATATACGACAACATAATGTCAAAAAAATTTGTAAATATAATGTAATTTACAAAATATAAAATCCCGCCAATATTAATTGTATACGTGCAATGAATTAGAGTAGTACGTTTACAAAAATTTAAAATTAATAGCACATTTTATTTCTCATTTCAATTTCTCTAAACCCAAAGTATTTTATAATTCAATAATACAATACTATGTTCTTTGCACATGGGACAAAAAATAAAGATTCATATTTTGATTATTGATCTATATGTATGTATATTTTATTAGTAACATACTTATTTATGTAGCGACATTTATAAAAATGTTAAATAGCATATAAATATGTTATCACTACATATTTACAAAGTATTTAATATAAATGATTTGATATCCAGCATCGTTTTCTTCATACCTTCATATGATACATAAAATATTATGATTTTATTCCAAATTATAAGGGCTATAAAGAATAAATAATCTCACGTCACAAGAAATAGTTCCTAAAATAATTCACTGAATATATGGACCCTCCATTTCAGAAATGCTTCTGGCAGTATTGCATTTCAACTGTTTAATGTACATACATCGAGTAAACTGATATAAATAGTCCTCTTACTCAGTTGCTCGGAATGGCATATTTTGTGCTTGTTCCTTATTCCATTACTAGTGCTGTTAAGGCTATCACGTGACATTTTTATAAAAAATTCCTTGTATTTAAGATATGAAATGTTCTTAATTCCTAGCTAGACTAGTTTTGTGCGATCAATAACGTTGCGGGTGTTAAAGCAACGCTTCTCTTTCCGTTTCGTCCTATTTTAAAATGCGACGATAATATGATTCCTATACAATTCCTTCTTCAAATGACTCATATCTGATTTCCACTGAATACTTCTCCCTAAAATCCTGCTAGGTGCAATATTTAATCAACATTGACATATTGCCCTGTGACTGTGGCTGTCTGATGGTATCTTCTTCTTCCAGCAAAGTCTTCATTTTCCTCGTTTAATTGAGCCGAACAAGTTTCTACACCAGGATGCACAGGTGTAACCACAATTTGTTCATAATCATAAACTTTTCTTCTGAAATTTGTGAACAATACCTCTTTTATTATTATAGTTCCGCCAAAAGAATATTACAATAGTGTTAAAAATTACCCCATTATTCTCAATAGCGACGTTTTCAGCCATTTAAGCAATTTAAATTCGGATGAAACACCTGGTTTAACTGCAGGATTAGCATGACCAATGTAACTCCAAACAAGGAAAACGACAACAATATTGGCAATAGCATAACCCCAATGAACAAGAAACATGATGAATAATTTTATAAGACACTGTAAAAGAAATAATTATACGTTATAATTATACTTAAATCATAAGTTTGATGATGTATAAAAAAAGATTTACCCCTAATAATGAAAACCATCTATTACACAAAGGACTATACCAATTTCCCAGTTTATTATGGATATGAATTTTTCGTTCTGAATTATCCGTACTGCTAGCATTTTCATCGATACTTGGAGAAGAATCTATATACATATTATTTTCAGAAAGGCTAGGATTTCTCTGAAAATGATAAATACAATATTTTCTATTTTGTCCTTCGTACAATAATTAATGAAACATTTACCTGTACTTACGATAAGATTTTTATGTCGTATTCGTTCAGGAAATAAGTTATCGAGATCATTATCGATATCGGTTATTGAATTATTTCTACTTGCAGAGTCATAATCGTGATCAAACGTCGGGGACTGCGTTCGAAATCTTTGTTCACGAGAGAGTTGAATATCGAATGTCTGTGCAAGGGCGAAATATGCATAATCCAAGCATGCATATGTCAAGAGGAAAGGCATGGTAACAATTGGCGCAAGTGTGTTAATTTGACCGGTAATAATGAAAGTCAATGTGACAATTGCAACAACTAACATTGCATACACGGGTACTTTGTTTGGTCCTTTCTAAAATGTAATAATTATTTTATGGTTATAACCACACGTGATAATAGAAGAAATGTATAATTATAAAATCATGCTCACCCCTCTTTGCAAACAACTGATTCCTGGTATTACGTTTTGACTAGCGATAGATTGAAGAACTCGAGGTGTACCATACATTGCACCCAAACAACTGCTAAATGATGACACATAAAGACCTGCCAGTAGCAATACTGAAATCGCTGATACTGTTGATGCAATCATAAAGTTCGTAAGTAATGCCTTCCGAGTACAAGTTGCCCCGAGAAATAATGAGAAACATAAATACAAAAAGGTTCTAAAATTAAATACAGAATTATGATTAAGTTCTTGCAATGGGTATGGCACACTTAATTTTGAATTATGATTTTTACCCAGTCCCTACAGCTGCTAATGTTCCATTAGGAATATCGGTAGATGGATGTTTTAAATCTCCACTCATATTAATACCAGCTAAAACGCCAGTTACTGTGGGAAAGAATACACCAAAAACTGTAAACCAATTATATCCATCTTGATAGTTGGTAAAAGTATTATTTTTTAAATTTCCTGATAACCATCCTTCAAAACCCGCCTCTATAATATATACATACAACATATATACAAAATTATACACTTGTCAGAAGTAACAATAAAAATATCATGAACTATAGACTATTACTCTTACCAATATTCACATGAGTGAAACTTCCAACCATAAAGTCTACACCAGCAAGCAATAGAATTAATAATAGAATAAATTGGAGTTTTATAACCCACTTGACACCAGCAATATTAATAACAGATAACAAGATAACAGCAGTACAAGCAAAACCACGTTCTGCCCATGTAGATTCTAAACCCACAAGACCAGCCATAGATTCTCCAAACCCTAGAACATTTAGAGCACAGCCCACCGCCTACAAAAGGTTTTAAAGTAATGTTCTAAATATTACTGTTATACAAATTGTCCCACCTGTCCAAAACAATATAGTAATCCAATAGATCCACCAAATCTTGATCCTAACACATGTGATAGTAAAAAGTAAACTCCACCACTCTCTACGCGACATCTTTCACATATTCCCACAGCAGACAATACAGTCACTAATGCGATACATACTAAAATAATGATGAAATATTAAAATTCTTCAAGTGTTCAAATCTAATCATTACTGATATATATAAATTGTTAATACAATTGTTATTACCTGTACACAAAATTATTAAAACAGCATTAAGAACACCAGCTTGGCCTACTATCCACCCAGATCTCAAAAAGACAATAACTCCAAAAATATTAATTAGACAAGACGTAAAAACTCCATCCCAAGTTCCAAATAATACAGGTTGAGAAATGAAAAAGTTTGATTTCCACCAAGGATCAGCACTCTGAAAGGCAGGAAACTTAAGAATATAATGATAAATACTCTTATCTTAACCACTTACATATTCTTGAGCAAACAATTCATTTGCTCCGGTTTGATACATTTCAGGACCAAGTTCTTCATATTCTCTGTTATGTCTTTGTGCTTCATTATTTCTTTGAGACTCTGCATTATTATGCAATCCATATTTAGACCAATCGATATCCCTATTATTTGCAGTATCTCCATTTGACAATTGATTTCTTTCGTTTGACTCCATATCTTCTTTTATACAAATAAAATATTTATTTTATATAACAATTACTTATGTTTAACAGTTGAATCAGTCTTCTTGCCTTCAATCAATTCCGATTTTCTGAAGATTTTGTATAATAAACTGATAAGCACATAAAAAGTTTTTCCCTAAGAATCATGTCTACGTTATTTGTTAAAATACATTTTATTTAATGCCTTGAAAGAACAATTTTTAACAACCGATCTAACTTGAATAATATAAACATCTAATTATTTTATTGTCATAACGAAAACGTCAAATGTATTTAGTGTTTACTGACGATTTTTATTAAAATAGGTTAGAGCTCGATTTAGGAGCTTTAAACAAAACGATAATTATCATAGGCCTTCACAATAACGTAGTAATTTAATATATTCATCTTTTCAAATTTATCAACCTCTTATGTTAGTTTTGTCTCTTCAAATATATCACCAATATATACTGGTGACGTGTTGTTCCACGAGAAAACGACCATTTTTATTTTTCTAACGGTATCAACTATAAATATATATCATAGTGATTAGTTCATTTCTATAACGCACTATGACGCTGACGCTACTAGATCGAATATTCATATTTAAATAAATATGTATATCACTCTTTTTAGAATACAGAGTCATTTATTTAACAATAAGGTAACGAATATAAAATTCCATATAAATAAAAGTTTATCATATAAGTAAAATAATCTTGTTCTGTTAATGGGTTAATGTTAATGGATTAATAAAACATTTTGTACATTATTGCATAGTCTGACTAAAATATACATTTATTTGTATCCATTACAGGTTACAAACAAAGTCATACCCACATAAATGTATTAATCTAGAAATACATTCATTCACGACAACCATTCGCTTCATAAAGGTAGAAAATTCAAATCCAAATACTTTCAGGATTTATTTGAGGTCATTATCTGTTTGTAACATAATGACTACGCACAATCTACAAATACCGCCAAACACTCTCTTCAATTCACACACTCGGAAACATTCTCATAACACAAAACATACAATTGTTCAATTTTCTCGAAATTTTAATTTATCGGAATAATAACAATAATCAATAGTTCTATCTCACGAATTATTATAAATTGCACATTTACAATAGTATTCATGCTCCTCTTCTCCATTTTTCACCATTACTGAACTTAGTCATTTCTCGACCGCTTACTCCACACGTGCCGATTCCAACTCGACCATTTACATTTTCTGGCGTCGCAAATATACTCTTCTTAATCACACCTTTCTTAGAAGACTGCGTTAAAAAAAAGAAGTATATTAATAACTAATAATTAAGAAATTTGAATTAACGATTTGAAAAATAAAAAGTACCTTATTTGTAAATGCTAGCCATTTGTTTTTCTCCATTTCGCGCTCTTCTTCAAGTTCCTTAAATCGCTGAAGTTTCCTTTGTTTCTTTTTTTTTAGATATTCTCTTTGTTTGTTAGGATCTGAACCTGCTACTGCAGCAGCTTGCATTTTTCTGAAAATTAATAAACCATTCATTTAATATAAACCAGTCATTCGTGAAACCACTAGTGATAAATCTACCATGATGTTCCCATATAACATTTTTGGCTAAAAATAGAAAATATGAATAATGAATTCTGTAATGAATTCTAGCAATATTGATTATCGTAAAATGGATAATATGTAAAAAGAAGAAGTGGTTACTACTACTTTATGAAATATAAAATCTAATAAATCGTTCCATCTCTATAAAAATAATAATAAAATAGAAACAATTTTAATTCACCTAGAAACTTATTAATGCAAATTAATGTAAATACAGCTAAAAATATCCTTACAATTATTAATATTACATATTATCTTAAACTTCACTGTCATAAAATTCTTTATTACTTTGTCCTAAAAACATTATTATTATATTCAAATTCAAACTAATACACTATTTAAAATCATGTGTAATAATATTTGTGTATGTGTGTGTATGTGTATATAAGAAAAATAAAAAGATATTCGAACAAAAATCTATTATTTCTCGTTACCTTTTTCTGGATTCCGGTGATGTACACGAACAGTGCGACACCAAAAGACAAATGAACAATAATGGAATTTCAGATCGAAGTAGACCAAACAGTGCAGTGAATATTGTAGCCAATTGGGGATAAAGGAATAAGGAGGAAAATGAACTATTAGTAATCATAATTTCTTGTAAAACTTATCCCACAATGTTTTTAAAAGAAGCTAATATGTGCTCAAAATTGTAAAGGGGAAATCATGTTAATAATGAATAAATAAAGCTAATAAATAATTGTTAACTTACTTTGACTTTTGATCTGCCCAATCTGACGCTGGCCTTTTAGCTACAGATTTTAATTGACTAAGCATTGTGACATCTGTGTTTTTATATTCGTTAAATGTTATATTGACAACACCATCTTCACTTATTGCATCTATGGTTGCCTCATAGTATCTAAAAAAAGTAAATGAAATAGTAAAAGATATTGTATATACATTTTCAGATTGGTTTCAAATTTTACCAATATAATCATGATTGTTGTATCTTATTACTACACTATAGATTTGTATGCACTTATGAGAAATTTGGAGCAAAAATGCACAGAATGCATATGATACATACAAATATATGAAATACCTAAAGTGTAGCATTTCTTATGATTGAACTACGAATTTTTATAATATTTTATATATTTCAGAATATATTTTAAAGGTAGAACCTTTGTGTAAAATTGTTTTACCTATCAAATATTGTAACAAGCACTATATTTTGGATATTTTATATATTTTTGCACCTTATATACATTCTGTGCAATTCTATACTTCCAAATTTTCTATAATTGCAGACAAGTCTACAGTATAGTTATGACATTTAATAGGTAAAACAATTTACAAAATTTAAATTACATTCATAAAGCCACTATAGATAACTGTTAATTTATCAAAAATATATATGCAATTACTTACTTGCCATCCTCGCTCCAGGGTGCCATGCATTGATCACCAACCTTCCACTTATTAGCCAAAACTGCAAGTAAAATAGGATCTTTAGCATCCATGCCATTGGCTTGCCTTTTTTCCTGCTGTTGTGATTTAATTAAATCATGTGTCAGCTCTATTACTTCCTCGAGATCAATTTTCAATTTCAAGAGTTCTTCATTAGTAGGGTCCGTAGTAAGCGCCGCTTCCACCTAAAACGATAAAATACAAAATTCATTAAACGTCTAGTGTCATAAACAAAGAAGGAATCGCCAAAAATGGACTCGCCATCCCATCGTTCTTTTTAGGTTAAACAAAAAACAAAAGCCGTACTTGTTGAAGCTGTAACTTATAATTTTGTAAGTCATCCATGACGAGATCAACAATATCTTAACAAAGATAAAAATAATGTCCAACAGCTGTTTTTTTTCCTTTCTAACGCTCCTGTCAAAGAATCAAGCAGACGCGAACTATTACTACATGCCACTCTACCTTCTATATATATACAAGATAGATTTAAATGCAAAACATTTTGTAAGATGGCGCTGTCAGTGTTAGCGCTTACAAAAATATAGATATCATTAACGTTTTTATAATAAAATATATTTTTCCTTTCATGAAATATAAATGGGGAAATAACATTTCGTACAATTGAAAAATTAGGTACACATTAAATTTCTAATTGTATGAATGACTAATTAACTATATATGCAATATATATACATACATATATGTAATTATTCCATGTATGTATTGTGTACTTCACTTGTGTTGTATTACAACAATTGAATACACCCTGTAATTAATACTATTTGACAGCTGACAGAAAAGGTTAATTATGGCCTATCCGGTAATTATCTTCCTGAAATTTAGATAGAAATACTTTGTCAATAAATTAAAATACCTTTTATCATTTTAAAATATATAATAATGTATTCTGCATGTTTATTGTAACTATTTATAAAGCATTACAATATTTATGATAATACTTATGTTATGTTTTGCTTATTCATCGCTTGTTTATATTTTATTGTTTCAAAGTGAATGCTATACATTTTTAGAATTCAATGTTTGGAGCAACAAATCCTGAAACACAAGTAAGTCCAGAAGTACAGCAGTGGTTTGCTGCTGTTGATAGAGATAGCAGTGGAAGAATCACAGCTATAGAATTACAATCTGCTTTAGCAAATGGACAAGGCGGTACATTTTCAGATACTGCTTGCCGACTTATGATAGGTATATTCTTATAATTTAATACTTTAGTTTATCGATAAATTTCAGAATATCTAAAACATTTTATTCTCCATTTATAGGAATGTTTGATAAAGAAAAGAATGGTACAATAGATTTGTATGAGTTTCAAGCTCTTTATAATTATATTAATGCATGGTTAAGTGTTTTTCGTAGTTTTGATCATGATAATTCTGGAAGTATACAAGAAAGTGAATTAAGTGCAGCATTAACACGGATGGGATATAGATTAAGTCCAGAGTTTATATCATTTCTTATAAAGAAGAGTGATCCTAAGGGTCATTCTAGTATCACAGTTGATCAATTTATTGTATTATGTGTACAAATTCAAAGATTTACAGGTAAATATATACATATAACAAATAAAAATATGTTAAAATCATTAAAAATAATAGAAATATTGAAAAGTATAAATTGTATAAATAAACTTCATTTTTAACTACTTTTTACAGATGCTTTCCGAGTAAGGGATACTGAGCAAGCAGGGATAATCAATATTGGATTTGAAGATTTTCTAGGTGTTGCACTTGATTGTACTGTATAACAGTTCTTCTTTTTAACAATAGTTGAATTACATTTAATACGATTGATTCCGAAATTAATATTGTAAGTTATGATCTCCTTAATAACAGACACGGCTACAATTTTTCTAGCTTAGAATTATTTTACAATAATTGCATACAAATATAATAAAACAGGATATTTTAATTATGCTTGGGTATTTAATGTGGATTCAATAAAATAGGATGAAAAATAATTTAAAATTTTGAAAATTAATTGTAAGATTACAATTATTTTATGAATTTGTGTTTTACTTAACTTTCATTTCATGTATGTAAATAAATTAACAAAAATTATGTTTAATAAGTGACATTACTATAATACTAATGTAATATGTATGTTTTATTGATTAGAACAAAAAATTGTTAATTTATTTTATATTATATTACTCATATTTGCTTATATTTAGTACAACTCTTTTTGGTAGTAAGTTTTGGTTTACAAAAATTATATATATGTCGGAGATGAAAGGACATCGGTGCCTTTCTTTTGAAACGTTTTGAATCCCAATACCCTAAGTAGGCTTTACAACTAAGCAATAAACTAATAAATAGTCATATGGGTACCTAAGGTTTATGACGATGACGAAAGTATGAAATAACTGTACAGTTCCATAAAAACAAACCCTGGCCGAAAAGGTAAAAAAAGGGACTGTATAAGAGCAGCTCGATTCGGATTGGGAGTCAGTTAGTGAATCGCTGAGCGAACTGCCGATTGAGTTACTACCGGGAGTATTCCTGAGAGAGTTATCCATCCCGTGGCCGTGAATTCGTTATCGAACCTAGATTCATCGTCATCGACATCTCGTTTGTCCAATTGCTGTTTTTACCGGTAACCTCTTGCAATCATCACATCGATACCAATAACGATCAGCTAGAGTACATAATCACGATGGTCAGTTCGAGTGAAGATTCGTCAAACGCCCCAAAATTCCAATCTCTTATAATTCCGACATATATATAGTTGCTATTGTTTTATTGATTTAAGTTTAAACTGGTTTAAGCAATGGCAGCTAAAATGTATTATTGCGTGTTTATACATAAGTTTCTTGTGAAAAGCCTACTTATATTTTTGAATGTACATGAAATAATGCATCGAATTATGTGATAATTCGTATATGTAGATATGAAAAAATTAATATTTTATTTCAAATAATCATGGCTCCAACATATTTTTCGAAAAATGTTTCTCTAACCTAACATCAAAAGGATAAATATATTAAGTATCTTTTAGAAGGCTATATGCAACAATAATAAATATGAATTTGTTCTGATATCCACATGTATAACTACATATATTACAAAACGTTATAATAATGTAAATTAAAATTGAAAATAATTACAATATTGTTTATGGAAATAATAGTAGTATACAATTAAAGACTATATAATTAGGTAAGAAGATAATTATAAAATTTATTAAAATATATTTCATTAAAAAAACATACTTAAACCTCAAATGACAGTGAAATACAAAATTATTAATGGTACATTATTTTAAGTCTATAAGGAATTTTGTCGAATGTACATCACATGACAATGATATAATCTTTGTAACACAAATAATGAAGATCCTATTTATAATATAATATTCATATTAAAAAATTTAAGATAATACTGTTTATAATCACATTTAATTTAGAATATAAGTAATGATAATTATCTAATTTAATCAGATATTTCAATGAGGCTTTGTACGATGGATCAAAGCTCAAGAATTGTGATACAACATCACATTCTAGACAAGCACAGGAAAGAATTCAAGAATTCAATAGATTAAAACGAGCCAGACAACTTCTTGATGCTATTTCTCTTACAAATGAATTACTTGCAGATGGTTCAAATGTAGAAATATTGAGTCTTGCTAATACAATAATAAAAAGATTTAAAGTCTTGGGTGTATCTAACATATCATTAGGTAAAGAATATATTCATGTAAACATCATGATCTCCTATTATTTCTTTTTTTTTTTTAATAAATACAAATTTTTACAGAAAATTCCAGTCAAAATACAAGGACGTCTATATACAAACCTCTTCATACTGGTATTTATCACTGTTGTACTTTCTGTTCAAGTGGGGGTAAGAAAGAAGCCACTTGTGGCTGTGGAGGAATTATACCTGGTAATATATAAATTCTCTAAATAATTTTATTATACATCATTATTTATTACAGTATAGAATATATCATGTAATTAAAGGTGGATATAAAGGTTGTGGCCATGGTCATATTGGACATCCTGGGGTATATCATTGGTCTTGCTGTGGATCAATCTTACGTTATGGATGTTGCCTCTCTTTTCAAAAAAATATACATCAACTGCTGTTTTAATGGTAGTGGTTTGAAATAAATTTTATTTTTTCATGAATATGTTTTATTCCTTTTACAAATATAAACATTTATTATATACAGATAATAGCATAAAATTATATAATGGAATGTTTTATTTTTTTTAATTATTTGTATAGTAACAGTATTTTTTATCACAGTTTTTTGTATCCTATAGCAATGCATAAATTTTTACCTCAAATGACAGTTACAAAATATTCTTAATTGAATCTTAAGATTTATAGTAATAATCATCACATGACAATTCAGATACATGTATGTAAGTAGTATATATATGTATATTTACTTACATATGTTTCTCTTATAATATACCTTCTGTCTTAGCATATCCCTAATTTTTTTTATATGTATATATATATTTCTTATAATTGTAATATTATCTGACAAATAATTGATTTAAAAAATTATTCGTTTCACATACCTATAATCAACTGAAATGCAGGTATCCTTTATTTCCTCCAAAGAGCTATTTAAAAATGCATCTCGATCGTACTGCGTTAGGAGCATGTTTAAAAGCATTTTTGCTCTTTGCAACATTTTCGTTAAATATAAAATAACTCGTTTTGCAACTCCAGCAGCATTTTCACTTGCATGACCTCTGTGTTGACTACTCCATATACATTCTTTACAAGTTACCTAAAAAATATCTTATATACATAAAAAATACTATTTGTTAAATAGAAAAATATTATATATATAATTAAAATAGCAAATTATGAACCTGTTGACAAGCAATACAATAAAAACGCAAAGCATGTGTAGGATGTTGCTGGCAAAGTGCAATACGTCGTACTTTTGTAGCTTCCATTAGTGGTCTTATCGAATGTTTTAATGGTTTTAATTCCAATGTGATTTGTTGTTGATGTTTCATACCACAGTCTAAGCAAAAATTGCGGAGACACGTGGAACACTGAACAACTGCCTTTAAAAATATTAAATATTAAAAGTATAACATTTTTAAATATCTTTAAGATGTAAATTTATTTTAATTTGACATAATGCTTACAACAACTTCACCTGGACAAATATCACAAAGTATTTTGTTTGTAAATTTAGAGCGGATAGCACTCATTACCAGACGATACTGAAGAGGATAATGCGGAGGTGGAATTGTTGAATTAGCATTTGGTAATTCAACATCACATAGAGGGCAAATTTCGTAATAATTATTTTGACTGCTTTCCGATTGATTGTTTTGAGTTTTAATACTTTTTGTAAAATTATAAAATGCTGTGAATGTAAAAGAGAGCATAATAAGATTTCTATTTTTGAGAAGGTACATTAAATTTTTAATTCCATACCACTTACGTTTACTCATTAATTCTGAAATACATGTTGAACATATAGGATGCAAGCAAGGAAGTAATCTAGGTTCTTGCATGTTTTGGCCACATCTAGGACATTGAAAATCTTTGTCTTCCTGCGTATTAAAGGAAGAGGAAGTTTCCTCTTGTATATCTCCATTTATTTGGTCTTTCATGCTAGAAGGTAACTCAAAAAATTGATATACAGAATTTGGACTATTCGCATTCCACGATAAAGATGGATTGGAGCATTTATCATAGTTAAATGAAAAAAATTATGTAAATTTTTTTGTGGTAAAAGGTTCTTTTTTTAATTTTTTAATGAACTTGTTGCTTTATTTGTTTCAAAATCTATAGCGTGTATATGAACTAGACAATTCAAACGTCATTTCTGTCTTTAGATTCTTAACAATGAATTAAATTTTTAATGTTTACTAAAATATATAAGAAAAGAATTTGCATTTTATATCAATGTACATAAAAATTAAAAGTAGCACTTACCGTACGTTTTTAACGAAACGTAATGGCTCCGCGTTAACAGTGGAATATCCATCTTCGATTTTATTTTTTCGTTCAAGGAATGTGCAATCTTTATTACGAAATTCATTGTTCTTATTTTCATCGTCCATCGATGACTTTTCACTGCAGCAACTCTTTATAGATCGATATTTCGAACAGTTGATAAAATCCATAGACACCATTAAATTGTCACGCTAATTTATTTATTGATATAATTAAAATTACGTAAATTATTTAATCTAAAAAAGATTAAAGAGGACTTACTGATTTATGGAGAAACGTAACATATACAGAAATTCGTCGGTGAATGGTATGGATATCTTTTGCACTACTTCGTGCTTGCCATAGCGTAATGAGTTATAAATAACGTTAAAGCGAACGCATGCGAAACGAAAATGTGGGTGCTTTAGAATGCTTTATACTAAATTTAAAATCATTTTATGATTCCTGTTACTTATATTGTTTTATAATTGTAACACGTGCTATAAGAAATAATTACAATTACTATTTAACATCGAAAACTATATTCGCTTAAAATATATGTTAAGGGAAATTAAATACCACATTAACTATATGGATAATAAATTTTATTATTTATCCATATGCAGTGTAAAAATAAGATCGATGATATACGTATTAAAGAGCAAGTATTACATACAAGAGATATATGAATAAGAAACGATTATTATATATAAATACTAATTCCAATACTTTCTAAGGCCGTAATCAAATTAAGTTTGATCATTGTGCTATAATACCGCACGCGTATATACGGCGGCACAACTATAATTATATAATAAAAGTTTCAAATATGTGTACACAATACCAATAAATATATGTGTTATTTCGAATAAATCAAACAAGATGCAATAAAGTGAGCGCGTGTATTTTCTTGTCTCTAATCAGTACTTAATTAAGTACATCTAGTTTCGTCAAATTCTTTTTACAAGTGGCAACTTCTGAGAAATCATATCCTTGCTAGATACATACTTAAAATTACAGCCTTGTAACTGACTAGTAAAATTTACGGTTTTCTTAATTTTTTTTGGCCAAACGTACACAAATGTGCGTCGTTTAACGAAATCTTACGTTCTATACATTCCTGAAACAAATTTCTGAAATTATGGTTTACTTAATGCGCGATTCATTAAAAACCTAACAAGTGTGACTATTACCTCATGTTTTCACTCTAGAGCCCACTTTAATAAATCCATTTCGAGATTTACCGTTTCTTACTTGACTGCTATTTTTCGCTTTACGATGTTCGAATAAGACATCATCAGAGTCCGTGTCTGATTCAGATAACACCATTTTATGTGTTGAAACTATAAAAATAAACACATAAAGAGTCATGACGTAATATTATTTCTAAATTCATATAAAAGGAAAGATGCCGTACATGTGCTGCTGTCGTCCTCCGGTTCCGGTTGTAGAAGAGAATAACGCGGTGGTTTTTTCTTAGTACCAAGTGAACGTCGTTTACCTGTACATATTCTTTGACACAGACAAACAAGACCCCAAATGAGGCCAACCCAACATACGACTAGAGACAATAATGCTATTATTACATAGAGAATACTCCAATCTGAAAAAAAGTATGACTTCAAGTCAGCTTAATTCATTTTCATATTAAAATTTACTTTTCATATTTATTTTAACATACCACAATTGGAATCGCCATTGCCAAAGTATTTCTGTATTAAATTTTGCATCCAAAATGCTTCACACATACATAATCTTGTTTCTTGATCACATACTCCATGGCCTATTTAAAAACAAATTTCGTACAACAAAATTATTTATAACGTAATGATATTTAATAAAAGATACTTACCCGAACAATTATTTTGACACACAGCAGTATCAATGTTTGCAACAGACAAGTGAAGAATGCCTGAATCTTGTCTTAATTTTTCTTTTAATCGTTTAACTACTTCTGGCCCGTACATAGCAACTTTTCCTCCTTTTTTCTCTACATAGAAAATTAAGACAGCTCTGCCTGTATGTGGCTCCGCTCTTAAATTTCGGACAACAATAGATGCTTCATCCCGTAGTAACATTTGTAATTTTAATACCAAAGAATTTTTTTGCGATACTGTTAATAAATTTGCTTCGATATTCAATGTTAATTCAACTAAATGCAATAATTGTGGGTCTATAAAGAATATATATACATTATTTAAAGCTTTATTACAGTATTGTTTCTTTTCTTTTGTAATATTTACCGGATTTTACTATCACGGATACAGTGTCCTCGCTACTAAGACCTTGATCATCTATTACTTTTAATCTAAAAAGGTATCTTCCTGGCACGATATCTGTCAACTATAAATAAAATTTAAAACTACTCTGTTATGAATAAAAAATTGTCTACTTATGATACTGTTAAATATTATTACCATTAAGATTGGCGATTTATCAGAATTCTGAACTATAGTGCCTATAGCAAGACTAGATGGATCCCTCGACCACATCCATTCACTAATTCTTAGGTCGTCAGTTGATTGAGATCCATTAATAATTAGTGCGCTAATTGGGGCTATAACAACCTGATCTCCACCTGCGTTTGCTTTTGGGGCAGCATTTTTATCTATGTAATAAAGTTAATTTTAATAACCAAGTGACTACAAATGCTAGTTAATAGAGTGTAGGATAAAATTCTATTTACTTTGTGTAACTTTTACTTTAACGGTGTCCGAATCTTTATTTCCATTATCATCAATTACAGTTAACTTAAACTCGTAATCACCCTTCGTTAATTTTGTAATATTCGTAACTGATTCATTCACTGCAGAAAATACAGCATTACTAGGTCCACTGTTAAATCAAATTTAATACTGCATTATAATATTACAAGATATAATCAATCAAATATATGAACTTAATGTATGAACTTAAATTTACCTCATTTGCTCCCAATGGTAAGATACAATCTTAATATCATCTTTACTTTTCCGACCATCAAGTACAGTTTTTGTTTCGGGTAACGCTATAGTTATAAGTTCGCCAGCATCAGCTATTTCAAATTATGTAAAATAAAATAATACTTAGATTTTTTCAATAGAAATATAAGAATAATTAAAATCATGTAATTACCTTTCGGTGGTTTATTGGTTGGTGGTTTCACAAACACATGAACCTCAGCTGTAGAAAATTGTTCTGAATCATCTGTTACTTTTAGCACAAATGTATACATTCCTTCCTCTAAATTAGACAGTTGTAAATACGGCGTTCTTGTATTCTGCATATCTACTGCCTTGTTTTGATCCGAAGGACTTTTTGTCCATTCCCAACTTGCTATTCCATGATCATCTGTACTTAAGTTACCATTAAGTGTCAATGTGTTCTGAGGTAAATATATAATAATGTCTTGACCAGCATTAGCACTAGGAGGATAATCAATTACTTTTAAAACTGTTATATTAGCACTTGTAGAATTAGTGATATGATTGGAATCTTCTACTGTCAACCTAAAAAAATAAAAGATTTGAAATATTAAACAATTATTAAATTTTTTATAAATAAACAATTTATAATATCAATACTGACTTAAAAGTATAGTTGCCGGGGATAAGATTATCTAACTGTAAAGTAGGTGTATCGATTAGATTAGGATGATATCCAATAGGACCTCGTTGCAATTCCCAATGATAAGAAATAACACGATCGTCATCTTTACTCGACGAACCATCTAACACAGCTCCCGTATTCGGTAATTTTACAACCTGCGACGCGGGTGAAATTATAGCAACTGGTGCTTGATTTATTCTCTTGGCTGCAAATAATATTAAATCAATAAATTATAATAACCAAAGGAAATATAAGCATAATAAGAAAACTTACGTGGTAAAACGCTAACATTTGCGTATGTTTCTCCATAGGTGTTTGGACCATTTACTGTTACTTTAAAAGTATATAAACCCTCAGATAAATTACTTAATTTAACAGTCATACAGTTCTGATCAGACATTGTGCCAGTATGGCCATCTGGTTGACTTAGAAGACTCCAAGCATAATTGTAATGTTCATTTCCTTGTTCTGCTGGCACAGTATATGCAGATAGTGTTACTTCATTCTCTGGTAAGCGTACTTCTTTTGAAACTGCAGAAACCAGCAGTCGTTTTACTGGTGGCTTCATAGATGTTCCAGAATCTTTTATACTTTGTGGTTTTCCTTGAGGTGTTACACCAAGTTCTATGTCTTCCACCAAAGTGCAAATTCCTAGCACAATTAATACGAATTAAAAAATTCTCAATAAATTAAAACACATTGAATATCTTTCTAATGACTGCTTAAATGATATAATTACCTGCACTATTGTGCTTAAATCCAGTAGAACATTGACAAATTCCAATATCAGACTTATCCCCAGACTTAACACAGATTTCATGCTCTAAACAATTCGTTTGAGTGATGCAACTTATCCCATTTGATCCACCAAAAAGAATATGATCTCCTTCTGTACCATCCATGAGAAACCCTCTAGAAATCAATTAGGATAATTATTAATTAGACGAAGTTATAATAAAATATTATATATGAAATTGAAATCTTACCCAGTATCATCATTTATTTGATCCAACAAATCACTCCACATCTCATCTTCTTCTACAGGTTTAACTAGAACCATGCTTGGAGGATTTTCATTTGCCAAATCCTTCCTATATAAAGGTATACATAATTTGGAACTTTTACACTGCACATGATAGCAGGTACCATTATGCATAAGTGCTACATTGCATGTAGTTTCAGTGCAGCATGCAGCGACACAGTGTTTCATGGTATTTAAAGGCTGGGTAGTATATATTCCACTAGATAGATTTCCACGAGGTGTGTAACTTGTAAAAGCTCTCGGATATAAACCTGGGCATAGCATTTGCCATTTTGTATCCCTATCTGGATAATCACCAATGCAATTTCCAAATAGCAATAAATATAATCCTAAATAAAGGATCTTAAACATTTTTAACTGCAAAAAAATTCCAATATAAAATATCTTATTTGAAATCTTATTGTAAAATTATTTATATTAATTTTTACATAAAGAAAATATTTTACCTTCTTATTCGTACACTTCAAAATTATCAATAAAAGTTGGTATGATCGAAATAATTTTTCAGGTTATTCTACGACACATCTGTCACCTTAAGGATTGCTTTACTATCTAATACTGGTCGCAGACTGTCGAGAGATCGTATAGTATTATGTTCCGCTGGTATTAATTCCAACTTGAGTATAGACATATATGGCCCAGGCTTATCATATATTAACAGCATGTTATTATCAGCACCAGCAGCTAATCAACTATAGGGGAATTTATCATATTTCCTGTTACACCGGAATAAGGAAAGGCCAAGCGAAGAAAATCGACGTTTCACCTAATAGCACGTTATCAGTCTAAAACGTATATTATTGTTAATTAACATCATGAACTTATCATATTCATCAAAATAAACCATTACCGAAAGTACTTTGCACGCTATTATCCTTTGACAATTCACATGCTGTAACACCTGTGCTTAACAGAAATGTTTTGCAGAGGTCGACACCAGTAAAAATAATAATTGACAGACAAATTAACCCTGGAGTAATTACAAAATTACACATGTATCGCGTATTCGTTATATTGTATCTTTGTTACATTTATCGATGTACGTGTTTCATCGTTCGTTTTATTGAAAAACGGCACTCCGTGTTATCTATATTGATTATGTAAATGAAGCGGCTTGCGAGTCTTATTGTCTGGCTTATCGAATAATAATTAGATGTCAGAATAAAAATTTATAGGAAAAGTTTCTGTAAAAAAATATCATTTCACATTAGTAATTAAACTTAATTTAAACAGAATATGTTTTTTAATTTAAGGTTTATAAAATTACTATTTATATAACGTAATATTGAAATTAATATTAAATTATTGCTCAAAGTCGACAAGATGATATACATAGGTTGTAATACATGTAATAGCGGATATATATATAATAATATGTATATGTAATAGTTGTAATAAGTTCATTTATGTTTTCTTTAAAAAGCACGTCAAGTGTTATTATTATCACATAAAATCTAATGATTGATTGAACCAACGAGTAATTTATTTATCTCACTTTATTGTAAATATAGATACATGTATTGCTTCTGTATTTAAAAGAATGAATTTACTACAAATTACAATAATTGCAAAAAAAAATTACGCACAAAAGAAAATACCATGTATTATTAATATTTTATTTATGGAATGAGTTATTTATAAAATTTCCCGCGTTCGATGCGCAGATAATACTGCACATTCCACGATGCTGCCACTGGTGAGGTATTCGCGAAGTTGTTTACAGCCCCGTGCATTCAAACACCGGAAAGAGGTATGGGTATGAGCAAGTTCATCGGGTTCGTCGTGGGTGGCCTGGAAGCGAACGGAACATGTGTGTGGTCCGAGCGTTCGTATGCTGGATGCGACTGTCGCGAGCGTAGAAGATGCAAGACGCTTTGTCCGAACGAAACGGAGAGCCTTCTCCGTGGCACTATATAGTCGTTCAGAAAATTATTGGCGTGTAGTTTTAAGTGATGCGTCCGAAGGTACTATTTTTATTCATGGAATACTTTTGTTGTTTATCTCTGGTGCAGTACACGTGACATTTTCTTTTTAATTGAGCCGATAGCATGCCGGGGAATCGCGCACCGATTACGAAAGCCCATAACAAATTATCGCTATATAGTACATCACTGTTTTTTTTCTTTTTTTTAAATAATATTAATTTTTTTTTCATGATAATTAATCTTTTTTTCAGATGACGCTCCTATTGATTTATTATTTTTTAATCTTTCATCGAGCGTCGTCGGAACTGGCGCACGGGTTCCCTACTAATTCGAATAGTAATAATGAAACATGGAAACATGGTTTAGAATTGAGTCCCAGGCACAGGATTAAGGATTCCACTTATCTGCTGGACAGGTACCCCATGAGAGAATTACCACCTGATTCTTTAAATTGTCATAGAGCAGCAAAATGTGTAGAAATGCAAAGGAGTACTTGTATGGGTACAAGATTGTCATATACCACTACTACATTGGATCTTATACCTGAACATGTAACCCAAGATATTGTAGAGGTATATTATATTACACATGAAGTATAATTCACATAGGTATTTTCAGATATGAATATATTTATAAATGTAATTTTTTATTTTTAAATTACAAGAGGCAAAACTTTCAAGTCTAGAGTCACTTTCTCTTTTCTTTGTTCTCTTGTTATACCAGATATCTCAGGTCAGAAAAATCCTATTCAAAATCACCTCAGGTACTTCCTGCCTTGACTATATCACTCCTAAATATTACAATACTTTTTCCTTGTTCCTATATTGTTTAAAATATTCTTTACACTAATATTTTATTTTTCATTTTATTAAATGTATTTATTGTGTACTTATTTTACAGGAAAAACTACATGTATTGCAAGCATTAAGACATATGCCAAAGTGTTGGGCAGTTGTTCAACCCCTCCTGTGTTCAATATTTATGCCAAAATGTATCAATGACACAGTGGATTTACCATCACAAGAGATGTGTAAAATGGTTTCAGGACCATGTAGAATCGTGTTCAATCACACAATATGGCCAAGTTTTGTTAAATGTGAAAATACAGATTTATTTCCCAGACTATGTAAAAATGATATTAGAGAATTGAAATTTAATATTTCTGGTAAATGCCTAAAGCCATTAGTTCCAACTGATAATGCACTTGCTATTTTTGAAGGAGTTGAAGGTTGTGGAACACAGTGCAATGATCCATTTTTTACACCAGATGAGCATAAGCAAATTCATTCTTTTATTGCCTGGGCTGCAGGCATCTGTGGTTCATTCAATTTATTCACAGTTGTAAGTAATAATTGTCATGATAAAGGAATATGAAATAGATAACATTGTATCTAATTTATGTGTTATTTCAGATAACATTCTTAATTGATTGGAGAAGTGCAAATAAATATCCAGCTTTAGTTGTATTTTACATAAACTGTTGCTTTATGATGTCCTGTATTGGATGGCTTGTTCAGTTTACAGGAAGCAGAGAAGTAATTGTGTGCAGGAAAGATGGAACCTTAAGAATGAGTGAGCCAAGGTAGCTTATGATTATTTAATGTGTACAATAAATTGTTGCATAATTACATATGTTGTATTTTGTTGAAAATTTATATATTAAGTCAGATATAAAAACTTTGTGTACTAATATGTTTTCAGTGGAGAGAATTTGTCATGTGTCGTAGTGTTTGTTCTTGTGTATTACTCCCTTATGGCAGCTATGGTATGGTTTGTGATCCTTACATATGCTTGGCATATGAGTTTTCAAGCATTAGGCAAAATCCAAGACAGGATTGACAAGAAGGGCTCATACTTCCATTTAATTGCTTGGTGTTTACCACTTGTTCTTACTGTTACAATCATGGCATTAGGGGAAATTGATGGAAATAGTGTTACTGGTATATGTTTTGTGGGTTACACTAATCACGCAGTCAGAGCTTGGTTTTTGCTTGGCCCTGTATTGATTGTCTTACTCGTTGGAGGTTATTTCTTATGCAGAGGTATGTTTTGAATCTACATCTTTTTTCTATTTAGCTTTCTCATTTAAATTTTCTATTGGTCTATACTTTATATTTATATAATAAAATGTATTTCTTTGCATGCTTTCGTAAAGATCATAGTCTAGTAAGTATCTTGGTGAAAATAAATATTAAAAAATGATATTTTTACTTCGAGTTAACTAACGTTATTGTTAATATTTTTAGGATTAATTACTTTGATTCGACTAAAAATAAGCAGTCAGGAAATTATATCTGAAAGAGCAAGTTCTAAAATACGAGAGACCATTGTGCGCACGGGACTATTCTCGATTTTCACATTCGCTGCAGTTGTGGTGACCTTTTATTGCCACATTTACGAATTTCAACATTCGGAAGAATGGCGTCAGAGTTTTAGAAATTACATGATGTAAGAATATCGAAATATAAAAAACTAGAACACGTAATAATATACGATGTTTAATAACATTTTATATTTCACGTACAGATGTGCAATAACAACAAAGTATTTGGATATTTCGGAATGTAAAATGGAAGTACGACCGAGTGCAGCTAAAATGCAATTACACTTGCTTTCACCATTTTTTGCTGGTATTCTTATGTCTTCATGGGTGTGGACTAGTTCAACTGTAGATACTTGGACCAGATTTCTTAGACGGTAGTATTATATAGTAGTATATAACGTTGCTTTCACTCTTTTTTTTTTAACTTTTAAGATATTAAAATTATTTTATTGTAGAACATTCAACTGCGAAACAGAAGAGCCTATTAGACTGAAGAAACACAAAGTAATTGCTCAAGCGTTTGCAAAACGGAAAACATTCAACAACGCTGGCCGATTGTCCATCAGCTTCCATAACACTCACGAGGATCCAGTCGGTTTAAACTTCGATCTAAACTCTGTAGCTTCTCAGGATTTCAGTTCAACGTGGGCAGCTGCTTTGCCAAAGCTAGTTACTCGTAGAGGTGCACTCGTCGGTGGTACAACGGGCTCTGTATCTAGTAACAGGAGAAATTCTGTAGATTCTGAAATCAGTTTTAGCGTACGTCGGGTGTCCGTGGAATCTAGAAGAAACTCTTTGGACTCACAAATATCAGTTCAAATAGCTGAATTGAAGACAACGCGGAAAGTCGCTAGCAGTTCACGTGGTCGACGCGGGAAACGACGACGAGATTTCGGAAAATCTAGATCAGGTAAAGTAGGTCCGCTGTTTAGAAGAGGCAGTACGACATCACAGGAAAGTCAGCTCGGTGCACAGATATTATCGGCGTTGACTATAGGTGGCAATTCGAAAGTACCGCCCATTCAAGTGCCTAATATGAAGAGACGATCGGCTAGCGCTGGTTTGGATGACCGCGCCTTGAATCCTAAACTATTCGATGGGAAGAATGCTGGGATGCTGCTTCCGTTCCTATTTCCAGGGCAAAGTGGCAGTGATGAGAATTTAAGTAGCGAGGAGAAACAGCATCAAGAAATATCAGGAAAAGACGTGGATATCGAAGGAGGAAATATGGAAAAGGACGATCAAGACAGTGATAGTGATGACAGTCAACCAGAAGAAGAAGCTAAAATGTTAGATCCTGAAGAACCTCATGAACGTAGCAAGAGTAAAATTAGCAACAAGAGTTCGAAAAGTTATGGTCACGAGAGTGATAGGAGGAGCAGAGAAGGCCGTAGGAGCAAATATTTGCTCCAAGATGAAACCATTTTAAAACACTTGTTTCAAGAATCCAGTGATATTAAGTTGAAAAGTGACACAGAAATAAAAGAGGTATATAGAAAAGCTGGAATGGGAAATTTGGCATCTAGTTTAAACTCGTGTTCTCCTGAATTGACAAGACTAATGCAGTCCGAGGCGCAGACTGGCAATGCTCGAGAAATGGCAACGCAGACATCGTTGCCATTGGACATTTTAGAAATGGAGGAATTAAAACAGAGCATAGATGAGATTATCAATAGCCGAAATTGTAGCTCAAAGGGAACACAGATCTCACCGCAATTAAATAAAAACAAAAATATCACTACATAACGTTAGTATTTCCTCCGACTTTACGTACAAAAACTTTTTGTAAAAATGATTTGCGATACAGTGAAGTTCAAAATCTGTCATTTTAGTTGATAACTATTATACTGCTAGACTTATTCAAGTCTTTTTTAGCTTCGTAAGTTTTTTTATTTTTTATATGTGTATGTTCAGAGTATTTTCTAAGGAAGAAAACAACATATTTCATGAAGATTTAACGGTATAACAGCTATATGTGACTTGTGTTATTTACATGTGTGACTGTATATGTGTAATGGTGCAATGGCATGACTGTAATTGTAAATACTATTTTAAAATAACTCAGTCTTAGTGGCATATATTATTACTTTTTATACATTTTATTATTGATAAAACTGCAATATAGTAAAAAATAATTCGATGACATTTTACAATACTAAAGTTGTAAATTTATCATAAGTATAATTTTCGCTTGGCTTTTTATAAAGAACAATCTAAATCTATTTTTAACGTTGCTCTGTATATTACAGTATTCTACAAAATGCATATCCTACTGTACTTAAGTCACATACAAATATTTTTTTATGTATGTACAAGTAGAATTTATTTTCTTATTTTAAATTTGTCCTTTAAAAAGTTAAGATGAATTGTGCAACAAGTTGAAAGAAATTACATTTTCAATACAACATTCAAAATACATATAATATTAACAAAAAAATACATTAAAAGGTGTCTTTATTCAATAGTATTAAACAAAAACGATACGTATTTAGCAATACATCATTTCTTCAATAATTTTTACCTCCATTTTGTATAAATTGTTACAATAACTAATTATTATCAAAAATTTTTACGAAATAAATGGAAAATATCTAGTTCCATAAAGAAAAATATCTCAGTTGAATGTTAGCACGACATATTGTATCTTTGTGAAAATGTATTCTAAAATTTACTAATATATTTATGGAACGTAACTATAGGTAAGGTCAACCCGTTATCGATAATTGATATTTTCCGTATATAGTTTAACAGCTTCCCGGTATGCGAGTCCAATTTACTCACAGATAAAGCCAATCACGTTAACGTGATATTTTGATTTTGTTGTAGTAATAAATATTGAAAATTCACGAAGATCTTCCAAAATTATACATCTTTTTTTTCTTTTCTCTTTTAAATGCACTTATTATTTAAAGGTATAACTAAAATCCGTTAACAAACTCTGTACTTCCGATCGACTATGTCATATTTCTTTGTACACTATATAAATGACGAAATGCTAAACTAGATCTCTAAAGTTAGTCTGTTATAAATGCGAAAACGGCATTTCTCATCTCCACTCGATAGGTTTTCGGCACGAGAACTATCGATGGCATCAAATCTTGGTAAACACGAGTACATGTGTTAATGATTTCTTTGCTCGATCAGTCCAGCAAAAACATATTCCTCTTGCTCGATTCGCCTCACTTCATTATGCTTTCAAATCCGGTCCGATACATTCTGCTACGTACTTTTTTCCTATACTCGGTACAAACACAGCCGGATTTTAGTATTTGGTAAAATGGTATTTGCAAACATGTCTGTTGATATACCTTCAAAACGCGGAACAATGCATTCATTCCACACACGTGTTCACAGTTCACCATTTCTCTATGATGCATTTTCTTCCTTTCTACATTTTATTTCATTTCTTTGTTGTCAGAGTAACAAATATCGAACGTATAAAAATGTACTAGCTGTTGCATCGTGTGTACGTATGTGTGTTGTCCGTGTTTTTCTCTTTTTTACTTTCCATTTCTTTGCATTTTTTAATTTACATCACCATGAATATCAGGCATCAGAGTGTGTGCAGTGTACTTAGTTATTACAATTAGTCTTCCCTTTTCTTTGTTGCATATGACACAAACCACACGAGAGAAAAAAGTCACATCTACATGCTCCAGCTACGCAACCCTCTTCAAGTGAACAAGTTGTTAACGACCGTGTTCTCCTCGTGCTTTCTGCTTTTGGGTAAAAATTAACGCGCTCCGTCCTTGCATGCACATATTACTATGTTTTTGTTTAAGAGTTTCCGAAAGAAAATTTATCCATTGGATACGCGTGCATGCCGTAATGAAGGATAAATGGAGCAGGAGGATGATAGGAGGAGGAAAAGGTGGAGGAGATAGAAAATTGATTTTTAATTTTTATTTACCACCACCTTAGAGGAGGCTAATATACGACCGAAGTCAGCGCAGCTAACCACCATGGGCGAGGCTATTTGTTCTTGGCATAAGATTTTTTACTTTTAGTATATTCGTTACCCCAAAAGAAGTTGTCCACTGCTTCGCCGATCAAGTATAAGAATAAAGTGATTAAAAGCATTACAATGAAGAATATAATTCGTAACGGCAGCGGCAACACATCTAGTATTGGGTACACCCAGATACCGCTCTTATAGAAAATTATATGCACCCTGAAAATAATAATAATTTACGTAATTAACTTAATAATAAATCTTTTACTTTATATTATACTTTACGTTATTATATAATAAGTCTACTTTATATTTACTTATAATTTTAAAATCCTAATCAAAATTTTAATCAAAGTTTAAAAGCAAAATATGACAGTTGACCAAAGCATAATATAAAAATTATAAGAGAATATTTTTTTTTATACTGTCAACGTACCAAATTAAATATACAAACATGAAGGATAATAAACATAAAAAACCAAACGATTTTCTTGGATATTTTCTCGGGGCTATCATCATTTCTATTAACGTGGAAACCATGATCATTGTGTGCATCAAATGATTGAGCCACCATGGAAAGTAAGGATCCAGCGCCTTTGGAAGCACCAATTCGCGATCCACAAACATTAAAGTCCAGAATATTATTCCAACGAACTATAATCCGAGAAAGTCATACGAAAATGTATGAAACTTTAATTTTTAACTTTTTATTAAATTTTGTAGTTTTTGTCTTTTTCTTAATTTACCATGGCGATCGGAAAACCGAGGATCGCATGTACATGATCCTTTAATTTACGTATGAATGGTGGCTTCTTAGGTCTAACTGCATTTGTGCCGAACCAATCATTCAGAATACATATGAAGAAAAATATCGCTTGAATGATCTGAAACAATGAATGATTACACACTTAATTTCTACTATTTAGATTAATAATTAAAAAAAACTTGAATATATCATATGGTATTGTACTTTTTTGTAAAAATTATTCAAAACATTTTTTACCGGTTTACTTGTTGCGATTTATGTAACTAATAAGTGAAAGTTTAAAAGATATTGATAATTAGTTTAAAAGATAATTTTCTACAGAAAGTAGATTTCTTCAGTGAAACTTGAGACGTAATGTTGAAAATGCAGTACAAGATATTATGATACCGCATCTCCTTTGTAATTGAACAAACATCATGTCTTCAATAATAATAAGAATGCAAATGGCGAATAAAAAGTCTCAATAATTAACAAAACTGTAATAAATTTGATAAAAAAAAGCAAATAAGATTTGCATACATACATAAATATATTATATAAATTATAAGTCATTTCATTATTCTATTTAACGTAAAATTGTAAAAAAGGAGACCTATAACCTATAATTTGTAATTTGTCAATTACACATATGTATTTAGTATAAAGTGAAAACTTTCCGCTGCTTTCATTCTCTAATTATTTTATTATAAACGTATTCGCCTAAATGAATGATGTAGCAATACACTATATATGTAAATTTAAACTTTTAGAGACAGAACCAAAAAGATAGAATTTAATCAAACACTTGCCGTTTTTCATTATTATAATTATACTGCATTTTGCATATTCTTTCTATTTCTATATGTATATGTGTCTATTATGTAAATGTATTTTATAGAACTTTTAATTTTTCATGAATTGATAAACATCTGCAATGTACTAATAATATGAACGGTGATGAATATTTAAACAGTCATTATATATGAATAATAAAATATATATATACGTAATTGTATGTAACATCGTGACATTATAAAATGTATTCATACATACAGATAAACAAAGTTTTATTGTAATGAATTATACCGAGAAGTATTGACAGCAATTAAATACTAATAAAACAATTGTCTTGTATGGATACTTCAAATCATGCAATGATAGTCACTTGTCTGCATATAAATAACATGACATGACACATGCTGCAATTCAGAGATAATATAGAGTGGTACTCGAACAATTGAGTTTTGTTGTTATCTGAGCTTCATAATTTGTAATATCACCGTGAAATGGTCATATGAAATCGTTCAGTGGTAGCAAAAGATTATGAAAAATTTATTTTCCCCGCTTAGACATTAGTTCAATAAATATATAAATATCATGATGTATATATGTGCAGTATTGTGATGTCCCTATATTCCGTCCAACGAGATAAAGCAATAAATGTAAACAATAGTTTACTGCTATTGCCAATATCGCAGTCGCAACAATAAAACTTTCTTTACTTACACTGCCTCGTTGGAGAAGCTATATATACTATGTTAATATTATTGACGACTACTCTTTTTGTTATCTAAACATTTAAAACATTTGATTTGTACGTCATTTTGATGTGTAAATTAATTTTTTATTACAATTTTGAGAAATCAGTAAGTATAATTAAATATTTATTCTCCAAAAAGATCACTGTATTTTACTTTAATTTCGACTGTTTTTATTTTTGCGAATGCGATATGCAAATACGATACAATATCGTATTCTTACGTCTTCTTTTATGTGTTTTCAGTATTGCATAATAATAAAAATGTGAAATAAGATTAAAACCATCATGCAATTTCAGTTTACTTGGTGTAAACGAATCTTACAAGTATTTATGTAAAACATGCCTGGAAAATAGTATACCGATAATTGTTTTCTAATAATTAACAATTATTTTAAGTCAATTGACATTCTATAATTGTAAGTACCATTTTGATCAGTGATGTTTATTACATTATCAGCTTTATTTGATAAGTAATTATTAGACTAGTATTTTTAACAGGATCGTAAATGGTTATGTAAGGTGGATTAGGAAAATAATCTAATTACATGTGAAAAAAGAGATCAGTTCATTGATCATCACGATACTAACCGCGTCCCAGAAAGTGAGGAACTTGAATTTCCCGCCATAGCTGTTGTGCATTTTGAGAAGATTCGGAGGGACAACAGTGTACATGTAATCATAATACACGGAGAACGCGAATTGCACGCAGGAGATCGTGTGAAATCCAATTAGTAGGCCTTCCTGCATCTCGTAGTTATTTCACATACAGTTTTTTCGTGATCTGAAACGCTTTGATAGATTTCCATGATGGCGATCGTATTCGACCAATCACACAGGAATAAATTGATAAAAGAATTATTCATCTTTTCTATGTATTCATTCTTTTAACAAACGTTTCTTATGTCATGCAAGATGGGTGGATCTACTTTTATAATAGAAGCCTTTTTTTAAGTTACAACTTATAACAATCGTAACTTTATCTATTCTGTATTAATAACGTTTGTTCTAAATTTATGAAATAGTTTATGAAAATTGAAAGAAATGGATAAAGATGTACAAAAAACATTGTTTCTTTTCTTTTGTATAACATATTAACTAAGTTACATATTACATATTACGTTAACAAGAAATTTATTTCTTTAGTAATTACATTTTCTTGTTGTATGTATACTGTATATAGTATATATGTAATGTACTTATATGGCCGATTAAAGAAAGATATATAAGGAACTATAATATTGTGTTCAACTATGAATTACATAAGACAGTTTACTCTCGAATTACGTAAATACTACGTAATAAAATGATATTGTAATGGTATATAACATTCTAAACAATTATTTACTTTGTCTTGCTAACTTTATCTACTATATTATATATAGTATCGTGTATTAGATTTCAGGTAACAGATTGAGCATAACATTAAAATTTAAATTATTAAAAATAAAGCAGATTACTCCTACAATAACACGTGCTTTTTGCAATTGATTTCATTACGATAAAAAATAATCATGAGAATAAAAATAGCGTTTCTATATAAAAAGAAATTTATAATACTTTTAATCTTAAAAAACAATGTACTGTAAATAATAGGCTTGTTGAAATCACTAGTATTTACTTCGTGATTCTAAGATCATTCACCTACACAATTCACAAAAACAAAACAAAAAACTAACGAGGCAAAATAAACGATGCACAGAACGTTGATGATAGCAAAGAAAAGGATAAATGTAGCTATCTATATAATTGCACAAAAATAGATAAAATATTAACCTCACTTAATAAAACGGAAATAACTAAGAAGTTGAAGTTATTGCAAAGTAAACATTCTGTATTACTTAAATATTTTCTAATTATCTTTTTTTTAATAGCAAAAATTGGAAACTTCGGCTTTCTCAAACCGCACTAATAGTATCGACCGCGTCGACGGTCTGCAACGTACTGACTGACGGATAGATGAAAATACAGTATGAGGATTGTGAGAAAGAGAGAAATAGCCAGTTCACCATGTGCATAAGGTTTCATTTGGAGAGAATTAGATACTACGGTGCATAGGTTAAGATTCACACAAGTAAATAAAACTTGCACATAAAAAGGATATGCGAAATGATTAGAAAGATAAAAAAGAACCTGTATACACATATATAAGGCAAGAAAGAAATTGCCGACATTGTATGCGATCGTACAGACAGATACGTGTTATTTCTATTACTAACAGAACTAACACATTGTCTAAATCTGCCTATATTTAGCGAGTAGCACATCTACAGTCATTATCTTATTTTTCTCAATCAAAATGCGCATTGATTTCGAAAGCCAAACAAATATAAAGTACATAATATAATACGAAAATAGGACATAAAAAAAGGAACGGGGCGTGTACGAAATAGAGAAGCGCCATTAGAAGACAGAGATAAAAAGTGCTGTTGTTCTTGTTGCTCTTTCTCTGCGCGAACGGAATGCGCACGAGTTTTTGCTGACAAAAATCGTTTCCCGACCTGTTCTGAAGAATATCATGTTTCTTTCTTTTAAGTTTAATGCCCGATGAAGATTAATTATTTTAATCTGTGGATTTATACTGAAAAATATAATTGAACATTTCATAATTATTTAGAGAAATTTTATAATTATCATCTTGATACATGAGAAACTTCTTTCAACTTTTAAAGCGTTTTGTGGTTGAAAGCTCGATATTACTTCATTGTGACGTGTTACGTATTTATATAGTAATAAATAAAGGATTGGATCCTAAGACTGGAGAAAGATGATTACCACAACATGTTACATGATCTTTCGCTTCCTACTACCATTCACGATTTTATACAGCATCTATGTGATACGGTGATTTCTATTAGTACATGCTAAATTTAAACAGACTTTTGTATAGTGGTCGTTACAGATTTTATTTTAATTAAAAAAGAGGAAGTATTATGAATTTCAATAATATCATATTTCAAATAAATCATATGTATATTTTTTGAAAAATAGCATATCGTAACTCATTAATCAAGTGGAGATACGTAAATATTTTTTGACCTTGTTAAAAGATAAAATGCGAATACTTCGTTTTATCGATTTTATATAATCAATAATATAAGTAGAAATTTTGCGTTTTAGATTGGATACTTTCTACGGGTAGACAATCATTGCGATTGTGTTGTATAATAATATGTAACTTCATTTTGGTAATTTTTACAAGATATTGTTACACAATTTTGTAAAAGAATTAACATTACCCATTCTCTGACCGTAAATATTTTTTATTTATGGAATATTCGTTATATATCGCAACCTTGTTTGATTAATGAAACCATGTTTTTAAAACAATGGGTATTATGAGAAGTTTGTTATTCAAACAAACGTCAAGGAAGCATGTTATTTTACACATACTATATGTAGCATTCATTGTATATACGACCGTGGTATAAAGTGCAGATTCTGAAACTAGAGTTAGATTTCTAATACAAAAACAGCAAGTTTTCTGTATCGTAAACAATTTTACATTTCAAATGATGAGATTCTCATATCTCGTTTGTGCTGCAACCACGGTATAGATAATCTATGTAATATTAAAGAGGAGAAATTCTCTGGTAAAATGGTGTTTTGACGAAGTACCTCTTCCTATTAGCCCTTTGTGACGATTACTGAGTAGTTCCCTTGACCGTCGCAAGAGACATCGTTGTTAAAAGTAAGTTGTTAAAAAGAGTAATACAGATTTTACTGATGGTATTATAGCAAAAAATCAGAGGATTTTGGATTTTCGACAATTGTATATACATTTCATCGATTTTAATGAAATTTAAATATGTATCAGGATGAAGATTTTATATATAATATATAATCGCCGCTCAGTCTTAGTTTTCGAGATATTGATGAAAAACTGTTGCTATTAGTACATTGAATTCTGTCTGTACGTGCACATCAATGGCACATACACATTACGGCGCGACAGCCAGCAAGCGATCTATAACGGGTGAATTCGTCGAAAATGTATTTAGTTTTACAACATATTTAAATTTGATCAAAATCGCTAAGCTCTATCCCTTTATGCACAATTACTAGACCTTTTACTTTGATGCAATCTACAGGTTGTCAGAGAACTACCAGGAAATAGTCACAAATCGCCTGAGGGGTGTTCGAATACCTTTATACCATACCATGACTGGAAATGCCCCTATCATGGGACTTTCAGAATCTGTATATACGATCGTGCTGTATATGTACGCTATACCAAGCTATATGCACTTACATAATGGTGTCAAAGGTATGCATAGGTTATGACGTATTGGCAATAGCGAATAGAGGCAACTAGCCCCTGTGCTATAAAGCCGATTTCACACGATGATACGTGTATGAAATGTGGATATGCTATAGTATATCCAACGAGGCGAGGCTATCGAATGTCACTAGTCGGCAGCCAATAGTTACAATCGCAGTAATCAAATTTTGTTTACATTTTCTGTCTCGTCACGTTGGATAAACTATACATGTATGCCAACAGAAGAGTTTAAACGACGACTGTTGACAAATACAGTTTGGCGGTACTGGTTCCGTGCATCTTGAGAAACTTGATCGCTGGCGATGCTTTTCTACAGATTAAAGATTGGTCTATACAGATGATTCACTCAAGAATAAATGATACTGTATATTTTATTCCTGGAAATATATTTCATACGTATATTGCGGTACGTATTTTGCGGTACACGTATCGCCGTGTGAAATCGGCTTAACGCTTTTAATATGGGGAAGGAGATTCAGATTCACACACACACAATGAGCCGCTACAACGCGCATGTGTCCAGAAACACGAGGTAAACGCGGAGAGCAAACCGTTCTTGAGTATTGGCGTCGAGACGTTGTACGAAGTAGAAAAGCGAGAGTAGAAAAGAGGCGTGAAAAAGGCTATTAAATAACGACTGTACGTAACTAGTATAAGATTAAGAATTTTGGCGTATAAACATAACGTCAAGGCTTCATATTTAGTTTCAGTATGAAGTCATCTATTCATGCTCCATCATGTTGTAAAATGTGGAACGCAATATTACTGTATTTATTTTGCTGACACAAGCGTATCAATGTAAATTTATTAGCGTTTGACTAAATGTTTATATAAGACTATAAATACATCGTTCAGGATGAATGATGTATACGAACTGTAGATGAAACTGTAGGAAAACTAACTGACCTCCGATTTTTGGATATGTTGTAGAAATCAATATTTTGAATTTTTTCCTATACATAGAAAAAGTGGATTTGCTTAGTTTCCAAGATCAGTTTGTCAGTGTATATGTCAATATTGCTTGCCAGTTGCTGGTCGTTTATTTTTTGTTTATAAATGACTGTTGGGCGAACTTAAAGATCTCGTGCACAATCTCGTTCCTGAATTTCGGAATTGACCGAAATATAATCTTAAATATCTTAAAAATACATCTATATGCTTAACAACCTTAGTATTCAAATAAAAAGTATGTCATATCATCTAAGTTAACAATTGTTTTATATTCTTTGCTGTCAATATTTTTCATAACATAATATTTTTTGGAATTTATATTAACTATATCTGTCGACACCTGTTACATATCGTGAACCATAAGATATGATGAACAATAGAAAACAAAATATGACGAATAAATACGAAATACGATTTTGTTAATATTAAAAATATGCAACTTACCAGGTTCCATACAGTCAAGAACTTAAGTTGTCCTGGATCGAAGTCATTAAGTGGGGGTTTAGGCAGAGGTATCGTAATCAAAAACCCCTTGTATGTCGTAAGCGTGTATATCAGACACGACGAGATATGGTATAGCTGTTTTGTCGTGCACATTTTCCTAAAATCCTGATAAACAGATAAAACTTTGCTTTAGGGGTTTAAATTGTAGACTTTTTTTTATACATTATGGTAGTTCTTGATGCGTAGATCCAATTAATGTAAGTCATTAGGAGTCTAGTGGTTCAAAAACTACGCAGGGAGAAAAATATTCGGTCGATCGGGTTGTTGACTGGTTGTTTGAATCGGAATCTTCTACTTGCCAAGCAGGTATTTTACTAATTGAGCCATCCAGAAAAGTACGTGTCCGGTTGAGAATTAAATCATTGTAAGTTGCTTTCGAGAATATTTCTTCAGTGTTTGAGAGTAACTGTTTCAGAGGGATGAGGTAGCTTACTCTCGAATAGACCATGATCGAAGAGCTACTTGCACAATTCGAAACAATTTCATATTTCAAAAGTAGTATATTACGAGAGTTGGTTACAAGTTTGAACGCTCTGTAAAAGAAATTCAACGGTCAATTCATAACTTGAGAAACCAGGTAAGTGAAGTATGATAAAGTGTGTAATAGAATGAATATTATCAGAATATCGAAATTACAGGTGACACAAGAACTTAAAAAAAGAAAAAGTACAAAAAGAGGAAGTAGCAGCGATCCGATAAAAAAAAGGAAGTTCAAATTGGGTCTATTTTGGGACTTTGAAATTTTTAATTCCAGCTCTCGCAATAAACACAAGATCGTTACACATGAAGGCATCGATGGTTAATTGTAAATAAAAGGAATTGGTTCAATTATACACTGAACTTTTATTGCCTTCATTTGCACAAAATTTCAAAACATCTTGGCATCATCTTCAATTCGAAAATCCCTTCTAAATAACGAACATTACAGATAGTAAGCTTTCGGTGAGTCTTTCTAGTAAGTTCGAGGGTATCAATTTTCGAACTTGCTTTCAGATAGACAAACAATTTAAGAGTACTCTCGAGAGCAACTATCGGAAGAAATTCCCAAATCGACATGTACCTTAATATTGTTTTTTTTTATAGAAATGATTTTTCCGCGAAATTTGCTAAAATTGACGCATAATCCTTACCTGATAGCTATGACATACATCTAAGGATTATTAACTAAGGATTGACAGATGGGATGTGACCTTGTATTATTGGCTAAGTTTATACGGAAAAATCTTTTTTATTTTTATTTTATTATTTTCTTACTGTAAGATTTTTGTTATTATATTAACCAGAATAGCATTATTATGATAAATAATTTTATTTAAATAGCAAACAATAAAAATGGAAACGATAATAGGCAAAATTCAATAATTTTAAACGGTATCGACATACACGTAATTCGGATTATGTTACATTAAATAATATATTATTTATCAATATATAAGAAATAAACACAGCGCTTCATATTTAATAAAAATAGCTTCAGTAATTATACCAAAAGTAAGCTGAAGAATAAACACTTAATGGGTTGCTTCTTTCAAAGAAACTCAACTTTGTTAAACATTATTTAGATTTTTAAAAGATTTTATAATATTAAAAAGAAACGTTATTAAGTTCTATACTGAATAAAAAAAAAATATTAAAAAGAAATGTCATTTTTTTTACAATTTTCAATTTTACAATTCCATTAAGATTTATATCTGATCTAAATTGGAAGAAATAACTACATTAATACATCATAGAGATCCTGATCGACGAAGTCATATTAAAAATCTAGACATTAAAAAAATTTTAGACTTTTAAGTCACGATATTATTTTTTTACAAGCAATTCATATTTAAAAGTCAATGCGGGGTTGAATTATGTATTTCTTAGTATATGACTGGATATAACAAAAAAATGTTTATTAGATATGAAATTGATATTGATAACGATGATATAACTACTCTAGTAAAATTCCTATAACGTAATTGAAGAGACTTGAACAACATAAATATGTATTGCATCACAGATGATAATGCAAGATACGTTTCAATTACATGGCAATTATACATACTCTAATATTAAGCGCTTTTTTTACTCATAAACTTTATTTCCAGTAGACATTTCTTAAAAAGATTGATTTAAGACAGACTCGTTCTATCCATTGTGAAATATATCCAGAGCCCTATATTATTATAAATAGTTTAGTATTGTATACTGCATATATGCATTTTGTGCACTTTTGCATCTTAAATGCATCTTAGAATAAATATTGCAAACAATAAGTATGTCAAATATCATAGTAATGGAAGTAAAAACACATTTACATAATAATCATTCCTATATCGATAAATATATTAATAAATATACATAATATAATAAATAGATATAGTAACTAATACTGACCTATTAACTAGTGTTCAATAATTTTTTATTGTTGTTCAATAACAAATATTCAGAAGGTTTACCATTACTGCTTAATAAAAAAATATCAGTAAATACTTTTTTCGAACTTACTTTTTCATTTTTTAACTTTTACGAAATCTTATTAAATAGGCATATAATAAAATATTACATAAGCTTGTTCGGTGAGATTGCACTTATTTCACTAACAACTTCCAGATAAATGACTGAAATCCGAGTTCAACTTGGTTCAAAATATCGGCTCCTCTGGTATTATAGTCCAGAAAATTATCAGTTTGCTTACCAGAACCTTCATAATAACAGTACCAAAATTGACAAAATGAAGAGCCATCAAGATGAACGTGAATGCGCTATACACTACCAAAAAGATATTTCTCTTATACATATAAATAATGTATTGTATCTATTGTACTTATTACCGCTTGTCTTTCGTCTGCGAGAGGCTTCCGGTTTGTATGGTATTCCTTACGAATTTCATATAGCTGCTTCCTTTACGTTTATTATATTTTACAAATTCATAACATATTCATGATTAAGAACGTGGTAGAATTATAAGACATAATATAAGTGAAATCTTCAAGTAAAGTATGGTAAATTTAGCTATCATAGTGATGAAAAACAATGTATAAACAATGAATAATTAGCGAAATAATTTGGTATATGGAAGATAAGGTATTGTATCTTTAAATAATTTTTACCATAGGAGAATGAAATGTTGAAAATAACAAACACCACAGATATAAATAACATAAAATGAATGGAGATCTTCTGGAACGACCAGAAAAACAGGTTTGCAGACAACATTTTCGTACGAGGATCAATTTCAGTGAAACACACGCTGCAGCGCTATTCTTCTTTCTTCGCGAAATGTTTAAATTAAATACAATGAAGGTTTAGCGAAGAAAGAATAATTCGAGATCATTCTAGAGAATAAACACTTCTAATACCAAGTATATGTTATATTATGCAAATTGCACCAGGAGTTGCCCTACTACTTTTTTTGTTGCTAGCGTTAGCTGATTATTCTAATGGTTTCCAGAGAATTTTTCTATTCCTATATCGACAAAATGGAAAATTTCAGAATAATTTAATTACATTTTTGCCCACAAATTACATTCTATACTTGTATGGTTCTACGTGTATATAGCACCATAGATTTACAAAAAAGTTTATTTTATTGAAAAGAAGAATTGCACTTATGAAATTCACAGTCGAGAGTATTGTAAACTCATTTAAAAAAAGAAGTGAGTTTAGTTTTTAATGAAATCGATCAATTTTTACTCATTCCTGAAACTGATTAAGTCTATTGTGAATGTGAGTTACGTTTTTTTGAATGAGAATGCAGTTACCCCTTTAAATAAACTGCTTCGATCTGTTTTTCAGAGGATCCGATTTCTCTTATCTCATTAAAATATAAGTGAAGTGATATTGCACGAAAAAATTTGTTTTAATCTATTATTACTTTATTACTTAATTTTCTATCTTTTAAATAATACACTCCTCGATTATCTGAGAAAGTAATTATTTCCAATATTATCAGCCGTATCAGCGCGGTGTCCAGCTTCGGTATAATATCCTCAACGATATTAATTTAACAACTGTTATATTAAACAAGTTCGTTCGCGCTTATTTTATTGCATTTCGCTTAACCCTCTTTTAATATTTCTTAAAATCGATCATTTTTATTTTAAATAATTTCTCAGTTCATTCTCATTTCAAATATATTACATATCGCATCACTCGATTTCTAATCACTTTTAATTCACTCTACAACAATCTGAAATCAACAACTTTTACTTAAAAAGGTTTCTCGTTCCATTTTTATTTCAATCATATTATAAATCACATCATTCGTCTTCTACCTCCTCTAATTCATTTCTTACGTTAGAATAATATTCCCCTCTATTTCCGCATTCCTATTTGAACAATTGACACTTCGTGGCCCTAGTTCTCAACTGTTCCTCTTAACTTCTTCTCTTAGAAACATATAATTAATCAATCCACATACGTCTAATTGGTATAAAGAATACAAATACATGATAATATGATGAAAATTCTACCAAGAAGGCAACAAATATTTAGTTCTTTTAAGTCATATCTCCACGCAATAATATCGAATTTCTTATAGACGTTAAACTCAGTTTCTTCAGTTTACGAACTAATGGAAATAGGACAGTTGAGAACTAGAGCAACAACTTCTCTTACTTTTAATTATTTTTAAACCTACCTTGACGAATGACCGAAGAACGTTGGAAAATCTAATTCTATTGATCTAATTCTATTGATGAAATTAAAAAATCAGGAGAAATAAGTCTGTTGATATGTAAATTGATCGAGGTACGTACAATGAGATACGGTGCAACCGACTGAATCACAGGACAGTCTTGTGAATTCACGAACCACGCACATCAATTTCGACGGAAAGTCAGTCACGGACTGACAGTTAACTGTGCTCCACGATTCGTTGAGTCTTAACTGAACGGGGAGCGATAGATAAAACAAAGAAGTCAGTTGATTCGTCGCCGTTGCGCTTAAGCACTAGGTAGATATATCTGATTTCATGATAGCTTTAATAACACATTATCTTTATCTTAATTATAGAACTCTTGGTAACTTGCAGGAAATATTCGCAAAAACTGATAGAAAAAACGTGTGATACCGTGGCGCTAGTATCGCGAAAGGAGGCGAACAGATCTTAAATGTTCAAATTCATTTGACGAATCAAATAGTTTATATTCTATTCAACGAATCTGTCGTCAACACACGACTTATATTAATGTTTGCTGCGCTTTAAAACAGGATACATTTTTTTATCGTATAAAACGATGTAAATTTATTTAAAAACCTAAACGAATTGGTTCACTAGATGATGTGTAAACAAAATGTTGTAAAAATGACAATTAGTCCGTATCGCAAAGAAAATAGTGGAAATCGCTATTTACAATGTTTCTATTGGAGCCTGTAATGAAAATTTAAACTATGTTACTTATATACATGCTGAAAATTTTATCGGAACCAGATCCACGTTACTATGAACTACAAACGGTTGAAAATACTGAAAATCATAGTTGTTTACGACCTTCAACCTGTAACTATAATAAATCTAAAGGGTCGTTCAGACGATCAATATTATGGTCAATATTCCAGGATTCTCAACATTGTATTAACAATTATATTCATGGTCTAGATGTTTTTTTTTCTGAAATATTTTTACACGTTACGACGCTTATCGCTTGCCTCTGCATCAATAGATTTCGATTCGTTAAATTTTAAAAAAGTTAGTCTGTTTTAAAGAGTGACCGAGTATTAATTTGAATCACTATATATAAAAATATTGATTGATGACATTTAGCATTTGAATCGTAAACGATAATGAGCGTTATGACATTTCGTCTCGTTTCGATTTTATTATCGTTTTTTTTATTGTTTACTATGTCTGGATGGTCAATTTAAATGATTAGTTATCAGAAGATTTTTAGTACAATCTTGCTGAAGCAGAAAGTTTTTAATGTAAACATGACTAATGTCGTAAATTAAATGTCGTAAATTCAAAGAAAAAAGGATCAAATGTGTATGACGGTCAAAGTTCAAATTCTTGTTTAATTATTTTTAGGTGTCATATGTATTTGCAAATATGAAATACCCTTTGATTTTGTTTCATCATTTATTTTCGTTTTTTTGAATGAAATTGCGCGTGTTAATTATCTATGATCTATGCAAATAGCAAAAGCGTACATTCGCAAATTTTCAAAAAATTCAAAATTTTCCGCAGAGATAACTCCTTGAAGATAGGTGGGTTAAAGATCGCCTCATCTTTTATGCATGGTGGGATATATTTTATCCCATCTGGAAAAGTTGAAGTTACTCACAGTCATACAATTAATACAATTAATATTTTATTTAAAGTTCTTCATTCAGTTGGCAATGCTATGAACCAACGGTAAATGTGTAAATATATAGTCAAAACGCATTAGTAGGTTGTTGACACTGTTGTGATTGAGGTTAGCGAATTGTATGGTGCAGTGAATTTTTGTCTTCCATAACAGTATATGTTGTTTCGTACCTTAAAATTTATTATGAGTGAATAAATTGTTTTATAATAAAAAAAAACATATTATTTGATGTTTTATACTAATTTTGAAGCTGAATATGTGGTGGGACTGTATATATCCCATCTATCCCATTCCATTCCGTGCAACTTAGGTTTTTATTTTCTTTAAAATCTTGTAACTCAAAAAGGTAAAAGATAATGTCACCGCGTATAAAGCCACAGCTATACACTTTTATCGACAAAGGTTACGAAACATAATGATCGCTTGAAAATTACTGTATATTTTTCATCTTTTGATATGTATCACATGTTGCCCGATATTTTATTTTTTATTTAGTTTTTATTGAAACTAACTATAGGATTCAAATAAAGTGTGTTTCTCATCTTTTGTCACAAAGTTATCTTAGACATCTAAGAAGGTATATAATAATCTCTTTTAACTTTTGTCAGCAAGTGTATTTCTGTTCACGGTATAGATACACCCCCAAATCAAGACACAAGAAGAGTTTAACATCAAGCGTAGTGAGATCGACATCCTCGTGACTATTGTAGTGTAGTAGTTAGTCGCAGTAATAGATGTAATTTATAATTGTAGTGATAATTAGATTTTATAGTAAGTTCTGTTAGGGAATAAGTGTTATTTAATTTTAGCATAAAAGGTAGCATTGAATTTTACTCATCTATCTAGTAATTCCGTCTCAACACAATCATATGTAAAAAATAATTTATATTCATTATAAACATTAATATAATATTTACTAATGGTAATATTAACACTAATTTTCATAAGTACGTTAAAATCAACAAGGTGATACATTGTGTACGTCTGTATTTTGATAAATATTAGCTCCCTGATTAAACAATATAACTAAGCAGTACCACTGACTAGGTATAGGATCTATACCAGTAGCAATACGTCATATATCATTAAAATCTCAATAGTGACCTCATACGGCGGTCAAACCAACTAAAAAGAATGACCACTCAATTGTACAAAATTACAAGATATTTGTTGATGTATTAAAACTATTTGTGTTATGAAGTAAACAATATTTCTTGTTATTCTAACAAAATTATAACCGTCACTAAAAAGTATACACTCAAATAATATTATTTATATCATCGCAAACATAATCTAGTCTTTTTGAATTTCTAATAAAAATTTAATAAATTTCATACAATGGTTCTAAATAAAGTTTAGTTGCAACAATCAATAAGAAAAATACAATCACTGAAATAATTTAATTTATATTATTAGAGATTTAATTTATATTATTAGTGATTTAATTTATTACGAAAATCTATTAAATCAGATTTCATAAAGTATTATTAAATAAGATACAGTTTTTAGTTACATTTTTTAAAGAATTTTTACCTAAAATACAGAACGTTCCTGTTAGCAGCTGTTAGTAACGATAGAGTCCATAGAGGGCTCACGAACGAATTGGTTAACTAAGAGTTTCGAACAGACAGTTTCGCGCCGCAGGTAGAGTGTTCACCTGCTACCTTCCGGAAGTATTGTTCTTTGTGTCTCGTAGTTTCGAAGGATCGTCCGCATGTGCAGTTGCGTATGAACGAGAGCAGGCATTTTTTCGTTCGCCTGATGCAGTGGTTAAATTCAATGTGTCAATTGTGGTTACGGCTTTCGATACAAAACTGTAGTGTTGACGTAGCATAAACAGGTAACTATGTACTATACATATGAACATACTTATAGCTCCATGCTGAGCAGGAAATAGTAATAGATTTTCTTATATCTTGTTTTTTGCCATCGTCACGATTCATCGAATCTTTAACATTTATTAAAACAATATCTAAATTATTATTGTTTAAGTTTTTTATAATCATTCATTTTAATTCAATTTATTTTGTATCATACGAAGAAAATTAGATCAAAGGATGGATAAATCGTATCATATAAGATATATCATAATCGTATCATATATATATATATATATATTTATAATATTTTTTACATAGATTTGTTTCGTATCGTTTGTAGGATATGTTTACGGAACCATGATTTATTGTAACATACTATCTTTTTCGTGGAACGATAGGCACCAATTAGTAAGACTACGTTGCTATACGATACGTAATAGTTTAGTTTCTCGTAAGCCTTTTCTACACGATAATCAGTCCATCTTCCGAAAGAAAGAAAGTAATATAGGTACACGTAATTAAGGTATACGTAAATATAGACAGTGCAAATTACAATTTGATTATTTTGTATTTCCTTCAACCCGTAATACAAAAGAAAGTCGTCGATCTATCTACACCTGTATCTATGACGTGTCGTCTATGTTCATTCAGAACTAGCCATAAGACTTATATGCAATGTAATGTGAAGATAAATAATAATTTAAACATAGAGAAGAATTTAATAAATATTGGTACTTAAAAATTATTTTCATATTAGAATAGTACTGTCAAATAAAAATCACAAAATACTGAATAGAATCAATCTCTGGTGGACAGGTAAAAGGGTATAAATCAGAATGATGTATTAGCTTTGCAGAAAAGCACTTATAATATTTAAAATACAATGTAGAATCAGGTATTAGATTTTTGATATACTGTTAGAATTTCAGGTAAAGAAGCGGGAAAGAAGTGAAATTGACTTGTACTATTAGAACCATAAACAAAAGACAGTAATATAGAAAATAATAGCGTACTTATTCAGTTGACCAAAATTTAACTTATACTCTTTTATATCCGCTCACCAGAAATAACGTTTTAATGCTTGTTGTGTCAGAAGTGGACCGTAATATTGAAATCTGATTGCACTAAGATATCAAAACCTCGAGAAAATGGGTTGCGGCTACCTTTTGCAACGTTAAAAGAAACCGGTAACTTCTGTCTTCTTCTCTGCTACGCTTCTACCGTTATGTTGCGTAATGTATGGCGGCGTTACACGAACAGATCTGTTTTCGTCCTTCGAGTGCAGACAAGCCCACGATGCACCGCAAAAAATTGGTAATTTATATGTGTCGTAGTTTCAAAACTGCGTGATTGTTGATAAAAATATACATTGAGACATAGGAGTCAGATTTCACAACGGTTCATTGATATTTGAGGTTATCTGTTCATAATTTGCACTTAAATAATTTGAGTTTGTACATTATTAAGATTCATAAGCTCTGACATCTTTCATCGATGTTTAAAAAGAAACAATAACCCCATTAAAAAGTGATTGCTAATTTCTAAATTACACATGATTGTTTTGCATTCAACCTTTAGTTATTATTAATCATATAAAGAGAATCTTTTTTTTTCTATTAAGCCTAAACAAGCTCCTCATAAAGAGTCATATGGCTATAAAGAGGATTTATACAACATGTGTAGTGTAGTTCGATATAAACTGCTACGCGTACTTAGGGGATGTCAAAGTTTATTGAACTCAATTGGACGTGGCAGTGATACATTGGAGGACCATTAATCTTTATTGTTACAAAACTTTTTCTTTATTACTACAACATATTGCACAGAATTCCTACTCTTTCATATATATAATTACTATTTTTTCTTAATAATCAAAATATTAATACATAAGTTTCTCAGCTTATAGATTATTATATTAAATTTCACTGAGTAATTGAAAAACACCATGTATTTAATTAGGCAATTTTCTACACAAATATTTGTATTTCTGTAGAACTTGAAAACTCACTTTCTTTTAATTGCGAATTAAATTCTGTAATCAATATCGTATAACAGTTTCGACAAAAGTCACAGTGTTTAATCTAAAGTACGATACCGGCAGTTCTCGTCCTTGAGGGAATCGATCGATGGAAGAATTGAATGGTTTCGCGCTATAAAACAAGATTTTTCTTTATCGGATATACAATAGGACTTTAATCGTCCAGTCGCTTGTTCTGAGAGGACGCTGCGTACGTACGAAAATCTTTATCGTGTATATCTCTTTTGCACAAAATGCTAATCGTGCATATGCCAATAACAATTATAATCGGTTGTTTATCGCCGTGAATATTTATGAATTTATTGGCAATCTTGCGACTGTCGAACGTGACTCATCAGAATTCTTACAAAAATATAACGACAGTATACGAATTTGCTTATTTTTTTTTTTTTTTTGAAATTATCGAGAACGTATATCTTGTTGTGTGTTGAGGATCGACATTTCGTAATGACCTTATTATTATGTTATTTATTTTCGGCGTAAAAATATTTAAAGAAAATCGAGCTGATGGAAGTTCGTGGAAACAACGTACCATGATATTTTATATAATTACGTGACTCGACAGGATATTACCAAAGTGAACCGTGACCAGTAATTTTTCAACGATATTTTTACGAATCCGTTTTTCCTCGTTTCTTTTTCTTTTATTTAAACTTACTCAAATCACCAAGTGAGGTTTATACAGTTGTACAAAAATGATACACTCTGAGTACATTTTATTTTCCCTTCTCTTGAAGCAATATATTTGTTACTTTCGAAATCCTGATTGCTCCTTGAAAATACAAATTTTCGAACGAATCTTTTCTCAATAACATACGAGACGATTTATTAAAGACAAAATTAGTTTACCGTGTTCTATATGATCGTATCGTGACAAAAATCGGCTCTGGACATCTGATCAATTAATTTTTCTGATTAGCTCGTCACAAATGCGCAATGGTCAAGCAGACTCGCCACTAGAACATCTACAGACAATTGTTGCATATTACAATTCATTTAACAGTAGTATCTCAACTCTAATCTTCGAGTAACATGTACTTCTTATTTTGAACGTAATTGCCATACAAGTAAAATTTTGCCATTAATGTCAGAATGTAATAAAAATACGTACATGTATGGTACATATTACGAAACTTCTTTAAGAATTCACTGATCACATGCTACGCGCAAAGACTTAAAATGACATATGTATCATGCAATTTTCGTTGAACCACCAAAATTACGTAATTGAATTTTATTTTTGCACCTTGTAAGCGTTTTCTATATATTTTACTACTGGATGCTCGCATTTTTTGGAGAATGGTTTTACCTGATAGCGCAACGAGAACGATCGGTGAGTCAGCCGTACTGGTAACCGGCTTCGTCCGTCTTTCTCTCTATCTTTTCTACTCCCACCATCAGCGGTCATCCTTTTCCTTCTTTGTCGATGTTCCATCTCTTTCCCACGCGTTACTTTTTCCTTTCTATCGCTGTTCTCTCTTCGTTTCTCTTTAACTTTGCCACCCTCCTTTCTCCTTCCCGTTTGATTTCAGCACAGGTTACACTTTTTCTCTTTCTCTCGATACTTGTCCTTTTCACGTTCGATCGTAACTACGCTATTTTCGTCTCTCTCTAACTACCTATGCCCTTTTTATTATATACCGTCTCTTCTCTGTCATGTTTTTTCTATTAGTTACATCAATAAAATTTGAATTCATTTAATTCGAATTATCTTTTGTTCCTCTTCATTCCGTACCTCTCTTTCCGTTACTTCGTTATTAAGCGTATCGTTGATAAAAGAGATCGAATTAATTTATACGTTATTTGAATCTTTGACTAATATTAAAAAGCAAACGTAACTGTTGTGAGGAATTTGAAAGTTTAACGACGTCAAAATTTTTACAATAGTTTGCTTAAATGTAACTTTTAATGTACAAGGTGAAGCAAATAAAGGGTTCATAGCTTCCGAGGTAGATCGTACTTGCCAAACGATGGAAAATGGTCGTAATTGACATGGATGGAAAAATTAAGAGTTTCAAAGTTATAAACAAATTTTTGTTTCCGTCGAAGCGAGAAAGTTGCTCGCTTCAGAAGCTATCGAACCGCATGGAAACAATGGATTACCTTATCATTTCTTCTTTTCTTGGTTACATACAGCAGAAGGTTTTGTACATGATTTCTTTCCATTTCCACACACGCTTGACACTTTAGTATTAGAGAATTGCGTACTCTTTCAAAGATCCCTGGACGTGTTCTAACCATTTCACTGGTATTTTGTATCGAGACAGATAAAATCCATTGTTTCCGTACGGTACAATATCTTCCGAAGCGAGAAAGTTATTCGCTTCAAGCGCAACAAGGAATTATTTGACTTTGAATCTGTTCTATTTCCGACCCATGCGCACTATAACTCTTTTGCATTATTTGTCAAGTACTATCTATTCTAGAAGTTACGAGTTTTTTTTTTGTATCACCCTGTATGTATAAAAATATGAAGATACTAAAAACTAAAAATATATAGTGGGTTTCTAAGTTTCCAGGAAGATCGAAATCATATTTTGCAAAATTACATAAATATCGATGGTCTAAAGATAGATTTCTTAACGTTATTTTTGGTAAATTAAAAAAAGAAGAAAATGTATAGCGGATTTTTATGTTTCTAAGAAGCTCAAGTCATGGTTCTGAACCGTGCGTCTCAAGTCCATCGTTACATCGTTACACCGCCGGCGATTCTTTTCCTTTTTCCTTCAATAAGGCAAGCGTCTCTCCTTGAGAGTCTCACTCGCTCCTTTGTTTCTCAATGCTCTAACACTTTCGAGCGAATCGCAACAGGCGACTTCATTGCGCGCCGTTCGCTCGTGACCATTCGAGCAACAAGGCTCCTCTGATGAACGAGTCCTTTGTCTCTTTTGTTTACAAATTTATACAGAATACAATTACCATTAGCGGGTAAATTAAAGGTGTAGTATTTTTTTAAATAATTCATGACACAGTGTAACTCCATATTTTGTAGAAGTTACATAGATACCTCGTGTGACAGTGAACAATACCAACAGTGATAAGAAAGAAACAAAGAGGAAGGAAGAGTGATTTTCAGTGAAGTGTTTTACGACTGTTGCAAATATTTTATGTAAGTGCGGCATTCAAATATAATTTATGCCATTAAGCTAATTACGATTTACAATAATTTACATATGTCGCAAATCGCCTAGTGTGGACAGTTTCCTCTACAGTATGCATGATTCTAATTTGTTCAAATGATCTACAGGTTATATTTTTACAACTCGATGTATTTAGTGAATTTCTGAGAAAATGTCATATGACAAAATGGTGTACACGAGTAGATCTAGTAAGCGCATCGTGTTCAAAGCAATGGCTTAGATATAACCTATGATGGCTATCTTAATGAATTTCAAGTGGCTTTGAGCTTCTTTGATTTTACCCAAATTAACGTTCCGTAGCATTTTTAATAAGTTCCTGTACTTAATTACATCGTGCTCTGTAATTACACGCACTGCGATTAAGAGGATTACGTTTCCAACAGATTTTAACGATTTATATGTATATACAAACCACATCTGTGGTTAACATAAGTGTACGTTTTTATGTCGGAAAAAGAGATATCGAAAAACAATAGTATTAACGTCGATAGGCTGCCATAAGCGTAGTTTATAAAATGTTTGTTGACATATGTTCAATTTGCACTGTGTTTGAAGCATTAAATTAAGGATGATAGATGGACTACGGATGTTTATATATTTATTGAGAAGCGAAGAAAGCAAAAATACGTTTGATATACAAAAATATATATTTCATATATATTATATGGTACTACTATATTCTTATCTTGTATTCTACATTAGATTTTATATAATATTTGTCTATATATATAAAATATCTTCTATATATGATATAAAATTGGTAAAGAACGTAGTATTTCGTATAATATTGACTAACTCTAGAATCTCCAATCTTTATTCAAGTTCTATTTCTGTACTCTTATTATAAAAACATAAATTTGCATAAACATTGCCAATGCGGTAAATAATCGTTCACTGAAAAAATAGTTACATGACTCGACAAATTATTCTTAAGTAACGACGAGCAATAATTTTACGATAATGCTGATACGAATTCGTTTCTTCGTTTTTAAAGTGAAATATTTCGTAACCTAAAAATTTTTATCTTGAAAATATAGATTCATGGCTCAAATTAAGATTCATGTTACGAAAAGTAAGTCTGAAATAATGAATTATTGCTGAATAATTTTACAAAGTTCTCCGGATCAAAGTAAAAGTCTCAATAAGCAGTTACACGAACCGGTCGCGGTTATCCTGCAAGCTGTATTGCGTCTCAACGGTGTTTCACCTAGAAATGAGTCATTCCGGCTACTAGTTAGACTCGTTCGATGTCTTCTTAAAGCGTTGATTCATCGGTCATTTTTTATAGAATCAAAACATAAAATTATAAAGAATAATTGAGACAGTGATATTTTTACAAAAATATTCCTAAAGGAGAGACAGTTGAATATATTTTTAGCCATCGCTTATACGTACTTGCTTTTTTCAAACATAATTAACGTAGTTCGAGTATATTTTCACACACGTGAGTATATGAATTATATATTGATCACGTACTGATCACGTATCAAATGTTTGCATTGACCAATCATTTTTGTATAAATATCGTGCAAATATAATACGCATGGAGATAAATTTCATTTCCATAAGGTATTTCATTTACTTTAAGGGAGTGTCTCTTCAAGTGTTCCATGGTGCTGAATGTTTCACGTATATATATACGTTTGCCGGTATCTTGTGCTTTTATATCTGGAGGTGTATTTCTTATATTTACATGTTGTGGAACTGTAAATGTTAATTTATCGATAAGATTCCGCAATCTTCTCAAACATTTATGTATACATATAGTGACAGCTAAATAAATAAATGCAATAAATTCAATAAATATAGTACATGTATAATAACTAAATATATGCAGCAGCGGATAAAAGGAAGTTTAAAATTGATGCGCTATAGAGTCTAACCACTTTTGTACTAACAATTTTTTACCATATTGGCAACATTCATCTGTTCTGTGGCATATGTATATTAAATGTAATAATGAAACAATATAGAAAAAATTTATCCTTTTATATTTCTTATTTGATAAATTTTCTTTTGTCCGCCATGGTATATGTATATTAAACAAAAGGATCTTTCGTTTTGACCGGATGTTTCGATTACGATTGATTGCTGTAGATCTGTGGTAAGGCGAAAGACGGGCCCGCAAGATGTCTGAGTACTGCGAGTACATGTGGGACACCACAAGAGGTCACATGAGTCCAGCACTTGCACGGAGTATTTATGAGGAGGAGGCCAGATTCGACAAATGCGACAAGAAACTGGCCATTAAGACCGTCCGAGCAATATTGCGTGAAATGCCGGATGTAGGTAAGAAGGGGTTTATTCGCAACGTTCGACCGTTATTCGACCGGAATTATTTATCGAAACTTCTGTTGTATTAAAATTACTAAATTGGAAATACAAAAGCAAATTAGAGTATACTATATCGTAATCTGTATGAAGACCACAGGTAAGAAACACGATAAGTCATATTTTTCATATCCTATGGAAGATTAATTTTTAAGTTTCGTTTAATTTTCAGATCGAATACGCATGTATCTTTGTTACTCTCTTGAACATTTTTATCATCAATGTTAATTATACAGACTAATATTAATTTAATTAAATTAGCGTGTAATTAAATAATCTGTAATTATACCGCGGATTTTTACTCATTTATGGGATATCTTCAAATGCAAAAATATAGTACTCATTATAATATTTGATGGAATTTATGAAACAATTTGCTAGCTGGCTTACGTTCTTTTAATTATCTTCATAAAAATATAAATTTGCATAGATACGTATCCGTAGGCTGGGGATAACTGATATTATTTGTTCCTTACAAAACATTGTACGTTTATTTGTAATCCTTTTCAGCCAGTGATACGAAGTTAGAAAATCAACAAAAGCTGATTGATCGTATTTTTTCCATGTGATTTTCATACGGTATTATATATCTATTGATAATACGGAGATATAGTACTCGTATTAGTACAATTCATTCGATCGGTCCCGTTAGGTTCGCCTAGACTGATTCGTTTTCCACGCGTCGATCCTCGAATTTCCGGCATAATGTCCGCGTTCGAGCGGCTTCCTGCCGGCTATTTTTTTCACGCGAAGCATTACAATGACCCATCTGTTTGCTTCTAGACTTGAAGCACTGCACGGATGAATATATTACACGTTTCCTGCTAGCCCGGAAATATCGCACGGAACAAGCTGCTGCCCTGATAGCCGCTTATCAGGCGCAAGTAGCGCATCGACAGGATATCTTCGGCAATCTAACCGCAAGAGATCCAGCCTTGCAGCGGGCGCTGCGCGCTGGAATACCCGGCGTACTTCCTGCACGTGATAGGTACCATTTTGAAATTTAAATTCGTTTCCGGTCTATTTAACACATTCTAAAACTTATATTGACGTTTACGTAGACATAGCGAAGCTAGTACTTTCGGATATTATTTAGAATTAAATCAATGATGCTTGTAAAAATAAGTTAATAATTTATAGTAATTTTATAGATAGTTTACTTTTGTTACATAATGATAAAAAAAAATTTGATTGACTGATGATTAATTAAACTTGAGTATAATATAAGAGTATGGATATCATTTTATGAATTGTGATCATTTTTGAAATCATAATTGATAATAGGAAATATTTATATTATTATAAATATTATACTAAATATTATACTAAATATTATAAAAATAAAGTTTACCATATCTATTGATGACATCGTTCTTTGTAACTACAACATCTTTGCATATTTCTAAAATACGATTTCAATATAACTATTAATAATTTATTATTGTTATTAATTTAAAAATATTGTTATAATATCATAAGTCAAATTCATTTTCAGAAAAGGGAGATGCGTACTCGTTATTTTAGCCTCGCAATGGGACCCTATTGCAGTACCAGCATTATCAGTTCAACGCGCACTCTTTTTGGTTTTAGAAATTCTCATACAAGATCCAAGGAATCAGGTACGATTTGTGTATAAGTTTGTGTATCTTTGAGTCTCGAACAAACAAAGTAAGTCTTTTAGTCTTCTATAGCTCTAGACGTTCCATTTCTTTTTCTAGCAATCCGGTTTCGTGGCGGTGGTAGATTGGAGCGGATTCTCTTTACGACAGGGCGGTGCCTTGGGCGCAGCGGCGCTGCGAAACCTAATAGCTGCTCTTCGAGGACGATTTCCGGCTAGATTCAAAGCTATACACTTCCTGTCGGCGCCGCTTTACGTTCAGGCCACATTGGCCCTTGTGAAACCTTTTTTGGACGAGAAAACTCGGAACAAGGTAGGAGAAACTGTCGAAGGACAAAGTAGATAGAAAGGGATAAAATCATAGCTTCGAATACGTATCATGGTAGCGTATTATATTAAAGATAGACGTAGATTAAGAAGATTAATTAATGTAAACAATATACATCAACGTACGCATTAAAATGCAACTACTTGACGTCAATTGCTGTAATTGTATCAATTAAGATAATACACTCGGTAAATTCCACATCCCGGTAAATTATTATTACAAGCGAAGCTTTTAATTGCTTTTAATTTCTAACCATGTGTATAATCGCTTGACGCTGAAATTGAAACGTTTTGCATACATACATATAGGTTTCAGATACGAGTAACTAAATATTGACCAACAGATAATCTAAGATAGCGTAAAGCTCTAGAGTGTTGCATGTTTGCATAAATGTGTGTGAATATCCGATTTCATTAAACGAACATTCTTTTTAATTTGAAAGCGGACGGATATATTGTATTTCAAGAATTATCTTTCAATAAAAAGATTAAGTTTTTCAATGGAATTTATAAACATGACCAATGTACATCTAATATTTTCAGATCTACTTACATGGAAATAATTTGAGCACCCTGCATGAACACCTGCCCACTGACATTTTGCCAGCGGAATTAGGTGGCACAGGGCCAGCGTTTAACCCAGGACTATGGGCCGAACCAGTTATTCATTCAGCGATGAAAGAAGCTGAACTGGCTGCGATAAAAAAAGAGAAGGAGCAAGCTGAGAACGTAGATCAGTCTCGCGATAAGAAATTCGAGTCTAGAGACACGGACAATCATAAAAGAAACGAAGCAGACTCTATAAAATCGAACAATGGTGTGAATAAAGAGAACGGAAGGCGATTCTTCAATCCTTTCGGTAATTCTACGAAGAATCAATCGCCGAAGAAACCCGAAGGAACAAATGTAGAACTGAATTTAATTAATCGTACTAATGGATATGCAGAAAGAAAAGAAGGTAGGAGAAATAGTAGAACGATACAGGAAAACGAGGATTCTTGCAGTAGAAGTAGAGATAGAATGTTAAGCAATGGTAGCGCTGATTACTTTGACGACAAAAGAGAACAATACAAGGATGTGCAGGATAACTTGTTAGGATCTCGATCTGAAAGACGCTCGAATGAATATGAGATCTCAAATAGGCCAGATAGCGACGACAGTAAGGATAATTCGTTAGATAACAGATCAGAGAATGCGCTAATTGATACAAGTAAAATTGAAACTGCCTCCGAAGAAACGAATCTCATAACGTAATGTTAATTTTCTCGACTTCTTAGGTTAAAACAAATTAACGCAGTAGTACTTCCATGAGAAGTGTTGACTTTCAATTTTAAATATAATGAAATCAAATACTGTCGCTAGGTTTAAGATCGCTAGAATCTAGTAAGTTCCGTGAAATTTGTATTCTCTGTAGGTTTTAAAAGATATATTGTGATACGATATACATCATTTTTAATGAGTATTTATACATTAATGAGGCTTTTGTTCTTTATACACATATACGATTCTGTTTCAACTAGATCAATGTTATTTAAACATTGAATTTCTTATCCTTTTTTATCTTATTTTATTTTTAATACCTTTTATCATGAAAAGAATGAATTCGTTTCCATACGAATTTTCATTATTTCATAGACATATTTACATACCGTTACTACTATTGTTCGTGACAAAAATAAAATGAACATTGCGCGAACATTCTCTATGTTCCTCTTTCAATCGTATGTGAAAAACATATTCACATATAATGTTATAACTTTCAATGAGTACTTACATTGTGAACTTAAGATCATGATATTTATCAATTTTTATAGGCTATTTATCGCTGTCCATAAAAACACGAAACACATGCAAAAATCTTTGCATGTGTATGAAATTCATACAACTATCAGTCACATTTTTTTAAAGAGTTTATACGACAAGCAATTCGTATTAGGATTGTAAATATGTATTAAATAATTTATTGATATCAAATGTATCATGAAATCGAAGATCTCTCATTTCGTATGACATTCCCGAGAAATGCGAATCCTGTACTTACATATTGTTAGGATTATAAGTGTGATAAAAATTGCGTCGTAGATAGTTTTTTAGTTCTCCTAACTGTATTTTTTAATAAAACAGTATTTTAATATTCGGATGACTTTTCTTTGGATTTATTTTATATTACAACAAATTGAAAAATATTTACAATTTTCATCATAAAGTAAATCAACAAAATTATAGATTAAGAAATGTTCATTTTTCACATTGGTTCACATTGGTAAAAGAAAAGTTGTGATAGAATAATGGGGGAGAAATAAAAATTTATTTCTTTAGTATATAAAATATATATGTATGTATACGATATATTAACATCAATACACATTATAAACATAAAACTTTAATACTTTATCACATCATTATCAAAAGCATCCTACTACCATGTAATTGGTTCTTTTTCTCTATATCGTCCATGCACACATTCTCTCCCTCCCTTTCTCTCTCTCTCTCTTTCTGTCAATTCGTATGAAAATAGAAAACCCTATATAGAGATCTATGATGAGGTATATAAAAACGGTAATCAAATACAGTGTAGTAGTTTACTTATGTACAAATGTTATTACTTCAACATGATTTTTGTTAGAAAAATGAATTTTTTAACATCAATTTATAAATATAAATATACGCACATCTCATATATTCATATAGTATATATTTATTACGCACAATTTTGCGTATTCGGCGAGACTTAGTTTATAATCGGTTACATAAACCGATAAAAAAAATTTAGTATTTACTATATTATGTATACTTGTAAGAATTCTCAGTTTCGTCTCAGTTCCTTCTCAGTCCTTTCTCAGTTTTTTCGAAGTATTTGAAAGATCTGCGTTTTGGATTAATGTTTGTACTTTACCTTAGTGATTGATTGGTATCGATTAATCAGGTGTAAGTTAGTTCTCAAAAAATGATGATGACAGGGCATGGTAAAAAGAAACTTTATGCATCGTATTACGCACAGGATTATTGTCTAAGCGACAAGTATCGTATCAAGCTACAATAGTTGGAGGTACCCAACCTCCAAAACCTCGTTCTAGTTCTTCACAAACGGCTATGGTTAAACGATCCTGATGTAGGCCACTAATAACCTGTAAGATACAATTTACATATGACACTAAAATTCTTACTTTGCCATTCTAGTTTTATTAATACTAATAGTCCAGAGCTTATACCTGTATACCAATAGGAAGTCCTTGTTTGTTCAAACCTAGGGGACACGCAGTAGCAGGTAAGCCCAAAACATTAATAATTCCAGTGTATGAAAAATTGAATGGTTTAATCAACGGTTCGTAGTGCATTGGTGCCGCAGTTGGATGCGTTGGGTATAGGAACACACCGTCTTCACCTAAAATATCCTATTCGAAGACAATTGATTAGAAATAAATATTAACAATAAACGTAGTAGTGGTATTGATTTAGGAAAAAGATAAAAGTTCGGATATTTCTGGATACATGCTTCAACTTTAGTCAATCGTTTTCTCGTCGCGTGAATACAACTACAAGATGAAAAGATATTTACAAAAATAATAGAGATCTTTAATAATTGGATGGAAAAAATTTCATTCTGCATGCAGAGCAATATCTTTCTTCTACTTATTAGAAATAACTCGTGATACCGTGAAAGACAAACTAGTATAGTCTGACCAGTTCGCACGAAATACTCGAGAAAGAAATCACGTCCATTTTAATAAATAGTATTGTTCCGTAATGCAATAGTAAGAAAGGAAGACGAAGAAGGTAGGAGCCAATTCCAATCCTGATGAGTTACATTACAGGCACTTGTGAATGTACATCATATTGCATCAGTAGTTTATAAAAGATAAGAGATCATTGATATAATTCATAAATATCAATAATTCATTACGAGATCATACCTGAAATTCTCGATAAAGTTCTTTACTTTCTTGTATGAATTTCGTGTGTTTGTCGCTTCCATGCTTCACGGCAAATCTTTCAAACGTGGCAGTAAGAAGAGCTATCAATGTATGATTGCTCAGGAACAGTGTCCATTTCAAAAATTCCCACCATAAATTTATATGACCCACTCTGTTCGACAATTCATACGTAAAATCTTTTTCGTCTTTACAGCTCATATTGGCCATCCAGAGAGCGATGCTTTTTTTCATTTTTTTTATGTGGATCTTAGTCGCTTTAATTTTATGAGCTTTCTCCAGATATTGAACTACCTTTCTCATGGCTTCTCTTATCTCTGACTCAACTGCAGACGTGAAGTATTGACCACCGTCGTCTTCCATATAATAAAACTAAATTGAAATAAATACTTATCACATACTACATACGACCAACGATTGTAATATAAACATTCTATCCGTACCTTAAGTTTCGAAATGTCTACTTTTTCGTTCAAATGCAACATATCTGCGTTCTTGTCCGCAAGAATCTTCAAAGTAGGCAGTAAATCTTGTGCGTATCTGCACATAGGGCCAATAGACAGCAATCTGTTTTGGTCCTCGCTTTGTGCACTCGGGTATTGGCCATCGTTCGAAACAATTCCAGTAGAGGGTTTGTGCCCGAAAAGTCCATTAAAGTAGCTCGGTATACGAATAGAACCACCAATATCTGATCCTATTCCTAATGGCGAACCAGCTGCAGCTTGTATACAACCTTCACCACCGGAGGAACCTCCGACAATATGTCTCGTATTATAAGGATTTTTTGTAGTTCCATATAAACAGTTAGAAGTTTCCCACCACATGGCTAATTCTGACACGTTCGTTGTAGCCAGAGGGATGGCTCCAGCAGCCCTCATTAACCTAACCACTTCTGCGTCACGTTCAGAAACAACGTTCTTACGAAGGGTTAAACCAGCTGTCTGTTTCATTCCAGCAATTGCAATACAGTCCTGTAATCAACAAAATTTACATTTGTTTTAATATACATAGAAAATCATCGTAAGATGTCTATTGCATACTTCATGAAGCAAGATTTACCTTTGTTGTGAAAGGCACTCCAAAGAAGGGTTTTTCTTCAGCTAATACTTGAGGAGATGGAGCATTTTCTGATTTCAAAAGATCATCGCACAGTTTTGCTTCTTTGAGGGCGTCCTCAAAGCGATCTTCCACTACACAATTTAGTATTGGTTGAATTTCTTTTATCCTATCTATGTATGATTGTACCACTTCTTGTGAAGTTAACTGTAATCATATGTGTTCACTTGTAATTTGTATATAAATACTTATGAATAGATAAACAGAGATTATGATCATTTTAATTTATTATTTTATAAGTGTCTAGAACTTATTTTACAGTCATTTGCAAGCAGATTTGATTTGTATTGGAAGAACACAATGGATTTACCTGTTTATTTCGAATTTTTAATGCTAAAGTAGTTGCACTGTGTAAAAGCGTTAGATCCTTTATAGGAGGTTGAGACTCTGCAGGACCCTTCAAGAATGCGATGAAGGTATATATCCATTTGCCAATGAATTCAATTAGTCGGTGAATTGCATTCAATACTTGTCCTTTAGGCTGCATTTTCCCCTGATCTTTGTGTTTAGTTGACATCTATCTAGGAAAAACGTAAATTCTTTATGTCAATCACTATATAAAAAATAAAAATACTACTCTATCTAATTACGAGTGAAGCTCGTAAAGCTTAATAGATAACAGAAGATAAATATAAAAAATCATGTAATTTGTTACAAGTTATCAGATTAGTTCTGTGATTACGCAGAGAAAATATTATAATGGTAAATAAAATTGCAATAAATATTATAGAGAACTATTAAGTAGTGAAAACTATTAAATATCTATATCGCATCATTCATATGATTATTTATAATTATTTATAATTAAATCACATTAAATATGAAAGTACATGCTAGAATACTTTATCTATTTTTACAGACGAAAACTCTAAATTTAAAAATTATATCATTTCGAGAACAACGGATCCCATTTTCATCTTTTGCTTATATCGTTCTATGTTACATGCTTATTTTTGAGAATTACGTTACTTTTGCGCTAACTAGCATGTTTGAATATTTGCATAAACAGACACAAAGAAGAGAAGATAAAAAGAACATTTAAACAAGAAGCAGACGTTCTCAATAAAATACTGATAGAATACAGCGAATACTGATAGAAATACTTTACGATCGGAAATTGCATTTACGTGCAACGCCAAATGTCCTCGCTTCGAGGAAATAAAAAGTTGTTTTGTTAAAATATCTTTACACGACTCGTTACATATACGCATATTAATATTTCTATGAAACGTCCGAAGAATTCAAGGAGGAAAGAAAAAGATTGAACGACTTTTAGCACAATCGCTATTAGTCCATCGCACGTTTTCTTTATCATATTTTACATAAAAAAACATCGAGCAAATTACTATAAATTATATAAACGTCTCTATCATTACGTCGTTTAATGGTCATTGAAAGAGATCATAGCGTCGCGTTAATAATGCTTCAACAGCGTGTAATTTAATACAGGGCGGGACAACTTATAATTGCGTATATGTACAATTAATTCATTTCAATCCGTCAGAGTCATCGAAGAAGGCTTTAGACAATTTGGCTTGAATCGTGTAGCAAGGATTATTTTGTTATTATCCCTTCTGATAAGAATCGCATTGTCGGTCTAAATACCAGGATCGTTATCTTTCTCTGTGTTTATGTACCATCATGTCAATGTTGATTAATGGACTGACCTTGTGCAATTATCTCACTGTGTCAGCTTGCCGCTTTTATGGGAAACGCCGGTCAGTTTATCGATTAATCGGGCGTACACGAACGCCTTAAGGGACGAACATTAAACGTATCTACGCGAGTACGCGACACACATTTGAACAAATTCGTTGAAAGTGAACGAATGCCGGCGGCGCAATAATTTTAGCGCGCTGACAGACTCGATAATGATGTAATTGAGGTGTTACGCATCAAGGCTACTCAGCTACCAAGCCATGAGAGTTTGACAGTATCCGTCGGGCCGGAAATCAACTCGCGCCGCATTTCAGGCCGGTTGGCTATGCTTAAGCGTTTTCCATCGAAACTTCTTCTTGAAATCGTTCGTGTGCCGTAAGCGCAATTCCGCTTCCATTCCGTTAACAAGCAATACGTGAAAACTGATTTTTAGAGGTGTTATCAATCAAAATGATTCGTCAAATGGGTTCGTTTGTAATAGGCTAACCGAGCATAGTCACGAAGTTACTCGCGTAACGGTGGTTGAGTCTCTGCGAGCGTTCCAGCGATAGATTATTTCTGTGACTTAGAAGTCAAATTGATCGACCGCGCTTTCTGAAAAATTCTTCGCTTTAGTACTAGGATATATAATATATAATTTGTTCGATGTTTTCAAAAATACAAAATGATTTTACCTTCGATGGGAGTCGATCAGTTTGACTTCCGCATAGCTCGTTTATGAATTTTATTAAATGAATTTTTTCGTTGTACGTACTCGACGAAAGTTACGAAGGCTCGCGTGAGATCGACTGTAGGAAACTGTTTCGCTATTTCAACGTATAAATTGATGATTAATAGTTGGGCTGTAGAATGTACGCGGTTAATTGATACGTTTACTTACTATTCTGCTATTATACTTTATTTGACGAGTCAGCTGGAATTACTCGTTGTATATTAATGTGTAATTCAGTACCATGTGACACTTTACGAAAACTAAGCCGATTTAAGTCACAACTTATCGACAGTGCAATACCGCGTCTCGTATGACGTCGCTTTCCCCAACGCTCGTAGTCGACTGACACCACTTATACCTTCACCGGTTCTGATTATACGAGATCCGCGCAAACGCTATAGTTGCATGCCAGCCTGGGACTTACTTTTATGCATCGGAGAAATATTTAACGGGTCGGGGATAGACTTGTAAGATGGCTGCCAAGCAGCGATGGATAGATTAATGTTACGATATGATGTTCATAATTTCGCGAGATACGCACTGTATTGACATTACGTTTCAATAGCCCCTCAAAACCCGAATTTTTGTATTATTGATTTCGTAACATTTCAGAATTTCGTATCGCGAGTTTAGAATTATGACAAATCGTAAATTATATTATAATGTTAAACTAATTCTGTATAACGTTACAACTACCGTGGAAATTTCACTATTTTATATTGTATAAGGTTGGATTTACGAAGATTATAATGTTAAATTAACTTTGTACAATATCACAAGTTCTATAGACAGATTTTATTAGTCGATAGGATCTTTTTATTATCAATTTGATAACCTTTCAGTGTGTACCATTATAGATTAAGATTGTAGTATTAAAAAATCCAATGTTATTATATCATGTTAAAAGAATATACTTCATATTATCTAGATTCATATGTGTATTAGATTTATTATATAAATTTATCAAAAAGGTATTTATATGACAATAAGTTCGAATACTAATTATATATTGCTATATTTGATACATATATTAAGTTGACAATGATCTTGTGCATTTTATGTAATACGTCTTCGTTATCCTTATGTAAGTTGTTTTAATGCTCTCTATTTACTGGATTAATAAGACGCCTGTAATTGACGCCGTTAATTTTAAACCGATACCCGATTTTAAATGTTTATTTGTGCTTGATTTTTGTCATGCGGTTTTAAACGTTTTAATTTCAGTTTTAAACGTGTACGTATACATTTACAATACAAATTGCAAAGATACATATTACAAATTACAAAGTTACACATATACATTAAATTTTAGTTACAACTATCTTATACGATATTTCTCTCATGTTATCTGTTCATTTATTCTCTAGTTTTATCCTTCTTCACTCATTCCTGTACCTTCATTCTAAGATTTCAATAAAAATATGTTCAGTGTACACAGTCTAGCTTCGTTAAAGGACCACGAGTCGGGATATAATGTGGCTAGTTACCGAGACAGGTGCATTTCTTAAAAATTCCGACAAACCTTCTCTGTTGGTTATGAAAAGAGACAGGGATACCAAAGACATTTGTTTACTTACTTGATATACGTGTACTAGGTAGAAACAATGTAGTACAATTAAGAAGCTGTACCCATTGATGTAGCCGCGCCCAGAACCGTATAGATTTTATAGAAACACTTCAAATTTTAAACTATAAGACTTATTTGAAAATTGATATTACACTTACAATCTTTACAGTGTATAAAATCCCTCTCACCTCCCACTTAAATATAATTGCCGTATTATCACACTGCTGACGGTAGACGTGAATCGAAATTTTAAAGATAGGAGACGTTAATCGAATGAATTTTTCGTTTCATAAACATTGACATATTTTCTAAAAGTATGCGAAAACTAAAATTTATTTCGCAGTATACCGTTAACAAAGTGTTCATAAAAAATTAACCTATATTAACCTGTGTATTATTAAAACACACGAAGAGGCGTCTCCACTTTGACATGTCACGATCTTGAAAGGGACTCTGGTATATATGTAGTAACGTGCTCCAGAAATACTTCAAATAGTTTCAAACGTATGCGTACAGCGGAAAATTCGAATCGTTCGACGAAACCAGCCGCAACAACTGGTGGGGATATCGATGGTCAGTTATCGAAGTACAATACAGGTCAGTTAACGTGGCACTACTGTATTCCGAAAATTTTGGAGCATTAATTCATGAGAAGCCACCAGATGGCAGCTCGATCGCACGCCATTAACGAGCAAGAAGGAGTGGGAAAGAGGGCATGGCGTCAATGTGCGCGCGCGTGAGTATATGTGTACGAAGGGTGAATGTCACTTTGTGTCCACTTGCTTCCTTATCACTCGACAAAGAACTCTCATTATCCTTGGTGATTTTATTATTGGCCACGTCTCCTGCTAAGTTAACGACGTAGCGGTATAGTGCAGCGAAGACTTGGACACCTACGTCTTCTGTCGTGACATGCGGCTCACGATCGTCGATCACCTTTTTGAGGTTAGCTCAAGAGCGCGCGGCTAAGCGCCGCGGTATTATCTCACGAAAACGTCCACCATCTACGCGTTTCTATCTTTTCCATTCTTCCTTTGATCGCGTTACGAAATTGTTAAAACACGTTGAACAATTCGTTGGAATACTTCGAAGATAGTTTCGAGATCGAAACACGATTTGGGTGTCGCCTTAAAGCAGCCGTTGCGTTTTTACGTCTCGTCTTTTACTCCCACCCACGCGATTCAGTTTGATTACCGATTAGCTTTATTAATATTTCCACATGGAGTGATTCAAACTCTACCCACGCCAGCTCTGTGTATTAGTTTTATTGTATTATTAGTATTAGTTAGTAAACTACGTTCGATTTCATGATCGTGAAATAAATCACCATATGTTTCTTTTATGTATTTTTCATCGATTTTTCTTTTATTGTCAATGTTTTTATATTGTTAGTTTGTCAGATTAATTTTGAGGTATTTGTGAAAACTAACTCTAATAGTGAACTGTTTATTAGGATCAGAACGTAATTATCCAATAAAAGCCTAATATTTATAAAAAGAATAGTATAATTCGAAATGGATATGTTTACGTGTTTTTTAATACGAAGCAATGCATATTTGAAATATCTTGTTATACATATGTAAAACTTGAAGGTTATTAATTAAATTGTAAAAAGGGCAACATTTTTACACTGTCAAGTGATTAAGTAGTTAATAAGTTCCTAGTAAAGCAGATACGTGTAACGTAAAGTTTTCTAATATCGCTTTCTAATATTATGTTCAACATAAATTATTTTACATCGATTACAAGGGAAAATATTCTATTCCATATTTTTTTTTTACATTAATATTTAATCAATACTAAATGAATATTCGTTTCCTTAACTGTTTATAATATCGAAATGATTTTCCATCCATTGATTTACGCAATTAAAAGTCAACGTTGCGTTAAAATATTTTATACATCATTTTTTTCAATCAATCCATATTATTGCACTCTGAAACGTTGAAACGTTATGATTATTATCTTTGTGTGTCATGCTTGAAGAAATTGAATTTTTCATACCATTATGATAATGTATCTCTTTTATAAATCATAATAACTTCTTTTTAAGCTTTTAATCTACTTAATATTTTCATAAAGTTTAGTTTCCCAGCGTTTAGTAGTCTGTTTAGTATTCTAACACATGTTTTATCTCCAGACAAAACAATAATTCATTGCTTCGTCTCAAGACTAATTGTTTTGTTTTTCTAGTTACTATCCGCTATATATAGATTATGAATATTACAACGAAGTTTCCTGTCTCCTTTTCCTTCCACTATGTACCTATTTCCAATGTTGAGTCTTTAACCTCGTGTCATCGTATATCTTTTCGTTCTACGTTTGCTGACAGGCTTATTTAATAGCGCGCTATATATTCCGTTTGTCGGTGTACTGAACCGATTCCAACGTTATATTGTGCTTCGTTCGCACTCCCGAAACCTATTTTAATTTCTCGGTGATACGTCTTCTGTTCGTATTATTGTACATTTCCAAATCGAAGAATTTTTTAATTCTTTTTTTTCAATATCACCGACTTTCCTCTCTTTTCTTCTAATTTTTAAAAATACGCAATAAGGCTGTAACCTCGAACTTTAATTTCTCGACGACAAGCTTCTTGTTTCTATTAAATTCCTAATTATAAAAATCTCTACAACTTCTCTCGCTTCCATATCTCAAATGTTTCTATTTCACTTTATAATTTTTACAAATGCGCTGTAAGGAGGTATTTTCAAGTTAAATTAATTTCAAGATTCTCTTTAGATTTTATCTTTTTCTTTCGCCTGTATACTCCTTCCTATACCGTGTCCAGAAATAGAAAATAATTTATGAAATAATTAAAACAGATGCTTACCTATATGTATGTGTGTATATATTTATTTTGATGAAGATTTGTCAAAGATCGTAAGTTTCTGTAATTCGTGAAAAGTGAGGAGAAAGCAACACAGATATTCTTCTACATTTCTCTCTACATTTGTCTAACGATTATCTCTTTACGATACTATCCGTGCTAGGTATGTCGCCATAAATTTAAGCGAGCGTGACAAAACTCTATTTGTCCAGCCATTCCGTACACGGGAAGAAACTTCCGGCAGTCAAAGTGCTACCATCAAACAACATTGTTACCTTCTATTTTGAACGTTTCTGTGCGCACAAACATCTGGTTGATTTTGCATTATGTCATTACCAATTTCACGTGTACAGTTATTTCTTCTGCGTGCAATAATTTTTACAATTACTTTTTATAGTTTAAAGGCATAGAACACATCTTTTTTCATACGATTTATTTAAAAAAAAAAAAAAAAAGGAAACTGGTTTTAATTATTTGACTGATACACCTGATTTAATTACGCTTGGTTTTTAACTATAAAGTTACACGAAATTAATTTTATATTCCGAAGAAATTGATGAATATAAAAGTAATTTTTGTTATTAATTAGTTCTGAATTAGCGAGCAGTATTTTACGACCTTTTTCGGCGTTTGATAGAATAGATCATCAATAAATTTCAATTTTCATGCAAAATTCGAATCTAAATAGAAATTTCTTTCATCCCTTAAACATTACGTCACTTTATTTTTTATATTCTTCCACACTTTAATCCGATGGACGCATAAATGCAATTTAATGAATGCGGTAGAATTTCACGAATATTCACTACAAACGTATGAATTCCAATAATCGTATTAAACCCAGTAGAATCGGCTTTAATAAAAGAAACCCTTACCTTGACCTTCCATTCATAGCAGATCATTTCTCAAACACAAGCCAACCACTGTATCTGTTTCTTCCTCTGTTTCTTTAGATTCGACGTTATACTATGACACAGTCCATGCCGGAGAGGATATAAACTACGAACTTGTTTCTTCAAACAAGAATACAAACAACCAAGAGATCAGTATGAAGAAGAGTCCAAGCAAGAATCAAGAAAAAACAGATGATACAGAAACGAAGGATATTCGAGAGAAGATGGAGGAGATCGACGTGAAACCCTCGTCGTCGACAAATTCTATGGCGAACAATCCTGCGTTGTTACCTAGTGGTGTTGGTCAAATGAAGCAACTGCAGGGAGCGAAGATGGTTAACGAAACGGGATCATCGTCATCTGGCTCAGCTACGGGTGAGCTGATACACTGATTATCAAGAAATAGTCTTCTGAGCTTGGCTTTTAACTGTTTGCTTATACTTGGATGGATGGAGCTATTTTATTTTGTTCTATTTTGTTTTACTTTAGTTAGAAATCTATTGTATAGAATGGCTCAACAAACGTAAGTAATTAACTCATGAAAGATCAGTATAATGTTAATGCGATTCATCTTATCATTTAGGATTTGATTTTAATTCATTTACGTCATTGAATTCCTTTCTTAAACGATTAAATTGGATCTGCATTTTGTTAATGCAACATTTCCTTTTGCAGTCTGGTTTCTTATTCTTATTATTATCATATGATTTTTAAACTGGATAAATCTGCTTTTTAATATTGTAAAGACTATTGTAATATTGTATTTGCTTGCTATTCTCCTTCGTTGCTGTATCTTTTTCCACTTGGCTTCAACCTTCTAATTTCATGAAGTTTGAAGAAATTGAAGCATATTCTTTGGCTCTGATTTATGTAGCGAGCCTGTGTAATGTATCTATCATTTTAATACTATATTCTTGTATCTTAACAAAACAATATTCTGCTTTATTTAATGGGACCTTTATGCAGTTTATTACTTCCTTATTATCTCGTGAAATTGATAGGATCTAAATTCTTGAGTGCTTGATGCAGAGAGAGCGAGAGAGAGAGAGAGAGAGAGAGAGAGAGAGAGAGAGTTGTTCTTTTGTTCGCAATTTATTCTTAGCAAGTTTCAATATCTTTTCTTTAGTAATAGTAATTATAATGGAAATGAAACGTGTTTCGATATAAAGTTGCAATCTGTTATATCTTCTTCTAATATTAGTATAAAAGTATTGGGAAAAAATTTCAAACGAAGATTGTTTTATTCCTGCAAACAGTTAAAAGTTTTCCGTGCTTTGTTCTCGTTAGAAGAAATCCATCATCGCTGATCATCGTTGCACCATTCTGCTCTCTTTTAAGCCACGCTTGCGATTTAATTTCGAAACGGGTATGAATCGATCCGAAGTTCCGCAAATTGTCCCGCAACTTCGTCAAACTCCAAACGTTTCCAGGCTTTCGACATTATCCGGGACGCGTCAGACACTTCAACAAATTGAAACATTGATTAATTACCGCCAAATATAATTTAAAGCCCGTTCGTTAAGCAAACTTTGATCACGCTTTATGAATTTCCGCTTTGATGACATCGCTTGACCCATGGACATTGCGCAACAACATGTACATCTCACAAGCAAAATTTGCATTACATAATGCTAGAACTCTTTTGCAAATAATTTTCAAGTAATTTATGCTGATTGATACATGATTTCTAAATTCTAAATTCTAAATTATAAATTCTAAATTATAAATTCTAAATAATACAAACCATAGATCGCGGACGATAATATAATGCTATGTTATCTTAAAACATCTGACTATAATTACTATTAAATATGACTATAATTACTATTAAATATGACTATAATTTCGTTCGTAGTAAGATTTCATTTTGATGTAAGCGTTGTTAAAATTTATTTTCCTTCGGTATGAGCATCGGCAATGATACGCCGTTAGTAACGCACGAAATGTTTTAGAATTCTGTTCGTCTTAAAAATTGATAACTCTCTTAGAATTGAAACTTTTGTAGTTGGAGAAATTAGTCAGTTTCGTTTGTTAGAAATACATTTTTTGTAATATTTTATTTTATTTATTAGAAATCCGTAGCATAACGGTAAACCTGATAATTAGTGTAATTTCACTGACGAGTGTAATCCGATTAATAGGATCCTAAATCACAGCCGTGATCTATTCTCAAAATTAAGCATTGTTAGTTTCAATATCAATATTAAATATCGTTAGTTTCAATTTGAAACTCTCTTGCACCAAGGTTTAAAAAACAAATTGGAAATTAATATACAGGGTGGTTGGTAACTGGTAGTACAAGCGGAAAGGGAGTGATTCTACGTGAAAAAATAAGTCGAAAATATAGAATAAAAATTTTTCGTTCGAGGCTTTGTTTTCGAGAAAATCGACTTTGAATTTTTGCTCGGTACGCGAGCACTTTATCGCGTCTCGTTATAAAGTGAATATTATCGCGGTTTAAGTTTGTTTTTGCCGTAACGGAAAATTAGCAATACATAATGAAATAATACGAAGTAATCATAAAGTTTATTATTACAAAAATTGCTGGAAAAAAAAAGGAAAAATTTTTATTCTATTTTCGACTTCTTTCTTTCTTCGCGTAGAATCACCCCCTTTCCGTTTGTACCACCAGTTACCAACCACCCTGTATAATACATATATACCTGGGGCACATTTGCTCATAAAGTTTGAAATATGACTTCTCTATACGTTGGTAGATAGAAGAAAATTATATTTCTCTATTTATCCGTAACTCCATTTACTAAACACTAACGTTTAATGCTTCATGTTTCATTCACCCAACTCTTGCCGATTAAATTCCCTTATCTGTAAATAAATTCTTTTATCTCACTTTCCTTTCTCCTATTAAATTTCTGCAAGCTGATAATAAATTCTCTTCTCTAACTCTTAGTACTCCGACTATTACCATTGCTGTTACTATCACTATACTATTGCTATATCAATCAATATAATGAATAATAATAGTGGAGAGAATTGATCAACTGGTATTACATAAATAAAAAATGATAACTAAAAGAGAAAGATAGTGAACTACAATTATATTAAATGATAGTTAGACAATGAAAAAAAAATAAAATTCATATAAATTCCAATTATACGAACAGTTTATTGAACAGTTGTCTTCTGAAGACTTCGGATGAATGGAATTCTACTGTATAAGCAGATAGGGATGACAATACGATGCATATTTAAATCGATACATCTTTAAAATTGATTCTGGGTAACCAAACGCCATCGTCGATCGATTGGATATCTCCATGTGCCTCAGCAGTCGATTATTCAATAGGATCATGCCCGGTTCGCATTATTGGGTCAGGATAGGGCAGGGCAGGGCCGTCTGGCGGGTATATTTTGTCCCCTGTCCTGTCCCGATAGTGAGAATCGGTCCTACTCGAGCTTGAAATCGCAAGAAGAATTCATCGTGGGACCTGCAATTGACGTTATCGCCTGTGCAAAGGATTTTTGTGACCGCAGAAAGGATCGTTCCCGATTTACATTATTGGGTCAGGATAGGGTTGGGCAGGGCCACTCGGCATAAATTCTGTCCCCTGTCCTGTCCCGATAGTGAGAATCGGTGCTGGATCGAAATAACCAACGACTGGTGTGTTTATTAACTGTTTATAATGTCATAGATTTATGCAAATTTATTTCTTACGGACGCAATTACCTCGAGATAGAACTGAAATAGAATCCCGTTTTACTTAATTAGAGATTATACGAGATTATTCTGTGTTGGATGTTTTATATATTTTTCATTGTATATTATTTTATTTTCTATGTATCTTGCATTTTGTTCTTAGCTCTTTTAATTTCATCGTACAATTAGTTGCTCATCATTGTATTATTACGTTTTATTATTAGTATGCTGTTGCATTGAAATTAGATTAGCAATTATTTATCGGTACTCGGATCTCTAATTAAAGTAAAAGTTTGTAATCAATTATATGTTTTCGCTGTCGTAAACTATCAAACTATCGAACTATCAAACTATATAAAAGTATAATTTGTGTTATAGATTTCCTTTTTTTCCTTTTTTTTGAGGAAATAAGATGTACGAGCTTGTAAATCTGAAGTGTAAATGTTTGATTCGTTATTAACGTGTTTTTCTTTATTAGAAGTTTATTACCATTAACTATCATTAGATGTTTATTATTGTACTATCTATTTATTATTAACCCTTTGCGGTTCCGTATTCTGAGTCTATGCTCGATGATCTTATTACAGTGTATCGTATTTCCATAGTGACTGGACACCGTATTATGATCGTAATTTTTATTACAATTTCGCGTGCGTGTATATGGTAATGTACCATTATTATACTTTATCGTAATAAAGATATTCTAATTTTTTTTTTTCAAGATTTTTGTCTCATATTATCTCATCATATCATTTTTCTTATTTACACCTATCTGAATATGTCTAAAAAATAATTAATAACTGCAAAGGGTTAAGGCTTTAACAAAGTTAAAAACTCAATGGAATTTATAGCTAAATAATTGACTGTGGAAATTTTTGAACGATAAATTTGATTGATAGAAAAGAAAAATTTAATTTATTTAAGATTATTTATTAAGAAGATTTAAAAAAGTCAGGGCCGTCTTCTTATTTCTTTGTAAATGTGCTATACGTTTTAGAGATTGGATAGAGAATTAATTATGCTACAGATTGTTTGCATTTAATCGATCTATTATGTTCTTGTATTACTGTTCTATTTTATTTCTTAGAAATGGAATAATGAGGATAAACAAGGCAATATAAATAATACTATTAAGGAAAAAGATTATTTTAAACGTTTGCAATTAGGATAGAGCTATTACGTAACCAGTATGCTTTTTATAAATTTCTATATATATCTCAGGAATTATATTATCTTTCCACTTTAATAATTCAGTGCAACAAAACAAGCCTTGAACTTAAAAGCTCTGCTCCCAGCTATTACAGCACGTCATTCACACATACATCTTCTATTTATATATCATAATCGTCGTGTAGCCTCGAATACTATAAAATATAGTGCACTTAAACGCTTCAAACGAGTACTCAACGTGGGACTTAGACCCCTCTACACGTAGAAGAGAGACGTTTTGAAAATTACACTTAATTGGTAATATTGCATCTTGATTGGTTTAAATAGCCTTAATCCTGCTTCTGAGATTAGTACAATCGATTCTTTCCATCGTTACGATATGATTCATCGGGCACGTTTGAGTCGTAATACGACTTCAATGTGATCTAACATTCGGATAAAAGATTTATTAAGAAATAATTTGTTTGCATAAATGTTTCTTGTTCGATCATCAAGCGGGAGAGAAAGAAGAGAAAATAAAGAGAAGGATACATGGAACTATTCTATTTGATTTCCTAGATTACATATTTTGATTAACGTCACAGAGTTATGAGTACAGACCTACAAAGTGAAGGAAAAGAGCAAAAAATTAAAAATAACTGAAAATATCCATATTTTATTTCTGGCGATTATTTAAATAAGATGTTTGTTTACTCCATAAACGATTAGTTCAGTATTCTATTTGTTCTGTTTTCATTTATAAAAACTTGCATAATTAAAATCAACAATATAAATATTCATATTGGAAGAAGAAAATTATTTCACGTATTTGCGATTAAAATAATTATTTTTCAGAATAAATTGAACATCGATACATCTTTGCACGTTGAATTATATTTAACAATTATATTATCCGTTTTAATCGACTTATTAATCATTCTATTCGACTCGTTCTTATCTTGAAGTAATCACGCGATAGTTTACTCGGCTGAGAAAATCTTTCCATCGTTTCTTATCAATTATATCATCCATTTAAACCTATCAAATCTAAAAATAGCAAAAACATGTTAAACGATTCGCTATTTTTTATCTGAAAGATGAAATTCGCTCAAACTTGTCAGTGAGGTTTCTCAGGACGAAATTAAGCCTGCTGCGAGTACTGAAATTTCTGTTGCTTTTCGTCGCTGAATCTATGAATAGTACGAATCTTGTCATAATAAACGTTCTCTCGAATCAAAGGAAATCAAAATGAAGACTATGCTTATACGCTGCCATTCGAACGTTTCTCCATCTGGAAAATTTAGTCGACCTATTCATATTTCATGATTGAAATAGACGTTATTTACGAATAACCGTTCGATACTCCTTTATTTATTTATAGTGTTTGATTCGCGAAGTTTGACCAAATATTGACCACGTTGGAAGGTTCCTCTGTGATTCACGTTCGAATGTTTGCAAAACCTACCGACGCTTTTGTGATTTTATCGTTATTAATCGCCGATCGCTATGACGCCGATTAATCTTGTTTCTAGGTCATTGGTACTATGAATAGGAGGTGATAAAAAATGAAAACAGTGTTACTTCGTTCGACTGATTGGTACAGCTCGATAAGTAGATCTGACATTGCATTGAGTCTTGTGTTTGTGTTCTAATTTTGAGATATTCTAATTCTTATACTATGACGTATTTGTTGTGAACAAATTTCTGGGATAATTAGTGACTTGTTGGAGATTTCGAATTTTAATTGTATTTTGCTGGCAGAAGATACGCCAAATGTTAACTTTTTGTAATTTTACCACTCATACGTGTGATATTCAAATTTAGGAAAAAGTTATTATTTAAACTTATTTCGAGAAAATACTTCAAGTATGTTTCCTCTTCGAATCTAAGAGAATCTAAGATTTCTCTTAAGATTTAATTTTAGGTATTGCGAGGAAGGCAATTTTCTAATCTCTGATTTTTATTATTTTCTTTTCTTTCTTACAGATTCTTATAATCTTTTGCTTCGTATAATTTTTAGTTCCAGAAAAAGGATATTTTTATATGCGGTGTTTCATCGTTGTTCTACAGAGAAACGTAGAACGTAAAGTATCAGTCGTTGCGGGTTTATTTAATGAAAGTTCGATGTCTTCAGTGGAAATGGTTCTGCTGATCGAATATTCTTTAGTCACCGGACGTCAACTGATTACGTATTTCCTTGAGCAATCTCTCTTTTGAGAGATGGTAGGTTCGCATACCAGGCGAAGATGGCTACGATAATGGTGTTATTGAGTCTTCCACGAGTTGTGAGACGTGTCATGAATCTTCTCATTTATATAACAGTTAAATAGAGAGGCATTTTAGATCTCGTTGAAGATTATAGAAAGTTGTCGTGCAAAATTTAGATATTATTTCGCTATTTCGCTTGATCTTTTATTTAATTTTATTCAAAGTTTCAAAATGATTCGCTGCTCGAACGGTTGTTCTGTAATAGTAAAAGCACCTGAAACGAAATCTCATTGCGAGCAATAACTTCATTATCTTCTACTTGTATGCAGCGACATAATTGAGTTTCCTTTAATTAGTCAAAATCTGGCTCATTAAATATAAAACGTTCACGGACCTCTCAACCCTTAAATCGCTCTGTCGACTCTGTACACTATGAATTCTTCTAATGCAGCGGTTAATCATGGAAAACCACGTGTTTGAAAAAGTTTTGAATATTTTCTTCACGGCATTCTGTAGTTCTTAGTTCAATTAAAATGATATAATAATAAGATAAATTGTTCACGCTGTACTCTAAATTCTAAATTCTAAATAAGTACACGATCAATCTCAATTAATACGTGTATTCTGCGAAATATGGTATTGTTCGGTAATTAAACTCGAAAATTCTTTTCATCGAAGCATATAAAACCAAAAAATTGTTTAATCGACGTTCATTAAAAAATCACAACAGCGACGATTGCATTTTTGCATAATCTTGCCGCAAGAAAATAATATTCAAGAATGCAAGCAAGGTGATGCGACAAAAACGAACGAAAGAGAAATGCAAAGTCGACAAATTTCCGCTAAAATGCCTCATGTAGTTTTCAAAAAAGCGTACATTACATATTCATATATTTTAATTTTCGAAAACATGTTACACTATTTAAAACAAATTATGCGCAAAAATTCCGCAAGAGTTATCCAATAAGGTTTCGTTTCATTAGCTTGTTCTCGCATAGCCAAAATTGAAAAGAAGAAAAAAAAAGAAGAAGAAATGTCGATATACGATACTTCGTGTAAGAAATTTAAAGCTTTAAAAATTAATCTTTAACGAACTCTTCATTTATTATTTTACATTACAAGATATCGTATAACGTGAGAAATGTTACATTTATAATAAAACAGATAGAAAATAAAAGCAGCGAACACTAAAACGCTCGCACTAAATATCATCAAACGTCCTAATAGTTATCGACTTATACGGAAGAGTATGACGGTATCTCTGTTTTAGTGTTAAGCAGTTGCTTCTTCAATTACCAAAGCTGCGAGCAAAATTGTGTCACGTCGCAGCTAGCTTCTCTATAGAATTGTCAATACAGCGTCGTGAAAGAATCGTAGCCATCCGACCGAATTAGCGAAGGTAGAAGCCTAAATCTAAGGGTAGAGAGACATAGAGCCATCGAAGAGAGGTCCGACGATGTCCACGGGCAGAGAAGCACGCGTTCACTGCTGAGATCCTGCGTGTTAGGCACATCGTAGCTACTATATTGATCTACCTGTCCGAGGGCTATATCGGTCCGCGTGTTTCGGTGCAGTACCTTTCAGTCCACCAGCGCGGGATCAACGTTTCGTCCTGCTGTATTCATCGAGATCACGTTTCCTTGAAATACAGTTCACAGTTCAGTGTTCGTGTTCGATCGACACCTGTGAATCTTTCTGTTCCGTCTCCTTCTTTTTCCTTTTCTAATTATCTGACACGTTATCATCCGAGCTAATTATAATCCGTAAGCCAGAAGCATTCGAAATTCGGGATATTCTCGGTGTTTGAATTTCACGAAACGAAATTAAACAACGAACAGTTCAGTTTTCATGTTCGATCACATTCGTGAATATGTCTGATCTTTTATTATTCGACCTATTATTCCGTACACCATCCTATTATTCTACAGCTTAAGAATCTACGAAGGAAATAAAATTCAATTAATTAATTGTAGTTGCAGTTTCGCCAGAACGAAATTGGTTTATGGCTCAGTTAGCGCGTTTAATCGATACCTATGAATATTGTCAACGTTGTTATTCAATTTCGTAAAATTACGCAGTTCGCCGTTCAGTTTTCGCGTTCGATCAGACCCGTGAGTGGTCCTCGCATTATCGTCTCACCTTTTTTACTCTACAAACTCGTTACTCTACGGTCTAAGAATCGACGAATGAAAGAACTCGAATACCTTTGATTCCAATTTCGCGAGAATCAGATTGCATAGTTTCGAATATTTTTATTCAATGTGCTATTCAATAAAATCATCTTTTATCGCTCAATTTATATTATTTTATCAATTTACTGTTCTTCGATCCAAACAATTTGAGATGTCGAGTGGTGCCGGTTGCAATTTCGTAGAAACGAAATTACATAGTTCACGGTTCAGTGATCGGCGCTTCTGAATCTTTTTAACCTTATTATTCCATCTGCTACTCTACGATTAACCCAAATCTAATTCGAGGCTCGAATACATCGCAGTACCACTACAAAGTTCACAGTTCACTGGTCATCGCTTGTGTGCTTCGTTTTAACCCGATTACCTACTTTATTTCATCAACTACAAATTTATTGTTCCGCAGTATAAAAATCGCAAACCTTCGATACTCTCAGTTCCAATTGCACGACGATGAAATATCGGTATCGAGTAAAGTGTCTGATGGACGACGTTTAACGAACATTAGAATGGACGAAATGAATTTTAACAAGATATGTCTCCAGAGCTCGACAGTAGGTGGTAGATTTTTGCCATGAGAAACTGGTAACTGGATAACAGAGACAGTGGGTGTTTGCTTTTCTTATTTCTCGCTCGTCACTCCTATTACAAAGGATCACGCTGAAAGCGAGAATTGTTCGAGCTAGAAGAGGATCGATCGACGCGGTTCTCCGAACGACCGATCGTTTGGACCGGTCTCAGCAACTTTTCCTGGAATATATCCAGGCCATCCTATAAGTAATGCGGTTTTTTGGGTATGTATTAAACGAAAACAAAGCTTAACGAAGCTAAGCTCAACGACGTACTCATTCTTCGTCCTCTACGATTAATTTCCTTCGTCTCATTGTGTTAACATGTTAATAGCTGTTGCGATGTCTAGACGTCTTACGTCTAAAGCAACGTTTGCTTTGTAAGTCAGTTTGTATGAGTAATTTCGAAAGGATGGAGGAAGATCTTTTGTTTTAATTAACGGTATTTACGGAGAATTTAAATTTCCAAAAATATTAAATACAAATGACATGTAAAAATGTGGTAACTATCCAAAACGAGATATTTATTATAATACTTATATAATTATGTTAAAGAGACATATGTAATATGTAAAAATACGTTGCCTATCCAGAATTAAGTATTCACTACAACGTTCATGTAACGAAAGAAATTTCTATTTATATTCCATCCACGTTTCTTTAATTATACGTTTATACACTTACGAGATATTTAACGGTGCAAATACGTACAGAATACGAGTACAGTATATTCTTGTTATACTAATTAGCACGTAAAATAATTCTCTATCTAGATTCCAATTATCTTCTAATTAAGTGGAGAAAATATGAATTTGCGTAAATATCCGCAGTCCAATTACGATCGTACAAATATCAATGTTTATAAATACCGACAGTTTAATAACTAGATCAATCATAGATATTTTTGTCAATTTCTATTTTCACGAATATAATTAGAAACACGTGATCTGGCTAGATCGCTTTACTTATTAAATAACATAACGAGTACTATACCTTTAATATTTCCTATATTCTTCCCTATTATATGCATTTTATGCATTTTTCTATCTACATTCTAATTTTCTATATAAATACACGATGATCCGCTGTATAGTGCTAACTAATATCAAGCGATATACTTCTACAAAATACACAAAGTATTCGCACGTATCCTTATTCTGTAAAGAACCTTTTCTTTCTCCTTTCATCAAGCTTCATATCTTTTTACATCTTTAAAGTATCAAATTTTTGTAATCGTATTAAACGTGCCATCAAATGGTACGAAATGTAATATACTTAGACCTACTTAACGTAATATATACGTAAATACTATAATAAATACAACGGTGTGCCAATACCTTTTGTATTCACTGTAAAGCAGATTCGCGTCTGCAAAGTTTTCAGATTATTCTGTTTCCGTTTCCTTCATATCGAAATAATAGGTCGACGTTTGTTTGCGTTTTTCCTATCGCTTCATCTGCGATTCACGTTAGACTGCTGACGCTGTTAAAGTAGTTCAACGCTTATTTCTGGTGTAATCAACTGTGACTCGAGTTTACTCGAGGTTAGTACGCGTTTCTTTCTTTCTTCTTTTTATTTTCTCGTTGTTTTTTGTTGTCGTTTGCTGTTTCCTCGCTGTTTTTTCCATCTCGTTGCCGCTTTCCCACAGCAACCGTAGTTTATTTCAACGGAATTTTCACTGGGACAGTTACCTCTCGGGCACGCGTGGTCGCGCTTTTGTTGAAAAGATTTTAATTTTTCTGCGGGAATATGATAGTTCTTTGTGGGCCATTGAGAGAGATTTTTTTCTTCCAAGCTTTCTTTTCTTCGCTTCTTTATGGTTTGCTGTTTTAATTAGATGGAAGTTGGTTATTTTGTATTCATCGCAGCCAGTTCTTCCGCGACAAAAGATTCTTCGCTTGCTCCTAACGTTAATTGTTTCAGTAGCCAGATGATCGAAGTGTTTTCTTGCGAGCGATCTCAGGTAGCTTAAACGCTTGTAACTCTACATTCTCGGGTTGTTCCGTACAACTTCGAGCATAAGTGTCTTTGCGTCTTCGAAATATCGTTTGAAGAGTCCTTCCTCGATGGAATACTCCGAGTTGTTCTATTTACATACGTTAAATTTATCCATCTACGTTAAATTTCGAATTTTAATAGAAAACAGCCGTTTAATAGCTCGTTTACCAGTTATTAATTTTGTCTCCCTTGGCAAGATTTTCAATGCTTCTCGAATTATTTCTTTTTATTTGAACAGCAAAGGACCATCTTTCTTCTATTTGCAATTTTGTTGTATTGTTTGTAGTATTTCTACGGATTATCTTGTATGCCGCTGAATTAGTGGTTTGATTAATGATCAGGATTATCATATCTATATTTAGCTACTAGAATGTTGTTTTTCGAAGAGAAAAACTGGAAACTGACAATTTAGTATAAAGTATAGATAATTTCTATGGTAAATACATCATTAATCCAAGTTCAACGTATTTGAAATTTAGATACGACATATTTCAGAGTTATATCTTTATTTGAATAATCAATATCATGCATTACTCTTAGAGCAACTCGTACTATTTATGTTAGTTATGTTAGTTACTTGCAAGTAAAAAGAATATAATTTACATTTAAGATTATCTCTTTATAATTTTTTACTCCATTTTTTTATTATTATAATCTACGATGCATGAAATATCTGATTATAGCAGTCCTTGCAAATTGCGTAGACGACTAATAATTGACTATATACATTAACATAGTGTGTAACACATTCATCATGTCAATGAAGAGTAATAGATTCTCAGATTGATTATTCATAATCACGATAAAGGAACAAGATTATGCAATATTGTTCAACGAGAGAGAAATATTGAATAACCTTTTTCACTATCCTGGTTATACAGGGTGTCCGGTAACTAATGGTACAATGGGGTGGCGAGGCGATTCTATGTGAAAAAATAAGTAGAAAATGTAGAATAAATTTTTTTCATACGACGCCCCATTTCCGACAAAATCGAGTTTGAAAATTCGTCGGCTACGCTTGGACTTGACTAATTCCGAACTGAACGAAAGTAAATATAATCGATAGCAGATTAAACTGGATGCAAAAATAAGTCAAAAATATAGAATAGAATTTTTCCATAAGACTCTCTGCTTTCGAGAAAAATATACTTGAAAATGTATCGCGTATGTACAATAGATCGACTAATGGCTAAACACGTGGAAACTTTATTTTCTTGAAAACGAGGTTCTAAATGAAAACATTTCATTTTATTTTATGTAATTTTATTTTATTTTCAAAATATTTTTAGTCGGTACATAGCCGAGTCTAGGTACACCCAACAAATTTTCAAACTCGATTTTCTCGCGAACGAAGCTTTATACGAACAAATCTTATTCCACATTTTCCACTTATTTTTTCACGTATAATCACTCTGTACCGAATTGTACCACCAGTTACAGGACACCCTGTATAATCACACAATCGTATGATATCTTAAAAATTCCATCGTATCACACGAATTTTATTTTCTAACATTTTATTGGAAACAGAATGAAATTTCCGGGCCTTCTATCATCGTACAAGAAATCCCTCTATAGCCTACATAATTTACCCTAATTCACGAAATAAATCTCCTTTAAACAAGCGGAAATTTCATCGCCAATCTTTTTATCTTTGTTTCTCGCGTTCGAAACATTTCGCTCGTTCGGGGTTGCTGCTTTTTCAATGCAATGCAATTTCTATGCAGGAGGATGGTTAAAGGTTTGCGGACTGTGACGTTTCGATGAGAAAATGCCACGATGCTGCGGCGCGTCTTTGGTATCCGTCATGGGCGGCGAGGGGTCTCCGCAGAGTCTCGGTTTGCAGATTCAGGACGGTCAGTAATTAACGATAATTGCCTATTAGTTTTACTTTCGTCCCGTTTCTGCGAACGTTTGCGTGTTTATCGTGTTTCCTGTGCTACGAGTGAGGATGGGTCTTTCCATGTGAATTTATAGAGGGTTGAATTTATGTATTTTGGTTGAATGAGAAATAACTGGATTTTCTGTTATATCATGCACCCGATCGTCTGCTGATATCCGTTTTGTTAGGTTTATTTGTTTGAACCGTGGTAATTTTATTTATTATTTTACGTTACATGTAATTTAACTGTATGGAAAGAGACAGTATTTATTAACTAATCGATTTGTGATTAATGAGTCGTGAAGTTTTATGGATATTACTGGATTTATTATGTCTTTTCCACGAGTAGCAAGGATAATTCGTGACCTTTTCTTTTTTGCTACTAGTTATATCAGCATTTTAATATGTTTTCGTGTTATATCGAGATACGAAATATTTAGAATAAAATGTCGAAAGATACGAAGATATTTGTTGCATATTTTTTTACCAGCTATTGTCTCTTTTCATACTTGGACAAAATATATACATGTGTTGTGGGAAATGAGTAACTGATTACTGGTGTACTACAGTGGCCGTTACTATCTATTTTCCATTATCGTTGTATTATTTAATTTATGTTTCAATTCGTATTGTATCGTAAAGAAAAATAGATTTTGTAATGCAGAATAATATCGATATATTGTCTTTGTATTTAACACGTTCACTGTTGGACGAATTTTTATTCGCTATGCTACACATATACTAACAAATCCTTTTCACCTAAAATCTATTTTCTGTATGGTATAATGTCGTGTACTGTATTGTAATACATTTCCTACTAACATACACGTTGCAATTTTGAAATTTCCAAGAAATGTTAGAAACGCGTATTATAACTTTTCAATTTCCAAATTTCAGGGAAGAAAGAAACGAAATGTCGAGAGAAGCATTGCGATCTCCAAAAAGTAAAAAGAGACGTATATACACACACACACACATGCGGAAGTATTGTAGTTTACAAAAAGTGGAAAAGAAAAAAGAAAAACAAAACACACAGAAGCATTTTGTAGTTTGTAAAAAAAAAAATACAGAAGATAAATGTAGGTTTCAGGTTTTTATACATTTCAAATTTCTAATAAACTACGTATGTATTTGTACCTATGTGAGTCCCATTTGAAAAGAAAATACGAGAAATACACATAAGCATTGTGATTCTTAAATTTTCAAAAACCAATAGATACTAAAAATACAGCTAAAAATATTTTGGCAACGTCACGCACACCATGAAAATGTAGTTCTTAAAAATATATTTCTTCCTTTCCCTCTTCTTCTTCTTCTTCTTCATTCTCTCGACTATTTCGATGTATGTGTTTAAACGCGTAAGCAAGCAAGCAAGCGTTTGTTTTTCTGAATTTTTCCAGGCAATCCTCGAAATAAAACGGCCTTAGCACCTGGCCACAGTTTGATGGACTGGATCCGATTGGGAAACTCTGGCGTCGATTTAACCGGCGTTGGTGGAGTTCCACGTGTCGTAACTTTGTCCGAACTGGCCACTCACAATAAGCAAAACGACGCTTGGATCGCGATTCGAGGTAGGTTTTTTTAAAACATGCTCCTAAAAAAATTCACCTCCCATAAAATACCAGAATTTCCATTTCAATTTTTCAATCTCGTTTTCCCTTTAATCACACTGTCCGAGTATTTAAATATTAAATGTACGTATTCGACTATTTAATTTCTGAATGTAATTGAATTTAAATTCCTAGAATCTATAATTTTCTAAATATTTCAATTCCTCCTTTCTCACATCCATAGCCCTTTAACAAACTAAATTCAAAGCCCTGGAAATCTGTAGCTTCCAAAGTAAAAATCCCTTGGTTCTTCAAATTATAATCCTCGAAACAGCTAAATTCTCATCCAATTTCCAAACTTTCTCGTTCGCTCGTAACCGACGGTTCGTTCATTAAACAGCAAAATCTACTCTCCGCTAATGTGATTTCTCGTTAATCCCATTTCCACGAGCAAGAGTCGTTGCCTCGGATGTACACAGTTTCACTGGGATTAAATCGAAGAAATGAAAATCAATGGCCGCAGAAACGTGATCGCATTTTAAAGGTGATACGATATCGTTTTCGACGCCACTTCTTGTGGAAACTGGCTTTAAGAGCGTCCGTAACGACAGAGTCACCGAGGACGTCTTTGCCTGGGAAACTAAGTTCTAGATGTTACGTAAAGTAAGAGAATCCGGGCCAACGCGGTATTAAGGAGAGACTCTCGTGTAACATCGATAAAAGCGTGTGATTTTTAGGAATTAATTTTTTTTTTTTTTAGACTAACTACCAATTATTTATATGCGATTAGACCTTGTTGGATGAAAACAGATAGTTCTGAAGTACAAATGTAATTTTCGTGTCTCGGTTCTTCTTACTGTTTATTGTATATTGCGCGAGTGCTGTGGATTATGTTTGACAATATATCGTTGGCGTGCAGTGTAGCATCTGTCACAGTCATCAGAATGCAGAAGTTAGCAGATCTCCTTAAAGTTGGATATTTTAAAGTTAGATATTTCTGTTTTGACCTATTTTTGCAAGAAAAATATGAAAAATTGGAAAAGTTCTAGCGTTTAGAAGAGAAAGTTACTCTTTTTGGCGAACCAGTTGAGTATCTATCGTTTAAAAAAATATTATAAATAAACAAATAAATATTTATGGTTCAATCCCTGGAGAAATTTGATTGATCGATCAATCAATCAGCCTTTTCAGTTATCGTACACGCCAGTTTAAAAGCTTATTGAACGTGTCAGATTAAGAAGTTGATAGACGATAAGAGGAATTGAAATGAAAAAAATTACATTTGCAAGGCTATGTACCATTTAACTCTCAGCTTCTACTGTAACTGGTGGTTAGCGTAAAAAAAATTCATAAAAATCATTCGTCTTTATCGCTGCTATACGACAATCTTCCCTTAGACTTGGTCGCATTTTAATTCACATTCAGACGAGTTTCTTTTCTGGTACTACGTACAGTCGGTCTTGAAAATATTCGATACGTTAGCATAACTTTGACTTGTGTCTGAAACGAACGTAAATAAAACAATAAAAATATCTTCATGAAAGTATATTGAAGTCTCGTGTATAGTTGTGAGAAAGCAAAAGAACGTTCGTTTTAAAGCAAACCAATTTTTAAATATTGGGAGAAATGTCGGGGAATTTTTACGCCTGAAAAATATTTCTCATTCGGACATTCTATAAATTAACGTGAAAAAATATGGAAAAGTCAAAGTTACGTTAGTGTCCGAATATTTTCTACATCGACTGTATTTCTTTTCACTACATTTCGTGAAAATATTGCCAATTTATGTATAAAAAAATAACGTTTGGACACGTTTGGAGTTTTTTCGTTGTTAATCTCCTAAAGTCCAACATTTTCGTCAAATAACTTTCTTTACAATTGCAATTATATGATACAATAACTAGACTGCAAAGTTTCATACAAATTTATATTTTTGAGAATATAAACGAGAACATTGGTAGAAAGTTGCTTATCTTGCCAAATTATTTACATTTACATTATTTACATTTCTAAATTTCCCACAAATTTTCATCTTACAAAACATTATTAAATCATAAAATTAATTCTTTTCTAAATTCCTAAAACAATTATATATATATATATATGTACATACAATTTTGATATTATAAATAACAAATAACTTAAATTATTATTATTATTAAATCATAAAATTAATTCTTTCCTAAATTCCTAAAACAGTTATATATATACATAGAATTTTGACATTATAAATAACAAATAACTTAAATTATTATTATTATTAAATCATAAAATTAATTCTTTCCTAAATTCCTAAAACAGTTATATATATACATAGAATTTTGACATTATAAATAACAAATAACTTTATGAATTATTATTATTAAATCATAAAATTAATTCTTTCCTAAATTCCGGTTCAAAATGTACGGTTGGTAACGTATATTTGACGATTTCAATACCATAGTCATAATATCCCAGTCATAATATTAATGTATAATATAACAGTCATAATATTAATCCCTTTTTTTTCTAACAAATAAATAACATCTTTTCTTGCCATTAAGAATGTAAAATTTTTCTTAATTTTATCACAACATGTTCCTGAAATATTCCGACATTCGTCTTTATTCTATAATCGCCGGGCAGATTAATTTGTTGCTAGAAAAACGCCTTCTTTGGAAACAAGAAAATAAGCGACAGTCACGAAAGGGAAGGAATAATATAGGTCAACGTCGAACGCTTTTAGTTTGATTAAAATTTACTTTTTCCTACCATCGTGCGACGTCCAATCGTTCAATATTTATTCCATGCCCGTCACAAATCCTATTTTAATTCTACCTATGTTCGCCGGTGTATTTTTGCCATCATGATCTCGCATATTAAATGAAGGATGACTCAGGCAATTTCTAGGGAATAGAGGAAGTACGAAGAAATAATCCAAATATTAAGTAGCGTGATCGAATAGTAATGAAAGGAACAGGCGGTCAATAATCATGGGTGGGAAAAACATCAACATTGTTGAATTTCTGTTTTACATTACTTTTTATTAAAATGATGTCATTTTATTTGTTTATGAAGTTTCAGTTTAGTTCGATATTAAAGAAATTTTTCTATTGTTCTTTGTCATTCGATTATTGGATCAATGATTTATTAAACAAATTTATGTATCAAACGTCTGAAGAAAATAGACGTCGAACGTGACAACTGTGAAAAATTAATCGCAGACTACAAATGTCACGTTACAATTATTTTTATGCAGGAATAATTAGTACGAATTAGAGAAAGGAAAATGAATGACAATGAGAAAAAGAGAAATACAAGTTCATACGAGTTATCTATTATATGTTTGCTGTTGCGTATTTTGAAGTAAAAGCAAAATGATTTAAAGTTTACATAACATGGGATTCTCACACTCTGTGTCCTCGCTAATCAACTTGAAACCTCTATGTTTTGTATTTTTATAGCATCAAATTTTTATAATCGTACGAAAGTGTTATTTTGAACGATATGAAATTTTATATAGTTTATACATATTTTTAGATGCAGTAATTACAAAAATTACTTGCAAGTACCTCTATACTTCAATGAATATTCTATTTATTAGCTTTTACACTTCCCTATAGTACCAGACTTTTGTAATTATACGAAAGTGCTACTAAACGATACTAAATTTAATATATTTGAACCCAATTAATTACTCTGTAAATGCCATAAAATATACAGCGTCAATATGCCAATACCTTCTGTAGCCAATGTGAGTTAGCGCAATAAAAAAATAAGAAATAGATGAAACTTAAAAAAAAAAAAAGAAAGATAAAGCTGCCGCAACGTAAACGCTAACTTTCAAAAAGAATCTAACAATCTACGCAATGGTTAGTATCAAAAAATTAAAATAGCTAAGAACGAAAAGCAAGTTGAACATAGAATCGGCAACTAAGTGACTGCGGATTTTGTCATTAGGTGGTAATGACAAATTTGTACAGGTTTATATGTAGAGGATGGTTGGTCGGTGAGGTTTAATGGACGAGATTGCTCGTTGTTGAAACCGTCGAATATATTTAAAATGATAAATTAGTATACAGATAATGTTCGCTAAGACAGCTAATGACACGTTAATAGATGACACGTTAGATCGCTGATAATTCTAATTAATTGATAACTGGTTGATAACTGATCGACAACTGACTCTAAATTCCGCAATCACTTAGTTGCCAATTCACATGATAGTATCACTGAAATAGCAAATAATTAATAGCAACTCGATAATAAAACAAGTTTTCTCAATTAACGCAGGGATCGTTTTCAACGTGACACGTTACATGGACTTCCATCCAGGAGGAGTCAACGAATTAATGAGAGGCGTTGGAAAAGACGCCACGAAGCTTTTCGAAAACGTAAGTGCAACGATATCCGACCATCCATCGGATCAACGGTACGATTCATCGTTGATCGATGATTATTTTTACGTACCCATAGATCGTTCGTTGCAGGTGCACGCTTGGGTCAACTATCAGAGCATCCTTCAGAAATGCGTGGTCGGAAGGCTGAGCCGTGGCTCGGTGAGCGGTACCACGTCGTCGCCGACGGAAAACGCTGCCTCGAGCACGAGCACGAGCAATTGTTCGTCGGCGACGTTGAACCTGATAACAAGTTGCACAAGTGAGTAACTAACGCGACATCGATCCTGCCCGCTTGTGTCTCGCCGATGCTGATAAAAGGAACGAGCGGCAGGGAAACTTTGATGGCTCTTTTCATGGAAAATTGTGAATGCAAAGAAAACAAAAAAATATCTGTATATATATATATATATATATATAAGATATATATATATATATATTATATATATATATATATATGTATGTTGATATGGCTTTTAAAGTGGCTTCATGCTGTTTATAGAAAAATTGAAATGTTAAAGTAGTTGAATGCAAACTATGTTTGTAGGCTGTTGGAAAGGATGTACTCAACTAGATGCAGAGACTTGCGGCTCTGAGTTAAGAGAAAGTATACTCTATAAAAGTAGTTATCTTTGTTGGAATGTTTATTCAATTTTCAAGGGTGGATTGTTATATTATGGTTGAAAGATAAATAGAAATGATGGAAATTTGTGATTACTTAATATAAAAAATTTATTATAAAAATCATTTGGTCAAAATAGAAACACAAGTTTGTTTTGTTATTCAAGGATAATTGTCCTGATAATTCATGTCTATCTGTATTTATTGTTAGTTACGTTTATTACACTGTTTGTTGTTAGTCTGAAATTAAATTGTTGTGAGCTTCGAACAGACGCGAGCGTTCATCGTATATAAATATTATATTTGTATTTACTATACTTGTCTCTTTCGTGGCAGAAGACCCGAACGAGTTCTTAGCAATCTTCAGGTTGCTACGAATCATTTTATATTAGGGTATGTACTTGGAATGAATGTTCGGATACGGAATATATATACGCTGTATTTTGTTGGAATTTTTGGATTAGTAGGAGAGTTTCTAGCGAACTTTAACTCTTTAAACATGGATCATGTGGTTTAGTTACATTGCACAATTTTACATAACACGTTCCGTTATATATTCCATGTTATACGAGAAAGTGCACAAAGTGTTCGTTTATTGACGGTTGAAGATTCATATTCTCTGAGGGAGTACTAAAGTCTTTTTTAATTTCAACATTTATATATAGACAAATGATGAATTGTATAGCGAACGAATTGTTAACAAATTATCGTAGGAAATAGTGCGAAGGAAGGTTTTGAAAAAAAAAAAGAGAATAAATAGAAACCGTTATTATGGAAAGGATGTTGGAAGAAGAGTAGCCAAGTTTGATTGATCGACAAGAAATGCACAACAAGAGAATAATTAGAACGTATTGATTTTCAGCTCATGGTGTTAGCCAAGAAAACGTATCAGACGCTAGTTTATTGAATATAAAAATGGACTGGAGGCAAACATCCAACTCGCTCACATTGTTTTATCAAACGATGCGCGATTATCCAGGCGTGTGCTATCAATTAAGTAGGATAAACGACTCGAAGTTGATATACAAATTATTTTTCGAGAAGAACATAATAACGCACGAGTTGGAATTATCGGGAGAAATACAATGGCCACCGGTCTGCGTCAGAAATTTCGAAACGATGGAGGTAATTTAACTGAAAAGCTGTTATTTGATTAATTAAAAGTTTCAGATATTAATTCCTACTTTCTGCGTTATGTAGATCAATTTTACGTTTGCGAAGCAGAGGAAAGAGTTATGGAAATCCCAGGGTACTCAAACGATATCCAGGGAGACGAATACGAATAGTCGAACGTACAAAGAATACCAAGTACTTACGAACAAACCGCTTTCCAAGTTAGTTCATCTGTTAGTCGTGCGAGCAAAAGACTACTTGCAAATTGTACCTATTGGCAGGCACGTAGAAGCCAAAATGAACGTCATGGGTGAATATCATCCTTTTTCTTTTCGCTATTTAAAATCCCTAATTCATTGATCGACTAATTAAGAGAATTTAGAAACGTAATTAAAATAGCACGGTAATTCTCATAACAGTTACAGAAACCACAATCGAAACGAATATCTTTGAATCATTCTTCTTCTATTTACAATTCTTCATCTACATTCTTCTTCTATCTACAAAATTAATTATTCACGACATTGTTCGCAGTATCTATTTTTGTAGCCAATTTATCTCATCGAAATGTAAATGTTTTATCAAAATAGAATGTTTCATTTTTATATTGGTTCGTATAATCATATTCGTTGTAACAGCGCATCCATCGATGAAATAACCATCGACTTTACTCGTTAATCTATTAATTTTGTGTCGTCTACGTTATACAATGTTTAACAAACTATAGTAAAGATTTAGCCAATTCCGTCTTTGCATGATAGATAAAAAGTCCTCGAGGAAAGTATGCAAGAAATTATGAGATATTTCGTTTTAGGGATGGAAGTATCGCGAATGTACACGCCTGTCCCACCGTGCCTTCATCCGGACGACTTGGCGCCAAACTACAAGTCTGATTGCCTGTGTTTCATGATCAAGAAGTACCCGAATGGCGCTTTCAGTCCGTCCATAACCGCTCTTCAGATTGGCCAGACCTTCCTTTTGAGCAATGCTTTAGGTGCCTTCATAGTAGAATCCTTTGATCGCTATTCTGTCCTTCATATGATCGCTGGTGGCACCGGTTTGACAGCGATGCTTGGCATCGTTCAACGAGCTTTGGCCAGACGCGCTGTGTCAGTATCTTTTTATCTACAGGGCTTTTGAAAATCTAGTTTCCCAAACGTACTTTCTAAAGACACGTTACATGACAAGACATGATAATATTTCTTGCAAATTTGTCACGTTTTAGAGATTTTGCGACTATGAAATGGCCATTTCGTTCAAAGTAATTGCTTTTTTACTTTTAGTTGAATTTTAGTTAGGAGAAAGTAAGCTTGTTAGTAGCAATAACGTTATTTATTGTACCAACCGTACGTTTCAATGGTTTAGGATCTAAAACATAGTATAATAAGATTCCAAGAGTGCAGAAAATATGCAAAATAATATTATTATAATACAGAAGTAAGTTTAGTAAAACATTTGTCAAAGGAAGTCTAAATGTTGATATTTGGCTTCCTGAATTTTGATAACGTTAGTTCCTATGTAATTCTTATCGAATACCGATAGTTTAATCGAGTGTGATTAAGCTTTCCAGTTAATAGATGTAATTATAGATATACAGGATGGTTGGTAACTGGTGGTACAAGCGGAAAGGAGGCGATTCTACGAGAAAAAAGAAGTCGAAAATATAGAATAAAAATTTTTCGTTTGAGGCTTTGTTTTCGAGAAAATCGACTTTGAATTTTCGCTCGGTACGCGTGCACTTTATCGCGTCTCGTTATAAAGTGGATATTATCGCGGTTTAAGTTTGTTTTTGCCATAACGGAAAATTAGGAATACATAATGAAATAATACGAAGTAATCATAAAGTTTATTATTACAAAAATTGCTGAAAAAAGAAAACGAAAAATTTTTATTCTATATTTTCGACTTCTTTTTTCTCGTAGAATCACCCCCTTTTCGCTTGTACCACCAATTACCAACCACCCTGTATAATCCTTGCGCATGTTTTTAATTTAATAATTTATGGAATGCTGCAGGAAGACCATAAACATACTCAACTTCAACAAGGACGAAGATAACATGTTTTACGTGAAGCAACTGGAAAAAGCTAGCGCAGACAAAAAGTGGGTAGATTTTTTTGGATTTGTCTTTTCATTCTCCTCAAATGGAACATCTGTACGTTGCAGATTAAAAGTTACACATATCCTTTCACAAGCCGGAGACGCGTGGACAGGCAGACGCGGCACGTTATCTGATGATTTATTAAAGGAACTAGTTGCAACCAGTAATCCTGATGCATGCGTTTTGACGTGCGGGCCTCGAGAATTCATACAGTTCGCAAAGAAGTAAGAATAAGGACGGTTTACCATTCTAATTTCGAATTATCTCTGGCTATGATATTTAAAATGTACAAAAATTTCATAAAATAAGAGGATAGCATGAATTTTGCAGATCATAGAAAGAAGCATAGGTCGAATAAAGTTTGTATTTAATTTATTTATTATTAATGGCATGTGTGTTTTTCAGGTCACTTCAAAAGCTCGATTGGAAGCCGTACCAAATGTACGAATTCGACGATTAGCTGTACTCATCGAAAGCGTACTTACTCTCTTTTGATACCAAACGTTGGAACATTGGCAAACGTGTGGAAACAATTACGTGTCGTACCGTCGAATTTTTAAAAAGAACCTTTTGGATACTTTTATTCCTATTTCCGCCCACAATCTCAGATTCGTGCGTGTAAGTTTATCAGGAAATCGAGTGTCAAATATGTAATAAAACAAAAATGTTTGGAAAAATAGAATTTTTTTTTTGTAGAAGTATTTTCTAAGAAATTTCGTTTGATAAAATTTTTCTATGAAATTTATATTCAATTTTTTATTCAAAGATGTAAAATTTCATTTCAAGAAGTAGTAGATCTTTCCATTTTAAACGTTACTGTCCGAATTAATTTAGAAGGTAATTGTACAGGGTGGTTGGTAACTGGTGGTACAAACGGAAAGGGGGTGATTCTACGAGAAAAAAGAAGTTGAAAATATAGAATAAAAATTTTTCGTTTTCTTTTTTCAGCAATTTTTGTAATAATAAACTTTATGATTACTTCGTATTATTTCATTATGTATTGCTAATTTTTCGTTACGGCAAAAAGAAACTTAAACCGCGATAATATCCACTTTATAACGAGACGCGATAAAGTGCACGCGTACCGAGCTAAAATTCAACGTCGATTTTCTCGAAAACAAAGCCTCGAACGAAAAATTTTTATTCTATATTTTCGACTTCTTTTTTCGCGTAGAATCACCTCCTTTCCGCTTGTACCACCAGTTACGAACCACCCTATATAAAGATTGAATAATTTGTAATATAAAGAAATATAAAGATTGAAGAATTTGTGTATCTATATAGAATATTGCAGCAAAGTTAATTATTATTTTGTTTTTTCGTGAAATTGTGTCTTCCGTTTTGATAATTCACTCGGTCACCGCAATACGCAAAAGTAAACGCCTGTATATTTGTACTTACTACGAGTAAGTAGACGCGCATACTTTGTACCATATCTACGAGTTTCGAAAAAAAAGAACAAAAAAAGAAACAATAGGAGTAAGGGTCACGGATGAAAGTCTTTGAAATCTACGGGACGAACCATACATGTAATTCCTATATGGTTCGCGTGTAACAAATTATTTTTACAAACGTCGTCTTTTAATCTATCATCCAGAGAGTTGTATTTTGAACAATTTATCCGGGAACATTAACAAGCATTTTCAGACGCAGGTCAATTCGAAACGATCATGGTGCTATTTCTTAAAACGAACCGAAACAAACATCTCACAACCATAATTTTTAAATTCCCAATCTGCATTTTATACAGAAATATTTTTAATCGGATTTTTATTTCCACATAATAAACTATAGTCCGCTGTGTCTATCGAATTAGAATCCCTTGCAAGATTTGAATATTTTTTACTTATTGTTAGTAATAAATTAAATAAATTAAATAGTCGACAGGCTTTCTACAAAAAGCTATATATGTATAACTTTTATTACACAAGATGATAAATTTTAGTCCTAAAATTTGAATATTATCTACGTCTGAATTAATAATTACAATTCTTAATAAATCTTCTACGTAGAGTACCATTTGCATATGTTTATAAATGTTTTCTCTAGGAAGCTGTTCAATTCATATGTATACAGGATCGTCCACGTATTCAGTAATAATTATTTGGACGATTAAAAATAATTTGTTCATTTATCCTGCACAGTATGCATACGATACAATATATCGTTTGACGAGTGGAATAATTTGCGTACGTAGTTCTAATTCGATAGCCAGGTACTGTAAAATGATTAAAGCATCATGTTGGGCCCTTTCCTTTGGAAATGAAACACGTGGCAGACAGGGGCCTTAGAACTCTGGGTGAAAACTCTAGAATCGTTACCAATAAAATGGCCTAATCACAGAAACGTTTTAAAATTAACAGCATAACGCAAAAATACCAGAACCATAGTTCTTCGATTTTTCATAAAACTGAAGAAGAATTACGATAAGTACGCGGATTGGAAAGATGGAGAAGATCGAAGAACTTTTGCAAGTAATTTTTATCGATCATGTGCTTTCAGATTCGAGCGTGTACGATTGTTTCATTCGAAGTTGACCGTGTTTGAAAGAGGAAAGTATAGTGTCTCGTAGTTTGCTGAACGACACGGGTAGTTTTATTGAAAACATAAACTCGAGTACGGACCATTTTCTGCATTTACGTACATGTTAAATACGCCTATGTGTATGTATATGTGTGTATGTACATAGTTGTTACCAGAAATAAATGAATATTTGATGGCTCCTTGTCTTGTCGTGTTCCTCTTTTCTTTTCATATTTTTCTCCGCTTTCTTTTATCCTTTGAAACTTCTGTCATAGCTTCAGCAGTCTTTCTGCTTGGCAGACGAACAGAGGAATACCATGTTCTTTTATCTCTGCAAGTTCTACGACAGCTTTCTTTGTCTTTTCATTCAGAAATTGAACTGACGAATCCGTTGGTATTTGATGATTTGAATGTAGGAAATTTAATTTTAAAAGTAACTCGACGTCATAAAAATTCAATGTGAATAAATTTTAGCTTAAATAATGATAGATAAAGTTTCAGCAATTTTAGAATTTACCGTATATTTATTATATCTTGGAGAATACTTGGTGGAAAGAAGAATCTTCAAATTTCTGCAAACTCTACCATTGAGAATTCTACTCCAATTATATAAATTGGTTGCTCCTCGACATTTTCGCATAAACGAAATTCTACTATCCTATAATACTCGAGAAATTGTATATTCAATACGAATCACTCGCTATTAATTATCATCTCTGCATCCAAATTCATTTGATCCTCTAATTGCTTCTCTAATAATAATTTGCTCCTCTAATAATAAAGTACCAATAATTCCATTAAACATAAACATCAGCAGATTGATCTTCCAGCAAAAGCAAAGTATAATTGACATTATCATCATGAATGTACTGACAAGAATCGATACACAAGAAAAACAAGAAAAGAATACCATTTTTATTAATAAAAAAATAAAATAACTACTTAACAGATATGTCAGGCAGAGTATCGTTTTTGCATTTCATAAAAATCTATATTTTATACTAACCACAAGTAAAATAAATACCTAAAAAGAATATCATTTTCCAAGAGATTCATTTCATAAAAATTTATATTTTATATTAACCAGAAGTAAAATAAATACCTAAAAAGAATATCATTTTTATATAATTTATACTGTACTTTGTGTTGAACAAAAGTAGAACAAATACTTCTATAAATAAATATTAAAGATAGCTCAATATCAAGATAACAGATAAACGTGGGAGTGGGGGTTGGAGGGAGGAATTTAAAGCTTTCCAAAATTCGTCCTCGCATCTCGCCAAGCTTTTCCACACTCCAATTGTAATTTACATTAACATGTCTTGCATAAAACAAAAAAGCACAAAGTGTTCGTTATTGATCGTGCAAAGTTTTTCGCTGCAACGTGACATAACTACATCGGCGAACGGGTGAAACCTTTTGGCCACAAAAAATGTGTCGCGGCTGATTTTTGGCTTCCAAAGCACCTGACCTTGGAAAGTCGCACTGCGAATTTCTCGCATGATATATCGATGTTCGTGGCCGGAAGCCTACCTCGTGCTTGCCAAGCACGTTCTTCCGTTCGTAAGATCGATCAATCTTGGAGAAGAAATTTTGGATAACGAGATTTTTGATTATTTGACAAATTAACAAGAGAAAGTTCAGTGGAAAACATAGAAGTTATTATTATCTTCACCGACGATTATATTCCCGATTATAATTATTAAATATAATTATTAACTATAACATAAACTATAATTATTCTGAAATTTTTAACTCTTCGGCAGAAAAATACAAGTAAAGAACGACAACACATCCAAACCAGCTGGTTGCTGAAGCGAAAGAAAGAAGTTCTCTCATAGAAAGAAGACTAAAAAGAAAACACCCCATTGACCTCAGTAAAGAAATAAAATAGTCAAACCCGAAGATGGTATCCCACTGGGGGTAGCCATTCACATGTTATTTAGCGATTAAGTTAGAAAAATTTAGCAAATGTCTAGCTGAACAAAATTGTAAATTACAAATTGAATAATAAAAAAGAAATTGTTTAACTCGAAAAGGAAACTGGTATTTATTTAATATAATTAAAGTGAAATTATAAAATATAATTAAAGCGATGAAGACAAATTCCGGTGTTTACAGTGTCAAGTCTCATAGTAGACATTACTCTTTAGATTTAAGCACTAGATTCAATTAGAATCAAACACACGATAAACGCTTGTTAAACACGACATAGTACCACGCTAGAAAAATTTATTTATAATTCTCGATGAGAATTGATTGTAAAATTCATCCAAATAAAAAAAAATCTCTCAGTGTTTTTAGTCGCCTTCTTTTAGTAGAAACATTTTTAGTTGGCTTTTCGATTAAATTCTCTCACGTCATCTTAGGGATACCAAACATTGGATCATTCAAGTCGAAAGACATTATGGTTCCTCGATGTTCAACTATACTGATTATCAAACGAGACAGATAACGTTAGAAAATATGGTGAAATATCCGAGAAGAATATCGTATGTAAATATTATGTTGTACATCGTATATTTAAAAATAATTCTTTCTGAAAATGACATTTTATAAATAAATAGCATACACCTTGCGCGATTGTAACATATTTTCAGAAGAAAAGTTACATGACGCGAGTCATATAAAACTCGTGCACAGATATTCTATTGTTTTTGTTGCTTTCGACGATTCAGTTAAATATAATTCCTATGTGTGTTTGTCGTAATAAATCGCAGATGACGTAGAAAATACTAACTTTTTTTCGAGGTCGGTATTTTAGAACGTGAGACACGAAATCCCATATAGTGTCATATCCATCCTGTCTTTAAATCAATGAGGATAACGTAATTATCAACATGATAGTTAATGGAAGGTGATTAGCTAAAAGGCCTATTAAACATGGTTTTGGAATAATGTTGTACCGTAGAGGATGCCATAACGTAGAATGACATAAATCTAACGACTGAAGGAACTTTGAGAAGAAGGAGAATTGAAATAGCGTCGCTACTTTGTGAAATCACTTTCTTCTTTTTTAACATTCAATCGGAAGAATTCGTTGCATGTTCGACGATTAAAATCGATGAAATTAATGCAACTAGAAATCTAATTTTCTTCTGTTCCCATAAAATAAATATTTCAATTAATTAACATTTTTGGTTAATCGTTAGTTCTCATTCCATAGAAATTTAACACGACATATAATATAACAGAATTTCGAAGTATCTGTCGTGATAATATGCTTGAACATGATCATCAGTATGTTATTATAAGAATATTAGTCACTTTAGCTTTAATTTAAATTTAATTTCATTTAATCTCTCGATGAATCAGCTCAAATTTCCAGCTTTCAGGGGGAACAAGAGTATTTCTGCTTGTTCTCGGAATAGAATATTTATCCTACTTCGACATGCTTCAAATAATAGATTGTAAAACATTATTTTTCAGGTATAACTAGAGTATACTCGACAGAAATATCAGAAAAACAGACTTTGATATTTGTAGTATTAAGCGATCGATTGCAGCTAATAAAACAGGGCTGGTATTTACTGGTTGGTTTTATCCGATGGAAACGAGCACAATGAAGTAAAAGCAAGTTCAAAGCTTCGACGGAACATCAACCGGTCTCATCCTCCTTCTTCAGAACCGATCGAAGCTTGGCGAAATTTCGTACCAACCTATCGGTTAAGAAAAAAGGGAAAAACAAACATAGAAATAGATCCGAGTTTCCGATCGATTTTTGGCTGCATGCCTCGCGTCTCACATAGACGTTCTGAAGGTTGAACATTTTTTTAACGATGCGACAAAAATGAAAGAGAACTATTGAGAATTATTAATTGAATTAATAAACCTTTTACTTTGCCTTTTTTGAGTTTTTTTTTTTGAAGTTTATGGAATTTTTACTTTTTTCGTATGAAAATGTTTTGTTCCAATACTATATTATTCTACGAACCTCCCCCCCTTTTTTTTAAATGTCAGATACAAATGGATTTTTTGTTTGATAAAAACCGTTTCGAGAAATATTTGATTTGATATTCTCCGATTTTCCAGAGATTAAAAATAAAAAAATACCGTTTCAATACACATTTTTCGTCAATTGCTCACACCATTTAAATATTGATGATTGCGAATAAAAAATAATACGTGCGAAATATTTTTTTAAGAACTTTACTTGGTAGATGAATTTCATTTAAGCGATATCCTTCTTGATCATTTTATAAAATTATTCAATTATTCTATCACGTTTTATATTCTATTATAAATTGTTATGATTATTTTTGCATTAACTTTGCTGCAATTTTAAAATAAATTATGAGAATCTCTTGATGTTACGCACTTTAAGAATGGAAAATTTAGAGAAAATTATCAATCGTTTTCTATTTTAGAGATTAACAATTTCCGAGATGCATTTAGTTGCCAACTCATAATTATTTCTGAGATCATAAATGAATTATATTAATGTTCAAAGTTTACATGGTTTATTTCCCTAAAGTTTATTTAAATAATTGTTATAGCATCTTAAAGTTTTTTTTAAAAACACATTTTTTTTAAACGCCAAAATGTTTAATTTCACATTTTTTTCTGCCGTTGTTTAATTCACCCAGAAGAAAAATATATAATAATTTAATCCTTTTTCGGCTTTTTGTTTCAGTCAAGAATTACGAGGTAGATGTTTCCCGCCGATCGAAGACTGCAGCGATAAGACGCCCATGAAATAAGCTTAGAAATCTGTTATAATTTTTCTTTCACTTTAAAAAAATTTTTTTGTATTTGTTAAATATATATAAAACCATAGCTAAAAATTCAATAATTTCATTTCTTTCTTTCCCTTCTAAAAGAAATCACAAAAAGACGCTGTTTTAGAACATTCTAATTCAGCACGCCCCCATAAAGCAACCATAAATATGCACAGCGAGAGAGAAACCAAAAATGTTGCACTTTTCTATTCACCTGTAGCAAAGTGACATCGTCAAAGGCCATATCTGATGTTACAATAAAATGTTGGAATATCGATTCAAACATCGCGCGACAAAATCTCACGAAGCTTAACTTAACCCGGGTTCCCTGGTTCGACTGACGATCGAAATTCCATAATTTTCTATCGAAAATTCTATAAATTTCGTCCGAATGCAGGCGTTTAATCGTGCGAGAAGGCCAAGCAGAAAACGGCGGTGAAAGCCACGTTGAAAGGAAATTCTGCTGCAACGGTTAGAGGAGAACGTTAAAAGCGGGATTTCCTCGAGAAACCGTTGCAACGATCGATGGGATTTCTATCCCATAATAGAAACTAGGGAAGAAACCGCGAAGCATAATGGCCACGGATTTTTCGAATGGACGATACGCGAGCGCGTACTTTGTGCGAAACTTTTCTTTGTTCGTTGCTGCAAGGGCATTCATCGAACCGCTATCGTCCGTGGAACGAACGATGCTTCGCTGAAATTGTGACTTTCCACGACACGCCAACGACTTGCCTCACAAAAGCCAACTCCTCCGTGAAGTCGTGCCTTGAACCATCTATAACTTGTTTCATAGCGTAGGAAACATTTATTTTCTGCAATTCGATCGGAAGGTTACATTCTTTTTTGCGTATCAAGGGAAATACGTAAGAAGAAATACCATAAAAAATTTCACGGTGTTTAAAATTAATCTGGTGGAAATTCAAGAAAACCTTTTGTTTATTGCAACGCCGACGTGCTCAGTATGTAGACGATTTGTAATGAAAATTCTCATTCAACTATCGTGAGACACGCAACGTAATACCAAAGATATCGGAAAGGGGCAAATAAATTTTTCTATCACTTTCTCATTCAATACAAGCAAAGAACGGCAATACATTCAAACCAGCTGGCTACTGAAGCGAATAAAACTCTCATAGAGAGAAGACTGAGAAGAAAACACCCCACTGACCTCACTAAAGAAATAAAATAGTCAAACACGAAGATGGCATCCCGCTGGGAGTAGCCATCCACGTGTTATTTAGCAATTAAGTTAGGAAAATTTACCAAATGTCCAGCTGGACAAATTGTAAGGTACAAATTAAATAAAAAAAAAAACAACTTTTTCGAGAATCTTCAGAAATGTCACAGTAACGAATTATTTATTTTTATTTGTTGCTTCTTCGCGAGTCAAGGTACACGATGTTATAATCCGAAAATAACAAAAAATCACGTTCAAGTTGAAATTCTTTATCAGTGAAAACAAGAATTTGCGTAGAACTTACAAGAATCCTCAGTCTGGTGATAGTCGTGCACGTTTACGTACTAGCGAACGTGTTGAATTAAAAATCGTATGACGAGATTACAAATTTCTACGGTATCGATCGATAAGAAAATGCAACAGCCTTATCAAGATATCGGCGTTCAGCACGAACGAACCGAGTCTACCGTCGATATCGTTTTCTTCGAGCGTGCAATTAATCGTTATCGATGGCCGCAATATCCGAGCATTTAATTGGTGGCCCACGAGCCACGAATTCAGGCCAACTCGAGCGATTGTTCGCCCTGCAATGGTTAAAACATAATGATATTTGCTCGGCGATTAATCGCCGACTGGCCCGTTTCTCGAACAATGTTTCCGAAGGGAACGCGCTGAACGAACAATGCACGGCCACGCAGAAAATGGACGTATTGTTCGATGCCGGCATTCTTCCATCCAGCGATCAACATGCTGATGACTTGTCACGTGGCAAGAAGCTTTCGTCCTTTCGATCGATTTCGCATCTAATAATTTAATTTCAACGAGTAATTCCGCGTTAACGCCGGGCTAGCGTCATACAGAGAGAAACATGATAATTGTCTCCAAATATATGGTACGTAGGTAGTTGTAATTGTGGCGGAATTTTCGACGATGTAATTTTCCGACAGCTTCGCGACACAAAGCGCTATACCGTGAAAGCGTAAGGCCGACACGTCCAATGTACTGTCACGTAAAATAAAAGAAAAGAAATCGAAGATGAAAATAAAAAAGAGAGAATTTATTTCCTAATACTTCGTTTACGTTAATGACAGTTTACTTCCGAACTTGAGCCGTGACTTTCCAAGACTGAAGCTCTTACAACTTGACTTTCGATCGGATCCGTTTTTTTTTCCTTTGTCATCTCTCGATATCTCCACTATCCACGCGTTTATTAGGCCTCCGTGACTGTTGCCACTCACGTCTTCTTCTCGAACATTCGACGGAAGGACCGTTGGAATATTGATTGCTCATTAGGCACCTCAATTCTGCCCACAGGCGACCATAAATAATATTCCAATTCCAAACAAAGATACCTGGGCATGATTCTAGACAGAAGAATGACATGGAAAGAGAAAACATCGTAGATACATCTAAACAGCTGAAATCAAAACTAAAAAAATTCTACTGGCTCATTGGCAGATCTACTGGCTCCAACTTAAACATACAGAGTAAAATAATTCTATATAAAGCCATATCAAAACCTGTTTGGACCTATGGGATTCAACTATGGGGAATAGCGAGTAATTGCAACATAGAAATTCTACAACGATTCCAATCGGAAACTCTAGGATCCTCGATAGATGCACTTTGGTATGTTACCAAAGAAACAACGCATCGCGATCTTAAGATACCCACAGTTAAAGAAGAAATATTCAAGTTCGGAAACAGATATAATATAAGAGTTAACAACCACCAAAACCCATTAGTTACTCAAATACTTGACATCAGATCCGCAGACTAAAAAGACAATACCCTTTAGATCGAAGAATTAGATTCAACTAGAATGAAACATACTGTAAACTCTTATAATTCAAGTTACAGTACCACGCCAAAATAATTTACTTATAATTCTCAATGACAATTGATTGTAAATAGTGTACTAAATAAAAAAAGAAGGAAAAAAAGAGTGCCGCCACATCTTTATCTCCGTCATCACCCCATCGGTTTTGAAATGTGCCGGTCGTGACAGTACCATCGATATCCCTACGGTTCTTTCGCCGAATATACGGAAGAATGCATGCGCGGCTGTCACACGTTCAAAAAGGCGACCCGCTCAAAAATAGTAATCAAATAGACGAAACATCCTGCATGCCACAGCTATCGAAATAATAACAAAACAGGAACTGACTAAACGCCTCTGATATACATCCGACGATAACCCCTTCAGAAGGACTAAAACCTCAATATAGAAACCATCCTAAATTAGCGCTCAAGACCTTATTTTATTGTAACACTTTGAACCGTCATTCTGTTGGATTTATATAATAAAAATTCCATCGTCTTATACGAAGTTCAATTTCTTCGCCTTATTCGTGAAACGTTCGTACTGCGACGCGAGGAGATCACCGGCGATCTATCGGTTTCGTGATTTCTTGTGTCTCTGACGTGACACGGCAACCGTCGCGGATGTCTAAGAAACGCGTGCGTAGCGAAGATATCGAGGGGCAGAAAGAAAAGAATCCGTTTGGTTTTGAACAAAAGATTCATTCCGTTTCGAACAGCGAAGTGCGAAGGGTCGAGCGTAACAGCGACGTGCGGAAGGTTTAGGGTAACAGCGAAGCAAACACATTTGAGAAACATGATCGTTGATTGTTTGATAAAATTTTTTATTGAATATCGAGAGTATTTCTTGGGCACTTACATCTAACATTACCTCATAATTAATCCCTCGAGCATTATGCTTCGTCACTGAAACTGTATTTCGCAGTGACACGAATTTTCCGTCATCAGCGTACGTGTGCTTACGTGGTAATTAATACGCTATCTCGAGGACTGAATTTACCATGGAGCAGAAGAAGGTAAGATTGAACAGAGGATCGGTCGGTGCGACGAGATACTTCAAGATGCAACCCGGTACAGTGCCATAAATCAACGTATCCCGACATAAACATCGAGACGCGCAACAATTTTCATAATCCGATTACATTGTTCCATTACTGTGAATTTATTTTGCTCTTGATGCACGTGTGTAGGTATACGACATAAACGTTCTAGGGGTTCAAGAAGTGGAATGAAAATAGACAAGCATACGTATATAACATAATCTTTAAATTTTTCAAGTAAAATATTATAGGATTTATTTATTCAGAAATATTAGAAATTAGAGTTTCCAATGATTTCTATCCTATATGATAAATTTATTGATAGATGGATCTATTTCGTCATTATTTCGTCTATTTTCGTCCATAATGACAAAATCCCTTAGTTGCCAACCTAATATTTGCAATAGATTGAACAAGAAACGATGGTTATTTAACGTAAATTAAATGCAATAATGTGATAGAACTAGGACAACTAAATTGATAATTCACAACTCACAACTAATAGTTTACAACTCATAACAACTCGGGAACTCAACTCGGGAATTAATTCGTCTTTGTCCCTTAAGCAACCCTTTGTCTTTTCTCATACCCCCACCACGTATGTTTTTCGTAATCATCATGATCATGTACGCTTTCTTCCGCGTAATTTTCGGCCTGTCGGTACTTAGGTTTTCTCGCAACATTGTTTATAGTTCAGCCGATATTTTTTAGGCAATCTGTCCACGATCATTAGATTCAGCTAGAATCAAACATACGATAATCACTTATTATTCACTTTATAGTACCACGTCAGAATAATTTACTTGTAATTCTCAATGGGAATTGATTGTAAAATTCTTCCAAATAAAAAAAAAATCTGTCCACGATACTATTGAGTTGGCAACTAAGTGATTGCGGATTTTGTCAATACTACCTATTGACAAAATCCGATACATTATTATGCGAAAAGTGGAAAGAAACGTGGGTTCTTTGTATCATTACTATGAATATGTTCTAGGAGAGCTCATTACGAGAGCTCAATAGATTAGACCTACGTTACGTAAACCGTTTTTGTCGTTTTTCTTACAGTACTAATTGAGTTAGGTATATTTTGTAGAGATCATTTCGTTGGATAGGAAGGAACGTTTATTTTCTAAAAAATCTTTAATTTTATTTGCACTAAAGCCAGTGTCGTTATGCTCGTATACATACTTTCTGAACAATCGTATAAAATAACAAATTTGAAATCTATCAATTTGATGAATCGATAGTTACGATATTTAGAGCTTTTCTCGGAGAGATGTGAACGAACGTTGCGCGGTTGCAGTACTTAAGGGGATAGTTTCGTTCTTATTAATATTCTGATCTTGTTTGTTGATGAAACTTTACAAGTTACTGCTACTAATGTAGTTTCTTGCGCGTTAACGATAAGTTTGATAAGAAGGAAAATCGATTGGCACAAGTGAACCTTACAAATTACGAGTCAGCGCTGTCGCAGCTTCCATCGATATCGTTATATAATTATGTTTGGAACGGTACGATCAAAGAATATTGGCGAAAGAAACTTTTAAATTCACGTGAAATTTGAAATTTCATGTATCTCCAGGTTGCAGCAGTGCGTTTTACGTATATTTCGTTGAAACGAGCGCCGGCAGTGTATAATGTTGAACACGTGCGACGATGAATTCTACGATTTTGAAAAATGATACACGCAACGCGGCCCAGTTTCGCGTAGAATTCATCTCCTACCAGGTTGAAACTTTCGATATCAGTCTGATGACGAACGAAATTCTCGTTCGCACGAGAACCGCTCTCGATTCCAATGGAAACTATACGCAAGCGTTGGAAACATTTGAAATTCACAAGTACGCACTGAACTCGATACCGGCATATTCCTAATTACGCCACTTTTCCAAACAAAACTACTCTACTTAGTAGCGATTCGATTTTCATCAAACCATGCACGTCCATCGAATCGATCGTTCGTCTAATTAGGGGATGAACACGAAGGCCACAAAACGTGAATAGCGATTCTGATGGATGAAATATATCGGAGATGGATTAATAAAATATAACGATTTTAATACGAATGTAATAGTATTACCAAATTTATAAATTATCGACACCGAATATTATAAAATATACGAGCTGAAGAACATAATAACTCACGTTCTTCATTCGAAATTTTATTGTCGATTCTATATCGAAACTATCTTTTCAGTTGATTTCGAGATCAAATATATATTTTGCGATCCACTTGAATATTTAAAAAATATTCATAAATGTTAGTCACGTAGACTAATTCCTCGTTTCTTCCAACTATTATTATTATTATTATTATTATTTTATTTATTTTTCGGCTTCATTCAGCTTGAGAAAAGGACTTGGCTTACATATTTCCAACTCTCACTCATTCCCATACTTCGTTTCTTTCAGATATTTCATATTGAGGTATTTCTATTTCTTCGCCAAGTGATATAAAATTGAGAAAATCAATAAAAACGGATTTGCTTCTATAAGAATAGAATGAAAATACGAGTTTCGGGAAGAAAGAACGAGATTATGTGTGAAAAAGTTTATATTATTAATCCTTTGCACTCGGAATTTTATTTCAATTTCGTTACCAGCAGCGCCCCTTAAATTTACTTAAAATAATATATGAGACAATTTAAATAAATAAAGGAAGAAACAAATTCACTTAAATACCAGTTTTATTCACACTATTGTTCTATTTTGTAATTTTTAATCGTATGATATATCTTGAAACGTTTCACAAAAAAGATGAGACTGAAAGAATGTCGACTGGGACTCGATAAAGTAGCTCCTGACATAAAAACTGATATCGAGTCACACTCGACATAGGAGTGCAAAGGGTTAAATGGTAATTAGTATTAATTGATAATGACAAGTGTAACAAACAACTTTTATAAGGAAGTTTCTGATAACTTCAGTCCCAAATGAGATATTCCACCGTTTCTAGTTAAATGGAACACCTGTATACATAAATGAAACTATTTAAATTAGATTGGACAGGGGATGGTAATTTAGTGTAACACTATTCGAGACTGCACAGATTTTAATGCAATGAAATTTATAAGTGGTCTTCGGGTACAAACTTGTCGATGCATAAAAATGAGAGGCTTTAAAGTAATAGCGTTTCATGGCTATAAAATTTTTATACCGCGAGATTAATGAATATTTTTCAGAAACGAACTAGACAACGCATAAAAATGAAAATCGCGGTTCTGATGAATCAAGTATACCGCAGGCTGATTAGTAACACGTAATGATTTCAATACGAATATAATTTTCCCTATCAAATACCTTCTGTTAGACCAACACGTTAATTAAAAAAATTACAAAATTAATTCTCACTAATTCCAGAACCACACCGGAAGAAACTCTCAGAAATCAACCACTTCCAATTCCTAATTTTAAAAATATAACTTCCCGTCACATTCTTCCCTTGATCGCCGCCCATTGGATCACACGAATTAAAGAATCACAAAATCGATTTCCACCAACCATAAAACCATCCCAAAAGAAGCTCTAAATAAAAAATCATCCACGTTCGACTTCTAATTCCAAAGGTGTAACTCACCTGCCACATTCTTCCATCAATCGTCCCCTTAATCGTACCACAATAAATAGAAGATGTTACTAAAATCTTAAGAACACACCTCAAAAGAAGCTCTAAATAAAAAATCATCCACGTTCGACTGCTATTTCCAAAGGTCTAACTCACCTGCCACATCCTTTCATCAATCGTCCCCTTCATCATACCACAAGAACTAGAAAGTCAAGAAACCCATTGCCACTAATTCCGAAACCATTCCGAAAGAAGCTGAAAAATCAATTCCTTCATTACCTTGCTTCCTGGGTGCCATCAACGCACTAATTAAAAGAACAAAAAAGGATTCCCTATTAATCTTCGAATTAGCCAGAAAGAAACTTCGAAAAATTTCCCATTTCCAACTTCAAATTCCAAGAACCTAACCCCCTGCCACATTCTTCCCCGAAACGTTGCTGAACCATCAAGACCACGCAACTCGAAGAATCACGAAATCAATTCCCGGTAACCTTAAAACCACGGCAAAAACAGCGTTCCTGCACAGTCTAGCCGACGATCTTGAAAAACCTTACCCCATCGCTATACGTTTTTCTTAATTATTTCTCTCGAAAGCTACCCACGCGCGGATTCAAAGCCACGATCAGAGCGTCACCTCTGCGTACTTTTCCTTCGAATCCACCCCCGCGTAATCCCACGCAGCATTGAATACGTCCAACAAAGAGGGAGATGGGGAGGGGGTTGACCGAGAGAGGGTGTTGTCGGTGAAATAAGAGGGAATCGCGCGTGCACGCTGGAAGAGGCTGAAAGAGCGGGACACGTCGACGAACGAAGGGGTGGAAAGGACAGGGATGCTGTGGGCAGAGAGCGGTTTCAGTCGCGCGACGGCTTTCGCCCAGGCCAGTCGATCGAGCTCCTCTCCATAGGAAGAGCCATCTCGCGCTGCACACCATGAGATCGTCGGGAGATTGCGTCGATCCAACGACTCGCGACTCGCGACGTACGCCAACGATGTGATCGCGACCAGTGCACATTCGGTTGGTGTCTCCGATCTCAACAATTTGATCGAAAGTTTCTCCTTTATCGAAAATATTTCATTCGAATGCAAAAAAAAAAGCAGTGGTCGATCCAAGTTGGTATTCTGGCTTGCCGTGGCTGGGTGACACTTGGGTGCCCGCAACCACCTGTGCTAGACAGCCTCTCGGCTTCTCTCGGTTAAATAATTTGTGTCGCGTGGGGTACACGAAGTTCGGAGTTTAAGGTTTTTTTTCTTTGGTTCTTCCGAAGAGGGTGATGCTCGTAATTAGATATTTTTTAGCAGATCGGATGTTTTTCAGGCGGATGGGACGAGTTTTTTTTACTAAGGTTGACGCAAGGGGATAAATGAATTTTCGCGCTTTTTCTTTGGCATTCTTTCGTTATGGGCGATACCAGGACGCCTGTAATTAGTTATTTTCGATGCATTAGATGTTTTTTGGGGATTGTACGGGACGATGAGTTTGACGTTCGTTGCTTGAGATTCTTCGTTGAGAGTAACGCACGAGGTAGATAAATTTTGCCGTTTTTTTGTCCGAGATTCCTTTGTAACAGGGGATGTTACAATGCATATAATTAGTCACTTTTAATGGCTATTCTAGTGTTACATGGAATTATGAAATTCGCCGTTTTGTTCAAGAATCTTTTCTAACGAATTCCATTAGGCTTCCTACGGCGAAATATTTTTGATAAATTGTTCTATTTGGAATAATGAAGCGTGCAATTCGATATTTACGATACTTTTGCAGTAGACGACGCTTGACTAGGATGCCTTCTTGATGTTGCACGAAATTACGAAATTCGTCGTACGTTTCTCAAGTTTCTTTTCCAACGGATAATAGTACAATTCCAAGCATTAATTATTTTTCATACGTTCAAATTTCTTACTATGTTATGTGGAATAACGGTGCAAGAAAAATTGCTATCGTTTAGTCGCTTTTAAAAGAGACTACATTAAGATGCCGATAAAAATTGCAAATAATCTTTTAAATGGATGACTTTGAATTTTTTATTTCACAATGCCGATCTCTTTCGCTGTAAAATAAAATTTCGCGTTTCTTCTTTAACATTCTTCCATATTTTTGATAGATTTGCTTTACGTTGAATAATGAATGTCAGCGTTGTTTAGTGGTCTTCTATAATGAGATATCACAAATGCTGATGCTCGATAATTTCTTTCGGTATAATGGTGTTACGTGACGCGATGCAGCTTGCCATTCAACTTTTAATATTCTTCTGCAATGTGTGACAGTAGGCTACATATAATCCCTTAATCTCGATAGCTCGGGCTTCCTTTGCTGAACGTAGAGCGATGGAGTTTGACGTTTGTCATTTACTATTCCTCTCTGAAGAAATACGACGAGCCACTTACGTTTATCCTCGATCGCCTACGTTAAAGAGCATAACAGAACAGAATTTATTGTTTGCTCTTTAATATTACACGCAGCAAGACCTGGCAATTATTAAAAATATGCCAAAGTCTTTAATCGCAACATTTCCTCATACATATTTCTGTCGTATATGTTTAATTTTATTCATCTATGTATATTTATCATCTGTGTATAATTTGGATACTTTAGAATTATTCATTAGATAGATTCAGAATTATCATTTCATTGAATATTTTTCAACTCTGTAAGATATAAATAGCATTTTATTTAGCATTTCGCACTAATTGATTCGTATTTAAATAAACTTCTCTCCAAACTTATTCATTATTTCAATAAATTTACATATCATTCATATTCAGTGTCTTACATAACCAGTAACATACTTACACCTATTCCTACTAACACAAAGAGGAATTGAATGAAATACGGTATACAGTCTAACTCGATATAGAATCACACAAGGCTAATTATAACGATCTACGTACGATATAGATTGACGGATATATAAATAGCAAGAATTCTACTTACCAAATTTCACTTAACTTGGTTTCTAATTATCACTGGAAATGAAACTTTGTAAATCACCGCGCGTTTATAATTCTTCAAAGTGCGAGAAATATATTCGTAAGTCCCGTATCAGATATAGAAACGAAACTTCTCATAAAACGATTAGTTGAATTTACAAGCAATGGCGGTACTTTTCAAATTATTGCAATTATATTCAAGTTTGAATTACAAATTCTGCTATTTTAATATTCATTTAATATTCCTGCATCGACTTAACGACACAACCTGTCGACCTTTAACTTCCAACATACACTCAAATATATTCTACACTGAACCACGTAATAATGCTTACGTAGAATTACAGTTAGTTGGAAATAAATAAATACGCATATATATATATCTAATCATACGTTTGTTCGAGTTAACGTTAATATTATAAAAAATCCTACAGTGATAATTTTAACTGGTTCTATCGTCGAATAAGAGAATTCTACGTTCGTTGCTCGATGTTAGCCAGCACTGCGGGTTGCACAACCACCTGTGCTCACGAACTTAACCTCTCGCAACAGGGACCTAGCTGCGTGGGTAGATAAACCGACGAAGGTTGCCACTTAGCCTTACTTTCTCTAGGGATTTCTTCATTGCTTGTCTTTCCTCTATCTTTTTCTTCCTATCCATCGACCATCCCGGCTGTGTAGAAAATTGACTCGCGGGATAAAACTCGTCGCTGGTCAAGGCTCACTCGTTTCAACCTGTTCGCAAGTTTCTTCAGATTCCGATTATCTCTAATTAAGGACATTGACACGCGGAGTCAGACAAACGCGGCGTCTCACGGGGATGAATTGCGCGCGAAGAGAAAAGGAAGCATCGTGAATTAATCGGTGGGCATTAACGATTGAGCGGAGAGATGAGCCGGGGAATTCTTCAGCGAACGAGCAGCCAGGTCAAGGCCAGGGCTTCGAACGCATGCGAAACGCCAGGCTTTGTTCTCTCGAATTTATTCCCTCTATCGTCACATTTTTTTCCCCTTTTCTTCTCGCTGTGAAACAGCTTCCACCGAGGGTAATGCCTTTCTTTGAGAAATGCGCCGTCTTCCGGCAATTCAAGGCTCTCCATGTCATTCTACCGTCGCTAACCGTACGACCGGAAATTCGTGAAAAGACGTCACCAGGTCTGCAGTTGGTCGCATTGAAATTTCGTGGTGTTTCGGTTTTTCTGTCGTTTTGTAAATTACCATTCGTTGTTCGTATCGTTGGTAATTTTTGGAAATTGTTGCAAGCTTCTGGCTTGCATCGGCGATTTTCAATCAGAGTGCCGCGAGGATTTTTAAAAACACGCGATGCAGAAGCGCCGACCTCGTTCATCTTAGATCGTCAAATCGAAAAATGACAACAGCTAGAACAACAATAGCCGTGCGGTATGAATGTCCTGTTTCGAATCAAATACGCGATACATTTTTTGATGTGCCACAGAATTTTTACGATTACGTAGTTTACGTATATTATGAGAATAAAAAATGTTGGAAATCGCTACTTTACGACCATAAAATTGAAATTCTTAAAAGGAGGTAGAAAATGAGTCGAACTAGAAATATTCGGTTGAACTTAATGACTTGCCGGAATTTCGAGATACAATTTGTCTTTTGTATAATATACGTCATAATTAGCACGTCGTTCAATATCTGCTGCTCGTTTATAACGTAGTTAATTATGGAAATTTTCGGAATTATAGCTGTGAGAATTGCTGGAGGTTTTTAATTTCTGTTCGTTTTAATACCAGCAGGATCGTTATAGGAGAAGATGGAAACATTTTTCTACAGTTGGATGATTCTTCGCTCGCAATATGTATTATGTAGTTAAATACATAGACGTTGGATAAATAATTATAGTTAGAATAGCACGATGAAGATAAACGTTTCTGTCGTAATAAAAGTCACCGTTATATTTCTCAAAAATATCTGCATCTCTTTAACAATCGTTGCAAGAACAAACGTCTCAAGTTCTTAATTTTCGCAAACCTGCTAATTCTAATATTACCTACAGGAGAAAATCTGTCGATTCAAAACAAATACAAATTTTTGTCCTAATCAAATACCTAATATAAGCGATAATTTGTAACGATTATTACAAATTCTTTCTTATATAAACTAAGAAACGTTCTGATTCGAGGTTAAAGCTAAGTGTTAGGAAAAGAGAAGATAAATGTTTCTTTGTGCTTTTCCCGTTTGATCTTCGATTATTAATCTATCTGATATCGAGAACTTCCTGATTCGAAATTAAATACTATCAGAAAATGAGGAAAGAGATTATTCCTATTTAATAGAAATTTTTACCGTAAGTTGACTTGAAATTACCGATCTATCTGACATGAAAATTAAGGTCATCGCAAACCTCACAGCAATCAATTGTAATCCTTATGATTCCGCTACCAACTGCGCTTCTCTATGAAAACCAATTTTCAATATCGCTTTATAATATTTTCAAAATCGCTTTATAATATGATTGCATAAAAAAACAAATATTTGTTTCACTGCATGAATCGTGTCTACCATCGTGCACTTGAAAGATCTCGATCGCCGGATTTTCCCCAGTGTATCCAGTTTCCGGCAGAAGTGTGGAACACCGTGTCGTGTCGTTTAAACGTGCGTCGAGCAAACATGATTAAATTGATGGTTCAGCGATCGTGCGCCAAGATGGACGAGTTGATTTCGATTGAACTGGAAATCGTGTTGCCGTTTTAGCGACGTGAAAGCTAAATTCGAACAAGCTCTATTCATCGAGACTGGACGCGCCCGTTCAAGGAGATCGCACAACGTCGACAGGATTCTTTTCCGGAAATGATCGCTTCCTCGGTGCAGCACGAGGTTGGTATTTTAATTAATTTTAATTGAATTGTATTCTTATTTGGCAATTGTTTTAGTAAGTTTTCAGTGTTACTTATTATGTATTTAGTTAATTCTCAATATTTATTGGATTTTTGTCGATTTTAATGAATATCAACTGTGAAATATTTGCTGTCTCGGAATATACGAAAATTGTATTGAAAATTAGCAGCCGATTATCATGATGCTAACGAGAAGGGCTACAGATAACATAAATTGTCAAGGACAAATATTTATGCAATGATACGAATTAATTATCTCTACAGAGAATATTCCCACGAAGGACAGTACTCGTACACTAGAAAATAAACTAAACAGTGCGAATCACTTTTGTGTAGAAAAATATCTTCTATAAAATAATAAACTATCCTAAATAATACGATAAACCTAGCTAACTTGAATACATCAACTTAAATAACAGTCGATTTGATATCCTTTGCGTAGAACATATTATCCTACGTTATTCCTACGTTAAAACACTAGAACATTAAAAAGCTAGTATAATAAATAAAATACAATTAAAACAATAACTAGCTAAAACGTAAATTAAACAAATTCTTTCAAAACTTAATGATGTCCCTTTCCCAATACAATTTGAGACATTACAAATTTATACTCTTCGATAAACGTGACAATTTACGATTTATCGTTAATTTAAGTTTAATCTTGAGAAGTGGACCGGTTCCCGATAAAAATAGAAAGTAGACGTTGCATGTATCGTGTGCTTCCAAACTAAACGATTAAATTGTACCGTCTCGAAGGCAATATTGGATGGACGAAGGTTTAAAATCGTCTCGCTGAGCAATTATAGAATAAAAATATTGAACGGAGGAAATATTATGATAGAGGGAGAAAGGTGGATGATATTTATTTGGTCTGTTTGCTTTCCACTTGCGCGTTATTCGATATTATTGAAGTCGATGGATGTAGCTCGTATCGGTAATAACGAGACATATAACCTTTGACTTTTTGATTGATGAAAGGTTCTTTGAGATGGAAAATTGCTGTAAATTAGTTTGTTATTTTGTTCTAGGTATTAGCCCTTGGCAAAGGACTTGTTAATATTTTCCATTTCTTTTTAACCTTTCTACGATGATATTAGGATATTTTCAGTTTTAATTTACTTCTACTCTGCATGTAACAAGAGTCTTTTCTTATAAATTTTCTCACGAGAGAAATCTTTTCCTTGTAGCGTCTCAACGATTTTCAAACTATCGAATGTTTTATTTTAAAAGGCTCTTAATTATTCCAAGCGAAATATCCTATCATTATAAATAGTCCAGGTAGAGGCCTAAGCAAGCGTAGTATAGGGTCCAATAAGTATAAATAAAGTCCCAGCTAATAACGTTGCGTTATCAATAATGCTTTCACGAGGAACAAACCTAAACGTTCAAGACTGAATGAAAAAATTTCAATACTTAAAACGACAACTTTTATATTACATACACGATGCAGGTGAAATTTCATTTATTTCACGTTGCAAGTGTAACCATTGCATCGCGTTAAGTGGATCTCCAATGAGTCACTATGTAACACACGCGCATTAGATCCATTAAATACATTTAACTGCACATTAATTGTGCATTAACGAACGATATTATGTCATAGATATTCTCTAATACCATACTCAACAAAAGTACCTCTATTTTCACGAAAGAATCTTTTCTATGATTCATTTTCATGATTCACAAACATCGAGCAAAGTGAAACTTGTCAGAGTTTCTCAATGAACGTAACAAGAAGCTTTCCAAATGCTCATAGCTATTGATGTATACTTTTATTAAAATTTACTACAAATATCAAATATTTCAAGTAATCGAGCGAAGTGAAACCTGTCAGAGTTTCTCAATGAACGTAACAAGTAGCTTTCCAAATGATCATAGCTATTGATGTATACTTTTATTAAAATTTACTATAAATATCAAATATTTCAAGCAAGGACGAAATAAAATAAAATGTCTAAGGATAAGAAATGTTAAAGTTAAAGATGCGGAATGAAGAAAATTGCTATATATCAAATATTAAAAAGAAAAAACGCGCTTCTATCATGGGTTTCCCATGCATCGCGAATGACCCATAAGCCACGATAAACGTCGGCAGAGTAAATTAATTTTGTCAGATGGGGCGCACGACTTTTCGAAGGGAAAAAACCCACGGGGTAAAGGGGACAAAATTTCCCAGAGGGTGGCAGGGGAGGGAGAAAAAGAGCACGGAGGCTCACCGGATATTAAAGCACGTGTACCTTTTACGTCTTCGTGTTGTATAGCGGTTCGCTGTTGTAATACGAAGACTTAAAAGTGCTCGTGGCTTTAATATTGGCTTTGTTTCCGATTTCTGCCTCGCTATCTTTCGCGAAATCCTTTCGCTCGAGCGTATTCCAACGAGCAGAAAAAAATACATAAAAAATAGATAATAAAAGAAGCAGAATCGCTTTGGTCGTTATTGCAAAAATAAAAGAGGCAAGAGAAGACATAAGGAAAGATCGATTAATATGGAGCGAATCGTGAACGTATTTCGATACAAAGATCGATACAATCGTGTCCCTCGTCTACTCGTCAATTTTTCTTCTTTTTCGCACTGTTTTCTTTCGTTTATTGATGATGTATTTTTAACAAAAATAGGATCTTAATTTCCAGTGACACGGAACAAGCAATATCATCACCTTGATATTCAATTGATAGCGTGTACTTTAATTAAACATTGACAAACGATTCGCGAGTTGCAGATTGATCCGTGTGATTCGTTTATCGATTTCAATTTTTGTTTTCTAGCGTTCGTTTGTTTGATACGCATTTGATATTGTTGTTACTCGCGATGTTTCACATTCGCTTGCATGTAGTTTAATTGGATTAGAGAAGATATTCTGAGAAGCAACGCACTTCGTTTGTTTTGAGGTGATTCGTTGTCATAACAAGATCTTCGATGACGGATTGATAACGATACTTCGGTGACCTGTTATCGGTGTCGTTTATCGAATCGATCCATTGGATTATCGCCCTTCTTTTTTCGACGGTGAATTTTCGTTCGGGAAAAATAAATATCGCTTAAAATGTTTTTTGGCGAATTCAAACAGATGGAAAACGACGGGATATAACTGTTACGACGAAACGTTGCACAAAATATTGCGTATGATAAACTAACCAAAATGGTATTAACGAAAAGGTACGAGAAATAGGAAAATGACAACAAGAGTGTCATGATTTTATAATTACACTTTTTTATAAGCAACCAAGGTTACATGTCAAATGGTAAAATCGTAAACCTGCATAAAACCATAAATCTTGCAAATGAAACAGAAATTTTCAAGTTACGAAGCACAGGGTTGGCTAGAAAAATTTAACAAACAGCGAGCAGATACGCGCAACACTTTTTCCTCGAGTTTCCATCCTTTGCATTACGTTAATTACCCTACCTTGAATCTGCTGCTAAATTTGAAACAAATCACGATCGTAATTAGTAGAAAATCGCAAGGCGAACACTTCAATGGAAACACGACATGAAGAGATGCACCAACGGATTACAACATTAACAGAGAAAATTTCCCTTTTAATGTGATTCTTTAAGATTTTCTCCAGCTCCAAGATCAGACAAACATTTGGCGGCAAAACAGAAGCGTTTCTCCTCGAGTTTCAATCCTTCGCTTTGCGTTAATTACATCGCCTTTTTGGCGATAGTGTCGAGACAAACGTCATTAACAGAAAATCGCAAAGCAAACATTTATTGTAAATGCGAGCAGAACAGGCCGGAAACTCGACAATAGATCATCCCAGCGAAGCAGAAACTTTTTCCAAGCGATGGTTCCCACCGATAAAACAATAGACCGCGTGTGGCCGGGGTCATTAGCGAAACTGGGTTGCGTGGATTCGCGTGGTGTTGCGTGCCTCGAGCAGCACTCGCTCTCGCGTCCATTCCTCCCTCTTTATTTTTTCCCACTCTATGCACTTTCTACTCACCCCTTTCCCCTCGCTTCGACGATTCCGCAAGCCCAGCCGCACCCTATTCCACCCCTGGCGTTTCGTAGGGACGAAAAGTTGGCACAGTGTCTCTAGTGCACCTTGACACCACTCGCCCCTTGTTGCAGCCGCTGGGATTTGCCAGGCAGGAAAATTAGATTTCCTAATTTTTACGCCACACTCAAGCACAGTGGAGGTTTTGTTAGGAAATTTCGGAGAAACTGGCTGTGTTCTATAAACAGGACATTTTTGAATATACAGGGTGGTTGGTAACTGGTGGTACAAGCGGAAAGGAGGTGATTCTACGCGAAAAAGAAGTCAATATATAAAATATAGAATAAAAATTTTTCGTGTTTTTTTTCAGCAATTTTTGTAATAATAAACTTTATGATTACTTCATATTATTTCATTATGTATTCCTAATTTTCTGTTGCGGCAAAAACAAACTTAAACCACGATAATATTCACTTTATAACGAGACGCGATAAAGTGTACGCGTACCGAGCGAAAATTCAAAGTCGATTTTCTCGAAAACAAAGCCTCAAACGAAAACTTTTTATTCTATATTTTCGATTTCTTTTTTCGCGTAGAATCACCCCCTTTCCGCTTGTATCACCAGTTACCAACCATCCTGTATATATATCTTAATATCTTTAATCTCCAATATTCTATTTTTATATGATTTAATATTATACTTATTTATGAATATTCTTTTTTTTTCGAAAAATTTATTTATTGATTTATTGGGTTTTCCTTGACTCGCAGAGGACACTCAATGAACCAACTAATATACTAATAATAATAATAAATCAAGTATAGGGTCAGTACCATCTAATGACAAAACTCGCAATCACTTAGTTGCCAAATAATATCGTTCTTCTGGCCTTTTCGATCATTCGAGGAATATTTCTCTGGCTTTCGACGCTCGATAAGTTCGTTTTATATATAATCATGTGTGATTGTTTAGGAATTTTAATGTTAAAGTTTCGTCAGGAAATTTTCGTGAAACAGACGGTATTCTGCGAATAGCAGTGTATATCTTATCCGATCTCTGTATTCACTCGAAGAATTGTTAAAGATTCTTCTTTTATACTCTTAAACTCATAAGATTCGATGAATTAGATTTTCGAATAATAGTCGGCACTTCATCTGGGTTTTTCTAGGAATTTTTGGCGAATCTCTTTGCGTTTTATATAGAGCATATATTTTCACATCTTGTTTATTCTCTTAAGGTTTCTAACACTCGATGAATTACTTAGTTTCGTGCAGTAGCGATTTTGAGATAATAGTATTCCGTATATAATATAAATCTTTATTTATACTCTGTTTAAATAAGACAAACCGAAGGAATTTTATTTTCCCCTTCGTGATATTCGCCTTGTGGTTTTTAAAGAGCGTCTTTAACAAACAAAATTGAAGCAACTAGTTGGAGGAGTTGGTCGGCCTTACGAGAAGACGCGGAGTTTCATTGTTGTAGACTTTGAAGAGCATGGTACGGCGGTCGCGATAAAATTTTGATAAACAAACCGCGTTCCTTTGTTTATTTTATTCTTTCTGTTTTATCCTAGTTTTTTACCGGCTCTCTAGAGTACCATAATCAAGGCAGCTCGATAAAAGAGTTAAGCTACTTTCACGCGCAAACGACTCTTCTAATTGTTTCAAAGGCATCTGTTTCTTTGAACAAGCAAAGTATGATTCAGTTGCTTTCCTATTTAATAAAGATGTTCCTTTACTTACGTCAACTTTTAAACGTTATCGTTGTTCTATAAATTTCTTAACGCTGATAGATCAGAGCAGTTGATTGATTTTCACGATGTAATTCGCGAGGAAAGAGAAGAATTCTTCACTTTGAGAAAATACATTTTTTTAACCGCTGCAACGACATAGGAAGAAAAGTTATCGCGTTTCCTTTTTCGTTATCAAAGGGACTAGAGTCTCTTAGGAAACTTTTATTGCATGAATCTTTTATCGCTTGAAACGCTGACAGATTTAAAGTTGAAAGCAACAGAGCTTTCATTCTATTTCGTTTCTCGTGATCAACGTGCCAAGCTTTCTATATTAAAAGATTTTTAATTTATACAAATATAAATATACATATTTTTTTAATATTTGTATATAGAAATGGACGAATCTATTACACATGAAACATTTTTATGATTTAATGCGCGAGACTCGGTACAACTCCTCACGAATCAAAACTCGTCGAAGAAATTCGAGTCTGTTCAGGCTTTCACATTTGTTTAGAAGACCACGTGATGGATCGATACATTCCATTCGATTAACACGAACATAAACATATTAATGTCTGTCTACATAATTCGGTAATAATGGTTGTCGTTAATACGTCGTAATTGGAGCTTAATGATGCGTTGTTGTCGATAAGATCATTTCGACAACATTCCGTATTACGTGCTACAAAATAGAATTACTACAGTAATAAATATGTAAATCACTAGCAATCGTACAATATTTGCGAAATTTGTAAAATTTATTTTCCTACAGTTAAAATAAAGTCGTTGCTTAGATATGTCATCAGTTTGATAAAATTTATTAGCAAAAATTCAAAGCTCAGAGGACATAAAATATTAAAGAAATTTACTAAGTTGTGCGATACCTTATCACCTCGAACGATGATACTATTAAATTCCATCAACTAATTGAGTTTTAAGTAATAAAGTGTTAAAATCTCCGAGAGACACAATGTACAGTAACTCACGAAGGTATTCAAAAACTTTTATACTTAGTAACTCTTTATGTTGTGCAAAACGTTTGAAACTTCGTTAACACTGTAACGAGGCACCGCTATCGCGATTATGTTGGTAAAATTTCCAACGAATTTGGAAATGTATATACGCAAGTTACAAGATATTTATCGGTTGCATATGCTTTGCACGCAATTTGCACGCAAAAATCACCAAAGTATTTGAACAGTCAATTGCTCGCTATATTAATAAAAAAAAAAGCCACGATATACAGTGAGATCAGTTTTAGCACTAATATTTATTGATACTTTATTTTAACACTTTAATACTTTATTTACTAATATTTATTTTAAGTCCAAATCCTCGCTAATTATATGTTTGCAATAAGTGTCTTGCAACTTCTGAATACATTTCCTGATTGGTCGCAAATTTTATTATTATAACTACGATAATTGTGCCTCATCATTATGGAAATATCAAGAGGTTCCGTGTAATTCACGCGATACGTTTAGAAAAAAATGAGCATGGTGAGTGCTGGAACACTTTCGCGAGTCACTGTACGCGTCAGCAACGACGAATACGTAAAGCATCTGACTGGTGAATATTTATTTTGCTGATAAATCTTGATATCACGTCGTACGCTTCAAATTCGTCTTGTTTGGCATTTTTATAAAACTTATTAGGCGATGCGAAGATACGCGGGAAATATCCTGTCGAGGCTGGCTTCCGCATGTCAGGAGACTGTCGTTGCGTGAAACGCGTCAACGGTTTTCCTTCGCGGCCTTGGGGAGTTTTCCAAATTCGTTCTACTTTCTAAAGATATTTCTGAAACACGACGCGGCAGACGTGTTCCTCGAACGCATTAAGGATATTAAATATCGAATATTCTACGAGTGCTGGAGAAGAAAAAAAAGAAACAGAAAAGAAAGAAGGAAACACGTATTCCGTCCTATTTTCGAGTTTATAGCGCATCTTCTATTCCCCGCGGTGCGTTTTCTTCTTTATTTCGTTGCAGTTGACGTTGCACGTTAAAAGTGCCTCCAAAGTAACACGCATATTAACACTAGAACTACCGACAATTAATACGAAGCTATTTCTATCAAAACCAGTCAAAATGACTGGTCTTTAAAAAATACGTAATAATAAAATATTTTTATATTTATTGACTTATTATTTTCTTACAGAAGAAATTTAATGTTATGCAGTACATTTTTAGTATTATTAATCCATCTGTGACCATGATCTCTAAACGAGGGTTGACATATTTATAAAATTGTAGAACCAGTCGTTTTCACTACTGTGGTATTTCTAGTGTTAGCATTTGGCGATCCAGCGATCGATCTGGAATTTTCCTCATAACTAATATCATGGTATCGAATGATACGCGATAAAAATTTGAAAAACGTGTGCGACGTTGTAGAAAAAGAGGAAACTTGTTAATTGGGGTTCGATAAACAGATTGCAGCACCCTTTTACTCTTTGACAAGTACCAGTCATTTTGGCTGCTATTGGTATAAGTAGCCTTGATGCAAAATTATTTTCAGTTTGAATACATGAAAAACAAAATAAAATTCATTATATTATTCTTTTAGTTATCGTTGCGAAACTCGTTACATCATTGCGGAAAGAAGATATAACAACGAAATAGGAATTTAAAAATAATATTGTAAAGCCAATCAATTTGACTGGTGTGGTAGTTTTGGTGTTAAATTACGATTGACAGCGAATCAGATATTAGTATTTCGTGGAGAGATTGAAAATTACTGAATGCGTGTTCAGGCCTCGCAAAAGCTCACACCGGCCCTGAAATTACGTTCAATTTTACGAATGATCAACAAGGAATCGTTGCTCGGATTTCGCCACCAACTGATTGACAACGATCGAGGAGGATTTCTTGGATCACGTAACATCACGTGTGACACACGAGAAGCTTCACGGTGAAGGGTAATCTTTCCGCTGCACTGCCTCGTTTATCGGCTGGATTACAGCGTATTTATTCGAGGCGCGAAGGAAGACGACTTTCTCGATAGCTTCTCTCTCTCGATATTTTCATCGGCCAGGGAAACTTACTACCCCCTTTCAATTTCCCTCCGTATTCCTCTAGCATCCGCTCGCTGCATCAGGAATTTCGATAATTCATTCCCTCGTTTGTGAAATATATACACGACGCCCTTCCCTACGATTCTCCACTTTTCTTTTTCTTTCATTCTGCTGCAGCATCTTCTCTCTTGGATTTTATTTGTTTAGATTTACTTGCGTTCTCTGATGATTTAGCGAGATAGATGATCGTATATTTCAAATATTTTAGTAACGACGGAGAAATATCAGGAGAAATTTTACGATTAAATCGGTGATAATTGATATCCTTCTTTTTTTTTTAAATTAGAATTCTGCACACGATATGCTATATACAGTACCGGAAAAAAGCAAGTTTAAAACTGATACTTGCGTGGATCAGCATACGTAGAATTTGTATTAAACGTTTTTTCTGTGCCAGACAATTGACTTTTACAGGACAATAATATCACAATTATATTGTACGATTGTTTCTCATGTCAGTCATAATTCAGTTTTGTACAATAACAGTGTTATTTCCCACCGTTTTTCCTCTTCAAACTTTCTTTTCCTCGTTACCGTAGATATAAAGGTACGTAATTGAAATTGTTTCGTTGCACGATGCATTATAATCATTCCATTGTGAAACTTTAACTCTCTCATTGATCGACTCTTTTATCGGCTCTTTGATAAGACTTTGTCTAAGAAATAAGAAGTAAAAACATTCGAAGTAAAAGGGAAGCTAATTTTGATCGATAAGAAGAAAAAAGATAATCGTAAAGTTCAAAAAATAAACAAAATATTCCTGACACGATCTATCAACTTACGATGAACATAAACAACGATATAAAGTAAATTGCAATTCTTACAAGAGAAAGGGTTAATATTAGAATGATTCGCGAGCATCCACATTCGTTGCGCAAACAAAGCAACCGCTGGAAACAATGGAACGAGGTGACGACGTTATAATGGGAAAAGTCCAATCGATCTTCGAACACTCCGTTTCTCCTCGTTCCCGATTATTTCCAGCTACCTCTTTATTTCGCCTCGATTGCAGTGCAAACGATCCGTTCTGTTTTCGCAGGAACTTCGCGATTGTCCTTTGTTCATCCGTTCGAATGGTTTGCAGTATGAATAAAGCCCCGTTTACATTAGGCAACTTTTGGTACGACGACTAAGTAGATCGACCTTAACTCGTTCAATTAAAAGGTTTACGCTACCACATCGTTGTTCCACATTTTGTTGTTTAACCATGGATTAGTGCAGTGCGTAAAGAGGTTGTACGTGTATTCTCGGCAATTGCGTTAACACTAGAACTACCGATAATTAAAACGAAGCTATTTCTATCAAAACTGGTCAAAATGACTGGTCTTTAAAAAATACCTAATAATAGAATATTTTTATATTTATTGATTTATTATTTTCTTACAGAAGCAATTTCATGTTATGTAGTACATTTTTGGTATTATTAATACATCTGGGATCATAATCCCTAAATGAGGGTTGACACATTTATAAAATTGTAGAACCAGTCGTTTTCACTGCTGTGGTATTTCTAGTGTTAGCATCTAGCGATCGATCCGGAATTTTCCTGATGACTGATATCATCATATCGAATGATACGCGGTAAAAATTTAAAAAACGTGTGGCAAGTTGTAGAAAACGAGGAAACTGATTAATTAGGGTCCGATAAACAAATTGCAGCACCCTTTTACACTTTGACAAGTACCAGTCATTTTGAATGGTATTGGTATTGGTACAAAATTATTTTCAGTTTGAATATATAAAAAACAAAATAAAATTCATTAATAATTTTGTCAACTAATTTTCTAACGTTTGCACGATTAACTACAGGATCAACAGAAACGATCACATCGCTCGACCAAAGATAGACGAACGAGCTACTTCTGGTTGAACGATCAGAAATAGTTTCGAGTTGTTCGGCGCTGTGTTCAGACATGTGACTTTGGATAACTTAAAGTCTAGGACAACTAAGGAAATTGAGAAAATTATAAACTTTGGGAATATGTAGAGCATATAATATGTAGTATAACGTAATTTTTCTCTTTGTCGAAATTCACTTCAAGGGGGTTAAGATCGATTCTTGAAAATTCGGATACTTTTCGATTTTGTGTTTTAATTAGGAAACTGCGAGAGATAGAAAAAATATTTTAACGCAAAAGTTACTTCTTTTAATTAGGGTTATCGCTTGGTAAAAGACGCATCGTTGGTTTGTACAATCGGAACGATGTTATAAATAAACATATGGTTTTTTCTAATTAATCTTTTCACGACGTGAAATGTGGGTGAAAAAATTGGTGGTTTAAAAAAATATGAAACAGTATCATATTTGTTTTTAATACAAACACAAGCTTTGTTGTATTACTGAATTGTTTTCATCGAAAATCGAGGACTTTCCGGATCCTACGCGAACAAATAAATTGCGTCCGACCGAAATTTACCTAAAATAAACGGAAGTTAAAGGAGACACGTGTTTTACCAACGAACGAGTCTGCGTTCTGTTGAAATTGCGATCGAAACGCGTTGTCTATGAGCGTCGAGTTTAGCACTTTACCCATCGAGCACTTTCCATGTTTGTTTTTCTTTTTGCCATTTTTATTTTCCTGGATAAATAAATATTAATCCACTAAAAGCCAACGCTGCGCTAACTAGTTAACTGTCACGAATTTTATATATTTTGCCCCGGAAGCTATAACAGCTTGAAATATATTGCACCGTAACATTTATTCTTTGCTAAATACTATACTGCATTTACGTATTCTTTTTCACAATGTTATGTAAATCATTCACATTGCTGAAAATTTCTTAATCCATAAACTTTATCTTATTTTATTATTATTAATCATCCGAAAAAAATTAGTAGCACGATATTCCATCTTCGAGTTTTCTGACTCTCAGATCTTCGGAAGATTTTCAAATCCGTTATCGTGCGACAATATTGCGTCAAAGAAAGGCTAACCCGTAATTAAATGTTGGAAGCGTAGGAGAGTGTATTTCTGTGTTTCTACGCTATCAATCTCACTACGATTGTGTAAACTTCCGAATAGAACGTCCTACTTGTTGTTAGAACTTCGCTTGCACTCCGGATCACCAAGTCTTTCGAACTTTTCCAATTACAACACCTAAATTCTAAGCCAACATTCGAGATTCAAAGCTAATCAACGCTTCAACGTTGTATGTATTTCGCGTAATAGCACAACCGTATTGCAACATAGTTGAATAGCATTTTGAAAACCTGCAAGTTAGAATCAGAAATTAGAAATTATAAAAAATATTTTCACAATATTTCATGTAAAGAACGTACGTGCAAAGTTTTAAAACCTGCAAACACAATCTGAAATTGTTAAAATTATTCCACATAATATGAAAATTATTCGTTACTGCGTAAGTATTGGATTGGCAACTAAGTGATTGCGGATTTTGTCATCAGGTGGTATCGACAAAATCCGCAATCACTTAGTTGCCAACTCAATATAATAATACACTGAGTGTATCATCGCGTGTTACTGATCTGATCATTTTTTGAAAAATATTTGTTGCATCTGTGTATGCTGTACACAACGACAGTAATACGGAAATAAAAGCTATCTGTATAGCTTACTAAAAATATTTGTGTTGTTTCCTCATTTAATTTAAATTAATTTAATTTAAAGAACTGATGATTTTTAAACCGGTGACTGACTCAGAACAAGCATAGTGTAAAAAGACAGAGAAAAGAAGAAGAAGAAGAAGATAAAAGTTTGCAGTATGAAAGAAATTAGAAATAAGCGAAATAGTAAAAATCGCAAAATGGTTGGAAGCGGACGAATATGAAAGGGAAGATAAATTGATACAGAGAGTATAGAGTGGAAAAATGGTGCTTTCATCTTTGATATTGTATAAAAAGTGACGAATGTCGAACAATCGGTGAATTCGAGTGGTTTATTTGATATTTTTTCGAAATGGTATTTGGCTTCTGTTTTCGATTTGACGTGCAGTGAAATGTAATTGCTTTGGGGGCTAGCAACAAGTGTAAAATAAGAACTTACCTACGAGAATTTAGGATGGAAATGATTTTATTCGCAAAATTTAAGCAAGATAACATGTACAGGCGAAGTAATATTTTCTCTATTATATAATCTACCAATTTATTCCTTGTAAATGAAAAACCAACATTTTTAATTCTAAGAGCTACAATAAAACTGTAGCTTAATATTACATAGATTTCTCAATATGAAAAATACAATTACAAGAATAAAAAATTCCTATATATATATGTCGGGTTATCATTAGAATTTAGGGCGCGTAACAATTCTTCGTTTGAAGTAGTCATCGTTTTACAAAGCACAGATTATATTTACACGTATATACAAGACTTTTATAAAATTTAACGAATAATAAGTTTAACGAACGCTATTAACAATGTTTTTGGGTTCAAACGAATCCACGGTCAACGGGATAACTCTTTACCAAGCGTAGAATACTTTTAAGCACAAAATACGATTGCTGAGACGTTCGGTATAAACTGCTCGATGTGTCACTTTCCAAGGCGATCGCACGAATAACAGACCGATGGAAATTTTCCTCTCTGTACGTTTGTTTGTTATATACTCGTTAGAAGCATCGAGAAAGTTCCAATCGCCGTTGCTAGGCAGTTTCTGCTTGGAATTTGATTATTAATACAACGTGTGTCCCATTATATCGACACCTCCGAGGTAAAATCACACGTGGCTAGGCCCGTTCTTGAGGCCGTATGCCGCCACAACCACATTTCTAGGGAGAACCATACAACCACTCCACACCTCCGCCAGGCAAATCGCCCATCCCGTGACCGTGGCTACGTTCGGCGACCAGTTGTCACCTCGAGCCCAATCTCGCTATCACAAATCTCGAACAATTACAATCAGATTGAATGACAACAATTGCTTAATTACGGCTATGATAGAATCTAGGCTAAAGTATTAGAGGATTTTCCCAAAATTTCAAAGGAAAGGCTTCGGTTTTCCTTTCATCTCCGACATATATATGTATGTAATATTTTAAAAATACTAAAAAGTTCTAGAGTCGTGACATACAATTTCAAAACCAAGCACGTAGATAAAAATGCCGGAATACGATAGATTTTTGATAAAAATTCCGAAAAGTTCCAGAATTTTTCAATTTAATGCTAGGTTTCTAAGCAATAGTCATCTAATAAAACTGATTTCACTGTTCCATTTTTCCATTCCACGTTTCATTTACTCTAGCAGTGAGACGCGAAGTCCTGCTCGTGGAAACTGACTTGCAACGTCGTTCATCTCACAGTTAAGTCTCTCCCCCTTTTAAGAAACTAGGCGAGGTGAATTGCAAATACCTTCATTATTCCGCGTTTTCTTTTATTCATCGAGGACAGCTAATTTTTCCAAGAGAGTCGTTCGTCCTGTGAATCGATCGAAGCATTCGCTTTATCAATGCTCGAGAATCCACAAATTACGTATTATTATTAAATTAACCATTTATCATATTCAAAATATTCCACTATTCACGGTTAATAGATTCACGATAGATCGAAAAAAACAGGAATGTTAATGGAATCCGAAGAATTTCATGAATTTTATTGGATTAATAGTAAAGTAATGATTCTATGTTAAATGGTTCATTTAATCGATCATACGATATCTGCTTCCTCTGATTGTATCATCGCTTTCGAAATCTTCTTCGTAGAAGCTTCGTAAAAAGAAGCTGGTTTCCATTTTAAAAGCATTGCACGTACGTTGTCCGGTTTTAATCGATTTACTAACCCTTCAACTCTTGTAAAAATATTATTTTCTTAACATTGACTTTACCAGGCCTGGTCAAACGAACGGTTTAAAATTTAATTGAAAATTCTACGTTCGTTGTTATTTATTTTGTTCGTCTAACTTCATGTAAATCTTTATATTAAGAAAAATTGAGAAATTGATTAATCGAATAATATAAGAATGTACATGGAGTTAGACGAACAAAAGAAATTACAACGAATATACAATTTTAATCAAAATTTCGAAGCCGGTCACTTGACGGGGCCTGGTAAGGTTAGTGTTAAGAATATTTATTTAAAAAACGCATCAGAACAGATGTAAAAAATTACGAAGAAAATTCTTCTCCACTTCAATTCTTTCATAAGGTTATCCCTTATCTAAAACACGTCAGGATAAACGTAAAAAATTATAAAGAAGACTTGTTGCCCCTTCAACCCTCTCAGAAACTTATTTCTTACTTAAAACACATGAGCATTTGAAAAAAATTATAAATAAAATCTTCCACACCCTTAATTCTCTCCTAAGGTTGTTTCTCGTCTAAAATAAGTCAGGGTAAACGTAAAAAATATAAAGAAATCCTGTAGAATACTTTATTAACTCGTGGAAAAAATGATTTCTTATTCAAAACACGTCACGACGGTGATGTCGTTAAAAAATTAACTACGTTGTACACAACTTCGCGTGAGCACGTGCGCGGAAGAAGACGAGGAAACGTGTCACATCGCGGCTATTTTCTTGGCTCGACGACCTTTAACGGCGGCAACAAGCAACGTCTTGAGGGCTTGTCGGCTGTTTAAAAGTCACGAAGGCTAGCCAGCATCCCCGTGCGGCTTTGCTTCGCGTGTTTACCCTATACGAGAATCGTTATACGCGAGAAACGTGTGTTCTTTACACTCTTGATAGCCTCCGAACGACTATTTTCTTTCGCTTTGTACTTCAGAATGAGTCGAGTGAAAGAAACGTGCGCTTGAAACCTGCATAAGATTTGAGAAATATTCCGATACGAAAATAGAGAGATGAAAGTTGAAGGGATGAAAACGGGATAGTTTCTTATTTTATTTTTTACTCTTGTCGAAAAATTTTTATTCTATATTTTCGACTTCTCTTTTCGCGCAGAATCACCCCCTTTCCGCTTGTACTACCAGTTACCAACCACCCTGTATATATATATTTACCCCGTTAAATATTTTATGTTTCCTTGGGAAAATTATAGAAATATTGTTTGGAAACCTTGTTTCTTAGTTAAGCTAAAGAAGGCTATTTTCCTCAATTTGATTGAAAGAAGAGATTGTGGACAATTTTTTATTGAGAAATATATATGTATGTGATATATTTTGTAGAAATTGTGGAATTTCTTTTAGTATTAAGTTAAAAAAGAGTAGTTTTTCTAATTTTCATGTTTGGTGTATAATAAAATTCTGAAGACATTGTGAATAGAAAATGTTTTTGTAGCGTTAAAGAGCGGTAATTATTTTATTCGCGTCGGAAGAGAAAGATGAAATGAACAAATTTCTTGAAATCCCACAATTTGTTCTAGTGGAAAATATATTTACAAAGTTAGGTAAGCAATATGAGAAACATATGCCGCATAATAGTGAGAAATTCCTAGTTCCGGTGCAACCGATCCTTTGGTGGCTTTTCATTGTAATAGGGGCAATTCGCCTAGCGGCATGCGATCAAAGGCAAATTCTAATTCGCAAATTACAGGCGCCTAAAGGTATTCGTTTTAAAGCAGCTCAAGGAATTAATCCGTTAAACCGACGGAACGGGGCTAACGAAATTAGACGGAATTAATTTAACGACTTACGCTTTTCCTTCGGTTAGTCGCCAAAGTAAATCGATATTCGCGAATTTTACCTCCATTTTCTCAACGCTAAACGGACCAATCTCTTTTGTTTCTATTCTGTCATACTAAATCGATGAAACAGCAACGTCCGTTTTTGATCGTAAGAAGAAAGCCAGTTTTGTACAGACTTCTGCACTTCTGTTTGTAAATATTGCAACTCTTATAGAAACTGAAATAAACCTGAAAAATCATTAGACTTAATAGACTTATCTTTATGAATATCAATTAATATTTATGAAAATATTATGATTCTCTTTACGTTTTAAAGCGTAAGCTGTGAAGAATTCATATTTTCTATGTTATAATAAGCTTCCAGTGAATGATAAAGTTGAACTCTTCTCTCGTTTATATCTGATTTTTCCTCATTCACTGTGCTTACACCGAATTTTTTCGCATTCGTACTATTGGATTTTTTACTATGTTTATTATTCTCTAGTTTCCTACAATCCTCTAGTATCCTACAAATGATTTCACAAGTCATATTTAAATCTTTGTAGATTTCATTGAATTCGTCGATCTTCTCAATCGGGTTCAGATGAAAAAAATCGAACGCCCCAACTTTTCTGTCCGAATACTTCTGTAACGAATAAATTATCCAATCGATATTTAAGAAAATTATCACTTCATTCACAACATTCAGACATAGCTAATTTTAACTGGGCGCAATTGATTCGATTGTAATTAAATTACATTGAAAATATGTAGCCAGTGTGGTATATATATTTTAAATTTATCACAGAGAGAACAAACGAGTTTGTTCTCACAAACCCAACAACTAGAAAATTCAATATCATCCTAGAAAATGCACGTTTCCGCGCCGAAAGTTGTTTCACAATTAAAACTTGTCTCGTTCGTGGGACCCGTTAAAACCCAACCTAATTAACGATCGAAACTTTCCATAATTTCGAACGATCACCGTGAAATCGGTTGTTTTCAAGCGTTGTGTTATATCGAATGCCTGCGAATCAATTCCAGTTACTTTCCTAAAATCTAAAATCTAAAAAAAAAAAAAAAAAGAAGAAGAAAAGAAGAGAAGGGAAAAAGAAGAATAAGAGGAAGAGGAAACGTGGAATCGGAAGAGCCTATGGAGAGAGCGAGTTGTTTCGGCGAAAATTAAAAAAAAGGAGGGAGAGAGAAAAAAGGGAAATAGACGAAACGTTCCTCGACGAAGCCACGCGAGACAAAAGTATTGCACTGACCCCATTCAATCGTCGATGTTCTCGTTCGAGACGAGCTTAGGCTACTAGGTATCCTATGAAACAATGGACGATTCTTGAACCTGTTAACCGAGAAAAACGAGATACAGATCGTTATTTGTTTTTACGTATCGTTTTGTTTCTCTTCAAAATAATTTGTATTATATCCGACGCTTTTATCACCGTGTGGTACATCAAAGTCAACGTCCATCGCAAAAATTAAGAAACACTCGATTTTTATCGACGTCAGGAATTTCTATTATATGAATTTAGATATTTAGATAGCTGTTTTCAAAAGTTGAAATATTCGATATCCATATTTTACAGCTTGGTTTTTCATGCATTTATGAAAAATTGAAAGTTGTATAAACGAGCGGAAAACATATAATACAGAAATTATTTTTATAGTATTTAGTAAAATAAAGCTGTGAGTATATTCAATTTGTTTCATTCTATCGCAGTTTATTCGTAAAAATGTACATCGGCGTGAACATGCGCGGTCTATTCATACTACGTATTATTGGATTAACCGATCGAGCAATACTACAAGTTCAAAACAATTGCATTTTCAGGTATATATCGAAGAAATAGCTTTAGTTCTTTAACTCAAGTCGTACTAAAACATTTTCTTTCAGTCATCAAATAAAAGCATAAAATATACAAAGGTTGATATTATAAAATATATATCGTAGAATAGCGTTTGGATAATGGAAATTAATTGAGATTTTACAAAGATTGTGTGTGCTTAATCAATTTCTTGCTAAAGACTTCACATTGGATAGAGATTCTAGGCAAACGTAACGAAGCTGAAGTTTCTTGCTGATGTTTCCTTTCAATCCCTAGACAATTCCCAAGGACCAAATTAACCAAAGTTCAAGCTGGCGAAAGTTAACATTTGGCCAGTCGGAAATACGAAGAAACTTCAAGAAGGAGAGCTTAATTTTTGCTTAGATATTATTTATGGAAGCTGCAGAATAAATTTAGAGAAATCGTGAAGTATCTAGACAGATCAGGATTGTTTAAAAGCTAAATTCGTAAGTTTAAAGCATCGTCCGATGGCACGCGAATCGGGAAAATATTCTGCTGCATTATACTTTACAAACGTATACTATTTAGCAAGTGAAATAGCTTGCCACGTAAAATTTCCGATTTGAATAGACGGAAAATTGCATAAAGCTCTGACCTGAATTTCCCAAAATGGCGTGTTGTTTCGAAATACCAGGAAAACGTTCCTATATGCTGCTGATATACTGATACGTTCTACAACGAATCTCTAATTTTGTTATTGTCTACGATTACAATAATTTGATTTACCACGTTTACGTTAATAATTTATAACGAAATTAAACTTAATCGTGCATTAATCGAAATTCAATGAAAATTATGTAGGGATTGTTTATATCAGAGTACGTTATGGGAGATCAATTTATACTACGAATGTATTCAACTCGATGTTTCGAAGAAAAGCATTAAAAACATTCGATTATCTTTTAAATATGAGCGTCGCTGAATTTTTTACTTTGTATCGATATCAACTGATTGCGTGACACGAAAAATATTTATTGGTTCGTCGGTCGATTATGCAAACGAACGGTCGATCCTACGATTAATCGATATCACGAGAACGCGTTGGATTATTTCGAACCAGATTATTCTATCAATCGAATCATCTGTTAAACAGAAACTTTTCTAATCTTAAAATTGTAAGTTAATAAAACCAAGTCAGTTTCAGTTCAATCGTTTTTAATTTTTTCACATGTAAATATTGTGAAATCGTCATTTCTTCTTCATTTGCATCGCTATATAATATTCGTTGAAAGATATCGAGTCGAAGAACAGCGTGAATCCAACGGTTTTGATTTTATGTATTGAAAATTTACGAGACAAGACCAACCATAAATTAATCCTTCCTTAATCTTTGAATTGGAAATTTCTATTACATTCAACACAATTTTACTACTTTTTCTGTATCCCAATCTTTTTATCAATTTTTAAAAAATATATATGTGAAGAGATACAAACATGAAGAAGAATCGAAGAGAGAGACAAGGTAGTTAAGAGACAAGTTAAATGAATTAATTATCATTTTCTCTCGCTAATTATCACCCGTGTCGTCATATTCCTGTTCTCGGATTTATCAGCGGCGCACAAAATGTTCGAACCGAAATTAAACACACAAAAACGTCCAAGAATGTCCATAGCGTATCTCTAAAGTGACTGCAAGTCCTCCGAGAGTTTGTTCAGCGAGGGTCAAAGGAGAGATTCGCAAGCTTAGCGACGCGAAGAAGCTGTTCCCGTAAGATAAAGCGATTTAAGTTCGTCAGACGACGGCCCGCGTTTAGGCTAGCGTTTCTCACGCTCGTTAAAACTTGCTAACGGAGCTTGAAGGACTCACGAATCGCGTGCATGCGGTCGAACGGTGAAAATCGAGGGAAAAATCGTCGAATCACCGAGTAAGTCACGGTACGTTGACTTTTTCCAGGTGAAGCTCTGGCTTCCGTCAAAGATCTCTACGCTCGTTAGGTCTACGTTTAGTATGGACGAATATTTCTTGGCGATGTATCATAAACATTTCGACGTAGACATCGAAATAAAATTCATGAACGTGTGATTTATTCTTGGTCCGTTGGCGACAAATGATCTATTTGAATGACGCGGTGAGACATTTTGTTCTGGTATCATCTTATCTTTAATTTAATATTCGCTGTTAGTTATCAAGATAATAATTTACAGAATTAGCTCAATTTATTATTGATTTTTGTACCGAATGAAGAATCTGAGTTACGTGAATACAGTTTCTCGAATTCTGTTACTCGTAAATTTATTAGTAATGGCGATTTCGTGTTTTAAGGATTTTTGATTTAGATTTTAACGAAAATCTGGAGTTTTCACGAATTGCGTATGCATGTCTTTAACAAAATTCCAACCTGCTTCCTGTAGCTTTATAAATACGCGATGCGCGCGGTACACAAATAAACTCAACTCGAATTGCTGCATGGGAAAGTTGGCGATGTAAAATTTTACCCTTTTATCGCGTTCCATTATCGCACACATCGTGATATTACGCTACATCATTGATTTACAAACATCGTTTTTATTTATCTAACGAGATAACTGTGATAAACTTGATGTAATTATCCGCCTCTTTCGTTAAATTCTTCCAAAGCACACTTATAACAAACATACGTAATACAAACCATTCTATGTGCAATTATTTCCTTAACTTTATCGTTTGTTTCAATCTCATATTGGGTTGGTAACCCAATATATATATTTAACACAATAATATTTGGCCTCTTTCTATGCTGAAAATCCTGTCTTATGTTTTATTGTCGTCTGGTATCTTTTAAAGCATTCGCCAGTGTAAAGTCCTTCTATTTCACTGTCAAAGATCCTACGATAGGTTCTATCAGCCCTATCTTCTTATTATAGCAATGTCATAAACATTATTGTAATAACAGCTATCTCTGTCTACATAAAAGAGAATGTTCGAAGGGCGCAAATGAAATTTCTGTTCTCCATTTTCAACTTGGTGGAATAGATCTTTCGCTATCTTCCTATTCACAAACAGCGAAATATACACATTTTTACGTATAATTTTCTACCGCTCTTGTTGCTCTATAGAAACTCTATAAAATAGTTCTGAAATGGATCTATAAAAGAGTTCCAAGTATACACAAGACATAGATAGAGTTACTACTCTTTTATACTTAAGAGAATTTCCGGAAGAAAATCTGCGAATAAAACAACCAAGTTCGAATTTACCAGTTTCACTGTTTATCACCGATTTCTTTATTCATCGTGTCATCTCTTAGCCGGAATCTGATCGCAGACAGTCAATTTCTTGCAACGAAAAATCAGAAAATCGTAACGCGCCTAAATTCACGCGTGTTTCTACAGTGGCGAGATGAAAGGAATAAAAAAAAAAAAAAAAAAGAAAGAAAGGGAAAAGAGCGAGTGTCCAATGAACGCAACGCGCTCATGTTTCATCATCGATACGCAAGCGACAAAAGTCTGGCTCCGTGATCTGTCACGGGTAAGAAGACTATTGAGAATCGAAGCGAGCGGCATTTCTATGCGAGCTGCTCCCTTTTGTATCGTCATCCTTCAATGTGCACGCCCGATAATAGGATTTTTCTCTTCCTTCTCTTTTTTACACACTTTTCGAAGGCACGATGATTCGACGCGAGAAACGGCCAGAGAATACAATTTCTAAGGGAGGGTTCAATGTTTTTTGGAAAGAGTGCATTTTTATATTTTTGTTTAAAGCACGCACGACCATGTTCCTCGCTAGACGGAGGTGGATACCGCTGATTTCTTTTTTTAAGTCTGCTGTTCCTCTTGAATTTCCACGGCTCGAAGTGAAAATTACGTTATAGTAATTACACGGTGTATGCTTCACGAATTCTTTGTTTCGCGCCTTCTTGTGCAGGATGCAAGGAATTTCGTTGAATTCTTCGTGCAATTACGAAGAGCGCAGAGATTTGAGAAACAGAATTCTAGCGATAAAAAGGGATCAGCCCACACAGTTTCAATTACGTTCGTCGCGTGCACGTGTATACAAACATAGAAATATTTTTAATATTTCCGCATTGCAAAAATTACTTTACGAATGGAACAAGAAATTTTATTAAAGAGGATCATCCTTTACGATTAAAACTAAAAGGAAACGAAGCTTGTATGCTCATAAAAAATTCTTTGTTAGTGCTATGAGGTTTTTGTAAAAGTCGGCGAAAACTGACAGTTTTTACAGCCAGTGGAACGACGATCGAAACCTCCCTTAGTTTTATATGAATCGCCATTTGAATTTGCATAAGATCCCAGATATACATACAATAGTATAGCATACAATAGCGATCGATTTCACTTGCAACAGAATACACGCATCAATGTAATTCAGCTTTCAGATTTCGTTTCATATATAGTGTCTAAAAAAATATTTGCACACCGTTGTCTTATCATAGCGTCTATTAGGTTGTTCGAAAAGTTTCTTTCGTTTTATGACGAAATAATAGACGCACAATGTTTTTCGTTTTATATTATTTTGTCGAATTACGTACGATCCATTTTGTTCTGTCGACATAAACACCGCGACATTTCACACACTTGGTTTCACGTTTGTATGAAGTTGCACTGTTGTAAGAAACGCGTTTGCGAAAGAAAAACACTTTTCGAACAACCTAATACATACTAATTAATTAGATCTAAGTATATAAGTATAATAACTCCCGTATGAAAGTTCCCTATGATTGCTTTTCCTACGGAAATAAAGTGTAGAAGCTAGAACATAAATAAACTGTAGATTTTTAGTATTTCTATGTAATCTCATATTTTTATTTGCTATATTAAGGAATTAAAGAAATAAAACTTACATAAAGATTTATTTCCTTAACTGATAATTACAAGAAGTATTCCTCTTTGAATATTTTATGTATTTATTACACTACATGCAATATGTGAAACTTTGCACGTTTAAATTTATTATGGATACATACAAATACGCAATCTACTGACAAAAGATGTTCTATTAGAAATGAATGACACCAATCTGCAAGTACATTTTGTAGCCACTGTAAGTTTTTGCCAATTTTTTTGTTTGAACAGTCGATCATGCAAATTTTTATACGTAACCGACTTTACGATCTCATTACACCGTGGAAACTACTATAAAAATGGTCTTTCGAATAAGAATCGGGAGGGTCGTGTGCGCTTGACAGGCTGATTTTATCGCGCATCGATCTTAATGTTTGATGCTGGCTTATTATCGGGCTGCACGAGCCACTTTTACCGGCAATGCTGAAAGTAACGAGGATTTGTGGAGATGATGATGGCGGGCTCGCGATATTGGGATACTAACACGCCTTTTGTGATTTATTGCGTTTGTAATATGGAAGTTCCTTGTTTTTGTATCGTTTCTAGCCAATGATTCTCTAAACAATGGCATAGAACTGTCGTATAAATAGGAAATCTACGTTTTGATTAATTTTGTCACCGATTGCAATCGACCGTTGGGTTTCGATTCTGGAGTTTCAAAGATTTATTCAGATTTCATGGTTCAAAATATTTTCTGTATTTGTCGGCAATGCACGAATATAATGTACTTTTTGTATAATATTGTAGTATCATGGATGAGGGGCCTGGGGGGTGACGTGTGAATTATAAACGAGCGGTTGCTGAGCATGTATGTTGCTGAGGCCAGGACAAAAGACAAGGGGTTGCTAGGGGACAATAAACGAATTAATAACAGTACGAGTTGAGATGTCAAAGAGTGCGAATTAGGTTGATGAGAGTCGAGTCGTTGATTAATTACTTAGTTGTGCTGATTATTATACGTTTACTGTGATTAATTTATGTTTAACGAACATTACTCTCTATTCAATCTACTTATCATTAATAAACTAACTATAGTAGTCACGATACTACAATATTATAATATGAAAAACACCAAATTTTATCTAAAATCGATTTTTCCACTATTAACATGAAAATGATACAGAGATTGGAGGACAGTTGAATATTTTTAGTACGACAAGTACATGAAAAATGAAAATCTTATTTTAGTTACAATGGTGTAACCACCATCGCTAATCGCTATCATTGTATTACAGTTAATAATCGAATTTACATTTTATTTCATAATCTCACAATTAGATTTATTATCTTAGAATCATTTCTAATTTCATGATGTATAATTTATACGTACTTATACTTTATGATTCTTTTATATAATATCATTTTTCTTTTATACTATAACTCTTCGAGCCTTCCCCAACTGAATCCTCCCCATAACGCTAGATTTAACGACTAAAGTATAAAGCTTCTATCAAAGGGATGAAAATACGAGACATATGAAAAAATATATAATGCAACGAAGAAAACGACCCTGCAGCCATACACTTTGCAAATAATCATTCGAGTCCCAAGAATCTCTAAACTCGCTACGAAACACGCAGGAATCTACAAAATTTCTATAAAAATTCCGGAAATCTCTACGAAAATTTCTACGTAAAATTTCAAAAATCTAAAATCTCTAGAAAACTCCGGTGAAATGTATGAAATTTCTATGGAAAACCGGAAAAATCTAAAATTTCTATGAAATTCCGAGGAATCTATAAAATTTCTACGAGAATACGAAAAATCTAAGATCTCCACGAAACTCGTGAGAAATCTACGAGATATCCATGCAGAAGCCAAAAAATCTAAAACTTGTCTGAAAAACAACGACATGTTAACCATTTTATTCGCAGTGACAGCGGCGATATTAAAAAATCTCCAATGTTGAAAAGAAATTTTTCATTAAAACGCTACATTATATCCTCCATCATGCGAAGACGATACCATAGATATTTGTCATCAAAAGATGTCTCTCGCTAATAACTACTTTCCGTTTCCCTCGAAGCGATCGCGCAAGTCGTCTGAAATCCAAGTGCACGGTAAAATTAAACGCGCGACACTCGCCGAAGCAAAACACGTTATTACCCTGGGAGCCATCAGCATCATACTCCTCTAATTGCCTTCGCCTTGTGAACATCCTCAACCGGAACGTGCATCCGCATGTACTATGCACGAGCATCGATGTCGATATCGCGACGATGAAGGTGGCTCGTGCACCATAATTGGCCCGCTAACTCACACGGTGTTTGCTCATAAAGGAGTCACGAGGGCTGAAGTTAGGTGTATTCCAGGGCTCTCGTTGGTGCATCGCGTTAATTATGGTGGAACGTGCAACTTGCATCGATCCGACGATTTCAAGGGAGTTGGCCAACTGAATTCGACGGATTGATGATCTCCCTTCCCGTTCAAATCGATTCATTAAGGATGCTGATTTTAGAAGAGAAGAGACGAAGAGGGGGTCCCCGATGCTTAATCGACCGTAATTAATATGTTTGACTGACACGTGAATTTTACATACGATTACTCGCGTTAATATTCGCACACGGCACTATCTCTGCATTTGTTGTTTACGAAAGGGGATGATTTATCGTGTTGATCGTTCTATGAGAACATGAACGGTTTATCGTGCATTCAAAATATATGAACAATATCTTTCTAACAAAAAAAGTTTGATCGAAGGAAAGAATATTAATCTTGATTGTAACAAATCTTGATACAAAAATATTATTTTAATCGTTCTAAGAAATTTAGTGAAAGACAAACCGTGGATTAGCGATGATTAGCGTGATAGTGAACGTGTTAAACAATGCATCACGCGTCACGTGTTCCTGACCCCAATATATCGAGAGCACTGCATCGACTCTTTCTTTGAGACCGTAGTCCAAGGGGGAAAACAACGATGTTTCGGCCTTTTACGTTTGAGAGCGCCGTTTGGTAAAGGGGAACGTTCGATTGGTGTACGCTAGAGTGCTCGGTAATTACCTGTGTAGGGTGAAAGTTGGTTTCGATAATGGAGAGATTCGCGCTTCGAACTAGAAAATATATGCGGCGAATACATTGATTCACGAAAGTATTCGTATCCCTGTAGGCAGCTTTTACGAATATATTACGTGTATAGATTTATGAAAAATTGAAAGATACAAAAATGCACAAAATACACATAATATTACGTAATAATCTAAAAATACCTATATGAGATATGCAAAATGTACTCTACTCGTTACAGTCCTTGGTAGGTCAAATTTTCCAAGTTACATTTTTTAAATAATTTTCATAAATATATAAAGTTGCATAAGTATCCGCCGTCTAATTATGTGTGTTATGAATTTTGAATTTTAAAACGTCACTAGCACTGTTTAAAGTTAGAAACTGGTTATTTCGAAATGGAAATATGTACATATATTAAGAGATTTAAAATTGCTTTGTTTTTAACATCGTCAAATAATTATACCATTATTTAGCACAAATAACCAGATGAGATTAATTGCTAAACTTTCTAAAAAATATTTTCTTTTTTGCAATCGCATTACATCTTATGAACTAATGATATACATACATACATACGTTTCTATAATTTTTCTATTCTATTCTGATATATCTATTCTAATGTACTACGTATATCTACTTTTTGGAAGGTTGGCTGGACTTGACTTAGAGCAGATTGGCTCTCTACAAACTTGACTCAATGGATAGTTAGCTACAGAATTTGATTTACTGTCAGATTTTGTGCAAGTTAAACTTGGCAGAGAGTAATAACAAAGTGTACTGTAAACTAGTATGGTAAACTTAGAAGCTAATTTCTTTTAAATCCTTTGTACGCATATGTATCTTTATGAATAGAGAATTGTAAAAAAGAAGAAGTAATAAATGATTATTTCGTTTGAAGTTTTTCTTTCATACCTCTGCTTTGGATCACTTATAATTTTCGTGTTGTATCATTGAATTGTTTCTTCGCGAATATCATTAACTTTCAACGAAAACAATGATCTATCTGATTTCCTGTTAATTATACATACAATACTTCTCCTTTACTTCTCTTTTCATTATAAATAGACATAATCTTTGCGAAAGTATAATCTCATGCTATTCATTTTCTTCTTTTACGTTTGGCTAAAAACTCAAACGACTGTTTGACTGTTATTTTGCTCCAAAGTGTCACATATGTGTTATCAAATATCTTGTACAGCAATGTATAAATTACATATGCATTTCGTAATTAAATTCACGTAAACCACAAATTATCAAAACTCTCCGTTTATTGGGAAACCTACCGATAGAATCCCAAGAGACAATCCTAAAAATATTCCAATATTTACCACTGTAAAGGCATCAAAAGCTTCTATCGAAGAAGTCAACTCTAAACTATATTACAATCGACTGTTCTTCAATTTCCTGAGGATCGTGGCAGAGCCAAGAAAACAAAAACAAAAAAAAAAGAGAAAAATAAAAGAAAAGGAAAAAGAAAAAGAGAATCTCCACCCTTACTTCCCTAGGGGAAAAAGCAACGAAAAGGGACCTTCAACAAGTCGCGAAGAACCGGTGGAGTGGTCCCGGAAAAGGAAACACTCGACTCGCGAGTATTTTGTTAATTAACATCGAAGCGACGACAGGGTTGGAAAGCAACGTCGAACGAGAGGCAGAAATCCAACGTTAGGGATGGGATCCAAGGGAGAGGATCCAACGGACTAATCCACTTGGCCGATGGAAAAGCGAGCAAGGGAAAAGCTGGACCAGCAATTTACCGTATTCACCGTGTATAACGTAATAGCTTGGCCTGACTCCAATAAATGAATACGAGCGAAGCTACGCGCGAGCAAAACACGTGATAGAATAAAAAGCGAAACGTTATTTCTACTCGTCGGTCGATGAAACTCTCGTCTCCACCGTGCCGTTCTTTTCTATTCTTTTCATCCTTTTCTGTTCTTTTATTCTCATAATACTCTAACACGGGATACTGTAGTTCCTTTCGTCACCATAGGAGGATGCGTTACGCGATACAGATGAATTTTGGTATCTTTCGATGGGAGGTAGCTTTCTCGTTTGGACATTTTCTGGCTTCGGGCATTCGTGCAATTTATTGCCACTGGAGATGCACGGCGTAAAAACAGATCATTGCTGCAAGGGTTTTTGTTCGATAGTATAAACAAACGATATATAGTCTACACAGGGAAACTGAAAGTTGCACGATGGGAATATTTTTTGCTGGTGTTTGAGGTTTTGTTCATTTCGTGAATGGAGATGGTGATTTCAGGTTAGTTGTGGGATGTGGATGTTATACTAAAGTAAGTAGCCAATCTTTTGAGTGCTCACTAAAGTAACCAAATACGGTCGAAAAAGATCTTTACCCTTTCAATAATTGGAACTCCGACATTTGTATTTCACGTATATTAAAGGCGATGGTGGTGAATTTACGTTAGTTACGCGATATGGATGTTATACCGAATAAATAGTCGATTCTTTGAGTGCTCCTCGAAGATAACCGAATGTAGTCGAAGAAAATTTTCTAATTTTTTCTTTTTATAATTTCCACTCCAATGTATCTATTTCATATACATGGAAGATGTTGGTGGTGGTGATTTTAGGTTAATTACGATGGTTAATTAAAGTTAGATAATTAAAGTAACCAAATATGGTGGAAGAAAAAGTCTTTTTTTTAACTTCTTTATCCTGAAAACCTTCTTTCAATAATTTCCACGAATTTCGACGACGAAAATCGACAAAATCGTAAAATTCACTTCGTGAAGTATTATATAACTAAAGCAACAGAAAACGGTAGAATTTTCGCGAGTCGAATACGTAATCAGAAATCGATAAATAATATTCAAAGGTGTAAAATGGGAGGTTTTAGGGAAAATTAGACGCCATTATCAAAGGAACTGGAATTTGCTCGACGAAAGAATTGTTGCGGCATTTTCGTTGAACACGTTTCACCGTTACTCGCTCGTCGAATAGATCAAAACGCAGCGCATCAGGAATTTCAAATGATTCGCGGTGAGAAATTCATCTTGCGCAGTCTGTTAGAGACGATGAGTTCTAGATGGAGGATTTTCGATACCAGTCAGCTTCCATTTGGACTAGTTCAGGTAGACGATTAGAAGGTAGTCTATCAAATATGAACGATCCTAATTGTCGTATTGTGAATTCAGTTCAGGAGATCATTCTGAACGTTCAGTTTATTCTGTCGTATAATACTATTCTACTGTCTCGAAATTACATCTAGATTAGGCTTCTGTCCTCTTGTTACGTATCAAACGATCTCAGATGCGAATCAAATTGTTGGATGAGATTTAATTTAGATTAGATTATTACGTTTTCCGATTCTGTAATTTTTCTTTCTCATTTCTGGATCGCAAATTCTTCGTCTTTCTTTCATTCTGTAATCTTGTAACATACGCTTCACCAAAATACCTATTTTTATTCGGTCGAATACACAATATTTATATCCAAATTCTTATCGTATCGTTTTTGCATTTTTAGCAAACAATTTTATTAAATATTACATTTTTATACAATTTATAAGATATTAAAATTTACTTTTTAATATTTTATCCTGTCCGATGTTTCGTTACCTATACACGTATTCTTGACAGAATAAAATAAAATTTTGCTTAATGTGTATGGTACTTAGTTTCTACTAAAGATGTTCATCTCTTAAAACAAATACCGATTAAGAAAAGCTTCGAAGCTGTCGTTCTATGCAAAGGTAGCGCGGAAGGATATGACAAGTCTGATTTTATCGACTTCCTGACTCTTATGTCACTTGATAGGTAACAAAATATTTTAATACAAAGTAGTTGGAAAAGGATATAATTTGACACTTTCGAAGATGTAAGAATTTCGAAACGAATAACATTATGTCAGTTTATCTCGGTCAGACGAGTCTGTGTATTCTAATCTGTTCATATATATTTTAAATATTCAAGAGAATGATATAAACACGTATATATTTATTTCTCAAATTCAAGCGGAAAGACAGCTTTAATATGCAATTGGTTGGAGAGATTTTGAATTTTAATATTGCTCTTCTATAAAAAAAAGAAATGACTTATCATGGTTTCAATATCATTATGATCATAAAACAGATTTATATATATATGTAGATGCATACATCTTCAAAGTTTTCATCATATAATCTCATCATCTAAAACAAATACACGAAATGTAGAATTATCAAACTGGCATTATCAAACTCTGCAGCACCCAATTCGCGTGTTTCTCACGGCAAATGGAACGAATATTAATATTTCAGAAACTGTTGTCCAATTTGCGGACTAGCGTTACGGAAGCACGCGAAATACGCCTGCAAGGTTTGTTTAAAAATGCAAACGAGCTTTGCATACCAAAGTGTTGCGATTAGCGCGCGATAGAATTTTCTAGGGAACTACGTGTTGCATTAGAAAAGATATTTCTGTAAATGATCGTACAGAAAACGCATCCTAAATCTTCGCCTAAATGATCTATGCTCGTTCTGAACGAAATGACACACGTTGAACAGTTGAACAAATGATGGATGGTGAATTTAATGCGTTAAAATGATTAGATCAATGTCCGATAGATATTAAACAAGCGACTCAATGTCTGTCTCTTGTTTTCCATTGCAGTGTTCATTTTTACGAGCATATTTCATATTCGTCGTGCTGAGAGAAATTTTAAAATTTTGTTAAATAATTACGTTTAAGTGAACAAGTTTTAATTTAAAATATATACACGTTTTATTTATCTAGAAAAATGACTATAGGATAATTTTGATATTATAGTATTCTTTAATATTATAAGTAATTAGAATAATAATTGAAACAGAAATACAAGAAATTAATCGAGATATTCGATTTAGACATCGAATAGACTAAGTTTCGAAAAACATTGTGCAAGAAAATTTCACGAATATGGGAGTTAAATTGAAACAGTAACACTGAAAGTTTGTCCAAGAATGAGTGGAAATTATAACAGAATATAATATAATTTTATTCATTTAAGAATTGCTACTTTCTGACGCCTTTTAAGAACGTTTTCGTTAAAGATATATTCGAAAATATTTCTGATTAACAAGATCTACGAATCGTAACAACATTAACACTGTTGTTTTACAATTTGTACAATCTTCATTTATTGTGAATATGCAAGAGACATGCAAAAATCAAGTGGAATCGATTTCTATTTTAATCTAAACTTCCTTCGCCAATTATTCCAAGCATCGCACGTTCTACAATTCTTTTATCTCTTGTGCAAGACCAAAACTCGCTATACAACCTCGATCTTACGATCGTAAGAAGGTCATTAAATTAGATTCACCTCGATAACGAAAACTCTCCGATCCATTCACGAAATCGGATTCGACGAAAGTTTCGTAGCACGAAGTTCCTTTAGTACTTTTCGACTCTGCACGAGTCTCACACGTAATCGTTCGTAATCGTTTCCCAGCCGAACTCGAAGGGACGTGTGGTGTGTTGACCTAGCGGAACTTCGTTGCTGTTGTACCGTTTTCCATCTCCCGCCGTCTCTCTGGAGACTTTTCCTCTATTAGCATCGGCTACTACTACTAGTCAATTACTACATTTCCAAGATAGAAAACTTTTATGTTATATCAAACTCTATGTTTTAGATAATATAAAACATATATCATTTTATACGTTTTATATAACAAAACATTTTGAAATTTCATTAGCATCGCATGAAACCGAGACTGTTATGATTATATCGATCAAATTTGAAAGCAATCTGAAAATGTATATAGAAGTTACGAAATATTCATTGCAAACACATACCTGGCAAATAATTAACGATATAAATGGCCATAATTAGGAACATGATAAATGTTAAGTACGATCACACTGAAAGTTAAGGTTTATTAACATAATGACTGAGGTTTATTGATATAATTGATCGTTTAAATACTTCTGTGCTCGCTGCGAAATATCTATGCGTATACATGCGTGAAACTTCCTGCAATTTCCATATAGCTATATACATAAATGTATCCATATACATAAATGTATATTTCCAGACTAGTTGCAAATCCAGTTGCAAACTGTGCTAATATAATCGCGATAGTCGAGTCTTGTAACTCGTGATGTCACATATAACACGTCTGACATATTCACAAAAGATTTCTAGAAGCGATCGAATATTTCTGCGAGCTCGTGTGTGCTTCTGATTCTCTGTGAGACGAATAATTGTAATGGCGAGATATTAACATATATGCAATTGGTAATTTCACCGAAATCTTAGAACATAAAACACGAGACTGTGTTTTAACTAAAGCGACGAATAAATTCCGACAAATAAAGGGATTATCGTAAGTCATTCCGTTTGTACATTCGTAATGCAACAAAACATGATTTAAACATGTCTGGATAATCACTTAATGGTTAGGAAGATGAGTTTTCTTGCGAGATCAAAAACGTCCCCACGACAGCGTTTGGAAAGCTGCCAAAAGGTTTTCAAAAGCTGTAAATTTCTTCGCGTCTAATGCATCTCTGACATGGGAATTCACGTGTAAAAACAATCGTCGATATTTCAACTACCAAATATATTTTAGTCTTTGCGTGTACTTTCTAGAATAATAGCAATGTTTTTGAAGTCATCGATGAAGACAGGAAATTGATCATTAGGCTAGTTCAATTATTTACTCATTGATTATTTCTAATAGCAAAATTATTTCTCTCAATTATTTTCCTACATATATATGTATATATATATGTATAAGTCATTTCAGTCATAATCTGACAGAATATAGCGAGGATACTAATGTAGATCTGAATACAAAGTTTACAAATTAAATGAATTAATTGCCTATACATATCCTTGCACTTGTATTAAATTTCTCTCATTTAAATCATCATATTGGATAATAATTTTGCTCCTGTTTGTAGATTTGCAACAGATTATTCCTAAACACATATAATACAATGCCGACCATAAATATTAGGCTGTGACGTTAACTTAAATCGTATACCTTCCACTGCTTTCGCTTCTCAATTATTTTAGTAATAATTTTTATTCATATTGCCTTACGATGTAAAATACTAAACGAAGAAAAATTTGTTAGAATTTTGTTACAACTGTAACGAGTAAATAGGTAATCCTAATACTTACCAATAGCCGGCAGTATGTGCGTGTGTGTGTGTATTTTAATGTAACTTAGAACGAACTAATGCTTACAACGAAGAAAATTTAAAAATCGTTCTAGCATATCCTACTATATTCATCATCCCCTAAAAATGACAAGAATATTCCACGTTGAAGGGGCTTTGCACTCGTGAAAATCACTTTTTCAAAACCAGTCCACCATCGTAAAAGTCCATAATGTCTTCCTGAGCGAGCGTGCTAGAGGTTTATCTTGAGTACAAGATCGCGTGGCACAGCTCCCAGGAAACCAATAGCAAACGTTAAACGGGATGGGTTACAACCCTCGTTCGAGCCGAATCCTGATCAAATACATCTCGAGCAAAGGCGCCCGTTCAAAGGGGCGATTTCGCTCGCCGTAACCTCCGTGGAATCTCTGCGGTTAACGAGCCCGGAAACCGATGACACGAACATCCCCACGGAAGACGCGTTAATTAATCGGTGTAATTGAATATTGTTCGCCGCAATCCCCTAACGTGTTCCACAGACGTTTTACACTTATCGTGTAGAGCTGATGGCACACGTGACCGATGAGTTTGTTCGTCTTCGTTGATAAAGAAGAAAGAAGAGAGAAACGAGAAAAAGGAAAGGGGTGGTATACGAATAAATAAAAAGTCAATTGAAGAAAAGGAGATCATTTAATTGGAATAATTGGTGTTATGTAATTTCCTATTGTATTATTTAATATTGTAATATTATATTAGTATCATAACAAAGATTGGGAAGAAAGAGAACTTAAAGGATAAAAGGGAAAAGGAAGAGAAGGAAGCAAAGGAAGATTTCCTCCATACTTCATACATTAATATTATAATAAAACTTGGAAGTAAAATTTAGGGGGGAAATAGGTGGAAAGCAAAGAAAGCAAAAAATCTCCTGCATATTTTGTATGTTAATATTACAATAAGAATTGGAGGGGAAAAATTTAGGGATGAAAAGAGACGAGACGATACTTTATTAGCTTGTCATTAATTTGTACACTTTGGTAATATTCCTATACTGTTACTGTACATCGACCAAAATATTAGGTTGTCCGAAAAGTTTCTTTCGTTTTATAAGGAAATAATAGACGCACAACGTTTTTTGTTTTATATTATTTTGTTCTGTTGAGATAAACACCGCGACATTTCACAGACTTGGTTTCACGTTTGTACGAAGGTGCATTGTTGTAAAAAACACATTTGCGAAAGAAAGACACCTTTCGGATAACCTAATATATGCTATAATACTTGAGGATCCAGTAGCAGCAAGCAAAGAAGTTTCCAAGACAACGAAAATTAGCGAGATCCGTTCGATTTCACTCGAAAGTAGGAAAATCCACGAGGCGTAATCCACGACGATTATCAAACTCAATTAGCGCCAACGGCAAGAGTCCATCAATAAGCGAGAAAGAATCGGGCCGTGTAATCCTTGACACCGTGTACCAGCTTAATGATTTAATTTATAACCCTAACTATTCACCAGAAATTTCCACCCCTTCGCTGTGAAACATCCCAAGAGCGATATTTTAACGTGAGGACGCGATTCACCGCAAGAAATCTTCCCCTTTTTCGTGCTAAAGATTAAAAAGAGAAGGAGAAATATACGTCTTCGTGAATTATTGTCTTTGACGTGAATTTATCGGCGAGGCTGGATGGTGGATTCACTTTTCAGGAAGCTAGGTTTTGGTGTTTAAAATCTGCGAGCTTCGTTTGCATCGAATGGAAATTAAAGGCGTTACATATTCATGCCCTGTTCGCTGCTTCTCTTGTAAATACGCACCCTCTTTCGCTGTACTTTGTACGTGATTTTTTTTTCTTCCGATTCCTCCTTTTTCTCTTTGTTTGTTGGCTTTTAGTAGATTTCTTTTAGAATAGTAGAATAGCAGGGGTAGATAGACGTTTCGCGGTTCTTGCTTCTAATTGGCAGTACTGGCAAGCTTTTTGTACGTAGATTGCGAAATTGTATTTTGTTTTTCTGCGTTTGCTTATTTCTTCACTTAAGTCAATTCGTTTCGTTTCGTAAAGTTATGATTATTTTATGGAATAGATAAAGAAGACCAAATCGAGAAGAATTTACAAAGAGCTTTAAGTTATGATGCTTCTACATTATACTTATATGTACGGTACTCTATCTTCTGATGTTCTGCACGAGAATATTCCGACAAATAAAAATTCCGTAATTTTTAGTTATAATAGAGTGTATGAAAAGCATCGTTATTGCTTTCATATAAAATATGAAAACACTGAAATTCTATTACTGTGTAATTTATTAATCTATTTTATGTAACTATATCGGTCATAATCGATTAATTTATTTTATATGTAGATATGCATGACTAGTTTATCGTAAATCATATTGTAGCTAGAGAAAATAATTTTGACAAATTGAAGAATCCAAAGGAAACTAATAGATGTTGACTTATAATTCAGATCTAATGTATCAACATGCGATGATTAATTAATTTTCTGCTAAAGATAAAGAATTCCAACGATAAAACAAAAAAAGCAAAAAAATGCAACTATAACGAAAACACTGAAATTTTAGCAATTCGAAAGTTTTTAGAACTGGTCCCTAATCCTATTTGGTGGAACCAGAAAGTGACGCTGGAACGTTTTAGGTCCATCGTATGTAAGTTCCAAGCACAATGCACGTACCAGTTGGAAAAGGCAATATTATTCCGTGAGAAACGTCGCGGTAACAAAATACCGATCCATTCGACTGAAAAACCAATTCGTACTCCGTTTCTACACATGGTCCACGGCCAGTTGTGTTTTATCTTGGCCGTTGGAAAATGCTTCATTCCAAGATAGCCGCGTGTACGGCGAAAGAAAGAAAAATAGCAATTGCCTGGTGTCCACCTTTCCTATCCAGCGATTCCGGAATCTGATCTCGCGCTACAATGCGCTTTAAGCTCGTTTCAAAAGCTTAACAGCCAGCTTCATAATTCTTCTCTTTTGATAACCACAACCGACGTTCAAGAGTTTCCAGTCGGATAAAATTTCGTGTAACTGGTTTGAAAAAATGGCTGAATGTATATTATATTTAAGGATTCTTTATATTTCAATCCAGAGATAGAATTATACAAATATTCTAAATGTTGCGAATCTCGTAAGAACTTATATCGAGGTGAATATATTTGAGCGTCAAAACGGATTGACGCGTCTCCTTATTTCAAGTTTTCGATAGATTTCGTCAAGAGACATAAACAAATTACCGTGGAACGCTACATGGCGCAGCAATATGTGCCAATTGCTAAAATTTATTATTATTTAATGGATACTTAATTTCACGAAGAGGAGACATCAATTGTCCGCTAAGAAGGTGATATGATTCGACATCGTTAGGCTTTTTTCTATGCAGATGTGTGAAAAATAGAGCCAATAATCAACGATATGATACGATACAATACGAAGCTGACGAGCGATAAAAAACAATATCACAGCCGCCAGTGATAAAATTAAGTCCCAATTACGTGAATAACGTTGGTCCAACTTTATATTAAAGCAAGGCAACCAGACAAATTTCGAATAACTTGCGTTTCATTTCAACTGGAAGATGTATAATCTTGATGGAAAAACTAATTTGAATAACTCCGTATATATAGCGAATCACCTTAAGCTTAGAATTAATGTAATGCATATTAGAAAGAGCAATCGAATCGTTCAAATTCAGAAACATCTGTAGCGGCACATGAGCTAGAGGACAATTCGAATCACGTTGTTTTGTGTCGGAGTATCAATATCGTGATGATACACGTAATGTAATAATAAATAAACTGCGGGTTATAAAACAATGTCGCCGCTAACAAACTCGAATTTAAACTTTCCGGCTCTCCCCGACCAATATAAATAAACGAACGTGATCGTAAGGTGACCAGTTTTTCAGTCTCAGACTCCAGCGATTTTATCTGCGATCAACACACAATCTTTAGCGAATCAGTTAGTACCGAGCGTCTTATCGAATTATCTCGTCATTTAAACCACACGATCAACGACTAACCTTCTCTATACATTTAAAAGATTCAATGTGATAAAATCATGCATTTCTTCCAATAAAAAAGAATATTACTGTAGTATCGGGGGAAACTCTGGGTAATTAAGAAGATCTACTTGACCATGGGACATGTGCGAGCGAGGTATACCGGAGCCAGGGTATAAAAGGTAGCCGTGAGTGAGTTGGGGAGTTTTAGTGTTGCCAACGTGGTCGGAGAATGTTGTCCGCATTGGGAGTGGTGTTGTCAGCGTTGTCGAGGAGTGTGGTCAACGTGAAAGAGAGCCGTTGTGACGAGAGGAGTTAGTGACGAATGATGACTGCGTGCATATAGACTGACAGAGCATCATGCTTAATTTTGTGTTGGCGTGAACGATATTGAAATAAATCATACCGTTAGCAAACCTACTAGCACGCTAATTAGTTTCTCCCACACTACTGCTAATGTGACTCTTGTGACGAAGTAGTAAAGTATCAAATTTAATGCGATCCAGCCGTCGCTTCGTGTACAAGATACGAGGATCATTTCTGAGGAAACTGCCCTACATAAAAGACGTATGGTCATAAAAAGCGGCATTATATATCCTTCCAGGTCTCTTTAGCAAGCGAGGAAGAAAGAAATCTGAGATTAAGTCTCCGTATAAGTTAGTTACGCGATCTCCATTGAAATCAAATCTTTCACAGTCTTAGTGGATTTCGAGTCACCAATGCTCGATTACACATTTAAATTTCAACGATGTTGGCTATCGAACCGCTGACAAAGGCGTCAGGCATCCCCCGACGGGTCTCATAAGAATCGTCTGGTAATCCACTATCGACGGTAATCAATCGATAAACGAATTTCCAGCCTAGCTAACGAGCGTATTTTACTTAACGAATAGGTGTAGATACCGAACTAAGAACGCTGAGCCACGTGGCATCAAAGTGATTAATTAATGGAACGTGATGGATTAATGAAACATGTCAGAGGCACTTTTGTTCTTCACTCGTTATAGGAAATATTGAATTATGGGAAATTAGTTGTCCTTGGTATCGATGAGATCCGATAATTAAGGATCTAGGTAATTCTTCGTTCGTGATGAATCCCTGATTAAAGGGAGGATTAATAATTAAAGATTCAAAGAAGATTAAACTTTATTTTTGTTTCACGATAGGGACAATAACAATTGCTCACTTTTAGCAGCTAATCATTGAAGAAGTTATTTAACGCACATGTGGCGTAGCTGTGTGCTTCTGAAAAAGAAAATATTGTACCATTAGTCTCATAAGGATTGAAAAATACGTCCCATTTTCTTCTATTTATTATAAAATCTTATAACTTGAATTTTATAAAATTGTTAACCAGCCATTAAATATAATACCATTCTTCAGAGTGTTTATAGCAAATTGAATGCGAGAAAATGGTACCAGCGCGGAAATTTCAAATCCGATTACGCTATTTAATTGCATCAGGTTAATTATCATTGTCTTAACAATGTTGCTTTTGTAATTCAAGAGCAACACGCGCATGGATTAATCGTGCGAGTATATCAGTTACGTGTTGCAATAACTCTCCAGTAAAATGTTCCACGGGTGGCGTTCTGCTGAGTAATTACGTGCGGTCCAACTCTGTTGTTCTCCTTTCCATGCTTTCTTTCCCTCTATTCATTGGTGGTATGAATTTGTTTTATTTACAGCGGAACGTTAAATATCTAGTTATAATTAAAGAACGTAATTAAGCAATCCGCGTGTTATAAATATTCGTCTGGTGAAATAAAAGTGGCAGGTACAAATTTGTGGACTGGAAGATAATACGTTGAAATTAGGATTTATTTCTGTAAATTTTTAAATCATCTATATGTGTGTGTTTGAAATGAAATTTTCTTCTATCGAGTAAACTATACGAAAAATAGTAAATCAGGAGACTTTCGAGATGAGGATGAAATATCAGCTAATTTAATTAGTATTAAGAATTTATTTATTTAAGTCTTAGTACAAGTCGATGCGAAAGAAAAAGAATTGCAATATTTAATCGTTATAGATAATGTTTAATATAAAATGTTATTTTCCAAATATCCATTAAATCAATTTATACAAAAATGAAATAATGAAATTTGGTCGTTTTAATATATCTGATTGTCAAACTAAAGTGGACAATATGAATTTATAAATTAGAGAATACTATAGCACGTAGAAATTATTCTTTTATTTTAATACATTTTATATATCTTTGTAGATAAACAATTTTATATCTTAAACACTATTTGCTACCATTAACGAGAAACAGTAAAAAATGATATATTTCTTCCTTACTGCAGAATATTTTCCAAAGAAAGAATGAAAATGTCAATTTGCAACGATGCAAGGACGTGAAAACATAAGTGTACCTTTATACGACACTATTTGGGAGGAAGCTTATGCTTTTGGTCGAATTAACCAAAGGCAAGAATCAATGACATTTATATAGCTATGGTTCCTCTAGTTAATTATACACGTACGCATGTCAATTAGTTGGGACAATGTATATTTAATTAAATTAGGATGCTGGAAGTGTTAACACGATGTTGACTAATTAACTGAAACAAAGTAACGCGACCTTAATTGTTCAAAGAGTAATTAGATATACTAGCGAATCACGTTGTCCTATTTCGATATCATCTTTCCGAATGTTCGAAAAATATACATGTAGAATGATATAATTATTATTTTGCTAAATCGAATCTTTCATAACATAATTAACTAACTTGTCGACTACACAGAGTCATTATAATAGCAGTTTATGAATTGTTTTCTGTGTACGAATGATTATTATGTATTACGAATCTACATGGAGAAGAATTAAAATATATTAGTTTATACCAGTGTATTCTTTACTATAGTTTACTAAATAATACGTAAAGTATTTAAATTTTTACTTAATAACATCATTCTTGCATCCAAGAATACAAGTTTTTAATAACCAGACCTAATAAAATTTAGCTATTGCAGTTATGATAAAAAATATCCAATACATGAATAATATATTAAGTATAATGTATTATTATTGCAATAATAAAATGAACTAATTAAATTTTGTCATCCACTTTGCAGAGTAAAAAATACAGTCATAGTAGCACTTTTTGACCACTTTCACGATAGTGCTGGTTACTGGTTAAGACGCGCTTTGATTGCCAACATTTCAATGTGCCGATACGAATTTAGTTATGCCCGATAGCGGAACGCGTTTCGATAAATCCATCAACGAGCTTTTATCCGTGGGATCTCTGCCTGCCCGGCAATCCTCGTAAAGCACACTGCGTATTCAATGCGAAAACGCTCTCGCACGAATAGAACGAAACGAATTTCGAAAATCGTTTTAAACGTGACACTATAGGACAAACAAAAAGTCGACCAGCGAAATCTCTGTACTCGATAATAGAAGAAAAACAGATCACAAAACAATGACTCAGCAGTCTGAATAAATTTTCGAAAGTATGCAAAAATATTTAAAATATAAAACTGTACATGATATTTGAAACATTTTGATTATTACTTGGTGAAAATGATTAGATATTCAGATTATCAGTACATTCTGTTTCTATGCGTTTCAACAAAATCATTTAGGAAAGCAAAACGTGCAGTTCGTGAAAATCATATTCATTTATTCTATATATGTATATGTCGTATGTATGATCATTAATTTTATTATTAAAATAAAGCTACTTTTTATTTAAAAATTGTTAATTCCATATGTGAACACATAGTAACATTTTCTGGTAATAAATGTATTAAACGATGTAAATTTCTGAGTGGAATTTTCTGGTTTATGTTGCTAAGAATACAAAGAGCTAACTTTTAGCACACGAGTGAATTTTTACGATATCGGCGCGAATAATAATCCTGAATTTCTCAGTATTTTTACATAGAATTGCTTTTGGAAATTATCACGTGGCGAAGCGTAGCTCCAGTTTCGGTTACTGATAACTGAAAACGTTGAAATAATTAACAAACCGGATATCCAATATCTGCGGTAATATTCGCACACCCTCTTGCGGTTAAAACGCGGGTCACGCGAACTTGAAATGAAATTTCCGTTAATTCTTAATTTTTGGTCATTTAATCTTCCGATATTTAATATTAGCAAAACGACCGCTTCATCTCGTAAACGTACTCCATGTTGAAAATTTTAAATATTACAGATACTTATATAAATTGCGAAGAAGCGATTTAATTTCCATACAGTTGCGTTTCTCGACATAAATTAGAGTCGTGACTTACTTTTATTACAGGCAAATGATCTACTCACAGTTGTGTAAACAGATACTTGCAATATGATAAGAGTGGTGAAATTGTTTGTAAAATAATTATACATAAATAGAGCTAAAAAAATCATTTGGAACGTCAGAAAATATAATATTTTGCAACATTGTCAAGAATCGCTACAGGTTTGGAATTCTGTTGGCCTTAATATATTAACATTTTGCAATCTAAATTGAAACTTCCCTCTGACTAATTCACATTTAATAAATTGCTTCTAGAATCTGATAATTTAATTGTATTTTTGTATTTTGGTAATCGAAAGCAAATACACAGTTTCCATTAATCTAAGATTTCATGCAAAATAGTTGCCTGTCTTATAAAATTATACCATAAATTGTTTGATAATCGATGAATTTCTAGTTGACCTTTATCCTTATGCAAATATCAATACTGAATATCACAAACTGTCTGATAACAGTCGGATGAACTCCTAATTAATCTTCAACTATATTTAAGTGCCAATATAGAATCCAATTTGGGGTTTCTGTTAATGTGTATGTATTAGAGAAATTACGAAGATCGACGTGAAGGATTTAAGAAAATTGAAGCAACTTCCCTATTCTAAAAAGTTACATCATTAATTTTCTGGCAATAGATGAAGACGTAATTAATCTTCAATATGAAATGCCGATACTGAATCCAATCTTGGATTTCTATTAATGTCTAGTTATTTTGAAAATTATTATTAAACCAATGTTTAATTATTTTGAATATCAACCTAAGAGATTTTTTTTATTCTAAAAAATACATTCCACGTACGGTAAAAATGAAACAAAATTAATTGAAGTAGCATGTCGAGTTCTCAGACATAGGACGGCAAAACGACCATGAAGAAGAGGAAACGCGTGCATCTAGCAATCCGATCTACCAATTAAACTATCTCTTCTGAAAAATGGCCAGCGTTTGCAGTTGCTGGATTGCCAGGGAAACCAACTATTAATCTTCATCGGTGTAGCGACAACTAATTCGCTTCTGAAAAGTAACGCTTGAAGGAAACATGTGCTGGTGGTACTATTGGGTTGGCAACTAAGTGATTGCGGATTTTGTCATTAGGTGGTATTAATAAAATCCGCAATCACTTAGTTGCCAACTCAATAGAAAGAGAAAAGCATCTGAAGCATCAGTTGTGGAAACTAATTTCTGGAACGTGTCGGGGAATCTTAGGTCTGTTTGCCGATACGTGGGCGGCGTTGAGATTCGTGGTGGTTGTCGTCGCGATATTTGACCAAAAGTCAGCGGCCTTTAATACTAAATCGTGTCCATTGTGTGACTCAGCGTTGAAAGACGGCACAGGGACCATAGATGACACCTGGAACAATACAGAGATTGAATTATGTACCGGAAGAGCCCTTTTCATGGGCTCATATGCGAACACGTTCCCTTTGTTTCACCATAATCGTAGAACAGCTTTTAAAGACTTTGATCAGAAGTTTAGTAATTTATAATTTGTACCGTGTCATTCGTTAATGACAGAAATAATTCTGTTTAGTAATAAAGATCATTTGACGTATAGTAAGAACAATCAGAAGTACCAGTGGTTTATTTTCGACAGGGTATAATCCAATCAGAATTTTTTCATGGAAAAGAAAATTTGCAATTATTTTATATCGCATCATAGTTATTGCTGGAATATTATAACACGTTGAAATTGATTTCTAAAACTTAATACGATTAGACTGATTTACCCTAGTTCAATAGATATCACAATTAAAATAAAATTTTCAAGAATTGAAAATTATCTTTTTAAAGAGTAAATTTTAAAATTAAATTTTTGAATAAAATGAAGTAACTTCAAATTATAATTATAATTCAGAAAGTATCATTTAAATCAATTCAAGTTATTTTATAAGTAAATTCTCATTTTAACGTAAAAGTTAAAAATAAAGGGTTTTTTTATACAAATTCAAATTAACAATAGATATAGTTAAAAAAGGTACAGACTCGGTAGAAAGTTGTTATACCTACTAAGTATTATAGAAAGCATCAAATTTTGATTTTATTTTTCATACTTATATTTTTTCATATTATGTGCATTCTATGCAATTTTGCACTTTCAAATTTCCTATAAATGTATACGATTAAATTGGTACTTTTAATTGCCCAAATCCTTATCCGATAATTGTTAATTTGTCATTTAATTTAAGAAGTAGACAGTTACGAGATAGCTGTTATCACAGCATGAAATAGATTTTATGAAAATTATCGCCGGGTGTAAAGATTAAAATTTCTTTTGCGATGGAAACAGATATCCGAATTTTCGGACGGTTAGAAAAAGTAACGTCACTGGTGAGCAGAAAGATCGCAGAGATATTGGATATTCGGGGGATCCTAGTTAAATGTAACTCGAGGACTCTTGAGAAATTTCTCAACTTAATTCAACGTGTCACATGCAACTGGCGGCACAGGATCATTTTCCTTTGAAATTTTAGGTCATACACCGTGATGGAATTAATAAAACTCGGACATTTGTAACTAGCTGCCCGTGAGGAAACATTATGAGGAGGAAATATGCGAAAGAACCTCGAACCAAGGACTCATTTTTTTAAATGACGCAATTTTTCTTATTCTCGTCAGAACTGACAGCTTTAAATTATAAGTCACGTAACCTAGATTCGAGGACGAGAATATTTAACAAGAATAGGAAGAAAAGCGATGAAAATACTACGTTGCAAGAGGTTTTCATATAATAGATTAACCTATTAAAAACATTGCATATTTTGTTATTTATTATACAATTTAATCGCGTCAGAATATTCTATTACACGTAGTTATAATAACTGGAATAATTTCATTTGGAAAATTCATGGAATTATGTAAGAAAGATAAATTAAGTGTTTCGGTACTAAAATTTAAAAAATTTTACAAGCTGGAGTTAATCACGTTGTTCTGGGAACGGCTCGATTATAAAGAATGAAATCGTTATAATTGGATTGGATCGTAATTTTGTAATTAAAAAAATGAAAGAACATTTTGTCAGAAGTAAATGAAAACGCGCCTTTGCGCTTTTGAATTTTTCACGTGTAACATTTTCATAGGTTCTCGCGTTAAAAAGGACAACCCATTCAAAGAAGAGCTAATATTTGTCTCTATTAAAAGGTAATCGATGAAAAATCCAATACGATATCCTTTCTCTTCATCTGGATTCGCTCATAATCGATCATATCGACAGTCACGTCGTTTTAATTCCACCGTGTGCAAGGATCGGCCAATGCAATCTCGTTGTCGTGCCGCGGTATTAATCACTGTGCAGGAGTTGCGAAAGGTTAATATTCCATTCGGGGTATTACCGGAGAAGTTTCAAGTTACAAATTGTAATGGAAATCCAGAGAGCCATGGATTCTCGGAAACCCTGAACAGGCTGGTTGCGGTTGCCTTGCACCAGAGATTCTCGAATAAAGACCCAAGTTCGATGGCGGTGCTTGTTAACGATATTGTTACCGATATACATATGTTGTTACTATCGGATCACCGATAAACGTGATTCTTGTAATTATTTACATAATTAGAAAAGGACTTATTAAATCCAAAGGTGCACGAGTGTTTTAGAAATATGAATTTTATTAATAATCAATATGTTGATGAAGCTATATATGTAAAAATATATGCCCAAAATCAAATAAAAGGAGTAAAATAAAGCATAAAAAATGTGAATTATTATACTTCTTTCTGTGATTCTTAAATATTAAGGATGTTAGAGAACATTTTTGCTGTATTACGTTTTCCACAATAATCCATTAAAATTTTTACATTTCTTCAATATACATATGTAAGTATTTGAATATTTCTTCAAGAAATGCTTAATAGAATATTACTTTAAATATTACTGTGGACTTATCATTAGCCATGGATATTATTAACAATAAGGTTAAATTTAGAGTAAGGCGTCTCATACTATGTTACCTAGAAACAATAGAAATAGAAAGCAAATATGCAGTAATATATTTACAATTATTTATAAAAAATTAATTAAGAAAGCAACGATTGTGGCACCCTGATGAATATTAACTTTGTTAACACGGACTCAGAAGTAACTCTATTCACTTGGTAAATGCTATTCGAATGAAAATTGTCTTTAACAAAATTTACTTTTATAGAAGGAGTTAACAATAAGCTACGATATCGATAAAAATTCATATTGTCATAGATTTATTTCTGATTCCACTGAATGCTAAATATGAATTTGGCTTTCGATTACTAAAATACTTATATATATTGTTACCTAAAAGATCGAAAAATTTTACGAGAGTTAATTTTATTGCGAACTCTTCAAATAACAAGACGTTGTGTATTATTCTAACTATCTTCCTCTACTTCTTTTCCAACTCCAAACTTCCTTGCTTCATTTTATAAATCCTAAATTTAATGTTGTTTAACCTACAAAGAAAACAAACGTTTCTTACTAAATTTGGCCAATTTACCAATTGGAAAGTGAATTATACTATATAATCAATAAGAAAAGAAAAAAGAATTAGTGCAAAGAGTGCAAAAAAAAGAATTCAGCTCAATTAAATTTATGCAATACGTTGAATATTTCTAATTATACTCTTGGGAAGACAACCTTCAATGGAAAATAATTACTGTGTTAAATTAAAAGAACTCGAGCAACGTTATACTTCGTGCACGTTAATCGATAACCAATCGATGATCAGTGCCATTAACAACGCCAATGGAGTACAATGTCTCTGTGTTTGCGTGGCAGAATGCACAGCAGTGTATTTGGTCTATGAATTGTACGGCCATGACACTACCGATAAACGCCATCCATTATTGGCCTTTTAAAAATTTTATTTTAAAATACCTTGCGTACAAATCATGTTGTCATAAATAAAATGTCCGGTATTGAATTCGACAGTACCGGGCCATTGTATTTTCGTACTGCAAAAATTTACAGAGAATGCGATTAATTCCATTGGTGAACGTATAGGGACACGAATGGAGAATTGATAAAGCCCTAACATGATCAATGAAATTCGTGTTCAAATTTGTTCAATTGTTTCTTCTATCATTTGCTTGTACAAGAAATAAAAACGAATAAAAAAGAATGGAAAAATAGGATTAATATAATTTCAGATTCATTAAAAAATATTATCGTAATATTTCTATTTGAAATACGACGAACGTGTATATTCTACGAATCACAAGTCACAATTTATTTCGAACGTATCTCAGGAACGTAACTCGTAACGAACTAAAAAAACAGGTTAGAAAAATACGATCACGTTTTATCGTAGTTTATTGGTGATCACGTGAATGATATTCGGTATCGACATCGCGTTTCCGACTCGCATTTCGCAGAGTAACTAATTACGACAAAGGGTGACTTATTCCGAAAGAGGGCCAGAGAAAATAAAAAAAATACGCGCGTCGTTTCGGCGACAGTTTCAGAAGCAAAAGTCAACACAACGGGTAAACGGTAACAGATGCCATTTCTCCCGGCTGTACCTCCGGAAACGTGAATGCTTGTGTACGTATGTAGGTATAAATCACGGATGCAGCAGTGGCATACACATTACCCAGCTGATGCTTTATGCATCTTGCTTTATTCAACAGGCAACGCTGGGATAATATCAGGGTGTTACGCAATTCTGATTGAAGTCGATATTCTCCACAAATCACAATCGCCAGTTGAATGATCTATGTGTAAATACCCAAACCACTCGTTAAAAAGACCAAGCTACGACGTTAATAATGTTATAAAATATTCCAATGAAATTATAGGAAGAAGAGAAATATCGCTAGGTTAGGTTAAAGAGAATCGCAAAAACATCATCATCATAAATCGCAATAGACGCTAATGCAAGTGAAAGAGGGCGCGATATTACCTACTGTGGTTAACCTCACAAGCACAGGGGAAACATTAATCGTCTTACAAGTGAGTGACCCAAAGAGGTTGAAATGGTTCGAAAGAAATCTCAGTAGAATGGTTGTCGTTTTTCATCCGTGAATATTAAAGAAGAGCGAGAAAAGTGAGATTCCGAGGAAGATAACCTCAATTGCGACAGGTTACTGGTCTGATTAACGCTCGTAGGGTTATCGATGAGTCTCTTTAAATCTAAAAGTTAATTTTCTTTACTGATAACTGTTGATTTTCATTTCGTAAAAAGAGACTGGAGTGCAATAGATGACATTGGAAAAAGTACTGCACTGTATAATTAATCTCTTCTAAAATATGAATCGCGGATTAACAGATACGACAAGTCAATACACAATTCACGAATCGATCTATAAAATTCAATAAATTGCACGCGAGATGAAAACTGATTCTTTCCCTTGCGTTACAGATATCTTCATACATCATTCATCTTAAATTCTTTACCCTATATGTATAGTGTATGTACAGGTGGGAGTTATAGTCTATAGACTATAAATTCTCGATGAAAAGTACATTCTATTTTACGAGTATACCGACTGAATTACCTTAAAAAAGATTAAAAACAAAATAGCTGTGCCGTAAGAAACATAACAGGACATTTAGATATAATTGATCAGAGAATAAATTTCATTTTTTATTTACGTAAATTCATTTCACTTCCTCGCTTCTTTTATGAAGGGGGCCTCCGCTTGACGATAGTCCTATGCCTCAATAGCTTTAATCCAGCACTGACTACTGTATATTGAATTGAGTTGACAAATACGTAATGCAAACATTTTTACGTAAGAGATCGTTTTTGTTTTTAAAGCAAGAGATTGTTCCTAACCTACAAAACGCATGTATAGTCTACAATCTGAGATTTTAACGCGCAATTTAAAAAGGTGTTCAATGTATTTCGTTAAATTTTTTTAGTTATTTTGATTTATACATGAACAATGAGAAGACGTATTTTCGTACAGTTATAACTTTTTACTGTCGAAAAGATACAAACCGATAAGATGAAGATAAAAATACAAAAAGCAAAAAAGATTTGTGATGTGTATGGTGAATGAAAGAATGATGCAAAGGTGGTTCAAAACGTTCTATGACTTTAGTTTTACCGATGGTAAACATTAAACATTCTGACGGATCTATTGAGATTAGTAACGATCAAATTTCCAGATCGATCAAATATACCACACGAGAAAATGTTGAAATGTCAGCAGTATCTAATCTTTAGCGTTGAGAATCGTTTGCATCAGTTTGGTATAGTTTCATATCGATATTATTTTTTGGCCAACTCAATATAATTTTTATACTTTAATTGTCGTCAGCAGTTGGGTTAAATGACTACGACAACTACGAACGAATAGCGTCATGAAAACCATATTCTTTTAGTGACTTACCTGCACAGTCGAAGTTGAATAATTATCATTAGTAGCGATAGAATGGTAGATGAACGTTATTACTTCGAAAGATTAATTTCCACGCTGCACTGGTTCGACGATGTTCGATTGTTCGATGTTCGACGATTATTATCACAATTCCATCGCACCAAATGTTGAAGCCCGGTTAGGACGTTGATGGACGGAGTATCCGGCACATACTGCATAAACATTATCATGAACTGAAGCCACGTCCTGTATTTCTAAATCGATCTCTTTTGGTTATATTTCCGGTATCGAAACATGATTTGATATCTTCTTCAAATAGGATTTCAAATAATTAATGAAATTCTAGATGAAACGAGCTGAACTGTGAATCAACGCGAAAAAATCATGACACAGTGTAGTAAATGGCATGCTGGGAAATTATTAATTAGGACGTGATGCAACGCGGGGAAATTAACCATATAGAAAATTGTTTTTACATACCTGTATGTTGGTTAACTGTTAAGTTTCTGGTTTGCTTATTATCCTTGTCAACTTGTGCTTTTATTTTATGAAACTACATTTCACTGTGAAACACATTAAAGTAATACGCGATCAAAAGTGTAAAACTGACACTTCTACGACGATTAGAAAGTTCCGGTAACTGACGCCATTATGAAACGGAATTACGAAACACTGTAATACTACGGTAAACAGTAATCTAATTATATTCAATAAAACTATTTATTAAATTTTAATCAAACAATTTAAAAATTATATTGATAATTAATATAAATATTTTTAAAGTGACTAAAGATGATTGTTATATTTAAATCGCAATTTGTAATATATAGAAAGGAAATTTTAAACTAATCAAGTGTTACAAATTCAGTTCGTCTCGCGGAATTACGTCGTTCGTAGCGTCTTTTAGTCTTTCCAGACCAGTTTTGCAACTTTTTAAGTGTTGTTAATAGTGTTATGATAAAAATTAATATGTGATGTATAAATATTGACCGCGAAACAAATGTGTGATAGGTTATAGTGTTAATTGTGAAGTGTATTGTTAAATTAAGTCAATTCCTATGATGATTGCTGTATACAGACCGGATGCCGCCATTTTTGCTATTCAAATCGAACAGGTAAATTCTTAATATTTTTGTTTTAATTTTTCAAATGTATAGCTTTTATGGATATAAAAAATACTTAAAGTTAAGCTGACATTAGCGTTTGTTTGCCATTTCTCTTTGTTTTTAAAGCTTTTGTTTCGAAATCCACTGTAATTTGATATAATTGTACATATTTCGTTATGATTTATTTGTCACTTTCTAATTGACCACGAATATTCCATTTATAGAGAAATATTTGTTTTTCAGAGTAAAAATTCATTTTATATAATATAATTATGCCTTACGGAATAATTGAATGTTGGATAACGAAATTTCACAAGGCACATACTCTTTAGATATATTCTAAATTTAAAATGCATATAAAATTAAATTTGAAACATTTGAAATGTGAATATTCATGAAAGTATTTTAATAAATAATCAATATATTTTACATATATATTTGCTTGTACAATTTTAATACGATTGTTAGAACCTATAACTCATAGGTATCACTATTTTATTAATACAATACTAGGTTGGGATTAGGCTTTTGTTTTACTAGGTTCTTGTCTTATTGTCTTCAATCATAAAATTCTAAATCAATTTAACTCGAATAGTATAATAAATAAACTGCGGATTTTTATGGACTAATGCAAAATTTGGAGGTATAAAATAAAGGTATAAAAGCTGTAAAGAAAATATATAAAATGCCTAAAGTATAAAATCCTTTATAGTATTTAATAGTTAAAACAATATGTATTATTTTAAAAGATCAAAGAAATTGTCTATTATTAACCAAATCAATGATCTAATATCTATTATCGATGATGGTTTTATTATGTTATTTCTACTATCAATAATAATATTAATTATTATACTAAATATTGGACTATATTATTTATTGTCTAATATACTATATATTACTAATATATAGTAACTATTAGTAATAATTGTAAAAAAAGTTATTTTCATGTTCCAAAAATATTTGGTTGTGAAAAGGTTAACTAAATTCTGTGTATGTCTGTATATAGGTGTAGCATTTCTGATTTAAAGTTATGGAAATTATCAATGTATATACACATATTCGCCGTGTTCCAGGTTTATCTCACATCGGCACATATTTCAAAATTACAAGTGCCTAGCTCTATCAATGCGTTCGTAACTCTTGTATAGTGATAGTCATAAAGTGGAACACTCGAAAGACAAGCACATAGGTCTGGCACATTGAATATCCTCTACTTCCCGTGTATTTCTCCAGGGTTTGCTAGCTCGAATTTTTTACTAGCTCAATACGAATATTTCGGCCGTCTTTTTACGATGTAACACGGAGTACTGCCTCATAAACTAGAAGATCCAACGAACCCCAAACGTTGAGCACTCTTCAAAGCTCGCTAGCTTAGACGTCCAGCCTGTTCCACCGATAAAACCTGAGACTTTTCAGAAAGATGGTATGCAAGTAAAGGATCTCGATTTCCAATTTCAAGTACACCCTTCAACGCTTTAATTTCGAAGCTTTGAAAAGTCTTTTAAGAAATTCAAATCCTCTGTCTCCGGGTCAACACACTTTAACTTTAATAACGCGGGTCGATGTTAACTACGACTTTTGCTTTTTTTCCTAAAGTCACGTTAGTCTGTTAACTGGGTCATTAATTGAGCCCAAAATGCCTATACTCTTATTTTAAGAAATATTTTAAATATTTAGAAATAAACATTATATTTTAAATGTAAGGAATATGTTGAAGAATTTCAAAGTTTGAGTGTTGATTCTTTCAATCTTTTTTCATATCTAGTATCTTTAGTAGACAAATGATAAAAAATAGATACTAATACTACACCATACTAATCAAAATGTATTTTCAGTTTTTCCTTTCAAATAAACAGAATAATGAAAACTGCGTTAGTCATCAGGACAATTTTTTAAGAAGAGTCTACATAATACAATTCATATGCTTTTCATTATTTTCACTTGAAAAGAATGGTCAATATTCTCCAATCATTGACAAATATGTACGCAAGAAAACCGACTGAAAATGTCCTATGATTTCTTTGAAAGAAAGTCTCAAAGGTATCTGAAAAGTAACATTTTAAAGCAGAATAGCCCCTAAAAGACGAAGTCAAGGGAAAAGTGTCAATGTTAGTCGGTCAATAGTTGTCAGAACGCATTTCCAGTTGAATTAGGCGAACGCGTGGCGAATCGTTGATCCGTAAAAAAAATTCTTCGGCTCTCGTGATCGCAACGCGCCGCCGACGACGACGAGCAGATCTTTCCAGTCGATAGAGCAAAGATTTAGGTGAACCGGAACAGCGCCTCTGAAACCGCCGCTGCTAAAGGTCTTTAAAAGCTTGCACTCGCGCGAAAGCCTTGCAAAAAAGACCAAGACGGGAAGAGAAAACGAGAGAAAGGGAATTGAGAAGAAAGAAAAAAAGAAAAAATAAAAGCGTGGAACCAAACCGGAGACAGAATGCAATGGCATCAGTAACTGAAAGAGCCCGTTGCTCGGTTCGTGAAAATGCTCTCTGAGCCCTCTCGAACTTGGTTTGAAATTAAGATAAGCCGACTCGAAGTGATACTCGGCTCTATTGAAAAATAATCCCGTTAAAACTTCATCTGCCTTGGAAAAAATGCGTTGCTTGACGACGGAAGATTCTCAGTTGAATAACTTCGTATTAAATAAGTTTTCACTGGTTGGAAATTCTACACTAGCGTCCGTGAGTACTTTTAAACACGTGGTGCAATTCGATCAAAATGTTTCATTGTCAAATGTTTATTAGATTAAGTTGTTACATATGAAACGATCGATTTTATAAACTGCGTAAAAAGTTAATCAGAATTTAGCGATAGTTAGATGTTAAATAGCATTTGTTAAAGACAAATTCAAAGCTTGTAGCTAACCATATCCAGATCCGTTATAACGAGACGTGATAAAGTGCACGCGTACCGAGCGAAAATTCAAAATTGATTTTCTCGAAAACAAAGCTTCAAACGAAAAATTTTTATTCTATATTTTCGACTTATTTTTTCGAGTAGAATCACCCCCTTTCCGTTTGTACCACCAGTCACCAACCACCCTGTATATGCTTATAACATTAACATGTATACGTTCTCGAAAAGCTACATGAAAAGGAGAGACAATTTGTCATGAGTGTGAAAAATTTCGATTGGAAAATACAAATGTGAGAAATGGATCGAGAAACTATCTACAATGAACAATTAAGCGTTTCAGTTTTAACGATTGTCATTTTGTTTTACAATGGTCAATATGTTTTGAATCTGTTGTAATTGGATCGGGGCCATTCGTTTGAAGTTTATTTTACACTTTTACAATAATTTGGAACTGTCCAAATATGTACTTATGGAAGGTCGTGTAGATTTGATTGAATAAACGAGTCATCCACGAAGTTTAATATGAGCCACTGTTAATGTTAGTAATTTAATTCAATAAAGCATTTAGGGACACGTTATCAGAAGTTTGTTGTTAACTGTGTCGGAATGGCGATTGAACTTGTAGAGGGCTTGGCTGTGAACAGATAAATTTATGTCTTTGAAACGATCAAAGTTTAGTTTCGAGTGATCACGTATAACTGTAGATATGCATAGTACCTATACGACGTTATTTAGCACTGGTAAGTCTGAGTTTCCATTTGGTCCCTTTAGGCAGAGATATATTTCTAACCTGACAAAACGTTCAGAAGAAATAAGACCAGGAGATTGCAAGTTAGGATATATTTCATTGAAACAAATCAAACAGAACAAAATTTATCATTTCAATTCAGATGAAACTGTAGTTTCAAATTAATCTGATTTAAATCAACTTTATGTTAATCTCGAATTCTCGAAGACTGATATACTTAATACTTTAGCATAAATGATAGATAGATAGATAAATAATAGATAGAGCATTTTAAATCAGGATATTTAACGTGTAAAAGATCTCCTCAATTTAAATTCTATTTCTTCACTTGTATTTATGAAAATACAAATCTACATGAACATCACATTGAAATCATCATATTATTGGGAATCATGCTGAACACACATATGCCAGTATCCCTAGAGAAATTAATGTAGTATCCAATTTTCAACTGAAATTGATAAGCTCATTCTTATAATTGAATTTTAGAAAACGAAATGGACATATCCAAAGGGGAATTGAAATTTTATTTAATTAAAAGCTATCATAAACATATGAAGAAACACGTGCCTCTCGTTTCGTGTGGATAGCAATTGCATTTAAATAGTGGGAATTTTCGATGGCAAGTATCAGAATCATGATTTTGGCAGTCAGGCAAAAACACGTAAATGTGTTTGGACGCTAATCTCTATTTCCCGTTGATCTGCAGCTGATCAAATACACGATCAATCGGAAGCACGGCTAAGTACCGAAAGCCGACGAAATGAGTTGATTGCCGTACTACAAACGTTTCGAGGCCGATTCTATGTATCGATTAACGTCGGCTCGACGATCATCGCATATTTACACGCGAAAATTATAGGCTACTATAATCGGCTCGATTAACTCTTTTCGATTTAGTGAAACGCTGTTTCACACATTCGGCCCATGACACACCGTCACAGGAATTTCTCTTCTTCTTCTGCTTCTTTTCGTCTCATTGGCGACTGAAATTCTTAGAGTGAAGAAAATTAGAAATTTCCCTCTGCCTATCCGAGCTACTTCAGAAGTCTCCTGGAGATTTTCTTTTGGACGTAAGATTATTAAAACTAGGTGAGGCTTTTTATTTAAGTGGAAGGGAATTAGAGGAACCCGCATTAGAATTACCTAATGGAAGTTGCGTTTCACTGTGAATGATCACGTTTCATGATCGAGCTGTTCGTAAGATAGTTACAACGATCAATTTTACAAGTTGAAAAGAAGACCATGTTGAAGTAAATCATTCGTTTTTTGAAATATTGAACACTAACCCTGCGATAAATTACTTTCTTCTTCGTTTTTTATCGATCAATCCTTCAAGGAATTGATAAATTGCTCAGTAAAACAATTGAAAAATATAAAAAAGCTTAGAAATTTATCGGTGTACCCGCGAGAAGCTTAATTATTGAAAGTTGAAATTTAGGATACAAGGCTTGATTAGATTGATTACTACGCTGCGGATTTATTATGCAAATTCATACTTTTGAAAATGCAATTAAAAAAAAAAAAAATAAATAATTGTCTCATCTATCGAGTATTATAAAAGGCGCTGTACTTTGGATATTTTATATACTTTCTCATATTGTGTACATTCGATGAAATTTATCACTTATCGCCTAAAAAATTTTGCATGAAAATCCCGAGTCTATCGATTAGTCGTAGATATATTTTTCGTTTCAATTTCTTCGATACAAATTTTATACAACCAACGTCGATGGTTCTAACAGTTAGGAAGCACGTTTGAAAATCTACTATCAGAATCAAAAGATCATTTGATCGTATAAGGCTATTAAATTAAACACGTGGATAAAAAGCAAGGTGGTCGATTGATCGCGTGCAGGTGGAAGTATTGGATAACGTTCTCGAGCGGATTACAGCCGAAGGATTGCATTCGCGAATTTCCCTGTGTTTACGAAACGTTCGATCGCCCATCCGCAAACAAGATGCAGATCGCGGGGTTGTGAACGAGCCCTGTTCCTCCTGTTAATTCCCCTCGTTCCCTTGATTGCACCCGCTCAAGAGAACCTACAGGAAGCTGTTAGTCCCGTGTTGTTATGCGTCAGACATAGTGCACACCGTGACGGAAGGCAAATATTCTGCTTCTCCCAAGACGCCAACGTGTGTTTGATGCCTCTGCTTCTCCACACACAGTGAGAAATTCCCGTGTTTCGGGTTGATGCTGATGAGAATACATGAAAGTTGTAAAGAATTGAGCCTACGATTAAAGCAGATGAACGTTAAAGTCCAGAGATACTCAGATTTTAACATCGTTTTGTTGTGAAATTTTCTTTGGTAAGTTCTTAAATTGCAGAATATAAATATCGTATGGAATTGTATAGCATGTGCAAGTACATATCATAAAATATTAGCTTTTAGGTATTGTTAGATAAGATGATAAATAGATTTTTGGCGATATTCTTTTGGAAGTTGTTAAACCGTAAAATGTAAATAGTATATTTTGGTAATGATAATTTGTGAAAGTCAGCGCGTACGGTTGATTAAGAATATGAAGATTGGATTGTAGGTGTTGAGGTTGGTAAAGTTTATTGGGAAGTTATTAAATGATGGGTATATGAATAATATGTTTCCGTTTCTGTGGAAGTTAAGATGTTTGTTTAATTCAGCAGACGAATGTTGTCTTTTAGGTATAAGAGTGTAGTATGAAGTTATGATTGAGTTCTTGCTGAAGATATTTTTTCTTGTAAATAATGAAATAGTGAGATGTGAAAATTACAAATTGTGCTTATGTATGATATGTATTCTTTTCAACAGTTTTTAAAGAAAACTGCTAAATGTTAAAATGTGAATTCTATATTTTCGTAATGATAATTGGTGGGCCTTTAATATTATTATATCATATTACTATTACCATTGATTTCTTTCATTCTCTAATTATTTATATCACAAACTTCTCACTTCATAATCAACTCCATGGCCACGAAGATAACCAACCGTTCAAAGTGAAGCTCGTGAGATAAATTTCAGTGCTTCGAAATGCATCCTGCGAGGGCAAAAACCGAGGATCGTTTCGTGCAACAGTTCTCTTGTTCGCAGTATCTGTTCGATTCCAGTCGCGTCCGACTAGATTCCATCGTAACGAGGAGTCGGACGAGCCATTAGGTCGACGTCGCGACCGACGACGTCTCCGGAAATTGGTTGTTTCGATCGGAGTTCGGATGGCGCGCGTGCGGCAACTCATCGAGCACTGGGTGTCTCGTTCCTCGGCCGTTTTTACCGGTGCACCGATCACCGGGGAATCGTTGGAACGCCGGACGACCGAGAAAACGATATCTGTCAGAGGCACGTGCGACGTGATGTCGTTTCGACGACCAGGTTGCTGTTCCACGCTCGTTCGTTAGAATTTCGACGCCTCTGCCGTCCTACGATTGAATCGTCAGTCGTCGAGTCCTCTTAATATTTAGGAACGTCGTTTAGTTTTATTCGACATTTCTATTATTTTTATTCTTAAAGCAAAAATTGGTTTGTTGGTTTCTTTTATTTATTTCTTGGCGAGGAATGGTTCCGATTTTTTTTTTTAATTTAATACAAGGATGCTTTTAAGTAAAATTTTCCCTTTTTCAATTTTCTTTCATCCTCTGTTTGCCTCTATATAATTTAATCGCGTATCTTATTCGTTTCTAACCTTATTAGAGTTATATCAAACAAATATAGATATTCTTAAACAGCTTCGTTTCAGACATTTTTTAGATTGTTCAAATAATATTCTAGTCTTTTATCCATATTAGGGTATTTAATAAAAAGATACTTTTTAACGAAATCTTTCCTTTAACATCCTTACTCTTATTGCAGTTATATCAAATAAATGTAGGCATTTTCACGATCTGAGCTATGAGAATCGTCGGCTCGTAAAACAAAGAAAAGAAAAAGTAAATAGCAATTAGCTCTTTTTATAGGAATTAATCGGTTAACTTGTTTAAATTTTCAATTTTCTATAATAATATACAATAATATAATAGTCATATATGTCGGGTTCTTATTAGAGTTAGGAGCGTATAATGAATCTTCACGTGAATTGGTCATCGTTGTGATGTACTATAGATGATATTTACTGGTACAAATGTGGTTATTATAGAGTGTAACAAATAATAACGGCGATTAGATGATCGAGATGTCGATGACAATGAATTTAGGTTCGATAACGAATCCACGATCAACGGGATGACGAATGCGATTTGATCCAGGATTCTGGTGTGACTCAACGTACTTGTCTACAGTACAAGTAGAACTTATCTGACTGAATCTCAGTCTAAGTGGAACTGCCCTTATATACTCCTCTCCGTATCTCTCTGTACCCCTCGGGCCAATCTTTAGTTTTAGGGAGAGCTATATAATTACTCCATACCTCTGTTAGGTACACGTCCCTCCCGTGACCGTGGCTACGTTCAGCGACCCGTTATGTCACGTGTGAACCCAAGCCCACTGTCACAAATCTTGGGCACTCGTACTCGGATTAAATCATAAACAACTATTTCTCAGTTTTATTATTTAAGTACAGCTATAATAAAAAGTCTGGACTAAAGTATTGGGGACCTTCCCAAACATTCCAAAAGAAAGATCCCGATGTTCTTTCATCTCCGACATATACATATATAATAATTTGTCATTAGCACCTAATGACAAAATCCGCAATCACTTAATTGCCAATCAAGTAGTTCGTATATCATCTTCATTTTTCTCGATAAATACGGATTGAAGAGCTTACAATCTACGTGGACTAATCATGGAAACAGAAATTGTGTAGCTAAACCAACATTGTTCTATTTGGATCGTTCGAATCGCATTGTATGGTCGTTGTCGAACGATAATGAGCACGCGCCCTAGGGAATAATGCGATCTCCTCTGTTTCTATCGCGACGAATTTCGGTAATCCGTGGCGTTTGACGTTCAAGATATCGCGATTGGTCGGGGCCCCAGTTTACCAGCTAATTAGCGATTTCCGGAAGGACGGCGCGTGCGTGTCGCAGCTGAATACGCATTTCAATGCGTGCTGTTCCAATTAACCGGTGGCTCGGCCTACGGGGTTAATTGGCCACTGATGATCGATAGACGCGTTAAAAACGCGCCATGCTTCGACTCTGTAGAAACGCGGATGCTAGGAAAGTTCACCGTGGAATAGAAAAATTAATTCACGGTGTTATTTAGAATCATTCGAGTGGTTTTATTTAATATTTATTGCTCGAATCTTGAACATTATTTCGTCGATTTTGTATTGATTTTTAATTTTATTCGCATTAATTAAACTGTAATTTACAGGTTGGATATAGTTCGCTTTTATAGTTGGGTTTTGTATATTTCTAAAAATTAAATCTCGATATGGATTTGTGAAGACAGTTCACGTTGTTATTCGAATACCTTTAAGTAGTTTTGTTTGATATTTGTTACTTTAATCTTGAATGTTATATTGTTTAGTTTTTGCTGGATATTTAACGACAAACTACATTTTTCAACTGTGGACGATCAATTGCAAATTTTTTGCCGGTAATCTGTGTAAACTTTTATGACGTAGAAGTGGATTTTAGATGGAAGATATTTAGTATATGTACAGTATATAGCATAAGGAAGATACGATTATCTGTGTATGTAGCAGTGAGAACATTTTTCTTTCATTTTTTAATCTTGCTAATATTATTTAGATCTTTATCGTCTTTATTAAAATTTTGTAAAATGTTGCAATGTGTAACGTTTACTATTAAAAAAAGGAAAACAGTTTTTGAATCGTAACACATTTTTATAAAATAATTTTATTACAAAATAATTTCATGGAATAATGAAACTCTCATTTTTGAAAACGGCTTACTTGTAGAACTAATTTTGGACAATATATAGATATTATTCTTCTGGTAAACGATAATATGATCTTGTTATAAATTAGTCTATTTTTATAATTTAGATGTACTAAAATAATCAATACTTCTATGTCATTTCTTCTATTATTATAGAAAATCGGAAATTTAAATGAACTAATCGATTAATTCCTATAAAAAGAACTAATTGGTATTTTCTTTCTTTCTGTTTTACGAACCGACGATTCTCATAGCGCAGATCGTTCTCGATTATATACCAATGGTTTCACGATGCTGTTTTATATGAAATTATTAATCTTCGTTTCCTCGTTGCTCTCGTTAGGGGAAAAGGAAGTAAGATGGAACTCTGTCAGGAACTAAATGGTTTCTTTAATTCGTTATTTCGAGGAGCGTCTGGAACGGTTGATGAGAAAAATACTTAATTTTCTGGTCGGAATTGAAGGAATGGGAATCACTTAGGCTATTATAAATTTGCAGTCTGATAACTAGTTTCTTTTCTGGTAGAGGATAATTCGAGAATTTATAAAACGATGCGAAGGAATAGTCAAATGAGTCACACTGTAATTGAATTAATTATTCATTCATATAAATTAGACTCAAATAGAGTAACAATTTAACCAAAGAAGCTTATCAGCTGCTAGATGTATCGGTAGGTAAATATTTAAAATTGGCAATTTAACATATAAAGTAGCGAAAAAGTGGGAAACAACAATTCCATAGATTGATTTTATACTTATGTCGTCGTCTTACAATAAACCGACTCAAATAAACTATTTATTTCCTGACAATTGAATATTAATCGTATGCTTGCGTAATGAAATTGATAAAAAGCGAAGTTGATCCGTTTGACTTTTGGGAGGCTTCTTCGTAAATGACAGCTTAAGACAATAAGAATAATTGGTACACGAAAAAGTTATACAAAGTTTATATTTTAATTTGTAAACGATTTGATAATATTTAAGACTATTATTTAAGAATCAAGTGTAAGATTTCAATTTAGAAATTTTTGAGATATAATACGCATAATATAGAAAGTTAAAACGCAACATTTCCAAGGACTAAAACTCCTTTTTTTGAGATTTAAAATACTAAAAATTCGGATTAAATTCTAACGTTCTGAGGCTGGAGATTAAATTGTATTAAGATCCAATTCCCAGAGATTTTAAAGCTACAACGTAGAGATTCCAAATCCCTTTTACAAGTCTCTTTTCCATGTTGCTACTGCGATTCATTGATCACATCCTAGTTCTGTCCTTCTGATATCTTCTTTACGAGAGTCTCAGATTCAACAATTTTGAACAATAGGCACGCAAACACGATAAAACAGTCTTCCTAGCAGTGAAACGTTTTTGAAATAGCTCCATTCTGGTTAACTCGATATCAGCGTCCGCTCGTGATAAGTTGAAAATGGATCTGACCGGTTAATCAAAATATCCAAATTATCTGTTTCCAAATGCACATTATCACCTTGCGTTAGTATATTGTTTTACAAGTTTAGTCAAAAGATTGGCATGAAATTGTATGAAAAGTATTACGAATTCTATCATTTACGTATTTTTCTTTATTTCTTTTCTTTCTAATTCACCAACATGGTACTTTATTAAACTCTATTAAACATTATAGTGTCGTATTAAGAAGCTTTTTATATTTCTTCTTCTTCGTATTTTATATATTTTTGTACGTTGGATATACAATCTTTTCTACAACAGTGTACCTTCATACAAACGTGAAACCAAGTGTGTGAAATGTCGTGGTGTTTATCTCGACAGAACAAAATGGATCGTACGTAATTCGACAAAATAATATAAAACAAAAAACATTGTGCGTCTATTATTTCCTCATAAAACGAATGAAACTTTTCGGACAACCTAATAGACGCTATGATAAGACAACGGTGTGCAAATATTTTTTAGCCACTGTATATGAAACGAAATCTGAAAGCTGAATTACATTCATACGTGTATTCTGTTGCAAGTGAAATCGATCGCTATTGTATGCTATATTATTGTATGTATATCTGAGATCTTATGCAAATTCAAATGGCTATTCATATAAAACTGAGGGAGGTTTCGATGGTCGTTCCACTGGCTGTAAATACTGTCAGTTTTCGCCGACTTTTACAAAAACTTCAAAGCACTAACAAAGAATTTTTTACCTCTGCGAAAGTATTGCATTATGAGCATACAAGCTTCGTTTCTTTTTAGTGTTAATTGTAAAGGATGATCCTCTTTAATAAAATTTCTTGTTCCATTCGTAAAGTAATTTTTGCAATGCGGAAATATTAAAAATATTTCTATGTTTGTATACACGTGCACGCGACGAACGTAGTCGAAACTGTGTGGGCCGTTCCCTTTTTATCGCTAGAATTCTGTTTCTCAAATCTAATATTACAACCTAATACTTGGATGGAATTCGCGTGAACGTTGATTCGACGATATGTGATTTTAATAAAAATATTATTTGTTAAGAGCGTTTAATTTAGTTGTTGAATTGAACACGTTAAAAGACGATGGTGCTTTGATACAATACCTGATTTGAAATTCTTTCCAATCAATTTATGTTATTGTATCGTGCTTTTCAACACTACAGTTATACAAGCGGAAACAAAACACTTTTTATTAATTTAATTAATATCTTTTTCATCGCTGTTCTTTCTTCTAATTTAGATTCTATTGGGTTGGCAACTAAGCGATTGCGGATTTTGTCATTGCCACCTAATGACAAAATCCGCAATCGCTTAGTTGCCAGCGTAATATAATTTTACACGACTCGTGGTATCAAATATCTTTTACATTCTGCAAATCTTTATTTTGTCTCCGATTTGTGTATTTTTTTCTGGTGAAATATTTATTCTAACTAATTATATTAAAGTCACTTGCTTTATTTAAACTACTAGTTCATATTTCAAAATAATAAACAATTCGCACGTAACTCGTTCAACTGAGAGGAATGCTGGAAAATCCACCTCTTATTTTCTAACATTACACGTTCCTATCTCGAAACATTCATCCACTGGCAAATATTTCCAATATTTCCAGGAACACAATCACAGTCATCGCAAAACGATTCTATATTCCATTCGATCTCTAACTGGCATTTCGCATGGAAGAGGCAAGAAAACCAGCAGACATTCATCGTTATTACCGTGATTGTTGACGCGTGATAATTTACACGGCATCGAAACGAAGATTTTAATTAGAAAGTGAACGAGAGCGAATAAATAATATAACGTCGTTGAACAACGACGGTTGAACAACGAGGCTCTGGTTATCGATTGATATCGGGAATATCGATGCTCCTGTTTACGTGCCCCTTTCGTTGCTATGTCATTAAAATAATGTCTGATAGCTGAGAGAAGGTTTAAGAAAAAAAAAAGAAATATAAAAGAAAATATAATTCTAAAATGTTGGGATCAAATTTCAGAAGAATATATTATTTGTCAGAGCAAGCAAAAATATTAATAAATATGTGGGTTTAAATATCATTAGTTTTGGAATTATGATAGGTTTTTATGGGTAAAGTTTTGCTTTCTTGAGAATGTTATATATGTATGCGATTGCTTACGAGTATATGAGAAATTTTAATGTGGAAGGATATATAAAATCCATATAATATGTAAGAATGTAAGAGTAGAATATAAGCGAACAAGCAGCTATTTTAAATGTGGAAAGATGAATCAAAGAAATTATAAATTCATTTCTACGCTGATGGAATTAATTAATTATGCAAGAATGTTCGGAAGCTCGAAAGTATTTATATATATATATATTTGCCATGGTGTTTAAAGAACAAGACGAATCTCTATTTTTACGTTTGCGCAGATTTGAAGGTAAAGAAACAGCAGTTGGTTCATACGGTAACATGGCCAATTTTCTTCGACAATTTGTATTTGAATTATTACCAATCCTTTGCAGAACTCTTTCTTCTAAGTGAATAGTATAATTATCGATCTTTAATGTAAACCTAGATATATTACACATAATAAATTAGAATTAAAGCTATGACAAAATGAAACATAACAAAACAAAAATATCTTGCTATTTCAATGAAAGTAAACAACTGTACTATGGAAAACATTCGCGTACTTTTACTAATTGAAAGAGCAAACAGTCTGATAACAGTGTCTGATGAACAATAGAATTGGTTTATTAGAAAGCATTGAAATCGATTATTCCGAACGCGATCCGTAGATGTACAATGTGGAAAAAGAGGGAAGGAAAGAGAACGCGTGCAAATCGACGGATCTATCTCGATTTTAATTAAAATGGATTCACGCTGCAATCAACCGTTTATTTATTAATTAACATCGTCGATGTTTCGGTGGTTGCGTGGTATACCGTCAGGGATTGATCGTGATTTCCAGGAGGCGAAAATGATTGAAAATTATGCGCGGTCGTGGTAACAAATTGAAATTGTGAAAAACGGAAATGATTAAACGGCAAAGATCGGAAAAAATCGTCGCTCAAAATACAACCTCGATACAGTTTCCAGCTATTTCGTCGATAAAAAATATGGATTATATTGGATGGGTTCTCAGGAAGTAAAAGTTGATGATATTTGAAATTTTTAATATTATTGTCCGATAGTTTGAATGTATTTTCTGATCGCGTTTTGAATATTTCCACCGATATGATTATATATGATATAATTATATATAGAAAATAAAACTTGACGATGTTTGACATTTTGAACGTGTTTTCCTTTTGGAACAGGTTGTAGTTCATAAATTCGATATTAATCACATACGAACCTAGTTATATGGCAATAAATATAGAATATTTATGTATTCATATAAAATTTGAAGGTGAACAAATGTACAGTACACGTGTACCTAAAGATATTCAAAGTATTTTTGTACCATTTTCCATGTTTTGGAGTAAATTAATATAAATCGAAACAAGAATATCAACCTATAAACAAACCAGAATTGTAATTTATATTATTTCCTATGCAAAAATATATTACTACGATGTCGAATATCGCATTAAACTATCGTGCAACCCCTTCTTAGACACAATATCCAATATCGTCCACGATACCCAAGAACAATATTCAATATTTCTTGGAAAGATCGCAATACATCCATACAATCGTCTCGTCTTCTCTTCATAGTGCTCACGCTTGTAAATAAAAAATTTCGGATTTGCTAGTTTATACTTTCCTGCGTGCTCTGTACGAAGAAGAAAAGAAGTAGAAGGGAGAGAATGGAGAGAGGAAAGTTCGAGGATGTCGATACAAGAGTCATTCGCACGCAGACGGCGATGACTCGGAGACGGGCAGGAGTCTCGACAAAGTAATTCCCATTGTACGCGAGCAAATACACGGGGAGAGCCACTTAACATCGCCACTTTTCAGCGACCCTTTCATCGCGCATTGTATCAGAAAACCGGCGCCGGATATACTCGTACGATATCCACCCTGACGCTTCCTGTTTCCGTTGGGTTTCCTCCCTTTTTCCGAATTTCCTAGGTTAGAACGCTTCAAGTAACTTTATTCAAGCTATTTCACGCTTTACGACGCGTTACGAATCAGATTCTGCTTTTTTAAAAATTCCGACTGGCAGGAAGTTTTATGGATTTATTTGGTTCATTTTTTTTCTAATCACGTGTATCTCATTTTCTACGTAGTTCTATCTATCTCCATGTAATTTGCCATTTTACGAAGTTTACAGAATAATTGAATACGACAAATTTTTCTATATTTCTAATTCGATAAGTATAAAATATCTACTTGTTTTCTTTTTCTTTTTATATTCTGATATATTTCTATAGCGCGGTATAATGTCGTGTAAGTTATTCTATTTCTCGCTGCGATTCGTTGGTTCGAGTTGAGACTGAAGCAGAGTAAGGGTAGTAGATGCAAAATTTTGTAACAAATTGCTCGTTGATTATGGAAATTGCTTTCCTAGCCGGCCACTACTACGCTTTCGCACGAGTTTATGTTGATAGAAGACGGAGAATCAATATTTTGCCACGCGTTGCTTCAATCTCTGAGAAATCTCGATTTTAAGATAAACTAACAAACATTTTGGCTAGGCGACGAGGAACGTGGAAGTATTTTCTGAAGTTTACTTGCGGTCAGCGAATGAAATGGTAAAAAGATGTTTCTCATAAATGCGTTATACATTCAGGAAAATTTGCACGCCAGATAAATTAAGATTTTAACTTTTATTAGTGATTTTTCTTATAATTATAATTGATCTAAATTTTAAAAAATAGAAACGATACGATATAAAATAAAAGGATCATTCTGTCAAATATAGATTTATAAAATGTACCAATAATTTCTTCACGCGGATATATGCAAAAATTTATCACAATTCGTTCTTTCTTTTCATAATTACAAACCGTACATTTTCTCGTACGTATCTTTTATCATTTTATTACTCTCCTTAACTACGTATCCGTATTACGACTAAAAAAAGTACTAAAAATTTCTTTATTTCCATCTTGCTTCGTTCCTTTCTTGTCATATATTTGTTTGCGTGAATAATTTTATGACTCACTCTAACTTAATAATATAATTTTCAAACTGAAATAGCATTTTTTCAACTGTTAATTTCCTCTAAGATCAATTTGATCCATCGAAAGCAAAATTTTAAAAGGAAATGGAATTAATATATAGATATCCAAGTTTGAAGTGAATTCGTCTTGTCGACAATTTGATCAAAGATGCACGTGCTTGCCCAGGAATGTTGCAACAGAATTATGTACAATATATAGTTGGAAGTTGAAATACACAGTCGTGTCGGATTCACATATCATTTCCTGTCACGTTCATCTGGTTGAGAGTGTATTCTCGAGTTGACAAATTAACAGAAACAGGATCACGGTGAGAAGTTATTCGATGATTCGACGAGTTAAGCAAAGTTTCGTCACGCTTGAGACGCTTCGTTTTCCTGTTCAGAGTTACGAACGTATTTGACTGTCACGTTAAATGTCAAGACACGTAGTTCGTACCTTGTTATTCTCTCTCGATATCTCGTGAAAATTTGAAATAGATGCTTTTACGGTTAAGTGTAAAGGATTTTACAAGTTTCGTGTATACGCGTTGCTATTCGAGGAAATTTCAAGGTATTGAAAGTTTTCGAAATAGAAAATTGTAAGTCTAAATTTCAGAAGATGCAGATCTTTAGATTTCTTAATTCTCGATATTTCAAATCTTCTAAATCTTCACATTTTTCAATTTCCGAATTTCCAAAATTTCTAGTACTCGAAGTTCTATTACTTTTAAATTTTTGCAATTCTAAATGTGAACTCTTCAAATCCAGAAAATATCAAATTTCGTCACAAATGTCAAATCCGACGTATGTTAAATTTATTTCTATTTTCCCGACTCTGATAGAAAAAATTCTTCTTCAGGCAAACCTTCTTTCTTTTTAATTTTTCGTCGTAATAGTCTTCGTCCTATGTAGCTCATCAGTTTCGATAGCTGAATCAATTTGATCGATTAGAAAGTTGCAAAGATTCGCAAAACTTGGGAGGTCACGTCGTGCGAGCAAATGAGACGTGATGCGCGCCGACAAGCGTATTGTCGAATTAATCGACGCGGTCAACTTTCTTGTCGATGGTTTCGTTTACTAAATTCTTCCAGTTTCGAAACGAAGGACGTGTCTCTGTGAAATTAGACGCGATAATTTCCTGAATAATTGACCAAAGCTCCAATCCTTTCTCCGACTCTTTTTATTACAACGAATTAAATTGATCTTGCTATTTAATTATCGAACTTTCATTAAAAGGAAGAAACGTAAAAAGAAAGAGCATAATAAAGCAAAAAGAAAATAAATTATAGAGGATTCTGTATCATATTTCCATACTGCTCATCTTCTTTCCAATTTTACTTTTCCAATTTAATTTAACAAAATGTATCTACCAATTGGTCATTGCTGATTTTATAGATAAATATTCACAGTGCTGATTGATTAAAGTTAAGAATCATAAAAGTTCAGTGCATTATTCCAATAGAACAGTATAGGTATTTGACGAACAATAATGCGTTTCTTAAACTTAAAGTATCTTTAATATTCATAACTTTTTACAATTACCAGCTCTAGCCGTCCTAATATTACATCCATATCAGAGAATCATCAAAGACTTATAAAAAAGAAATAGCATAGACACACGATTATATTAAGTATTATACATGTCCAACGAAAGTGATATGTAAGCCTAAAAACGTATTTTGAAAAAGCGGTCATTCTGACCAACATCACAGTGACTTGGATAGATACTTAGCATATTTGCAGTTCATTGACTGCGTGTGCCAAATAAGTCGACAGGTTCCCACTGCGTTTAATGCACACTTTCTATCGATATCGCGATTTTTTGTCGCTTATACCTTTGTACATTTAGCACATTTTCATTTACCGGGTATATGAAACATCGTTATACGTTTATTATAATCATCGCAGTCATAAATACAGAGAGAGAGAGAGAAGTGGAATAAAAAACTGTCTCGTTATAGTTCTACGTAAATAGAGCCAGTTGTTATTGTATCAGTCTGTTTGCACTGGACTACTCCCAGTTACCAGATTGTACTAATGCAAGTCATTAGCACGAGATGTATCAAACCAAAAGTTTGTATCGTAGATATAGATATTCACACTCATTGCAGTATGCGACAGTTATTATGCAAAACATCGTTGCGACTTATTTCTCACGGGTGAACTTGAATCGTTGTTTACGCGTTTTTTAATCGTCTTCTCCAAGAGTTTTGTTTATTAACGAACAAGAAAACTGTTAGTTTCAGGAATATCTCGAAAAACAACTCGAGGGAGGTCGCCCTGAACAGACTACTCGTGGAAATCGATCAATGACGTTGCTGGCATTACGTAGGACATATTGCTTTCTTTATTCATAGCACATTCTTAGCACATAAACATTCTTTCTTATTTTTCAATGATGTGAAATTATTTGTATATAAGCTTGATGTTTTTGCTCGAATCACTTCGCTACGTACAAAACGATAGTTGATAAACAAGAATATTTGCATCTTTTGCGCGAAAGATTTTATAAATTGATCCTCCTCCCCAAGTTTTTATTATGAAATATTGAAATAAAATTGTGAATGTTTCCTGAAGCAACGAATCATATTACGCGCATAGAGTATCGTATTAGAACGAAATGTTTGGAAATTCCGACTGCGCGTGTAATGTGTGCGGTCGCACGAAAGAGCGACTTCTTTTCATTAGTTTATTAATTAGAAAGCTTGGAAATATTTATCACTATATATTTATTTATTTATTTCTTTTCTGCAAATGATTGTACAGTCGAAGGAGCGATGTAAACGGCATTTCTGTTGTTGCGGTTAACAGAATAGAGATTATGAAACTAATAAGAACTATTACAGACCACATAGCGCTCTGAAAAATAAAGAAAACGTTATTACATCGTAATAACATTAGGTTGAAATTGCTCGAACGATATTAGTGTATGTACTTACAAACATGATCTCATCAGCGAATAAAGGATAATTACGTAAGGAATATAACGACATTACTAGAACAGGATGTATGAGATAAATACTATACGATAATTTATTCAAACAAACGAAGATATCTAGCGATAAGATCCTGTACACGATACCTGCAAATATAAAAAAGTATATTTTCACAACACGAACAATGACATTATTGCATTAGACGGCTGACTTAAAAAATATCGATATACCGCCATGATTCGTAGCGCATGCAACTACCAGCCAGGCAATACCCAATGCCCAGCATATTCTACTGGAGACAGTATAAAGAATGGATAGACTTAAGAATATGTTCTTGTTCGCGAATCCGGATAGAATCGAACAATTACATAAAATTGCCAAGATCCATCCAACGGTTAAGCTTCTCTGAAACATAAATTTAATCAGATTACTGAAAGATGCAGAGGAATATAGGTGTAACGAACAAACAGTATATATTACTTTTGATAAATGTAATTCGTAATTCCATTTTGTAAGAAGGTGACATGTGGCCATTCCTATTAGATATGGCGGTATTCTACACCACGGGCGCACATAAATCTCTGACAGCGTTCTATATTGTCCGTCTAGTCTAGGAAAGTTAATGTAACGTATATTTACATATTCACAACGGTATAAACAGCATTGAACGTTTTATATGCTTACGTAGGCTGGTAATTAAGAGTGTATATCGTATAAGCGATTGATCCTATCGATGAGAGTAGCGTAACAATGCCTATGCCTATGGCGATCTTGTAATACCTGAAATAATTGATATTAGAGATCAGGTACGACTAGGCACTAAAGGACTAAAAATCGAAATTAGAAACTCACGTGATCGATAAAGTTAGAAGAAAACTGCCTAATATGAAGAACTGCATATCATTGGGCAAGTACCAACTCCATGTGAGACACTGCAAACAGTGTTTCTCTTCGAAACGATTCTTTCGTAGTAACGCGAACGAAGTTTACAATAAATTATCTATGAAAGTATACGTACTAGCTCATTCCACCTGTAGAAGTTGTTAATGTAAAGTATGTTAGTCCACCAATATTTGGAACACTTAGCACTTGGATACTCAGCGGAAAGAAGTATGGAGACATGATCAAGCCAGGTAAAATTCAATATCGCTATTAGTATAACGACGAAATATACAGGTGTAAGCCTTCGAAGTTAATATTTATTCTATTATCATCGAAATCTCAACGATAGAACTAATTAAGCATCGATACTATACTTTACCTTATATATCGTTTGATAATCTTTTCAATAAACTCACTTATCCTTTCAGCTATAGGCGGGATTCCCTTTTTTTTTCGTCGTCCGTTCAAAAATGTATATGACAATAGAAAACCACTGATGAAGAAAAATGTATCCACCACAAATACGAGGTTTGTTAAGACATGCCCGAATAAATCGTCTTTTGATGCAATGTGCGCTTTGTTACCTGTGCACGTGATTGTATAAAATGGATAAAAAACAAACTTGTTAGATTAGAAGTCGGATCGGGTTAGCAGAATTAAAGAACGATTAAAATTCATTTCTTACCCAAAACATGACCTGAGTAGGTGGCTGTGTGGTACATAATAAGTATCATGGTTCCTAATATTTTCATTCCGTGGAAAATACGGAAAACATTTGCATCCTTTTCCTGTTTAAATATTTGCTCTACATTGGCGAGGAATGAAAAACATAGAAGATATTGGCCTATACGGTTCTGCTGTTTCGAGTTTTGGGATAGCGGTTCTTCGTCGACGGTTTCGCATTTATCTCCTATTTCGTTTTTCAGCTCTGTTCAAAGTTAATCGTACGTTACATAAATTATTATAAAATAGGCCGGAAGCGATAAGGATCAATAAGATTGGTTTTTCGGGCGAAGTTATTTGTTAAATAGTATTTTAATACCACGTATCTGTGTATGTATGTGTGGCTTACCGTACATGATGTTACTTGCGGGTGTAAGGGATATCCTTTTGTTCTTTGAACGCTTTCGATGGACGAAGACGTCGTATATTGTGGCTGCTACCACGGTAGCACATAACAATAGCAAAACTCCTCTGTAATCGAAATTTTAACGCTGGTAGTTGATATTTAATCGGACGCCGATCGTGCAATACAAGGTGGATTAGATAAAGTTTTACTTATTAATTATTAATAAGTTCTAATTTATAAATAATTAATAAGTAGAACTAAATATTTATTAAAATTATTTTATTAAATGTTTAAAGAGTTTTCCATCCGCCTCCAAACACACATTAATTCACTTTTCATATCCTATTTCGTAGTTGGTGTCATTGAAATCACTTTTGCCCTTACGTAGCCCCATTAAACAGATCGACTAGTATTAGATCAGGTGGCCAATCTAAAAACTAATTTTCAGTGCATAATACGTTTCTTTTAATATCTTTCAACACTTTCGCGAAGCTAGCTCCCCCTGATTAAGGTATTTCCTCTTCTAACTACTTAACTGTGCGAACTAAAAAACTACTTTAGACAAAGCCTGTAAAAATGAATCGATATAAAAGATTAAATTATTCGCGAACCACGTTTCCTTACAGGTTTCTCTTCTTCGTAATGAGTTACAATAAAAAAATGTTGACCTCAACAAACATTGTCACTCAATTTTACAAGGACATTCTTTTACAAATCTCCAGCAATCCTGAGATGTAGAATCATGCTACGGTAGCTTTACGCTTACTTTTTATACACCCTATTCATAGTACTTTAATCGACAACAAAAATCTGAATTTGTAATTACTCGGTTGGAATTTACATACAGGATGGAGATCATCTTTGCAGAGAGAAGCCATTGATAATTATTCGTCAAATCGGAGACTTCGATGAGCCTGAAGTGTATAGCAAAAAGTTCGCCAATGAGAAGAGTCTCGTCCTGCAATATTTTATCTACCATCGTGGCTACATCGCGTTTGCTGCAGGATGCTGGTAAACAAAGTCCAAGCGTGATCAAATCCTAAAAAAAACCAATCTCTCAAATTTCTGATGGTCCATTAGGATTGTAAAAAGCTGTATGTGAATCTTATGGGCTATGTTAATCGAGTACACCCTTAATCTGCTGTTTAAATGGGCTATATACTGATTGCAAGTAGCGTTACAGCTCGAATCGTTGGAAATATAAATTTGAGATGCAACCTGTAAAATAACAATATGCTTACTTCATCTTCTATTCCTACATGATATTGCATAGTGCTATTGTGCCGCATGCGTGCGATAAAAAAACGAAACTCAAAGGGTGGATACTCCTCGTTCGGGTTCCGGTATATCGATTCGTTCTTTTGTTTTTCATCCGAGATAAGCAGCGTGCGATTTACGGAGAGGTTGGTACAAACTTGACGATCTCCTAACCAATAATTGTTCCCGTTGAGGAATCCCTCAGATGGCACGCCACTGGTGTCCAATGCTTAAAAAACACATGCTATACACATAATATACTCGAAACTGTTTGTGATAAAATTAGTGACAAGGATCTGAAACATTGGGAGAATTAAGCGCACGGTTTGGACTTACGTAAGCTGATTAGTAAAAAAACAATAACGGCGATCGTAGCTTCTATGTGCTTTAAATAAACAAATTTCTTACATAACGTATGAAGAAAGTCCCGGTGTCGATGGTTGAATTAATGAAAAATTGCGCATCTGGCACAATCGCGTTTCATGTACGAACACGGGAAACGATGTGCCACGGAACACAACCGCAAACGTGGGGTATAATTTCTTAAATCGTGATCGGTTATACGTATTTTGCTCGGTTTGCTTCCGTCTTCTCTTTGGACGTAATCGATTGGCAGTAGCTTCGTCGAACAAAATTCGTCAAGATATCTTGAAAGTTCTATTTACCTCTTAGACCCCAAAGTATCTGGTTATCCACGGCATTACGAAATTCATCAACCTCCGTCCCACATCTATTGGAATTTAGAAGATCAACGTTTTCCAAAATCGCGTACGCTGGAAGTACCTGTCTCATGGTCACTGGGTCTAACGCAGTCACTTGAATCGACGCATAAAATGTTGTTAATAATAAAAGGAATAACCATATCCACGACGAAATTTTTCCACGTTTCATGTTATGAAATGAAATTTGAACTTGAATTATTAAATAGAGATTATTCTCTTTGACGCGATGAAGTACGTTGTCGACACGTCATAGGTGAGAGACTGACCCCCTGGGTGATCGTAGAAGCTGAACGGGCTACAGGAATATAAATCTGTCCACCTCTTCTGCCAGCGATCAGAAAGGCAAAGAAAGAGAAATTCCCGCCCTTGTAGGATACCGCGATGGAGGGGGATGGCGATCAGGCGGCCTAGAGCCGCTTCATTGCCAGGGGCAAGCCCCCCCCCCCAGCGACAAATTTGACAGTCAGGGAATCTTTAGGATTGGCTCGAACGAGAAGACGTGGAAGGGGAGTGTAACGGAAAGATAATTCATAAGAGGTTCCTGGAGCACTCCTGCCATACGCTTAGGATGGTCATCCTGAAGTTTTAGTCGGTAGGAGTCCACTAGGAGGACACTACTCTGCTATTGCCGATTATTAACAGCAGTGGAGTGTCCATGAGGATTTCTTCACGTGCAAAAAAAAGGTTGAACGGTTAAATGAAACTAAAGGAATCAGAAATCTTGGACAAGATAACATGATTCTTACTCCGTGATCCTTATTTATTTACGTAATCTCATGTTGATTATTATTTGAAACACTCACCTGTGACGTCGCTTTTTCCAACCTCATACTTCAGGTTACAAACGATCTTTAACCAAGCTGACCTTAAAAATTTAATGTATTTTTTTTGTGAAATTGTGTCAAAATTTTATTCAACTTTTTTGTAGCTTCCCGCTGTAGTATCGCACTAGGGGTAACCATCCACATATTATTTAGCAATTAAGTTAGAAAAATTTACCAAATGTCGAGCTGGACAAATTGTAAAATACAAATTAAATAATAAAAAAAAAAAGAAAATTTTTGTCTCTAATGATAGTAAGAGTTTTGCAGTCTGAATATTATACTTTATTCAAACCTTATTACAAATTTGGAATAATTACGAACAGAATATACGCAGATGATTTCAACTGTCCATAATGATAAGATGCGCAGTAAGAGACTGAATAAAGGCCTCGATAGTTGATAATAACATCTACGTCAAAAGTGCAGCTCTAGATGTGTAAAAAATTCTGCATTCGATTAATACTCATTATTCTATACAATTCCATCAGTATACTATACAAGAAACGTTTTTGCAGGTAGGTAAATACGATTTTACATCGTCGGAAATCGAGATTCGTTTGGCGAATACAATTCAAATTGTCTCTTCATACTATTAATTTCGGAATATTCATTGAATAAATGAAACGTGAATAGAACTAGTATAAAGCAAAGAGTTATTTATATTATATATTTTTATTTATATATTTCCATACATGTATCCATGTTGTTTACCTAACATTCCAATATTGTATTTTAAATTAATTTAATAAAACCTTTCTCGTGATTAATCATTGTCGATTTTATAGATGAATATTAAAAGTGCTGATCAATTAAAAGTTGAAAATCACAAAACTCTACTGCATTATTCGGACGACTGGGATAGAACAGAACAGAACAAATAGAATGAAAAAACAACGAAGTGTGCTATTTGAAGTTAACCGTACGTCATATAGAAGATTCCCATGAAATAAAATCGAGGCGATAAAAATTAGTAACATCGGTTGCTCGAGCGTGTTTAAATAATACTGAATACCAAATACGTATCGTTTATCCTTCGTATTTTAATTTAGAAGCGCAACGATTTCATTTTCGTTGTTTACACGGCTTCGATGGCCGAAAATATCGTATGCTGTCACGGTAGTACACAACAATAACAAAACTCTTCTATAATTAAAGTTTTAACTGCCGATTAGGAACACGACTTTTACGTACATGAGACCATCTTTAAAAAAAGGAGCCACTGATAATCATTCACCAAATCAGTGACTTCGATGAACCTGAAGTGTATAGCAATTAGTTTGCAAGTGAGAAGTGACTCGTTGTGCAATATTTTAACTACCATCATGGCTACATCTCGTTTGGTGCAGGATGCCGATCAACAAAGTCCAAACGTATTCAAGTCCTTACAAAAACATTCGTCACACGTAAAAATCCGCATTATAAATCTGATTCATTACGCTAATCAGGTACATGAGATATGTTCGTGTTTACTTCGTCTGGTAATTCTTGATGATATTTCATAATGCTACTGTGTCGCATGCGTTCAATAAAACAACGGAACTCAAAGTGTGGGTGTTTCTCGTCCGGGTTGCGATATATCGTATTGTTCTTTCGTTTCCCTCTGAGACAAACAACGTGCGATTTTGAGAGAGAATGGTGTAACCTATACGATCTCCTAACCAATAATTGTGCCCGTTCACAAATCCTCCGGGTAGCACACCACTGGTGTCCAAAGCTTAAAGAATATATGACACTGCATTGAAAACATCTCATGATACAATTGGCGATAAGGAAGTTAAGTACAGAATTTGGCGTTTTGTATTTAAAGCCAGAAAATTCAGTCCTTTGGAATAAGAAAAACAGCTACGACTATGACCGTCGCTTTTCCGGCCGCTTTTTTCACTTCAAACGAAGGAACTAATTTCTTGCGCAAGGTGCGAAGGAAGTCTCAGGGTCGAGGTTCAACTCGACTTAAAATACAAGTTGATACAACCGCGACATAATCGTCGCTAGAAGAATTCTGGCGGTTGCATAAGAGTTGCTTTTACTGTTATTAATGTTTCACGGTGTAAATGCGTTTTATATGCAAACAAGGGATGCGACATGTCACGAAACACAGCCGCAAGTACGGTGTATAGTTATTCGAATTCTATATCCGTTTATGGTTGTACGTTAGTATGTAAAGGATACACGATTATGTGTTATATATTTAATGTGATTTGTTTTATCCTTTCTTCAGTGCGCAATCCGCTAGCAGCAGAAATTCATTCACACTACCTTAAAAGTTCTGTTTACCTCTTAGACCCCAAAATATCCTGTTGTCGACAGCATTACGAAATTCATCAATCTCCGTTCTACATCTGCTGGAATTTAAGAGATCCGCGTTTTCCAAAACCGCGTACGCTGGAAGTACCTGCCTCATGGTCACTGGGTTTAGCGTGGTCGCTTGGATCGACACGCAAATCGTTGTTAATGATAAAAGGGATAACCATATCCACGACGAAATTTTTCCGTACTGCATGCTCTGGAATAGGATTTGCATTCGGATTATTGAAAATCTCTATCGAAAAAAGTGGTCAAGTACGAACGATCATTATTCTCTCTTGTACGATGAAGTACGTTGTCGCACTCTCGATACTATGGTCGATCAAGAGTATGACTACTAATACGACTGGAATGTTCAGCGCAGCAATTGGGTACCAACATTTTCTAGGAAGATCACGGCAAGACTAGCCGTATCCATCAAGAAACGCACAATTTATAACGTAGGGCGACGACAATGATTTCGAATCTTTCATCTTCTTGCTTATCGCCCAGTTACGTAACCCCAATTAAATTATTGCAGTACTGATAACGGTACATTTAAATATATTTGAAAACTTACATTTTTCAATTGATATCGAAAAGTAAACGTCTAACCGAAAATGTAACCATGGCAGGCTATACTGCAGACGTTTGTATCAAGAGTTGCGTTAAAAGAAACTTGGAAGTCGTGTTTTGTTTACAATTTGAAGGAGGAAAACTTTGGCGAAATACGCAACCATTGTATCGAGCATTAAACAAAGCCACTCCTCGCATTGAGTACCACTGGAGTTATTTCGTTTTGTTTTTAAATTAGATAAAATATGATTTTCTAATTCTTTTTGATGATATCCGCAGTAAGAATGCCTATTTCCTCTGAATACTCAGTAACTAAAGAACTTATTTACTCCACGTCNTCTGGCGGAGAAAAGAGTATCGTAAAAAAGAGCTTCAGTGAGACTCCATTTCCTGAATGTGAATTGTTCTTACCTCAAGTTTAGTTGGTGATTCGAAGTCACGAAAGATACTGAACTAACCGTTTCTAATGCCGATACTAACAACCCTCCGACCGACGTTTCCGTTTGAACGACAACACGAGACTGCCGACGTCATGTTGGACTCGACGTAACGTCCAATAAAATCAGGGACAGCTTACGCTGCATCCGCACGCTGACTGGTTTCACATCGATCGCAAAAAAATGTTTAATTAGTGTTTATCATGCAAACAAGTGCTTCGCGTAATGTCCTTAGTCAGGATCCCGATACTAAATCTGATCGAACCGTTATACTCCGCTAAATTGAAAAATTACAAGATTATGAAAAACTCCTATTCAAACTACGGTGTGCATAGAAATTTAAAAATAATGCCACGAATGTTCAACGGAATGATTCTGTGTGTTACAGTGTCGTTGTCGGAAAGTTTTGTTTCTTCGGACGATACAAGTTATTTCAACCCATTTATTTTTATCATGTTGGCTAATGCGCCATCACATCCCTCCACAAGTGAACTGTTAGCAATTGAAAGTGAAATTGTAACGCATAATTATTTAGGTCAGTGGTGCAGACGGCAATTGAATCTTGTAAGAGACGTTACGGAAAAAAATTTATTGCGTCGTGTACAACTATCTACTAATTGCTGGCGATAATGGTATTGGAGTTTTACGATTTTATAAAAGATTAAGTTTAAAAGATTGTATTTCCTTGTGCGAAATGTGAAAAATCGTACCACACCAACCACACTTAAACGCGTTGAGAATATGTCATGTGACCATCTAAATGACAATGCGAGGCAAATTAGTTTCATCTATTCTTTCTGCAGACAATATTGACATGAATGAAGACATGCAGATACGTTGGATTGGAATAAGATGAGCGATAGCACAAAACGAGACAGATGGAGTACAATCATTTATTTTAGAAGGAATAATTTTGTTATATCTAAAACAGATTGTGTTATTTTCTATATCTCCTGTAGTTTTGATTCTTCTCGAATCAATTATCTGAAACACAGCTTATAGGAACTGTTTTATCTGTCAATTAGTTCGGATAATTGACGTTTTAAAACTTCTGTATTCCAAATAGTTATCCGTGACATTTATTTTCTTTCACCCCATATCATTTGTTGTCTTATCAACGATTGACCCCATGTTGCATGCAGTAGAACATGCTCGCCTATTACGAATGACGCCATATTTCGTCAAATAGTACGCGGTGTATAAAACTCGCATATGTTGAACAATGCGATGTAAAATGAAGGTCAAATTCTGCGTTTTATGTAGTATCTGGATAACAAAATATTATGCTAGAACGACGCTTTGAGGTTGCTAACCGAAATTGTGGATCCCTTCTTACAGAAATAAGCTGCGAAGAGTTTCGGTTAGATACCTGTTGATCTGTGACGTTTTTGAAATTTGGTATTTTTACCTACTGTTGTATTGCTCAGTCTGTGTTCAGTGCTAATGTCCTTCGAACATTATTGTATACACAATTTAATACACCGAGTTAGAATTTCTTCGTATACTTTATTTCGTATTCTATATTTATATTATTACACATTTATATAAATACGTTTTTTATACTTTTTATAGTTGAACCCACAAAATTCTGTCTCTCTTAGCAATAGTAACGTTATGAAACCATTGAACACTTATTCTATCCCTTAAGAAGTTAACAGTTTGCTGCAATGATCAGGGACTTGTGACTCTGTCCTCCTCTCTATTTTCCACAGTTTTTTTTCCGGTATGAATTGTTCGAGTCGCTCCGTAACCCAGGTGCCAGTAGCAGTGGTCTCGTCACTTGTAGAAGGAGAATGACCAATGACATTACATCGAACATCCTCGCAAAGTCCAAAACATTTAAATAACAATTCAGCCTGTCTTATCCCTGCCAACGTGTATCGTACGAGATGTCATTGTACGTTTTTTTCGAATAAGTCTGCCCTTACATTCAAATTGACATACCACATCAAACACTTAATTTATATACCATCCGTTTAAATTAAATTTGACAGTTATTCGTACTGATAAAAAATCTTCATCAGCCTCTCTTCCGTGCAGCAAATAATCTTTATTGATACATCACTTTCGAGCTCAGCGTCTCGGATACTCTATGTGCATTTGAATCCTGAATAATGGATTAGGTTTCGATGATTCTTTGCTCACTTCATGGTCTTGTGACGTGCTCTTTTATAATTATCCACGCGTCTTTTTTTTCGTGTTCTCCAAGGCTTTAGTTTTTTAACATGCAAGGCAATTGACAGTGTTAGGAACGAGAAACAACTGCTACAAGGCCGCCCGTGTACTGCACGGCATACTCTTTCTCCTCTTTCAGTGATCTATATTTATTTGTATATGAGCTTCTTTTCGTCGTCCAAATCACTTTCCTATGTACAATATCCCCGTTAATAATGAAAAACGTGTAAAACTTTTGCGCAAGTGATTCTGTTAATTAATTCTTCTTCCCAGGTATTTTAATAAATTAAACAACATTATGAATAACGAACCAGGAAATGTTATGAAATAATCAATTGCATCAAGGTAAGAGATCACTGCCATAAAGATATATTTTTCAATATTTCGACAGATGAAAGGCTTACTTCCTGTCATAAGTTTATTAATTGGAAGACTCAGACTAATTTATTGCTGCCAACTTCATTCGTTCTTCTTCGTGCACAATCGTAGAAGTGATATAAACGGCATTTCGATTGTTGCAGATAACAGAATAGAAGCACTGAAACTACAAACAATCATTGTAACGAACAGTGTGCCCTGAAAGAAGGAAAGTTATTTCGTGATACTAATATTACTTTGAAATTGTCCGAACGAAATAGTTTCATTATACTTACAAACGTGGCGATATTAATGTAGAAAACATAATAATTTAAAGAGTAAGCCAAAAGTATAGTAACAGGGTTAAGAAGATAAGCACCATATGTTAATTTACCCAAAACAACGAAAATATCTAGCGATAAGATTTTATTCACGATCCCTGCAAACGTAACAAATATACTTGGGTGTAGGTTGCAAAACGTTAACTATTTCGCGTTACACAAAAAGTAGTTTTACACTACGAAGAATGACATTACCGCATTAATGAGTGATTTGAAAAATATCGACTTACCGCCATGATTGGTAGTGCATGCAACTACGAGCCAGGCAATACCTAATGCCCAGCCTGTTCTACTGAGCGTCAAATAAAGAACGGAGAAACCTAAGGATATGTTCTTATTCACGAGTACGAAGAGAATCGAACAATTACATAAAATTGCCAAGGTCGAACCAACGATTAAGCTTTTCTGAAACATAAATTTAATCACATTATTGAAAGATGCAGAGAAATATAAGTCCTACGAACAAACAGTATACATTACTTTTGATAAATGCAATTTGTAATTCCATTTTGTAAGAAGATGACATGTAGCCATTCCTATGAGATATGGCGGTATTCTACACCACGGTCGTATATAAATGTATGTCATCGTCTTATATTGTTCGTCCAACCTAGGAAAATAAATATAAATATATTTGCACATTTCTTATGTTATAAAGAATGTTAAACATTTTGTACGCTTACGTAGGCTGATAATTAAGAGTGTATCCCGTGTAAACGAGTGATCCTATCGATGAGAGTAGCGTAACAATGCCTATGCCCATGGCAATATGGTAATGCCTGAAATAATTGATATTAGAGATCAATTACGACTAGGTACTAAAGAATTAAAAATCGAAATTAGAAACTCACGTGATCGATAAAGTTAGAAGAAAACTGCCAAATACGAAGAACTGCATATCATTGGGCAAGTACCAACTCCATGTGAGACACTGTAAATAATATTTCTCTCTGAAACGATTCTTTTGTAGTAACGCGAGCGATGTTTGCAATAAAATAAATTACAAGAAAGTATACGTACTAGCTCATCCCACCTATAGAAGTTGTTGATATAAAGTATGTTAGTCCACCAATATTTGGAACACTTTGTATGTGGATGCTCGATAGGAAGCAGTACTGAGACATGATCGTCCCAGGTAAAAGTCAATATTGCTATTAATATAACGACGAAATATGCAGGTGTAAGCCTTCGAAATTAATATATTTAGTTTATTATCATCGAAATCTTATCCGCAGAACTAATTAAGCATTGATACTATATTATACCTTATATATCGTTTGACAATCTTTTGAAAAAATTCGTTCATCCTTTTTGCTATAGGCGGGATTCCCTTATATTTCCGTCGTTCCTTCAGAAATGTATATGACAAGAGAAAACCACTCATAAAGAAAAATGCATCCACCGAAAATGTGAAGTTGCTTATGATTTGCGACAGTATATGGTCGTCCATTGTATATACAAGCCATGTGTTACCTGTGTACATGAGTGAATGCATTAAAAAAATACATGGTAGATCAGAAATCGGATCGGAGTAATAAAATTAAAACATCGTTAAAATTCATTTCTTACTCAGAATATGAAATCCGAAGAATAATACGTGCCCCAAAATAATCCATACCATTGTTAACGTTTTCAAACCGTAGAATAAACGAAGTTTATCTTCACTCTTTTGCAGCTTAAATATTTCTTCTACATTGGCAAGAAATGAAAAGCACAGAAGATGTTGGCCTATACGTTTCTGCTTCGCCCATTCCGGGAGTGCCGGTTCCTCGTTGTCGGTTTCGCGTTTCTCTTCTCTAACATCCTTCAATTCTATTCAAAGTTAACCATACGTTACATAGATTCCCATGAAATAGACTCCAGGGGATAAAAATCAGTAAGATTGGTAACGCAAGCGCAGTTTCGTGATAAGTAATAATTAATTCGAAGTACCAATAGATGTAAGCCTTCCCCTTTCTTTATTTAAACGCTTTCGATGGACGAGAACGTCATATACTGTGGCCGCTATTACGGTAGCACACAACGATAGCAAAACTCCACTGTAATCAGAATTTTAAAGTGCCCAGGTGGTATTTTATCGCATGCAGATCTCGACGTACGTAATATATATCTGGCTAGACAAAAATTCGAGTTTTCAGTTACGAGCTTGAAGTTTACGTACATGATGGAGATCATTTTCGCAGAGACCAGCCATTGATGATCATCCTCTAAATCGGAGACTTCGATCAGCCTGAAGTGTATATTAAAAAGTTTTCCAATGAAAAGTGTCTCATTACGAAATACTTTAACAAGCATAGTGGCAACATCGTCTATGCTGCAGGATGCCGGTAAGCAAAGTCCAAGCGTGATCAAATCCTAAAATGAACACAGCTTCTTGAATTTCTGATCGTCCGCCGTGACCGTAAAAATTCGCACGTAATTTCATGAAATATTTTAATATTAATGATATTATATGTTAATAATATTTTAACGGAATAAATTCTTAATTGCCTGCATAAACGGGCTACATACTGATTATAATTTACATTGCAACTTGAATCGTTAGGGGTATACATTCGAGATATAAATTCTAAAATATCCATTTGCTTACTTCGTCTTCTACTTCGACATGATATTGCACAGTGCTATTGTGCCGCGCACGTGCAATAAAAAAACGAAACTCGAAAGGTGAATACTCTTCATTCGGGTTCCGGTATATCGAATTGTTCTTTCGTAATTTCTCCGATAGAAAAACCGTGCGATTTTCAGAGAAAAGCTTGCAACCTTGTCGGTTTCCTAACCAATGATTGTTCCCGATGAGAAATCCTCCGGATGGTACGCCACTGGTATCCAACGCTTAAAAAACACATGATATCTCATTGGAAACAGCTCGTGATGCAATCAGCGATAAGGACCTGAAGCGGTGGGAGAATTAAGTGCATCGTTTGAAATCAATAGCATCAGCTGATCAGGAAAGTGGTGACGACGACGATCGTAGCTTTTACACGCCCTGTACGAAGGAACTGGTTTCTTGTGCAACGGTCGAAAAAAGTCTTAAGGTGGCTCGATAAAAATTACGCATTTTACACAATTGCGACGTAACGTGATGGTATCTTGATCAGAAGAGTCCTCGCGGTTGCACATGAGTTGTTTCTATCGTTTTTGAGTTGAATTTTCCGCGGTAAAAGCGTGTTCATCGAAAACATGCCACGAAACACAATCGCAAGCACGGTGTACATTTTGAATCGGGATCAGTTATACGTATTTCGTTTAGTTTGCCTCCTTCTTTCCTGTCGCTGTAATTGACTGGCGATAGCTTCGCAAAACCAAATATATATCTTAAAAGTTCTATTAACCTCTGAGAGCCCAAAGTATTTGGTTATCCACCGCATTTCGGAATTCATCTATCTCCGTCCGACATCTGCTGGAATTTAGAAGATCAGCGTTTTCCAAAACCGCGTATACTGGAAGTAGTTTCCTCGTGGTCGTCGCGTCTAGCGCTGTCGCTTGGATTGTCACGTAAAAGCTTGTTAAAGGTAGAAAGGATAACCATATCCAAGAAATTCTTCCGCACTTCATACTTTGAAATGAGATTTACACTTGGATTATTAGAATTGACTATCGAGGAATATCGGCAACCTCGCGAATGAATTTTGTTCTCTTGTTCGCAATAAAGTACGTTGCTGCTCTTTCGGTACTATGTTCGATCGAATATGCTGCTATGTTGAACGCGGCTCGAATGTCGAATGAAGCTAGTGAGATTCAACGGTAACTGAAAACTGTCGATCTATTACTTTATCTGGCTCCTTAGGTTTTTTTGGGCTGCGGTCAAGAAGTTACAGATTAGTTTTCCTACTCAGATACCGTTTTTGTATATATGGCGTTGTATTCGAACAAAAAAAAAAAAAAAAATGAAGATTATAATTATAATAAATTCAACAAATTGATTATCTACGCATTTTTTGCCAACTTTGTGGACCACTAACTGAGATATTAAATTATATTATAAAATTATTTCAATTCTGGTAGCCTGACTATTCATTTTCATGCAAACAGTATGTTCAAACCCGTTAAATATGATAACATAGTAGCAATTAAAAACAAGTTTACGAAACAGCATGAATATACGTCAATGATAACAAGAATCGGAAATAAACATTTCGCGAATTTAAGTCTGCAGTAGAATAAGATAAAGATAATTCTGCATTCAATTCACTTTCTTTTTCTGTGGGATTCTATCACTGACAGTGAAGGGGATACGTAAGGAATTGTAAGATACAGACCTACTCGCGTTTCTAGCTTATGTCATTTTGCCGATCGAAAATAGATCAAGCACCTTCGCGATCTGTTTTTATTTAAAAACTGTCACTCTTGGTCACAGTCTCGCGTTTAACGCTTCGCCGCCATATTTTACGTTCGCTGTTTGCGGCCAATAAACATTCCTCTTGCATACACGTGGCTGGGTAAAGTCTTGACCGGTTTCTTATTTCATCGACTTTTACCGCCACGTAATTCACGCCTAACAAATAAAAATCTTTTCCTTAGTCGACATACTTCTTCGACGCAAGAGCCTTTACCCATAACGAACGCTCTTTCTTAGATGCGTATTCGTCTGTCACAGAAATGGCGTGCGATTTTTAGATATCTTTGAGCAAGTCAGACGATCTCCTATCCAATAATTGTGTTCATTAACAAATCTCCTGGGTGGCACGCCGCTAGTGTCCAGGGCTTGAGAAACACCTAATTCTATAATGAAAGCAGCTGATCGGCAAAAGGGATACACTTGGGCGACAACAGTCATCATTCTTATGGAGCCTACACAATCGCAACGTAACGCAACACAATTGCCTCCAGGAAAACTGCCGCGGTTGCACAGGAGTTATTTTCATATATATTGAATTTAACCGACTGTATAATTTGTTGAATCGTAATCGATTATGCGTATTTCGATTAATTTGCCTCCTTTTTCTTTCCGCAATCGTAATCGACTTTCAGTAGCTTCGTCGAACGAAGTTTGTCAAGATATCTTAAAAGTTCTATCTACCTCTTAGACCCCAAAGTATCTTATTATTAACAGCATTACGAATGTTAACTATCTCCATTCGACATCAGCTCGAATTTCGAAGAATAATATTTTTCAAATGGTATGTTGGTTGCATAATCATTAGCTTAGCAGATTCCTCTTTTTCATATGACGTGTGTAACTATCAGGCGACGACAGTTCATTCGAAGCATATATCTAAGAAAACGTTGTTCCGTTTTGCTTTCCTTTGTCTGTTCGCTCCTATCACATAGGTCCTTGTATCTATTAATATACATATAATTATATATTTTGTTGCGTGATGTAAAGGGAGCTTTCAGAGCGTATTTTATAGTTGAAAATTACCTTCGTCAATATAGTGCCATATATTTGATTTCGAAGAGGATACTGTTGTCTTTGCCTACACGATGTACCCCTGTAATTACCCTTAAAGCATTGTTTTATTACTTTTAATGTAGGCAGTTTGGCAGGGCTGTAGATTGTTGAGTCATAGTCTATTTTGGATCAAGTTATATAGTGCTTGCTTTGTTTTTAAGGATCGATACAACAATTGCTTTCCTTCAGCTTTCGACAAAGACTACGTGGGCCAATACGCATTTAAATATATTAAACAAATGGTTCGTTCCAGATTTATGGAATTGTTTTAAAATATCAAATCACTTTTTGAACTTTTTCCAGAACATGTGTCTGCACGTGCGAATACGGCGAAGAGAAGGAAGTATCGCCTGTAACCCAAAGAACGTACAAAATTTCATGCACGTGTTCTTTATGTTTATTCCCAAGGACGTACCACTTCTCTAACATGACGTTGCAGATTGAGAGGTTAATAACATGATAAGTAAAATCAATTTCCGATTCGTTCTATGGATCCGACAGCAAATATAAATATAAATATTCGGTTACATGAATGACGCAGCGGTGTTAACAGCGATAAATTTTCCGATTTTATAAATTTCGATATCTCAAATTTTCTAATTCCCAGTTTCCGTGTTTCCGAGCTTCCGAGTTTATTAATTCTCAAAATATCAAATTTTTTAGTTATGAAATTTGCAAATTTTCAGGAGCCTAAATTTACGAATCTTCTCTATTTTCATAACTTTGATGGAAATTACTCTTTTCCTAAAATTCCTGATATCCATCTTGTTCTTGGCATATTTTCACTCGTCTTGATGCTTCACCTAACACACGTGTCGCGAACTTCTAATTTCTCATCGTAGTAGTTTTTGTACTTAGACATTGTCGATTGTATATATGAATATTAATAATGCTAATTAATTAAAACCACGAATAATTAAAAATAATTTATTAAAAAACTACGAATTGTGCTTTACTCTTAATATTCCTTTAATATTCATAACTTTTTGCAACTCACAGTTCTTGCCATGCTAATGTTACATTTTTTAGTGCTTATATAAGTGCTTATGTAAAGGAGGAATAGCTTAGTTTTACCCATAAATTGCAGTAGATATGCGACGAAACGTACTCAAATTAGGTATCATGCATAGCAACGAAAATGACGTGTAACTCTAAAAACGCATTTTAAAGGAACGGTCATACTAACGAACATTACAGCGACGCGAATGGATACCCGATATTTTTGTAGTTCATCGATTGCGTGTGTCGAATAAGTCGACATGTTCTCAATGCGTTTGAGTTTAACGCACACTTTCTAATCAGGATTTTCGTTTCACTTATACTGTTGTATATTTAACATATCTTTATTTAACAGGTATATAAGAGCCACCATCATAAATGCATTTACAACGAACGCGAATAATTCAGGAAGAATTATGTCGCTTTTGTTCATGCACTATTATACAATCGCAAGAGTGACATAAACGGCATTTCGATTGTTGCACATAAGAGAATAGAAGCACTAAAACTATAAACAGCCATTGTAACGAACAAAGTACCCTGAAAAACGGAATTGTTATTTCATAATACAATAGTAATGTTACATCGAAATTGTCCAAATGAAACAGTTTTATTATACTTACAATGGTGACGTTATCAACGTAGAAAGGATAATAACTTAAAAAAAAGCCGAAAGTATAAAAATAGGATTTGGAAGATAAGATAGATATGTTAATCTATTCGAAACAATGAAAATATCTAGCGATAATATTTTGTTCACGTTACCTGCAAAATACAAAGAGTATTTTTACAATAAGAAGAATAACATTATCGTATTAATCAGTGACATGAAAAATATCGACTTACCGGCATGGTTCGTGGTGCATACAACTACCAGCTAGGCAATACCTAAGGCCCAGTCTGTTCTACTGAGGGCCAAATAAAGAATGAATAGACTTAAGGGTATGTTCTTGCTATCGAGTCCAAAGGGAATCGTACTATTAGATAAAATTGCCAAGGTCCACTAGAAATTCTTCACGACATCTTAAAAGTTCTATTTACCTCGTAGACCCCAAAGTATCTGATTATCAACAGCATTACGAAATTCATCAATCTCCGCCCGACATCTGCTGGAATTTAGAAGATCGATGTTTTCCAAAACCGCGTATACTGGAAGTACCTGCCTCATGGTCGCTAAATTTAGCGTGGTCGCTTGGTTCGACACATAAATCGTTGTTAATGATAAAAGGGAAAACCATATCCACGATGAAATTTTTCCGTATTCCATGCTTTGAAATAAGATTTATATTCGGATTATTGAAATTCTCTATTGAAAAAAATGGTCCAGCACACAAGTGACCATTATTCTCTCTGATGCGATGAATTACGTTGCCCCACTCTCGGTACCATGGTCCATCGAGAGTATGGCATTATTTCCTATGGTTTTGATTCTTATTGGAACTTGTTTATCTCTTAATTAATGCGGATAATTGGCGTTCTAAATCCACTGTATTACAAATAGTCATCCGCGATATTTATTTCCTTTCACCCCATATCATTTGATATCTTATGGACGGTTGACGCAATGCCGTGTCAAATTGAACATTTTCGCCTGTTACGAATGACACCATATTTCGTCAAATAATACACAGCGTTTAAAGCTCATATGTATGGAAAAATACGATGTAAAATAAAGGTCAAATTCTGCGTTTTATGTAGTATCCGGATAACAAAATATTATGTTAGAACGATGCTTTGAGGTCGCTGATCGAAATTGAGGATCGCTTTTTACGGAAATAAGCTGCGAAGAGTTTCGGTTAGATACCTGTTGATATACTGTATGGCTTAGTCTGTCCTCCATGCTAATGTACTTTATTGTGCACCAAATTTTATACACCGAGTTAGAATTTCTTCTTACGTTTATTTTATATCCTATATTTATATTTTTATCCATTTATATTGATACGTTTTTACAACTTTTTATAGTTGAACTCATAAAATTCTGACTATCCTAGCAATAATAACGTTATGAGGCCATTGAACACTTATTCTATCGCTTAAGAAATAAACAGTTTTCTGCAATGATCAGCTACCTGCAATTTTTCTTTTTTCTTTCACTTCTTATTCCGATATGAATCGACATCTCACATCAAACACGTAAGTTAATATACCATCCATTCAAACTAAGTCTCATAATTATTCATACTCACAAACAATTTTTTCTGCTAATTAAATCAATTACGAATGAAATATGTATGATAACCTTCTCCTATAAACAGTTCAATCTTGGCTGCTGTGTCACGAGCAATTATTCACAATTATTCACCATCAACATGAAACCGCATTAATCGAGGTTGAAGGTTCACTGGACGAAGAATTACGCATCTAAGGTAGTCGTGACGTAATCGCGTCTAGAACAATTGTCACGTTTCCTCAAAACTTGTTTTTATTTTTATGTTGTTGCAATGAATCGAATATAAGGCAAGAAAAAATATATCCCCTTGTTGGTTAAGGTCTATTTTTCGGATCGCTTTTGTTGCACATATCCGGTGATGCAGAGCTATAAAATTATCACCTTAAACCACATAAACAAGTTTTTCTATATTCTATGCAAACAGTTACGTGTATCTTTCTTTCTCAAGTTTCACAAATTCGAACGACTCTAGAATTACCAAAATAATCAAAATAATCATTTTACGTAATATATAGATGCGAAATAGAATATATTCTTCTATAAAAATATATATGTAAACACCACAGATAGTGCAGTTTATTTCTGCAGGAATAGGATAGTGCAGGAATATAATGGTGTTATGGTATAATGTATAATGGTTTTATGGTGTATTCACTGAATTAACTGTTGCAGCAACTGTATTTCAGAACTTTTAATTTCATTTTCATTAATTACTGTTTTTATATTCCTCTGATTTGATCTATGCGACGCGAAGTCATCTAGCTCTCTTATATCTAATATATAATATAATACGTAATACTTAAATCATCACAAAGTATCACGAGGACGAAATCATTGTAGTCTATATTCTTCACACGAGTCCGTATAATGACTACGTAAAATTTGATCCAGCTTGATCAAGAGATTCATAGAACATAATACAGAACATGCGAAAAAGCCAAAGTTTTATTTCATATACAGAATAAGTAAAAATTCAGGACCATCCCGAAATATTACCATCAGTTTTTATCCAAATGATTTAAATTTGCAACTTGAAGGAAATGCAGTCAAGTTTTTTCATAAATATTATTATTCGATTCCTTTAGTTTCTTTATAATTCTCTTTTACAGGGTAGGCAAACGAAAATTTTCGTTGTCTAAATGTGGACCAATTTTGGACAAACGAATGTTGTTTGTATGTTATAAAAATTTGCAATTGGATTTGCAAAATTTGCAAAATAAAAAAATATCTATTGGGTGATAGATTAGTTCTCCTTCAGTTTAATTTAGTTCGAAAGAATTTATTCATATGGAATAGGTGTTGTTATATAATGAATACACATAGAATATTACCTAATAAATGTATAGTATCATGTTAATGTAGTTCCTTATGTGCGTACATAAATTTACGCGATGATATAAATAGTAATTTCCCATTGTATTGTCAAACAAATTTTGTCACATAACACAGTCTTGTTAACATAAATAAGAAAATAATGTAAAATAAATAAGTCTTTGTGTTTGACTCGAATACTTCAAACTGTCGTTGAATAAGCGAAAAACACCTTTAATTGCGTATCTTTGCACTTGGAACGCGTCACATCGATGACATCGATCATTAGTAAATTCAACTTTCCTCTAAATATTCTTCCTTTCTTCTAAATAGTTTTAAATGACTTTTTAAAGTGACTTTTCTAAATTTTTATAATGGCTCTTATCGTTTAAAGGAGAGGATAAATGTCACAGACAAAAATCATTCGTGGAATGCTGTCGAAAAAAGGTTTTTCATACAACGAATGTAAACATATTAAAACGCAAGATCTCTTAGAAAGAAACTCTGACATCAGAAGTTTTTCCAACTCTGTTAAATTTAAAACGACGACCGTCTAGTCTTTGGACTTATGTCACGTGACAACACCCATTCGCAATTGATATTTAACAAGAACACTGATATTCCGCTTTTCCCTCCCATTCCGTTTTACCCTATTCTTCTCCATTCGCTTTTGTTTCATTAAATACTCATGCTCGTATAGTTGTCGGTTTGGTTAAGTAGTAGCGACTTTCACGGCCTACGGAAATTTTTTTTCTTCGTCTAGTGACATATCATTAGCTTCGAGTAGAATATCGTTGGTCGTGCACGTACGTACGTTATACATCTAAAAGTAGCCTTAATGCCATGTTATGGATACAGAGTTTGGCAGAGATGGAATCGGTGCTTGGTGTGTTTCTAGAAGGATTTTCTGGTCTGCTCCACGGTTATTGTTGGTGAGTAATTCGATGACGTTCAGCCTTTTCCTGCAGGATTCTCCTAAGTATTTAATATGGCGAATCCATATTAATTCACTCTGATGGATGCATCCAAGGAGTTTAACGTTACTTGCATATTTTATCTTTGTGCTTCCTAGATGTAGCCCTGGAGGTGTTTGACAAGAACCTTTGCTAGACTCCAATTTTATATTTTTCCTTCCATTAGAGTACCTGTATATAATCCCTACCTGTACTTACACTTCTGTATTAAAATATATTTCCTACTTTACAATTTATCCATGCGTTTCTCTCATTATGCATCTAATAACCTCAACAATTTAGACAACAAAATAGTTAATTTGCAACTCTCGTCACCACGGATCCAACGCTCTCTCTTACGCTGACCACATTCTCTCGACAACGCTAGCAACACTATCTCCCTGACTTCTCCATTCACACTCTCTGGCTTCTCAACTCACAATCTGACTTCTCATCTAACACTCTGACTGTTAATTCGTCTTTCTCCCTTAGCATCCCTTGGTTTTTTGTCTTAGCCCCACCACGCATGTGTTCCGCAGTCGCTCGTGGCCAGGGTCATGCAGGCCTTTTCCGCGAAACTATTCGATTGAAGGACCGACGATACATTGTTGGGCCTATTTAGGTTTTTTTTTTTATTTAATACTTTGCTTATTTAATAATTTATCAATAATTAATACTTTACTTTATTTAATAATTTGTCCAATTTGGACATTTGGTAGAATTTTTTAGCTGTTAGATTATCATGTGGGTGGCTACCCCCAGCGTGTATGTTAGGTTATATCCTTTGTGATGCCTGTTTAGGTGAAAGTGAGATTTCAGCGGAGATGCTTCTGTCTACATGGGTTATGTTTCTATGGTGAACTGATCAGCATAGTGTAAATTATTCAAAGCTTTCTATTTCATGCGTTCAGATAATATCGCGCTCAGTATTGTTAAGTCTATTCCACCGTTGCTTATATTGCTGATATTATATTATAGCGCGCTGCAGATTTAACGTTTAAGAATGTTAAGTTTGAACTTTTTTATTGGTCCGGTTATTTTACCTCTGGCATCAGCAGATTTGGATGATCTCCAAAGATTATAGCGATTATTGAAATCTCCGGCCAACAGCAGCGGTTTTGCGATTTGTTCACTGAGTTTCTCTAGTTCTTCAAGTTGTAAGCTGTAGCTTGTTGTATATATGTTTACATTACAAATATGGATTTTCTGTGGAACCGTAGTTATTGCTACACTTTTGACCTATTGACACACTTTTTATACGTGCCTGGAACTTGCAATTTTTCGTCATAGCCTTCACACTAGCTTGGTGGATCAATTGGTCGGCTAGGAAGCTCGAAAGGCGCAGAAAACTCGAGACGTCACGTTGTTCGAGGAATTGGGACGTGATGCGCGATGATCGGCGTATTATCGAATTAATTCAACCTCGCCAACTTTCCTGTCGATCGCTCTATTCCCCCAATTTCTTCCAGTTTCTAAACGAGGGCGTGCTTCTATGGAATTAGCCGCGCTAATTTCCTGGAAATTTCACCAAGATACCAATCCTTTCTTTTCCTCTCTTCGTTCTAACGAATTAAATTGATTCTTGATCTTATTAATTATCGAATTTTCGTTAAATGGATAAAAGATAGAAAGGATAGGTCGTAGCAAAGCAAAGAGAAAATAAATGATAGAGGATTCGGTATCATATCACCATACTGTTCATCTTCCTTCCAATTTTACTTTTTCCATTTAATTTAATAAAATGTATCTAGCGATTAGCCGTTGCCAATTTTATAGACAAATATTAAGAGTGTTGATTGGTTAATGTTGAAAATCATAAAAGTTTAGTACATTACAAGCAAATAAAATTAATGGTACAATAAATAACAAAAAAAAAAAAAAAATAATAAAAACATAGAAGATATGCTACAACCAGTAAAATACAAATTAGAAGCATTAGATAAAATATAGAACTTCCAACTTGAAAAATAAACCGTAAAAGTTTTTTTGAAAAGTCGTTTGGATCTTTCAACACCTAAAGAGTCTTTTTTTTTTGCACGTGGAGAAATCCTCATGGACACCCCGCTGCTGCTAATAATCGGCAATAGCAGACTACTCTACCGGTATAGCAGACGCTACCATCGGACTCTTACCGACTAAAACTCCACGATGACCATCCTAAGCGTATGACAGGAGTGCTCCAGGAACCTCTTATGAATTATCTTTCCGTTGCACCCCCCTCCCGCGTCTTCTCGTTCGAGCCAGTCCTAAAGAGTCCCTGACTGTTGAATTTGGCACTAGGGGGTGGGGCATTGCCCCTGGCGCCATCCCCCTTTCTAGTCGCGGTCCGTTGGGACGGCGATGAAGCGGCTCTAGGCCGCCTGACCGCCATCCCCCTTCATCGCGTTATCCTACACGGGTGGGAATTTCTCTTTCTCTTCCTTTCTGCTCGCTGGCAGAAGACGGCTGGCGGACAGCCTCGTATTCCTGTGGCCCGCTCAGCATCGCTACAATATGATAATTCTAAGAAAGAATGTATACGTGTATTATGAGACATTTTCATTTTTTCCTATATATATATATATGTCGGAGATGAAAGGACATCGGGTCCTTTCTTTGGAATGTTCGGGAAAAACCCAGTACTCTAATCCAGACTTTTATGATAGGGAGACTTAAGCAATGAATTAAGAAATAGTTACATGGGTACCTAAGGTTCATGACGATGGGCTTGGGTTCGAGGTGACATAATGAGTCGCCGAACGTAATCGCGGTCACGGGAGGGACGTGTAATAACAGAGGTATGAAATAATTGTGCAGTTCTCCTTAAAAACAAAGATTAACCCGAGAGATGGGAAAGAGGACTATATAAGGGCAGTTCCATTTGGACTAGAGGCAGTTAGTGAGTTAGTCGCTGAGCGAATTGCTGATTTAGTTGCTGATTGAGTTGCTAAGATTGTTAGTTACGGAGTTAGCTATTGAGTTAGTTATTGCGTGAATTATTGAGTTAGAGTTATTGAGAGAAGCACGACTTGTACGTTGAGTCACACACGGATCGTGTATGACATCGGATTTGTCTCCCGTGACCGTGATTCGTTACCGAACCTAGATTCATCGTCATCGACATCTCGTTTGTCCGATTGCCGTCTTTACCGGTAACCTCTTGTAATTGTCACATCGGTACCAATAACGATCAGCTAGAATACATAATCACGATGGTCAATTCGAGTGAAGATTTGTCAAACGCCCAAAATTCCAATCCTTAATCCGACATATATATATGTAAAATAAGCTAAAAATCTACAAAACGATAATAAAACCAATTTGGACGTACGGAATACCGCCGTGGGGGACAGCAGCAATGAGCCATATAAATAAACTAGAGTCGCTATAATCGAAGATACTGAGAACAATAGTCAACGCCCCATGGTATGTCAGAAACGAGGATATACGCAAAGATTTAAAAATACCAACGATCAAAGAAGAAATCGGCAGATACGCAGAAAAATACAAGGAAAGAACAGCAATACATCCAAACCAGCTGGTTACTGAAACGAACAAAATTCTCATAGAAAGAAGACTGAAATGAAAACATGCCACTAACCTCACTAAAGGAATAAAATAGTCAAACTCGAAGATGGTATCCCGCTGGGGGTATCCATCCACGTGTTATTTAGCAATTAAGTTAGAAAAATTTACCATATGTTTAATTGAACAAATTGTAAAGTACAAATTAAATAATAAAAAAAAATATATATATATGTCGGGTTATCATTAGAATTTTGGGGCGCGTAACAATTCTTCATTTGAATTAGCCATCGTTTTACAAAACAGAGATTATATTTACACGTATATACAAGACTTTTACAAAGTTTAACGAATAATGAGTTTAACGAATAATAAGTTTAACGAACGCTATTAACAATGTTTTTGGGCTCAAACGAATCCACGGTCAACGGGATAACTCTTTACCAAGCGTAGAATACTTTTAAGCACAAAATACGATTTCTGAGACGTTCGGTATAAACTGCTCGATGTGTCACTTTCCAAGGCGATCGCACGAATAACAGACCGATGGAAATTTTCCTCTCTGTACGATTGCGTTTGTTTGTTATATACTCGTTAGAAGCATCGAGAAAGTTCCAATCGCCGTTGCTAGGCAGTTTCTGCTTGGAATTTGATTATTAATACAACGTGTGTCCCATTATATTGACACCTCCGAGGTAAAATCACACGTGGCTAGGCCCGTTCTTGAGACCGTATGCCGCCACAACCACATTTCTAGGGAGAACCATATAACCACTCCACACCTCCGCCAAGCAAACCGTCCATCCCGTGACCGTGGCTACGTTCGGCGACCAGTTGTCACCTCGAGCCCAATCTCGCTATCACAAATTTCGAACAATTACAATCAGATTGAATGACAACAATTGCTTAATTACGGCTATGATAGAATCTAGGCTACAGTATTAGAGGATTTTCCCAAAATTTCAAAGGAAAGGCTTCGGTTTTCCTTTCATCTCCGACATTTATATGAAATGACCAAACGTCACGATTGAACGTTGGAATGTTCGTGTGATCACATCTTAAAGTGTACTGTTTTATGTAAGATTTAATAATTATTAAACATTTAGCAGCGTGAGGTAAAGAATCACTTTGCCGCTATAAATCTTCTAAACGCAAATAATCCGATATAAGGTAAGTATGGTCAAAACGTCAATACAATATAGAAACTTCGACACTAGAAATTTTTCCAACTCTGTTAATCAAAAACTAACATGTGATTTTCTTTGGCAGTGTGTTATTTTTTATTGAATATTGTTATGTCTATTGCACTGAGAGATTCATTTCTTATATCGAAGTGGGTGCATGATTTAATGTTTATGAGCATTATGTTAGGATTTTTATTTATGGTTAGCAGCTTCTAGATTGTTTTATCACTATTTTATTACATTATTATCTATCAAATATGTGAAACGTTCCACATTGATCGTTGTATGTACGTTATAATCATCGGCGTCATAAGTACAGCAAAAGCGAAAGAGTTCAGGCAGAAGTGAAACGTACAACTGTCTCGTTATAGTCCTACGATAATAGCCTGTTATCATTGTATCAAAATACTTTACACCAGGTTGCTTCCAATTACCAGATTGTTCAAATATCAATCGCTAACATGAGATGTATCAAACCGTGGAAAACCGTGTGTATCGTAGATGGAATTTCAGTATGCGACAGTTGGTAAGTAAATTATTGTAATGACCTATTTTTTACGGGTGAACTTGAATCATTGTTTACTCGTCTTTTTAATCGTGTTTTCTAAGAATTCTATTTATCAATGAACAAGAGAACCGCCAGTCTTAGAGACAGTTCGAAATACTCACACATCCCTCGGTTTATGTGATGTGTAATTATATGTACGCGAGCTTCCATTTTTCTCAACCTTTTACGTAGAAAATGCTGGTTAATGAAGAACAATGTTTAAAACTATTCCGCAAATGATTCTACATCACAATTGATTTATCTTGTTAGGTATTACAAGAGATATTTAATATAATTACAAATGTTTTCCTGAAATACTGAATGCCATTCCTCAACAGAGAATATCGTAACAAAATAAAATGTTTGAAAATTTCGAATACGCGTGTGTATGTGCGCCCGCACACAAAGTAGTTACTTCTGTTTTATTTTATTACTTCTGATTTTATAGATCGGGTAAAACTAAACACTAAAGGATTAAAAAACGAAATTACAAACTCACGTGATCGATAAAGTTATTGTAGGGGAAAACTGCCAAATACAAAGAACTGCATTTCATTGTATCATAAAAAATCGTAAATTTCACAGGCTATTTTAATGAAATAAATTCTTAATTTGCTGTATAAACGGGCTACATACTGATTGTAATTCGTATTGCAACTTGAATCGTTAGAAGTATACATTCGAGATACAAATTCTAAATCATCTATTTGCTTACTTCGTCATCTACTTCTACATGATATAGCACAGTGCTATTGTGCCGTGCACATGCAATAAAAAAACGAAACTCAAAAGGTGAATATTTCTCGTTCGGAGAAGCTTGCAATCTTGTCGATCTCCTAAGCAATGATTGTTCCCGATGACAATCCTCTGGATGGCACTGGTATCCACTGGTATCCAACGCTTAAAAGATACATGATATCTCATTGGAAACAGTTCGTGATGCAATCAGCGATAAGGATCTGAAGCGGTGGGAAAATTAAGCGCACCGTTTGAAACCAACAGCATCAGTTGATCGGAAAAACTATGACGACGACGATCGTAACTCTTATACGCGCCGTACGAAGGAACTAGTTTCTTGTGCAACGTGCGAAGAAAGTCTCAAGGTCGAGGTTTAGTCTAGACCCAGGTCTAGGTAAAGTCTTGACCGATTTGTTACCTTATCGACTTTCATCGTCACGTAATTCACGCGTAAAAAGTAAAAATATTTTCCTGAAACGATGTACTTCTTCGACGAAAAGGCTTTTATCCTGTAACGGACGACCGTTTCTTAGATTTGCATTCGTTTAACTAGATTTTGAAAGGGACGTAAAAAATTAGTCGTGGATACGTTTTACTTAATGGAAGAGGTGTAGAAAACAATGCAATTTTGAGCGGCTACGTTAACAATTCGGTGATCAAGAATTAGTACTGTGACACTTGAAATGCGAGCTTGTTTTCAAATATGTTGAGGTTTATCTCGGAATAGAATGAAGAGGAACGCGTGAATGAATGTATAATAGAAATATATTTGAGTAATTATAAGTAGAAAAATAATACAGCGTATGCTAGTCCAGATCCACACGTTACCAGCGTTAGTTTACAATAGAGTTTCAAAGCCATGAGCCTATGGGTATTTATATAATTACGAGAACTGGTCCGTCTATAGCCCGGTATGTCATCCGTGCATGACATGTTCCTAGAAAAGGCTATGAGGCTGAGAGGCCCTTCAAATTGATTTAGAGCTAAACATTACTCAATCAAACATCACTAAACATTACACTCAGGAGTAAGGCAACTAAACACTAGAGAAGATCAGTTCTGCCCGAGCAGCCGAGCTAAAGGGACGTGTGAAACAGTGCTTCAGTGAAAGTGCGACAAGTAGGAAAAACAAAGTGACTAACGACAGCGCCCATCGCCAAATGGTGAAAAATCCAAAATGCAGCAAATACCACCAATAAAAATAACAAGCAAAGGCGAAACATATTTTATAAACAAAGCTACAGATATAATAAACCTAAATTAATCACTAAACGAAGATCAGGATTGCTCAGCTACAAAGGAAATAGAAATGGAAACTACACAAATGAATGATGTGAATAATATCCAGAACGATCTGTCACACCAGGATGAAAGCTGGAAGGTGGTAACTTCCAACAAAAAACGTAAAATAACAACAAGCACAAACGTTAGGAAAGCTACAGAAGCAGAAAAGCAACAATGGCTACAAGAAATTACTCTCCGAAACTTCTTCAGCGCACTGCCAGAAGAGGAAGAAACAGACACAGCCGAAAAACCAATAACCCACATCGCCAAACCACCATCAATCTACATAGATGCCCAAATAATAGACACCCTCATTGAACTACTGAATAACACGGCAGGAAAAGAAAACTACAGTATAAAACAACTAAAATTGGACCAGGTAAAAGTACAAACTAACACCCCAGAAACTTTTAGAAAAGTGACAAAAGCATTAAAAGAGAAAAACGCTGGGTATCACACTTACCAGCTCAAAACTGATAAAAGTTACAAAGCAGTAATCAGAGGATTACACCCAAAAGCAGATACAAGCAACATATGCGAGGAACTAGCTAAAATCGGACGCCAGGTAAGAGCAATAAACAACATAACCAAATATGATACTAAACAACCATTACCGCTATTTCTAATAGAATTTGAATCTAAAAATAATAACAAAGAAATTTTTGAAATTAAAAAAGTTCCAAACACAATATTAACAGTGGAGCCACCTAGACATAAAAAAGTCATACCGCAATTACTGCGGCAATATGAATGTCAGCAATATGGACACACAAAAAATTACTGCGGTTACAGAAACGCGGCGTGTGTCAAATGCGCAGAAAAGCACTTAACTGCTAAGCAATAAACTGCCCATATATATGTCGGATTAGGCTTGGAAGAGTGGGCGTTTGAAGAATCTTTCCTCGAGTTGGCCATTGTAATTCCGGTTAGTGTTTATTGATACAAGTAGAGGTGATGCAATAGATCTCAAACAATTTCGGCTGTCCAAGGATCGATGACGACGGCTCTAGGTTCGATAACGAATCCACGGCCACGGGATGAATGATTCTCTCCGGGATACTCGCGGTAGTAACTCAATCGGCAGTTCACTGAACTGTTCACTCACTGACTGAACTCCAATCCGAATCGAGCTGCTCTTATATAGTCCTCCTCCTTACCTTTTCGGCCAGGGTTTGTTTTTATGGGGCTGTACAGTTATTTCTTACTCTTGTTGTTACCTGTCCTTCCCGTGACCGCGGCTGCGTTCGGCGACTCATTATGTCACCTCGGGCCCCAATCCATCGTCATAAACCTTAAGTGCTCCTACAACTATTTTCTTAGTTTATTGCTTCGTTGTAACGTCTAAATTTGGGTCTTGGGTTTTCCCAAGCGTTTTCAAGCAACGGCACCGATGTCCCTTCATCTCCGACATATAAGAAAAATAGATGATGTAAAATGCTACAATTGTAATGGAAACCATCCAGCTAGCTACAAAGGCTGTATAGTTAGAAAACAACTGCAACGTAAACTGTTTCTGCCGCTTCGAAACAGGACATACAATAACTATCACACACAACAGGACAGCACAGAAACTGAAACAACACCAAATGTGCAGCACGTAATGAACATTAACCACAATAACATCACAACACCTATGATAGCCGAAGCTACGCGCAAGTAACGAAACAATCAACACCTTTAGACAACCAAAATCAGAATAATAACATCAACGACGCTACAGAAATCAAGGAACTGCTAAAGCAATCCATCAAAAACACCGAAATGCTAACAAAAATAATAAGCGAACAAAATGCAGTTCTCAGACAGTAAACGCAACAAATCACAGTCATGCTACAACTACTTACAAACATGCTAAGCAAAAAATAAAAACGGACACGCTGAAAATAGCAGCCTGGAACTCAAACGGCCTATAACAACGGTCCCTAGAAACTAAAACATTCCTGTATAACAACAATATCGACATACTACTTGTTTCAGAAACACACTTCACTCCAAAAAGCTACATGAAAATACCATACTACACCATATATGATACCAAACACTCCTCAGGAAAAGCACACGGAGGGACCGAAGTGATAATAAGAAACGACACAAAACACCACTTACACAGGCAAGTTAGTAAGGAATATACCCAAGCAACCACCGTTACAGTACAAAGCAGCAGCAACCACTTCCAGTTGTCATATATACCACCGCGACACAAAATTACATCACAAATGTGGGAAGAGTACTTTCAACACTTAGGTGACAAGTATATCGCAGCGGGAGACTACAACTCAAAGCATACATTATGGGGATCAAGAATTACTACACCTCGAGGTAGAACCCTGGAAAAATACATTAGAAACAATAACCTCAATATATTATCCACAGGAAGAGCGATATACTGGCCGACAGACCTGAGCAAAATACCTGACCTACCCGATTTTGCAGTTACAAAGGGACTAAACGCAAATAAACTAAAAATAGTACCCAGTCTCGAGCTTAGCTCCGATCATAGTTACTTTATAACAATCCAGTGACACTATGCAATAAAACCACCAAATGGCAAACATTTAAAGAAATAATCGAGAGTAAAATCATTTACAACTTCCCATTGAAAACACCAGAACACATTGAACAAGCAGTAACAACATTGACAGAGACTATTCAAGAAGCAGCATGGGCAACCACAATACCTGAATCAATCAAAAGACAAACAAAAATAATTCCGCCAGACATCCTTGAAAAAATTAGAGAAAAAAGAAAAGCGAAAGCAAAATGGCAAAAACATAGAACACGAGAAAACAAAAATAAATGCAACCATATTACATTCACACTGCGAAAACAAATGCCACCAAACATCCTACTGAACGGCACGCGCATAATACAAACAAGGCAAGTCAAATACCTAGGACTCCACATAGATACACAACTCACATGAAAACAGCATACTAAATCAATAATAGACAAAATACAGACAACAAGGAGACAAATGCATTGGCTAACAAGTCGAAAAACCAAATTAAGCATAGAAAATTAATTAAAAATATACAAAACAATCATAAAATCAATCTGGATGGACCACTATGGGGGACAGCAGCAATGAGCCATATAAACAAAATAGAGACAAGCTAAAGTTTTTAGAACAATAGTAAACGCCCTATGGTACGTTAGAAACGAGGACATACGGAAGGACCTGGGAATACCAACGGTCAAGGAGGAAATTAGCAGATGCCTGGAGAAGTACAGGGAAAGAATAGCAACACACCCGAACTGGCTGGCTGCAGAAACGATCAACACATCAAGCATAGAAAGAAGACTGAAAAGGAAACAAGCACCCAGCAGATCTCACAAAGGATATAACCTAACAAACACAAAGATGGTACCCTGCTGGGGGTAACCACCCACATGATAATCAAACAGCTAAAAAATTCTACCAAATGTCCAAATTATACAAATTGTGAATGTAAAGAATTAAATAAAAAAAAAACTAGAGAAGATGTAGAGTTTTCCTAGAAGTGAGAATCACTTCAACAAAATAGACAGAAAGAGAAATGGGGAAAAAGGGGAAAGAAAGGAAGAAAGGTATGTAATATACTATAATACAGTATAATGCTGGACATCTACGTTAAACAACAGACGCTATTTTCCCAATTGTGGTTCCAGAGAACATCATAATAAGTTGAAATGTTCCAAGATTTCGGGAGAGAGAAAAGGAGAGAGAGACAGACAGACAGGCAGACAGAGACGAAGACGAACAGACAGAGAAAATGCATCTATCGAGAGGGTAATTTTATTAGTTTATTAATTGAGGATCTTAGAAATATGTATTAGTACATGTTTATTTTATTCTTGACGGAATATTGTACAATCGGACCAGTGATATAAACGGCATTTCTACTGCTGCGGATAAAACAATAGCAGCAATGAAAGAGCAAATAATCACTGTAATAGCAGTATAGCTCTGAAAAAACAAAATATGTTATTATTATATAGAATTCATATTACTTTGAAATTGTTCCAACGAAATTACCTTATCATACTTACAAAATTGGTGTAATAGAAGGAGATAGAATAATTATCTAACGAATATAACGAAAGAGTAATAATACAATTTATGAGATAAGCACCATACGATAATTTACTGAAAGGGACGAAAATATCCAGCGATAAGATTTTGTTTACGATACCTGCAAACGTAACAAATATACTTGGGTGTAGTTTGCAAATCTATTTCGCGTTACCCAAAAATTATTTTTACAGTAAGAATAATGACATTACCGCATTAATCAGTGATTTGAAAAATATCGACTTACCGCCATGATTCGTAGTGCATGCAACTACGAGCCAGGCAATACTTAATGCCCAGCCTGTTCTACTGAGGGCCAAATAAAGAACGGATAGACTTAAGGGTATGTTCTTGTTCATGAGTCCGAAGAGAATCGAACAATTACATAAAATTGCCAAAGACCAACCAACGATTAAGCTTTTCTGAAACATAAATTTAATCACATTATTGAAAGATGCAGAGAAATATAAGTCCCACGAACAAACAGTATACATTACTTTTGATAAATGCAATTTGTAATTCCATTTTGTAAGAAGTTGACATGTGGCCATTCCTATGAGATATGGCGGTATTCTATACCATGGACGTATATAAAAGTATGACAGCGTCTTATATTGTTCGTCCAACCTAGAAAAGTAAATATAAGTATATTTACACATTTCTTATGTTATAAAGAATGTTAAACATTTTGTACGCTTACGTAGGCTGGTAATTAAGAGTGTATCCCGTGTAAGCGAGTGATCCTATCGATGAGAGTAGCGTAAGAACGCCTATACCCACGGCAATATTGTAATGCCTAAAACAGTCAATTTTAGAGCCGGGATAAAACTGAATACTAAGGGATTAAAGAACGAAATTAGAAACTCACGTGATCGACAAAGTAAGGAGAAAACTGCCAAATACGAAAAACTGCATATCGTTGGGCAGGTACCAACTCCACGTGAGACACTGCAAACAGTACTTCCCTCCGAAACGATTCTTTTGTAATAACGCGAACGATGTTTGTAATGAATTATCTGACAAAGTATACGTACTAACTCATCCCACCTATAGAAGTTGTTGATGTAAAGTATGTTAGTCCACCAATATTTGGAACACTTAGCACTTGGATGCTCAATGGGAAGAAGTGCTGAGACATGATCATGCCAGGTAAAATTCAATATAGCGATTAATATAACGACGAAATAAGCAGGTGTAAGCCTTCGAAGTTAATATATTTGTTTTATTATCATCGAAATTTCATCGATATTAATTAAGCATTCACCTAATTAAGCATTGATACCATATTGTACCTTATATATCGTTTGACAATCTTTTGAATACATTCATTCATTCTTTTTACTATAGGTGGAACCCTCTGGTCTTTTCGTTGTCCCTTCAGAAATGTATATGACAACAGAAAACCACTCATGAAAAAAAATGCATCCACCGATAATGTGAAATTGCTTATGACTTGCAAGAGTAAAGATTCAGACAGTATAAATAGAAACCATTTGTTACCTGTATATATGAGTGACTCCATTAAAAAAATACATGGTAGATCAGAAATCGGATCGGAGTAATAAAATTGAAACATCGTTAAAATTAATTTCTTACTCAAAACATGAATTGCGTAGACCAATATGTGCCCCAGAATAATCCATACTATTGTCAACGTTTTCAAGCCGTAGAATACTCGCAAATTATCACCACCCTTTTCCGGTTTAAATATTTCCTCTACATTGGTGAGAAGTGAAAAACACAGAAGATGTTGGATGATACCATTCTGCTGCTCCGACTCGGGGGGTGCCGGTTTCTCGTAGTTGGCTTCGCATTTCTCATCTATTCCGTTCTTCAATGCTATTCGAAGTTAGTCGTAGGTTACATAGATTCCCATGAAATAAACTCGAGGCGATAAAAATCACTAAGTTTGGTAACGTGAACGCAATTTTGTGTTAAGTAATAGTTAATATCAAGTATCTATGTATGTGTAGCTTACCTATCGCATTGTTACTTTCGAGCGCAAGTCTTCCCCTTTCTTTATTTAAACGTTTTCGATGGACGAAAACGTCGTATACTGTGGCCGCTATTACGGTAGCACACAACGATAGCAAAACTCCTCTGTAATCAGAATTTTAAAGTTCCTAGGTGGTATTTTATCGGATGCAGATCTCGACGTACGTAATATATATCTGGCTAGACAGAAATTCGAGTTTTCCATTACGAGCTTGAAGTTTACGTACATGATGGAGATCATTTTCGCAGAGACCAGCCATTGATGATCATCCTCTAAATCGGAGACTTCGATCAGCTTGAAGTGTATGTTAAAAAGTTTTCCAATGAAAAGTGTCTCGTTATGAAATACTTTAACAAGCATAGTGGCAACATCGTCTATGCTGCAGGATGCCGGTAAGCAAAGTCCAAGCGTGATCAAATCCTGAAATGAACACAGCTTCTTGAATTTCTGATCGTCCGTCGTGACCGTAAAAATTCGCACGTAAATTGCATAAAATATTATATATTGATAATATTTTAAAGGGATAAATTCTTAATTGCCTACATAAACGGGCTACATGCTGATTATAATTTGCATTGCAACTTGAATCGTTAGGGGTATACATTCGGGATACAAATTCTAAAATATCCATTTGCTTACTTCGTCTTCTACTTCGACATGATATTGCACAGTGCTATTATGCCGCGCACGTGCAATAAAAAAACGGAACTCGAAAGGTGAATACTCCTCATTCGGGTTCCGGTATATCGAATTGTTCTTTCGTATTTTCTCCGATAGAGATAACGTGCGATTTTCAGAGAAAAACTTGCAACCTTGTCGGTCTCCTAACCAATGATTGTTCCCGATGAGAAATCCTCCGGATGGTACGCCACTGATATCCAACGCTTAAAAAAGACATGATACCTCATTGGAAATAGCTCGTGATGCAATTAGCGATAAGGGTCTGAAGCGCTGGGAAAATTAAGCGCACCGTTTGAAATCAACAGTATCTGCTGATCAGGAAAGTAGTGACGACGATGATCGTAGCTTTTACACGCCCCGTATGAAGGAACTGGTTTCTTGTGCAACGGTCGAAGAAAGTCTTAAGGTGGCTCGATAAAAAATTGCGCATCTTACACAATCGCGACTTAGCGTAATGGTATCGTGATCAGAATAATCCTCGCGGTTGCACAAGAGTTGTTTCTATTGTTTTTGATTCCAATTTTCCGCGGTATAAGCATGTTCATCGAGAACATGCCACGAAACACAATCGCAAACACGGTGTACATCTTTTTGAATCACGGTCGGTTATACATATTTCGTTTAGTTTGCCTCTGTCTTTCCTTTCTCTGTAATTGGCTGGCGGTAGCTTCGCGAAACCGAATTCGGCTATATATCTTAAAATTTCTATTAACCTCTGAGAGCCCAAAGTATTTGGTTATCCACCGCATTTCGAAATTCATCTATCTCCGTCCGACATCTGCTGGAATTTAGAAGATCAGCATTTTCCAAAACCGCGTACACTGGAAGTAGTTTCCTCGTGCTCGTCAGGTCTAGCGCTGTCGCTTGGATCGACACGTAAAAGCTTGTTAAGTATAGAAAGGATAACCATGTCCACGAAATTCTTCCGCACTTCATACTTTGAAATGAGATTTACACTTGGATTATTAGAATTGACTATCGAGGAATATTGGCAACCACGCGAATGTATTTTGTTCTCTTTTTCGCTATAAAGTACGTTACTGCTCTTTCGTTACTATGTTTGATCTAAATTGCGACTGCGTTGAACGGGGATCAAATAACGAATGGAGCTCGTGAGACTCAACGCGGTTCGATAAGATTAGAGCGTGGTAATCCTTATGCGGTACAGGACACATCATTTCTGATGTAAAATATCGCATTCATTTTAATTGCTAATAAGTTTCTCATGTTACTTCGATCCATCTCATTATGTAATCCGGTAATAGTTTTTTAAAACCCTTGCCTCTGACGTTCGTTACTTTTTACCTAATAATATACTTTCGAAGCGAGTTTTTTAGGATAGCCAACCAATTAATATCGTACGATATAATTACTAATATGCTTACAATTAAGAGTTTTGACGCGAAAGCGCGAGCTGGCCTTCAACTTCCAATTTCCATAAATTTATTGCTCGCTGCTGCTATTGAAGTGCGAGTGAATTAAAATATATCGCTATACAATTCTCATTTCTTTTATGGAACTTTGGTAACTGAAAACCATCAATACATTACTTTATTTCGCGCCTTAGATTCTTTTGGACCGCAGTCAAGAAGCTGCAGATTACTTTTCCTGCTCATACATCGTTTTTGCACATTCGAACAAAAAAAAAGGGGATGGAAAAAGGTTATAATTATAATAAATTCAATAAATTAATGATTAACGTGCTTTTCTTGATCAACTCTATAGAGCATTGTCTGAGCTGGAAAACTACAGGTGACAGTATGTTCAAAACCGTTAAATATGATAACTTAGTAGCAACCAAAGGAAAAATTTATGAAATGGCATGAATGCACATTAATGATAAGCGGAATCCGAATTAAACATTTCGCGAATTTAAGTCAGCAGTAGCACAACGTATAATGATAATTCTACATTTAAATTACTTTTTTTCTGTGGGATTCTATCACTGACAGTGAAGGGGATACGTAAGGAATTGTAAGATAGAGACCTATTCTCGTTTCTAGCTTATGTCATTTTGCCGATCGAAAATAGATCAAGCACCTTCGCGATCTGTTTTTATTTAAAAACTGTCACTACTGGTCGCAGCCACGCGTTTTCCGCTTCTTCACCAGATTTTACGTTTGCTGGTTGCGACCAATAAACATTCCTCTTGCATACACGTGGCTGGGTAAGGTCTTGACCAGTTTCTTATTTCATCGACTTTTACCGCCACGTAATTCACGCCTAACAAATAAAAATCTTTTCCTTAGTCGACATACTTCTTCGACGCAAGAGCCTTTACCCGTAACGAACGCCCTTTCTTAGATTCGTACTCGTCGGGATCTCTGCTCGATTTTTCATCTTTTCTCCTTTGTTTTGTACCCTTGCATTTTACAGAAGAAAGTAAGGATTGTCCCGTTCGAAACAACCAAAACGTGCGAATTTTCGTAAGCAATTTTATGACGCCAGCTTCTGTGGAAAAGTTCCTTTTAGCAATGGTGATAACGTTTTTAATTTTCCATGTCCACCGTGTTCTCAATACCCAAGCGTATCGTAAACGCGGCTACTTCCGAATGGTAATTTAACTAATCGAAACGTGGCCTCTATTATGACAGCGCATGAAGATAATGAAACTCCTCTATAATCAAAATTTTTAAGTTTCTAGTCGATTTTTCATATGACGCAGATCGCGATATATAGCGTGTATGTCAATCAGTGACAAGAATTCAAAATTTCAATAACGACCTTGGAATTTCGTAGCGAGAAACCATTGTTGATCGTCCGTCAATTCGGAGACTTTGATCAGCCTCAAGTCTGTATAAAAAAGATTTCCGACGAAAAGAGTTTCGTTATGAAATACTCCATGGCTTGTTTTAATGAGGTACATCGTTACTTTGCTGTATAAATCATACTGATAATTACATATTGATTGCAAGTAACATTGCGACTCGAATCGTTGGATGTATGGATTGGAGATGCAAACACTGAAATATCCATGTACCTACTTCGTTTTCTGATTTTATGCGACATCGCACAGAGCTATTGTGCCGCATATATCCAATAAAAAATCGAAACTCAAAAGGCGGATATTTCTCGTTCGGGTTCCGGTATATCGAATTCTTCTTTCGTACTTTCTGTCACAGAAATGGCCTGCGATTTTTAGGTATCTTGGAGAAAATCGGGTATCTTGGAGCAAGTTAGGTATCTTGGAGCAAGTCCGGTATCTTGGAGCAAGTTAGGTATTTTGAAGCAGCTGATCCGCAAAAGGGATACACTTAGGCGACAACGGTCATCATTTTTATGTAGCCTATGTTTCTGTTTCGACGGAACATAGACTTCATTCGATGGAAAGTTATGCATGTGACACAATCGCGACATAACGCAACACAATTGCCTCCAGGAAAACTGCCGCGGTTGCACAGGAATTATTTTCATATATATTGAATTTAACCGACTGTATAATTTGTTGAATCGTAATCGATTATGCGTATTTCGATTAATTTGCCTCCTTTTTCTTTCCGCAATCGTAATCGACTTTCAGTATCTTCGTCGAACGAAGTTTGTCAAGATATCTTAAATGTTCTATTTACCTCTTAGACCCCAAAGTATCTTATTATTAACAGCATTACGAATGTTAACTATCTCCATTCGACATCAGCTCGAATTTCGAAGAATAATATTTTTCAAATGGTATGTTGGTTGCATAATCATTAGCTTAGCAGATTCCTCTTTTTCATATGACGTGTGTAACTATCAGGCGACGACAGTTCATTCGAAGCATATATCTAAGAAAACGTTGTTCCGTTTTGCTTTCCTTTGTCTGTTCGCTCCTATCACATAGGTCCTTGTATCTATTAATATACATATAATTATATATTTTGTTGCGTGATGTAGAGGGGGCTCTCAGAGCGTATTTTATACTTGGAAACTACCTTCGTCGATATAGTGCCATATATTTGGTTTCGAAGAGGATACAGTTGACTTTGCATGCACGATGTACCCCTGTAATTATCCTTAAAGCATTGTTTTATTACTTTTAATGTAGGCAGTTTGGCAGGGCTGTAGATTGTTGAGTCATAGTCTATTTTGGATCAAATTATATAGTACTTGCTTTGTTTTTAAGGATCGATACAACAACAGCTTTCCTTCAGCTTTCGACAAAGACTACGTGGGTCAATACGCATTTAAATATATTAAGCAAATGGTTCGTTCCAGATTTATGGAATTGTTTTAAAATATCAAATCACTTTTTGAACTTTTCCCAGAACATGTGTCTGCACGTGCGAATGCGGCGAAGAAAAGGAAGTGTCGCCTGTAACTCAAAGAACGTACAAAATTTCATGCACGTGTTCTTTATGTTTGTTCCGAAGGACGTACCACTTCTCTAACATGACGTTGCAGATTGAGAGGTTAATAACATGATAAGTAAAATCAATTTCCGATTTGTTCTATGGATCCGACAGCAAATATAAATATAAATATTGGGTTACATGAATGACGCAGCGGTGTTAACAGCGATAAATTTTCCGATTTTATAAATTTCGATGTCACAAATTTCGTAATTTCCAATTTCCGAGCTTCCGAGTTTATTAATTCTCAAAATATCATACTTTTAAGTTACGAAAGTTGCAAATTTTCATAAGCCCAAATTTACGAATCTTCGAATTCGGAAAATAAAATTCATTTCTGTTTTCACAACTTTGATGGTAATCGCACCTTTCCTAAAATTTCTGAAATCCATCTTGTTCTTGGCATATTTTCTCTCGTCTTGATGCTTCACCTAACCTACCCGTCTCGAACTTCTAATTTCTCATCGTACCAATCTTCGTACCTAGTCATTTTCGATTTTATAGTTTTTTTTTTTTTTAAGATAACTTTTTATAACTCACAGTTCTTGCCATGCTAATATTACATTCGTATTTCAAAATCATCAAAGGTTTTTCAGTGCTTACATAAGTGCTTGTGTAAAGAGGGATAGCGTAGCTTTACCCATAAATTTCATGCAAGGCAACGTGTAATTCTAAAAACGCGTTTTAAAGGAACGGTCATACTGACGAACATTACAGCGACGTGAATGGATACCCGGTATTTTTGTATTTCATCGATTGCATGTGTCGAATAAGTCGACGTGTTCTCAATGCGTTTGAGTTTAACGCACACTTTCTAATCACGATTTTCGTGTCACTTATGCTATTGTATATTTAACATATCTTTATTTAACAGATATTTGGAACATTTCCCGTAGATTGTTATAAGTTTGCTATAATAATCACCATCGTAAATACATTTACAACGAACGCGAAGAATTCAGGAAGAAGTATGTCGCTTCGCTTTTGATCATGCACTATTATACAATCGCAGTAGTGACGTAAACGGCATTTCGATTGTTGCATATAACAGAATAGAAGCACTAAAACTACAAACAGCCATTGTAACGAACAGGATACCCTGAAAAACAGAATTGTTATTTCATAATACAATAGTGTAGTATCGTGAAAAAAAGGTCTAATTATAGATCCATCAAATCGTAAAAACAGTCTGCTCTTCAGTTGTTAGTTTACATCGAAGAAAACCTATATGACTAAGGTCACCTAGTTCTTGCGGAGCATGAGCTTAATGGGATTAGAGAGAGAAAGAAAAGAAACGAACGTTAGAGGAGAAGGACGATTTTGGATTCAAAGTTGATCGAGAGGTTAAAGTTTAAACATAATCGTCGCTAGAAGAATTCTGGCGGTTGCATAAGAGTTGCTTTTACTGTTATTAATGTTTCACGGTGTAAATGCGTTTTATATGCAAACAAGGGATGCGACATGTCACGAAACACAGCCGCAAGTACGGTGTATAGTTATTCGAATTCTATATCCGTTTATGGTTGTACGTTAGTATGTAAAGGATACACGATTATGTGTTATATATTTAATGTGATTTGTTTTATCCTTTCTTCAGTGCGCAATCCGCTAGCAGCAGAAATTCATTCACACTACCTTAAAAGTTCTGTTTACCTCTTAGACCCCAAAGTATCTTGTTGTCGACAGCATTACGAAATTCATCAACCTCCGTTCTACATCTGCTGGAATTTAAGAGATCCGCGTTTTCCAAAACCGCGTACGCTGGAAGTACCTGCCTCATGGTCACTGGGTTTAGCGTGGTCGCTTGGATCGACACGCAAATCGTTGTTAATGATAAAAGGGATAACCATATCCACGACGAAATTTTTCCGTACTGCATGCTCTGGAATAGGATTTGCATTCGGATTATTGAAAATCTCTATCGAAAAAAGTGGTCAAGTACGAATGATCATTATTCTCTTGTACGATGAAGTACGTTGTCGCACTCTCGATACTATGGTCGATCAAAAGTATGACTACTAATACGACTGGAATGTTCAGCGCAGCAATTGGGTACCAACATTTTCTAGGAAGATCACGGCAAGACTAGCCGTATCCATCAAGAAACGCACAATTTATAACGTAGGGCGACGACAATGATTTCGAATCTTTCATCTTCTTGCTTATCGCCCAGTTACGTAACCCCAATTAAATTATTGCAGTACTGATAACGGCACATTTAAATATATTTGAAAACTTACATTTTTCAATTGATATCGAAAAGTAAACATCTAACCGAAAATGTAACCATGGCAGGCTATACTGCAGACGTTTGTACCAAGAGTTGCGTTAAAAGAAACTTGGAAGTCGTGTTTTGTTTACAATTTGAAGGAGGCGAAAAACTTTGGCGAAATACGCAACCATTGTATCGAGCATTAAACAAAGCCACTCCTCGCATTGAGTACCACTGGAGTTATTTCGTTTTGTTTTTAAATTAGATAAAATATGATTTTCTAATTCTTTTTGATGATATCCGCAGTAAGAATGCCTATTTCCTCTGAATACTCAGTAACTAAAGAACTTATTTACTCCACGTC